>OW119929.1:95952567-97152567 GCA_933210815.1 Meta bourneti | reverse complement strand
CTTTTCCGAAGAAAGTATTGTTTGGTCCATTTGTGTATCATATTTATGTCTATTGATTAAAACGGCACGAACTTTCTTGGATAATGGAACCTACTTCCAGAATCACAGGACAAATCATCCCTCTACAAATAAACCGACATATTATACTTCGACTTCCTATTGCCTTAAAATAAATCGGTATTATAAAATTCTGCTAACTGTGTAACAAAAGAATCTGTAATCTAAATTTGCAGATAAATATTCACTATCTGGTAAAAGGTTTTTTTCAAGAGAAGCAAAATTTCATATGATACATTCATATGCATAATACTGCCTGATTTTGATCTTAAGAAGTAAATATACTATACTCATAATTTTATAAGCAAATTATGGATTACAGGTACATCCTTTCTTGAATCCTCCAAGGGGCACATCTTCCATAGGTGTGTACGTACTTCACGAACTCGAGATACCCTAGTGATCTATTGTTTTCCCATGGGGTTTACTGTGTCTGGTAAACATGGGTATCGTGCCCCCAGGATACTCAGGCGATCTTTCTCGTTTTTCATTCCATTCTTTCTTTTTCACAATTACTTGACATAGTCTGTCTTGTGTTTGACCCGTAGCTTGTCCAAATATGGCCTTTGCGCCTTAAAACCCAATACCACAGAACCTTTCTTGAATTTTATGTTTTTACCTTGCAACTTGGGTCAGATCTATCATTGTATGTTCTCGGTGGACACAAACTGGAATATAAGATACATGGTTTTGATTTTCCAGGCACTATTTTTATGGGAAGTTAAATAATTGTTCAAATCTTTGTTTTCTTATTACTTTACTTGAAGTGAGTACAGATTTAATTCATGTTATGCTGTGAGGTAAAAGACGATGAGTTAATATGAAAAACACTTTAGTTTCATAAAGGAAAAGTTTTTTTATTTCACATGAACACAAAATCTTAAAAGCGTGAAATATCTTTTGACAAGAAAAGTCCTTTTTATTCCTTCTTAAGGAGATCTCTGACCTTAGCTTTCACTTGCTCGTAGAGTTGACCCAAATCGTCTTTGTAAGGTCTCAGAAAAATCAGGGCTTCCTCAGCAACGTCCCTGACGCCCTCCCTGCTGTCATCGATGAACTACAAATAAAAACATTTCAATGAGATAATAATTTTTTGGGTGTATGCAAATAACATAACACTCCTTATAAATCTCCATGATTTTAAAATAATTTTCTTCCCTAGATCTGGAACAACTTAAGTCAGACTCGGCATTTTTCATTTTAGATTTAAAGAGTGCACATATGGTAATTCTGTTTTAGACCCACCCCAGCCTAGTATTAAAGCCCAGTGTAAGTAATTTACGTATTCATTTTTTCTTAGTCACTAAAATTTTTAAACATTTCTTTTGTTAGTATAAGAAGGAACATTTTAGCATTGATTACATGAAACGAAAAAGATGTAAGGTTTCATGTTTGAAAGATCATAATTGACCATCTTCCCAAACAACTGAGAGTTATTTACTTGAGACTCCGCAAAATTATTCAGTCTTTCAGAACGAGTCTTTGAGACCTTATCTAACTTGAGAACTACTCATCTTTGAGACCATACAGAATTTCCCAATTCTGAAAACGATTTGTCCATAAGACTACAAATACTGAGTTGCTTGCAGGACACATCCTTGACATCGAAAGCTTGGTCCTTAAGCCATTAAAATCCAACCAAACAAACTCGAGATCAAGTATCCAAAAAGCTTTAATTTTTGTGCACTTTAAAAAGAAATTTCCTTGGGTTTTACTTAAAAATGCGTTTTCTAAAATGCGTCCCATAGTCTTAACCCTCCAAGTGATTTCAACGAGATAGCACGGCCAAGATCTGATCAGTTTTGCTAATGACGAGATATTTCGTCGAGACAAAACTGCCCAATTGCTCCAAGGGGATGAAGATCCATGTAATAAAAACAAATCGTTCCTTGCTTAGAACTGGTGATGACAGGAACAGGTTTTTGTGTCAGAGGCTGGCCCCTACAGGGTGGTTTTCGACCCACGGGAATTAAAAATTGACGTTTCCATTAATGGTAATATTCATTATACTTATATGATAGTTACTTCTTGACGTCCCTTGATGGTAATATTCATTATACCTATATGACAGTTACTTTTTGACGTTTCCCTTAATGGTAATATTCATCATACCTATATGACAGTTACTTTTTGACGTTTCCCTTAATAGTAATATTCATCATACCTAGATGATAGTTACTTTTTGACGTTTCCCTTAATGGTAATATTCCTAATACCTATATGATAGTTACTTCTTGACGTCCGTTAATGGTAATATTCATTATACCTATATGACAGTTACTTTTTGACGTTTCCCTTAATGGTTATATTCATTATACCTTAATGAGAATATGATACTTACTTTCTGTGCAATCTCTCTGATGTTCTCAAGCCTGGTCTTCCCCTTTTCGAGTCCCTTTCCATACTGTTCCTTGACCCATTCACCAAACTTTACGAACCTCTCCTTCAATTCGATGTTGAGATCCTTGAAGTAGTTCTTGATCCTGTCGTACACCTCCTTGATGGACCTCTCCTCTTTGTCTCCAAGAACTCGGTCGATCCAGTCCAGCAGCTTCTGCTTTCTCTTCTGGCCTTTCTCCTTCAGCATGCTGATGAATTGCTCGGCAATCTGAGAATTGGAGATAACGTTTTTACTCCTTGAAAACCCTACAAATTGTTACACAAAATTCGAAAATAAAGTTAACGGCACAATTTAGAATGGTAGTTACCTCACTTCCTTTGCCGAAGTACTTCTCAACAAGAGATTTCAACTTTTCGGCATTGAAATTATCATTTATCTGCAACAGAAATAAAAATCATAAAAACTATGATCATATGAAGACTGGTAAATTGCATATACTTTATAATTCACCTTATATACAGGTATTTGAGGTAAATTACTTACGGAACGATTAGCAGTTAAAAGTCTTGTGGATATGAATAGCCTAATCCAAAAATAGAATGGTCAATACTTATAATAAAGAAATTCCATTACATATACCTATACTGCTATTCGGGAAGACCTTCTATACACAGTTATTTATAAAAATTAAATGGTAAATTGAATGTTTTTGTAACTTATATCCTTTCAGATGAATGAAATAATCGATTAGGATTTAGCATTATAATTATTTAGAATTATGATAGCTTTATAGTTCATCTTATGTACAGGTATTTGAAATAAATTACGTACGAAACAATTAGTACGTAGTTAAAAGTATTATGAATGTGAATAGCCTAATCCGAAAATATTAGAGAGAGAGAATGGTTCATACTTATAATAAAGAAATTCCATGACATATACCTATACTGCTATTCGTCAAGACATTCTATAAACAATTATTTATGAAATAAATAAAATGGTAAATTGAATGTATTTGTAATTTATATTCTTTTAGGTGAATGAAATAATCTATTAAGATTTAGAATGATGTAACACTTTATTTAATTACAAATAAATAATTAACTTCATCAAATTCAAATTATTACATTTATTCGAATCGAAAATGTTTAGAAAATGTAATCAATAAGCGTTTAACATTCAGTGTTTATCCTATACTCCAACGATAAAACTGGGATTACTTAACACTGGGATACACTTAAGAATTTTTCCATGAAACTTATGATTTCTTTAAAACCCCACATTAAGATTAGAGAAATGTTTGAGACCTACTGGTATAAACAAAAAGCTATATATTCTATAAGATATTCCTCGGTTCATGTATCACGTCTAATACTAAGGGCCTGATAATCCAATGTTCAGTAATCCTTATTAAATATTGCAATCAATAATCGAAATATTCAATTAATTCGTAACCCTTAGGTTTATGACAGTCGCACATCCTAAGGGGTATAGAGGAGTCGTCACATGCGGGTGCGTTTTACGACTTTAACCTCTGATCTGCGGTCTGAAATCGACCAGAGCTTCCTCCAGACCACATGTAGCTTGGCGTTCAATTTTGTTTCTTTTCTTTATTGCAATGATCTAGGTTTCTATCTCTTAAATCGCTGTAGATAGATTGAAAGTTTCAAAAGATTTCAAAACTACGGAAAATTTTACATCAGATACATACCTGGTAAATACTTCGTGTAAAATAATTTTCTACTGTCTAACCTCAAGCTTTTCTAGTAAACACATTTTGACTGCATTTGATGGTGACGTTAAGGGACTGGCAGTTAAATGTCCAGTAAACCTTGTCAAATATTGCAATCGATAATTAAAATCTTTTAATCAATTCGTTACATAATGTGCCCATTTGTGTTGGGTTATTTCTTATTGAATTAACATACCAATTCCTTAAGCCTGTTCAAAATACCAAAGATGTCGATGTCAGCAGATCGCTTGGATGTAAGTTTCTCCTTCAGTTTGTTCCAGTAGTCCTTCAGTTTGTCCTTCAGTTTGTCCAAAAACTCTCTGCCCTTCTCTCCCAAGTCGATGTTCAGGTCCTTCAATTTCTCACGAATCTGTTGCAACTGGAAATAATGTGCAGTTCAAGTTACCTGGGTAGCTGATACTCCACGGCACATATACTCAGACTACCTTGTACCTATGTACATTATAGCCTACTTATTGAATAATGAGATCTGATCCCATCTCGTTTAGAGCATGCATTACTTTACTTCGCGAAGCCTCTGATAAATGCCTCCTATCTCATGGATACATGGTTCTCCTAATCTTTTCTTATGAATCATTCATACACAGATCATTGGACACGAGTCAACATTTGATTTAAAATAAGTATAACTTTTAAAAACCACTTTAACCCTCTGAGAGGTACCAGCTCGTGGAACGTAGCAAGGTGAAAATCGTCTGACTTTGTGAGTGGTTGAGGAATTTCCTATCCTATCGAATGAGAATTGTCTTGGAAATGATTTCTCGCCAACCTTGATTCGCTAAAGCATAGAACTATTCTTTAAAAATTTGCAATCCGTATTCTTCAGTAGGCTTCACTTTATTCATGCCCTAAGGATGGCAAATGAAATTTTAAAAAAGAAAGAAATTTTTGAGGAAAAAAAGAGAATGAATTTTTTTTTAAATAAGAATTTTCCTCAACTTGATTTTAAGAATTTGAAGATGAAGATCAAATTTGAAATTCGGCATAAAAAGTAATTTCATACCACATGTAACCAGTTCATAATGGTAGCCGTTGTGTTGCAAAAAATCATTCACTGATAAACTAGATCATAATGCTATCTTTTATTGACTTTGCAAAGGTTTCGAAACTATTTATTGTAACTTAACGGATTGGATATAAAAACAAAGATATATTCCATGATAGTTAAATAAATCTAAAAGTAATATTCATATTTATGAAATTTGATCGTTTAAATGCAGTTATTTATCACTTTTAGTGCGTATATTAAGAAATGATTTTTAAAAATTTGTTTTAAAAATCTTGCTTACTAAGAAGCTTAAATCTACATGAAATATTTGATTTCTAAAAACAAATATGAACAATAGGTTGCTTTTGAAATTTTGCTTTAAGCTAGGCATAGAATTAAATATGCCCTACTTAACAGGATTGGATGAATATAATCTGAAATTAAACTTAACATTATCTATCTGTAAAAATACAAGAATATCCTTACTTGTTCCAAACCATCCTTAAGGTTCTTTCCTTGCTCGAAAGCATCCTTAACTTTCTTAGCGATTTCGTCGAACTTGTTCCTTAGTTGAGCAACAATATCACCATATTCACTAAAATTAAAATAATAGTCAGATGGATCACCCATATTATAAATTGAATTTAATTAATTAAAATGTTTATTTTTTAACAATATGTATGTTAAAAATTGAATTGGAATAAATTAAAACTTTAGCATTTAAAAAATACCTTTCCCAATTAATATTAATACTAACTGTGATCATATAAAGATGTGGGTACAGAATTTCGCATGGCTGTAATTCCTCAGGTAAAGCATTTTAAAGAATTGAAAATTAAACATAAAAATACTGCCTATTGGTTTATCTTCGCGTAGAAAACTGTCCTGTATAAGCCAGCCTCTGATGCGAAAATCTATCAAAATCACTTTAACAAAAAGATGGTACAAAATTAGACGTTAGTTGCCCAGAAGCCCACTACAATATGTACATGAATGGAGTTGTGATGAAATGGCTACTTATTAGGGTCATGGCAGAAAATCAGACAAGTGGTGGAAAAAGATTTTTAGTTATGATTTCTGTTGTGAATGCATGGATTACGAAGTGTGAACATAAAACAGAACCACTATTATCATTCATGGTCTCCTTAGCTGAGCAAGTAATAAATGCTGGAAGGGAGAAAGCAAACGCAAAAAGAACGAGAAAGTAAGGTCGTCCGTCAAAAAGAGCAAAAACTACTAAAATACTAAATTAAACTACTTTTCGGAGTTAAATTTTAATCATGCAAAAGTCGGGGCGAAAGGGTTAAACAATCAATAATTTGTCCCACTTTAGGATTCATGCTTTCTCCCACAACCACGGGACAGATCTTCAAACCGAGCAGTCAGAAGAAATAAAGTGAAGCTGCTGTCACACGCTCTGCCTCATTAGAAGGTAGATGTAGATATGAGATTGACGTACTCTGCGTGCAACATGAGTTCGGAGTGGACCTCCCTTTTGTTCAAACCCAGTTTCTCCAAGATTTTCTTCAGGAACTCCCTCCCCTTCTCTCTGATCTTTTCCAGGAGTTCCTGGCCCTTGTCGCCAAGGTCCACATTTAGGTCCTTCAGCTTCTGTCGGACCTCTTTGACCTGCGAAAGACACATTATTACCGTCATGGCTGAAAATAGTTGTAATTTGAGTGAATTGTCAAGGATGTACAACCCATCCCCTTCCAGTGAAATTGTTGGAGCATGTACAGTCGAGGATAAAAACAAACCACCCATCTTCATCCGAGCAATTTTAACAGTATAAATTCAAAGATGGCGTTTGACAGGAACTAGTCTTC
Organism: Meta bourneti; assembly: GCA_933210815.1. Classification (NCBI taxonomy): domain Eukaryota; kingdom Metazoa; phylum Arthropoda; class Arachnida; order Araneae; family Tetragnathidae; genus Meta; species Meta bourneti. Next base: position 97,145,602 of record OW119929.1, on the reverse strand, counting down.
TATAAATTCAAATGCATAAAATTTGCATAAGGGGCCGTTTTCATGTTTGAAATTGAGCACCAACTTCATAATTTCCATTAGAAACCCCCAATTTTGACACACAATTTAGAATCTATATCACAATCTAACTTCAGATACCAAATTTCATGTCATTAGGTCTTGTCGTTTCGAAGTTATGAAAACAAAAAGATTGGAGCTCCTACTGTTATACCCGTTTCTCAGACTTTTATGGATATCGTCCTAAATGACATTTCTATAGCGCTGATATTTTCTACCATATGTTACCGCGCGCGCGCGCGTTAATGAACCTAAACAAAATTCGCCTAATATTTTATTTTTAAAATGGTTTTTAGTATGCAATAATAATTATTAAATCAATGTTTGAAAAAATTATGAATTGGAACCTTATTATATTTTGATAGGAATCGATTCAGGACTTCTAATATGACCATGCAAAATTTCAGCTCATTCCAAGGGTTAGTTTTGGAGCTACATTGTTCCTCATTATGGCGATTTTAGGGGGAATCAAAAGTTTAAAAACATCTGACAAACCTGAGGAATGCTCAAATTTTTGAAAAATTGTTGTAAATTTCATTTATGTAATCTAAAATACATTGCCTTTTACCAGTTATGTGTAACAGATAAACTCAGAGATCAATTGAATGACTCACTATTCACTTTTCGTATGATCGGAATGTCAGTTCGATTGTATTAATTAATTGTAGTTAGGCGTTTTGGTTGCAAATATTTTGTATATGAATTTTTGTGTTTGTAAGCGATATTCCAAAAATAAACATTTCTTTTAAGGTTCTTTGTAGACTTCTTTCACACACACACAGTCAAGCATCAAATCAAAAGTTCCTGATTAACTGCAATTAATCTCGATCTGCGAATAGCGATTTTCAATGTGGAGATGATCCCTGAAATTGACAACAACTTCAACATTGATTATCTCCGGATATAAAGATAGTAAAATCATGAATTTCATATTTAGACTAACTTAAAAATGCAGAATCTGATTAAGGCATCCAAACATGGTGTTTCCACTGGGAATTTTGTTGTTTGTGCAGAATTTGACATGAAAACGGCTCCTAATATAAGTTTTTGCATTTAAATTTGTAGAGGACGTTATTACCTATTGAATGATGTCTTTGGATTTGCTCTACTATTAATAGTGCTCGAAATAAAAGGGGGTTCATTTTTTCCCCGACTGTACACGCAGCTTCATGTTATACTATCGATCACTTTGAAGATATATCATGTGGTTGTGTAAAAAACCTGAATCCCTATGAGAGACAAATTATTGACTGGTTAAATCACGGGTGTCAAACTGGCGGCCCCCGAGGTTTTTTTTTGTTAAAATTACATGTTTCAAAATTACATGGTTTTCGGACCTTTCCCTTTGGGGGTTGATCCCGGACCGTCATCAATAGCTCGTTGTGTTACTCTAGTACGACGTCAATTAAATATCTACCTCCAACAAGAAAGTAGATAGGCTCTCTCTTGAGCAGATTTGAGTCTTTTAGCCCTCAAGTGGTTTTGACGATATCTCATCCATCAAAATCTGACTAATTTTGCTAATGTTGAGCTATGTCGCCATTATGATATGTCCGGGTATTTTCGGGATTACGAGATCAATATCTAGTCCATTTTCTTCCAATGAAAACATATCTCGTCCATCAAGATCTGGTAAATTTTGGTAATGACGAGATAACTAGTCGGGGATAACCAACAGAAGGGTTAATGAAGAGGTTTCTTCGATGTGGGATTTTATTCAATGACCACTACTGTATTATTCATACATATTTGGGAGTATGCAACTCTGAGGGATATTTGTTCGTGCAATGACAATCTGGTACGGCTGTATTATAAGCCTCGTTTGGCGGCAACGCTCTTGGGGCATTTTTTGGCGCGCTTTTAGTAGCGAGTTATGGCAGCTGAAGGCATCCCATCTTTATTAGGTTTATTCCCGTTTCTAAAAATAAAAAGGTATTTTAACCGCTATTTTCCAACTATTTCTGCTAATTATTTTCCAATAAAAAAGTTTTTTTCAAGTTTCGTATTTTTCCCGCTAATCACTTTCTGCTAAAGCTTATTATTTTCCGTTGATTTTTTCTAAGAATTCTTTCCTTGGCGACATAAAAAGTGAGCCAAACGAGGCGTATGATACAGCTGTACTAACAATCTTCGTGTGAATAAAGAAATTGATAGAATGCCGTACCTTCTCCAAGAGTTCGCCCCTCACAGTTTTTCCCTGATCGATGGCGTCTTTTATTTTCGCCAAGATCTCCTCCAGGCGTTCTTTCAGTTGCTTCTTCACCTCTTCAAGGCTGATCCTGAAAAGTTGAAATATATTATCTCGAAATCGCCACACAAATTTCCAATCATTTCTTTTATTTCAATTTTCAGGTAATCAATTGATGCAATAATGTTACTGTATAATAGAAATGCAAATTTCTTTACTTACTGCTCTGCTGAGAAGATTTGGTCAGACAGAAAATCATCCTGATCACTTTCAACCAAATCTAAAAAATAAGGATGTAAAACATTTATTTACATCTTTTACCCCCTTTAATTTTTTTAAATACTTCTATACCTTTATAATTGGTGACAAGAAAAAATATAGTTTTTAACGTTTCAGTAAGTAAAGTTTAGTTCAGTTAAACTTGTTCACGGAGATCCTCAGAAGAATCGGAAATTTTTGAAGGAAAGTATTTTTTCTTTGTAAAACCTTAAGAGGGGACAGTAGACTTTCAAAATCACCAAAATTGATCGAAAAATATTTTTTCTTTTAGTTTAAAAATTAATTAGTATCAAACTCTAGCAAAAGTAACTTTACACTTGATGGAGTTACATTTACAAAAACATAAAAAGTGTTATAAATAAGTGTGGGAGGTCTATTACAAGAATAGGATTTTCTACGATTGTAGATTTGTTGATATTCTCATGATTTCGAACTGTTCCCTTAATTAGCTTTTCTTGATTCCTTTTAAACTTTATGGGATAATCCTTGTAAACGGTAGTATTTATATAAATGTAAATCAGAAATTCATCCATTCTTCCTAGTTTTAAAATTTTGCTTTAAAATGTTGCTTAACCTATGCTTTAATGTAGAATTGTATATATTTTAGTATAGAGATTGTGTTTTAGCTTTTCATATGGGTGATGCACTTGCCAAATGAAGTGGATTTTATTTATATGTATAGAAACTATTATGTAAATTAAAATAATGACATTACACGTAAAATTAATGCGCATAGAACCTATCATTTTTAACTAATTTATCAAAAATTTTGACCGCATATTACATAACTTCCGCATACCTTAATATTTTTGGACCAAACTGCATATATAAACCAAACAGTCTAATGCATAGCCAATCGGAAGTTTCACGCTACAAAATGTGTTGATGTCTTACAATAACTTTCCCCTTTTTAAACCCTCCTAGTGGTTGTCTTGATAAGGTATCTCGTCATTAGCAAAAATAACCAGATCTTGATGGACAAGATATTTCTTCGAAACCACTTGGAGTGTTAATATAAAAAATACTCAAATAATATCTTGTAAATAGATTTGATTGGCTTAAGCGTTTTAAAAAGTACTTTTTGTACTGATTGATACCTATTTTATGTTGGGATCTGAGTTTTACAATCTAAAGAATTTGGGTTTTCATAATTATTAAGTGCAAAACTAAAAATATTTTTGACGAAAGAAAGTCAATGACCATTTTGGTGAAACGAGTTGTCCACTATCATCAGGACAGAAGTAAGTCACAAGAAGGAAACGTGAATTTAAATATATTGTTCTAGAATAGTGTTGCCACAACTCTCTCTTTTAACCTCCCAAGTGGTTTCGGCGAGCTATCTTGTCCACAAAGATTGGACCAATTTTACTAATGACGAGATATCTCTTCATCAAGGTATTTTTTGATGACGAGATAAAAAGATCTGGTCAATTTTCTTCGAATGATAGTGATCGTGTTTTTTTCTTGTGACGAGATAGCTCGTCCTTCAAGATCTGATCTTGATTGCTAATGAGGAGATGCCTCGTTGAAACAACAACCAGGGTGGTCAGCTAAACCTATCCAGGCCGCGAGTAAAGGTGGGGTAGAACTAGCATCATTCACTTGTGTGTTCGACACCGAATATATTCCACCAAAATAGATATTGACAATCTTTTCTAAGTTTTTAACCCTCTTGATGTTTGTCTCGACAAGGTAAAGGTGGGGTAGAACTAGCATCATTCACTTGTGTGTTCGACACCGAATATATTCCACCAAAATAGATATTGACAATCTTTTCTAAGTTTTTAACCCTCTTGATGTTAGTCTCGACAAGGTCATTAGCAATATGACCAAATCTTGATGGACAAGATATCTCGTCCTCAGGAAAAAACTGATCAGATTATTGATTTCGTCATCTTAAAAATCGGCAATATCCTGATGATGAGATACCTCGTCATTAGCAAAATTGCTCAGGTCTTTATTGACGAGATTTTTCGTCGAAACCACTTGGAGAGTTAATCTTTATGAGTCGTTGTTTTGAAGTTACTACCAATTATCATCCTTTTATCCATTAAAGCATTTTGTCCTTTTTTTTCAGGATTTTGAGGGAAGATTGAAGTTTAAATTCCATTAAGTTAAAATAATTATTACCGTATTTCGAAGGTTGCAGTGAATATGCTGAGGCTAGGGCTACAAAGCCCAGGAGTAGCAGGAGCTTCATGTCGCTGAAAAGAAAATTAAACTTTCTGCATGAAAACGCTAGAAAATAAATTTAAATACCGTAGTTTCACAAGACTATGATCCAAAATCACCCTATTTTTTATTTTTGTTATAGCTTCTAAATTAAAGTTTTTGAAACGATATTTTTGCCTAATTTTTCCTGTACAAACATCCAAAATTGACATTAAACGCCTTTGTTACTCTGTGAGGCTATTTTCAATGTGAACAACCAAACCAGGCCTCTTCTGCAGCTAGCACTACAAGGGGAGAACTGACTCCTATTCGTGGTTGAGTACTCAGTGGGTGAGCTTTCTTCATTCCTAGCAAGGACAATCATGAGCCATGCCAGTCACCACATAGGCACATTAAATCGATCGTGGCCTCAAACGTCCTTACGTTGGTGTGGAAGTTTGGAGAGTAGGGTGCTAGCTCAGGTGTTGACCTCGTCATCTGACCGTAGTTCAAAATCACTTGTTGTTATCCTTGGATCTTTCCCTTTGGAAATGAGCCCGGATCTCCGTCAATAGCCCGTTGTTTGCTTCAGTGTGTCATAAATTCAACTAACTGCCCAATACTTTGTACGTCTGGGCCCTCGCCCTCAAACTGATAAAGGTGATAAATATTCAAAACATATAAGTAATCAAAAGAATTAAATGTACAAACAAAATAAATTGCTCCGAAAAAGGCATAGATATAAAGCGTCAGCTTACAGTAAACTCATTTAGTGACATTTTTTAGGATACACTAAATACTTATTTTATGATGATGAAAAACACATTGTGATATTGCAATCTATATTTAAAAGATACATAACGCTAACAAAATTATTGTAATTATTATTTTAGACCTCAAAACTAATGTCTTTAAACAACTGTACATGAAAAATGTAATTTTGTCAGTTATTGATTTTCTTTCCCTGCCGACGTTATTTCTTCATAGAAAATAAGCATTTAATGTTCATTGGTGATTCCTGGTAGAAACCCTAAAGCATATAATCTGATTTTTAAAGAAATCATGCCTATTTCTATGTAATATCATTTTAACAATATTTTTGAAATCAATGACGAAAACAGTATAAATTTGGATGCCATATACCATTTTCTGCATAAAAGACAATCACTCTAAATATCAATATATTTCGAAATATACTTACAAGTTGTCAGTAGTTACCCGATGACAATTAATACGTACAAAAGGTATTGTTTATATACTTTAGGGTGGTTGATAAAGGTTCAACTTTTATCAGGTCGTAGAAAAATCTCAAAAATCAAAATAGGATATTGGTGAAATAATAGATTAAAATTTGTTGCACATATGGAATTTTTCTCAGCACGTTCTTCTTTAGCATTTGTTTTCGACGTGAGAATCGGAAGTTTCTTTTGGCTTGAAAACAAAGACCGAAAATTGATAACTTCTCTATCTTTAGAATTTCATTGAGCTAGATTCAGTAACTTTCTATCCTTAATCAATATCAACAAAAATATTAGTCGTGTGTATCGTTTTTTTTTCCGCTTTAGGTTAATGGCTCATGATAACAATTGAGTAAGACTATAATGGAAGGGAAATATTTTTATGCATCTACTTGTTTAAACAAGTTGTTAGTTATTCAGATGGGTAGGTAGTTGGCTTAATTTACATCGCTCTAGAGCAGGGGTGTCAAACTCAATTAAAACACGGCCATTTAATGCAACTGGTAAGATTCAAGCGGGCCACATCACATTTACAAATTTTCTTAAAATTATATTTTGAAGTGAGAATTCAGGAATATGGATAGGATAATTAAAACACATTATGAAACTAAGTGAATTTAAGGTAATAATTTATAATATTGCTATATAATTGCTTTTATTTAAACGTTTATTTAATTTAATGTATTTATGAAACTAAAATTAATTTTATTACCGGAAATTTGCCAGCGCTTTCCTCCTACTAGTTTTCCAATATCTGGAGTCAAAGACTGAGAACAGACAATCTTCATTATGGCAGATAGATGTTTATCTTGATCTGTAGGCCGTTTTATTTAATTTCATGGACGAAAATAGTTGCTCACACATTTTTAACATGACGAAATTGTGTGTACGGTATTGCCTCGATCTCCCCTTAGAGCTATTTTCTTCATAACATATTGTCCTGTTTTCATTTTATTTCAGAGCATCGTGGGCCACAAAAAATTACCTCGGGGCCACATGCGGCCCGCGGGCCGACAGTTTGACACCCCTGCTATAGAGCATCACAACGGACCATTGGCGGTGGTTCGGAATCAAGTCCGAATTGAAAGATCCGAGGAAAACACCTTGTCATTTTGAATCATGGTTAGATGAAGAGGTCAACACCTGAGCTGGCACCCCACTCTCCAAATTTCCACACCACGCCACATTTGAATCGACGACAAATTTAACTAGCACAAACCCCCACGTACACAACGGTCTTTGGTTGGTACAAGTTTCGGACTTGCTACCCTCCTATTGCTAATCTGAGACTACAAATAGGGCTGCTTCATATTATTTCTCCCGGTACCTCTTCTTCTTTCTAGTTGGGGACGCAGACCTTCTGCTCTGACTAGTTGAAGTCACTACGAATATAAAGAAGATCCCGAGGAAAATTTGGCAAAGGTCTCGGCAAGTTACTTGCGAGAATCGTTTCTCACAGGATTGGGAAAACGAAACATCGCTTTCCGATTACAGACTGGAAATTTTCTCAGTGTTTTTATGTGACCAGAGGTTGGTGCCATTCTGGTCAACCTTTCACGGACCTTAATTGGCGCCTTGATACGCGGGATGGTTAGAGCCTTATCACTAATTGTTAGTTCTACCATTTATAGCCTGATTAGAGCTTAAGCTTACAGGGCTTTGGGTGAAATTTCCACATAAGCATATATATCTTATTTCAGTGACCTTCATAATTTGACTTACATGAACCTACACTCATTGTCATGGTTCTGATGCCTGATCCGAATCCTTGGAGGTGGGCTAGGAGTTGTTTGACACAAATTTACCCCAGCGGCTTATCACTTGGAAGATCACCCGGTGCTTAATGGGTTGATCTCTAATGAATTCAAGTCCTCGGAGGTGCGTCGTAAACCCGTAGTCTAGTCTGTAGTGAAAATAATCACCTACTTCGCCACATAAAAAAGATGTCGGGTATTCCATGTGGATGAAGTACTCCGGGAATCTTCCGTGGTTGGTGAATAGTTGGTTAACAAAGGAGTCGTACAGATGCATTTTGAGATCTGGTTTGAGGAAGAACAAGCTCGTTAAATTTCCTTCAGATGTCGCCTTTCTTATGTCAGCAAGTCAGAAAACTATGTCAGCAAGAACTCTTGTAAAGAGTCTCCTAGATCTGTAAGTGCAAGTCCGCACTCTCGATAGCCATTTTGGCGGCCTCATTTCCGCCGAAGTAGCTAAAGTGAGTTTTGACCCAGAAGACGAATTCCCTGGAATCCCACGACCTTCCAGTATAGTCTTTTATAGCAGATCGTCAACGTTAAAATACTACCAGTCTTTTTTATCTGCTTCTTAATACTTGGAATTTGTTTCCTAGTTACTTTTTGGAGAGATTAAGTACAGCTAATTATATCAAAAATAATTTAATAGTAGAAACTTACATAGGGTTCCCGACATGTCAAACGAAAAAGCATGGATAGTCCTCAAAAGTTTTAATGTTCTACACTTGAACCGATCACACGAGAGTCTGCTTTCGCCTCCCGAAGAATGTATATGTTACAGTGAAAGACCGAAATCTGGAGAATGTCGACTTTCACCGGTGAATGTCAACATTCACATAGTCGCTTGGTGTATGTCCGAAATATTTGCTAAATACCCTTATTTCTGACTTACACCGTCAAATGTCGACATTCACCATGCACTAATGATGAATGTTGAACATGTCGGAGATTTATATTTTCTTCTCCGTATTTCAGTCGCGATAAAACGTCACAAGGGTGACGTAACTTTTTCGCCTCTCTTTCTGAGAGGAGTGACCAAGAACTTAAAACAATCAGTACATTCTAAATGAGAAAAGAAAATAATAGAAATTAAAAACTTACTTAATTATACAGTACATTCTAAATGAGAAAAGAAAATAATAGTAATAAAAAACTTACTTAATTATATGATTCAAATCTTATTTATTGCAACAACTTAAACTATTATGACACTTTGAATTGCAGAAGAGTCCCTTGCTTTTACAACTGCATTTATTTGTGGAACACTTCCTTTTGCAATGACAGCGTGTATAGCCTTGGCCCCCGCTTCTCGAATTAGCTGCAGCTGCTTCTCTCAGCGACATTTCTTGAAAAGAAATCTCATCTATGGAAAGTAACTTTTCTTTACAAATTACGAACTGATTACGTGTGTAAAGCTGCTTGAGGGTACCATTTTTATTTGCCAGTTTATAGAAGTCAGAGTCTTCTATTCCAACAACAACCGCTAACACATTTCGGCTATCTGTACGACCACGGTCGACATCAGAGACTTGCATTCGTACAGTATCACCAATTTGAGCAGGAGGAAATTGTTTTTGTGAGGTTCGTAACATTTCAGAAAGTATTTTAGAGTACTTTTCTTGAGAAAAATAAAAACAATTGTCTTCTCATTTACCCGCAATTAATGCATTTAACTTTTCAAGAAAAAGATCACGATTCACTGCAGTATCCATTCAGTATAAATTAGGGTATCGGAAAAAAAACCTCGGCACCTCTCTTTTCGACCTCCACCAGAGCATATCTGTGATTGTCGACATACACCGGTGAGGGTCCGAATGTACAAGAATGTAATGAAATATTCGATCTTTCACCGACGTATTTGGTATGTGTCGACATTCACCGGTGAAAGTCGACATTCTCCAATTTCGGTCTTTCACGGTAACATATATACATCTCGAAGCGCAACAGATTTGTGCGCCTCGCCGGCGCCGAATAATATAAACACAGTCCACTAGCAACGGTGTAGGATCAACTCCGAAAGGCTTCTCAGCAAAAATTCTGGTCAGGTTGTGCGATACTTTATATTTTCTCAGTTTCTTCGCACTACAAATACTAAAAGTCCTGAACAATGCACCATGGGGTTGGCATTGATCAGGACTTTTAGTGTTTGTAGTGCGAAGAAACTGTCTCAGAAAATATGTTATTTTCTCGGGAATGTTCCGGTGCCTAGACTTACAGCATTCTAATGCTTTTACAAGAGTTGACAACTCCTCTTGAAAGAAAGGCGGGGTAGAAGCGTCCGCATATGCCCGAATCATCTGTGCATAGTTCTGTCTCTGGAGATGAAATGTCGAAAGGCACGCTGATGCTTTCACGAGTTCTCCAAACGTCGATTTTCCTTCCAAAAAATAACGGATAGATTTCTTCCCCATTCAACACTACCTCCGAACCCGATAACTCAGTTTAGAGATCTCCAGGTGAAGGTTACGTTCTATCGAAAGAAAGTGCGAATTCTGTTGCAGGATTGATTGACGAGCGTGATGGAAAACACTCGTTTGTGCTTCGATCGAAATTTGGCTCAAGTCGATTCATAAACTCATCCTTCTGAGATCTTTCGACAGGGACTCCGCCCACTGTTCATTCTATTTCACTAGAAAATCGATGAACTTGTTTACCTAATCTGGCCAACCAGTCATTTCATTACATTTGACCTGCATTCGTTACAATTTTTAGAATTTTTCTAAGGCATTATCAGGAATGATAAATTAAATATTTTGGTGCAATGGCTCATTTAAGCGATCTTACTTTCATATTTTGTATGTTAACCATCATCATTACATAGACTCTTGAATTATGTATATGTCAAGTATATTTTTACCGCTCCAATGTGATGTAAATTTAATTGCCTACCTACCACAAATCTTTTTTGGAAGGACGGATATGCCTTTCAAAATGAATTTAAGTTTATGCTAGCGAGATTCTCTTCAGTAGAGCATTTTTTAAGTGCTACCACGGTACTACAAAGAGAGAACTAAAGGGCTAGGAGTCCCAGTGGATAAGCCACATTTATTTCTTAAAAGATCAACCACTAACATCTATGAGCTTACAAATCTGGATTCGTGGCCTCAAATGTCCTCACGTTAGCGTGATGTGGAAGTTTGGAGAATGGGGTTCCAGCTCAGGTGTTTTGCCCTGACCTTTTCCTCGATGTCGTCGAAGACCCAAATGTTCCTTTTATTTCCGAAAGACTTCCAATGCTTCCTCAGCCACTTTCTGTTTGATTAATTCCAGTATTTCCCTGAAGGAACCTGTGAGACTTCGCCGGCTTTCCAATATGCTGGAGAACTTCCATGGATTTTCATATCCATATACATGTATAGATTACCAACGAGAGTGACGTTTCTGCATGGGGTTCTTGGTTAAGTAATTTATTTACATTTCATTAAAATAGATATTACAGCAAATCTCGCACATTTACAGCGAACGGACCCCTCGCATGTCCGTACGCTTCTGCATCCGCCTGTCAGTCTCCCTTTTTCTTCTCCTTTGGCCCGAATGATCGTTCAAGGGCACACCACCCTCGTCCCCCTCGGGGACCCAATGGTTCCTTCCGGCCAACGTTCCTCTCCGTGTTGGACGGAGAACGTCACAGAACCCCAGGTTAATAACTTCATTTTAAGCTTGGAATATCTCTTCAGGAGTTATAAAAAAAGATTTGTTAAAAAAATATATATAATTTAGCCGTTTCGGTGTTCTTTCGATGATTGATTTTAACCCTAGATACAAAAACAAGATATAAATGAAGATCTTTCACGTCCACAATGCCCAACTTTCTACATTGTGTCCATTATTTTGAAATAAGCTCAAGTCAAAGACACACTATGTCATTTCCTTCCTTTACCCTTTACAATGGTAGCATTGTAAAGGGTAAATATTTGGGAACTGGTTCCTCTTTTCCCACTTCTGTTCCGTTTGTGCTTGGATTTCAGTTACCCTTAACAAATGAATAGCTTTAATCCTCCGAATGGTTTCGACGAGATATCTCGTCCATCAAGATCTGGTCAGTTTTGCAAATGGTTAGATACCAGCACCAGGAGGGTTAACTGAGGTGACGAAATTAAGTTCGGTGTGTTGGATTGTGGGAACATTGTAATACATATACTACCGTAAGTCAATTATCTTTGTAGTGGTGATTGTTCCCAAATATACTCTCCCACTAGAATTTGGTAGGTGCTACTAATAATTGACAGATTACCAGTTGAGTGATATTTTATAAAGATCAGGAATGTACTTTCGTATGTGTAGTCCTACTATGGGTGGTTGCTACCGTCGACTGCCTTGTGTTGCCCTTAGCAACAGAGTGTGAGTGCAGGCCGCTACTTTTGAAATGAGGATGAGTGACAGCAAATAGTGAAGCTGTGATAGAAGTAGAAACAGTGTCTGTTATCACAGAGCTTCAGACAATTAGAAGTTATATACATCACATTGACAATTCAACTATTCGTAGTGGATCATGAATCCAAGTGAGCTCAGTCTTTAATTTGTCTATAGAGTCGTATAGCTTGTTTGAGAGAGCTCTTTCTTATATACACGTCTACCAGTCACCAATTGTATCAGCACATGAAGACAGTGCAACGTCAGTCAACCAAAAAGTTCTTGGTATTCTTTACGTAAGAAAACTATCTGGAGATACTTTAAAATTGGAATCACGAATGAAAAATGTGTGCCTCTGAATAAGCCATTTCAATTTACAAAATTATATTCACAGAACCACAGAAAAAATAATTCCCGTATAATATAAACCTACATATGATATATTGACTTATCTGTCATACTGTCTTAACCACAATGTGTTAAAAAATTGTGTTAACTATGTGACATATTAAATGCACGTTCCTATATCACTTGGAAAATGGTTCAATGTTTAGTTATTTTATCATTCTTTCTTTTAACAAGGAATCGTAGATTTAATGCACTTTCCAAGTTCACTTGGAAAATGGTTGAATGCTTTTAGTTAATTTTATTGATTTCCTTAACAAATATACAACTTTAATGCAGGTTCTAAGTTCATTTGGGGGGGTATTTCAATTAACGTCACACTGGAGCAACACAACGGGCTATTGGTGACGGTCCGGGATCAATCCCAAAGGGAAAGATCCGAGGACAACACCACGTAATTTTGAACCACGGTCAGATGACGAGGCAACACCTGAGCTGGCACCCCAATCTCCAAACTTCCACACCACGCCAACGTGAGGACATTTGAGGCCACGACAGATTTAACGTGCACCAGCCCCCTTTGTACACGACGGTGTTTGGCTGGATTCGAACTCGCAACCCTTCGGTTGCAAGTCCGTTACTCTTCCAACCGGGCCACCCTAAGTTCATTTGGAAAATGATGCAATGATTAATTCTTTTTATTCTTTCAAACAGGAAAGCACAAGGAAGCACAGATTTAATGCACGTTCCAAGTTTTTTGGAAAGTGGCTCAATAGTTAATTTTATTGTTTTTCTAAACAAGAAAGTACAAATTTTCTGTACGCTCCAAATCCAATTGGAAAAGATAGTGTTTAATGGTTAACTCATTTTATTGTTTCGCGTAACAAAGAAGCTAATATTTAATGCACGTTCTAAGTTCATTTGGAAAATGATTCAATGCTTAATTCATTTTATTCTTTCACATAGCAAGGTAGAACAGATTTAATGAACGGTTCAATTTCATTTGGGAAATAGCTCAATACTAGTTCATTTTATTGTTTTTCTAAACAAGAAAGTACAAATTTTCTGTACGCTCCAAATCCAATTGGAAAAGATAGTGTTTAATGGTTAACTCATTTTATTGTTTCGCGTAACAAAGAAGCTAATATTTAATGCACGTTCTAAGTTCATTTGGAAAATGATTCAATGCTTAATTCATTTTATTCTTTCACATAGCAAGGTAGAACAGATTTAATGAACGGTTCAATTTCATTTGGGAAATAGCTCAATACTAGTTCATTTTATTGTTTCTCTAAACAAGAAAGTACAACTTTACTGCATGTTCCAAGTCCAATTGGAAAAGATAATTTCAATACTTAGTTAATTTTACTGTTTCACTTAACAGAACACATATTTAGTTCATTAGCACGTTCCAAGTTCACTTGGGGGTTGTTCAATGCTGTTCATTTTATTAATTTATTTATAGGAGTTTAGTGCTCATTCCAAGTTCATTTGAGAATACCGAGAAGGAATGTCGTTTAAAATAAAGGTCTTATACAAAACGTGTGTGTGAGAGAGAGGAGCTTGTAATAGAGTGAATAAGATAGTTTCGCAATGAGTTAAGAGTCTGCTTCAGTATGGAAATGAGATTTATTAACAGTGGGTGATCAAATAATTAGAGCCACCATGCAAAACAGAGTTTTCTGCCTTTTGAGTAAAACTTTTGAGTTTGGTTGAAATGAAAGAATTTTAGGTTTTTTGCATGGAATTCTAATTATTAAAACTAGTCCCATGAAAATATACTTAAAAAGTTATCACAATTTGGGTAAATCTTACAGTGAGAATGTTTGCAATTCAATAAAAGTGTTTTAATTTCTGAACAATTCGTTAGAGAAATACCTTAAGTCTTGCCCATGGTGAAAATCCACTCTACCTAAAAAAGTATATAAATGATAATGTAACACCACAACACTTAATAAGTCATATAGAAATCATAAAATAAATCGTTCTCGGGCGTACATCCCTTCAGGTGTGTACAGGCTTAACAGACTCGGCGTACTCTAATGATCTTTTCTTTTCTCATGGGGTTTCCTGTCTTTAATAAACACGGGTGTCACGCTCGCGGTATACTCAAGCGATCTTTTCCTGCTTTCATTCCATTATTCTATTCCCCAATCCCTCTTTCCCCCCTTCTACGACATGTTTTACTTGAAGTTTGTCTATCTTGTGTTTGGTGCAACTTGGACTTATTGGCCCTTGCACCACAAAACCCAAAACAACCATAAAATACAGAGGCTGTTCGGACATTTTTTGAACAATTTCAATGGACTAAAGATCAATTTTTCATGAAATTTTTATGTTTTAAATGTTCTATTTGATAGCCCTTATTGTTAACTATCTTTCTACACCTTAATTTCAATGACAATAATGACTTTTGTAGTATCGACGGAGGTATTTTGCTCCATCTTGTTCCACAGTTTTCCAAAGTCCTTGATTGATTTTCGGTCGACGTTTGGATAATACTCTCTTCGATAATACTCCAAAAGCACAAAAGTCCATGGGTGGAGATTTAGTAGGAATATCAGTAAAAGTTATTGATACCAGTTTCTTGTTCCATTTTCCCCAAGAATTTAGTAGTGGATTTAGATGCGTGACTGCTTGCTTTATTCTGATGCAGCTCTACTGATTGTTGGCACTGTGGGTAAAGATATGGTATTTCTTTTTTGAATAGTGGGGATAAAATATGGTCTTGATAGTATGTGGGAGTTGATTTTTACATTTATTTCCACTCTCTTTACCTTTAATTTTCCATTATATGCAAGACCATAAATCCCTTAGAGAAAGCTTCTTTAGATTCTTTGAACCACATTTTAAGATTTTTTCTCCTCTTTTATGATAATAAATTGTTCTTTTTTATTGCAATCATTTAAATACACCCGCGCCTCGTCTATTGTCACAACATTTTCCCATCTTTTTCCAGCTAAATGCTTCTCATACTGAATTCTGCAGCGAGTTCTGCGTTCTGCAATATTGTCACGATGAACATTGTATTATTTGGCCTTTTTAAGATTCAAATCACTGTTAATTATTTTATTTACAGTTGAAACGGAACATTTTAATGACTTTGCAATAGCTCTTTGACTTGGCGGATTCTCTTTTAAAATTAAAGATCTTACCTTACAAATATTCTCAGAAATTCTTTTCTTTTTTGGATATGTATTTGGAAGTATTTTTTCACTTTTACGCTTTTTCCTTTATCATTAATAACATTACTTATCGTACCTTTAGATATCGAAAAACCATGACTTTTACAGCGCTTTTGAATAATTGAATAAGCATAATTCTCTTCGGAAAGAGCGGAAGCATAGCCTTCCATCCATTGCTTATTTAAAAGCGCCATTTTGAAAGTAAACAAAACTCTGAGTTAGCAGACGATAAGTTATACTTTAACTATTTAACTGCTGCGAAAATAAATTCTTTGGTAGCATTTAATCTTTTTACAGGGCATCAATATCGTTCAAAAAACGTCTTAACATCCTCTGTAAAACACTTTACAGTCACCTTATTAGAACAACTCTCCAAAAGCAATTAAAACTGTCAAATAACCTCAATAAACACAATTAAAAAATCCGGCTATCAATCTAACTGCTAGCACTGGCATAGGATGGCGGCTATATGACAGATTGTGAAACCAACAATTTTGCCAACTATTTATTGCAAATTTGTTAATATATATAAATATGTCAAAAGACAAAAATTAGCTCATTGTTACCAGCTTTTCTTTTTAAGAACTGGTTGAAATGTAAAATTGTTAATTTATAAAGGTAACTCTAATTTTATCAGCTGTACAATAGAGTGAAATCTTGATATTAAGTTGTTATTCCTGTAAATTGCAATACATAATTTTATATATTGATGTGATTTTTGTTAGATACTTGAAAATAATACACTTTTAAAATTTCCATTTCAAAAGTGTATTATTTTTTTCACTTCGCAACTATCATATTTTCAAACCGTTATTGAATTATTTATCATATTCTGAAACCGACTTACCTGAACTCGTCCTTTAAAATATAATATACCGTTTTTTCACTTTCCAGACTTTAGATAATCTACTTTATATATTCAATGAAAATATTTCAATAAGGTGATATGGAGGTATAAGATGCGGAACGAATCTGTAATTTGTAATCCTTCTGCTATTGTATGATGGATATTGAAATAATACAGAATAAATTGTTGAAATATATTTATTTAAGAACAATGAATATTCAGGTGTATAATAGGGTGGTCCGTTCAGATAAGAGAAAAAGTTTTTTCGAATTTCAACTTGCAATATGGGAAGAAGTTGCATCTTACCTACAAATATAAGCTTATTTTTTTTATTCGACGTCTTCAGTCCTCTACCGGATGTTATATTTTTGTAATTTAGCTGGAAAACTATGTCCTTCCATAAAAATGTTACCAAGTTAAAATATACAAACTGTTTTAAAAACCTTGAAAATCGACATATAAATAACTCGGTGAATATAGTAAAAAATATTTTGGGTACAGGTACAGTATTTATTTTTCAATAAAACACAGAAAATTCTGAAATTTTGCATTTTTTGCAAAATTATAAAAAATTAAATATATATTTACAAAGGTTAAAAAATGTATAAACTACGGTATTTTTTACAACTATAAGTATAGAGTATTATATATAAAATATGATTTATAATTATGCTATTTTATACTATTTGTCCTAATCACATTTTTGGCACAATTCGTCGGGATTTTATCTTAGCTCGGATGAAGTCATCACATGCGTCTGGTCCAGTAACAGACACTTATGCCTCCGTCACCAATTTTGCAAATCTTTCACCACTTGTGTGATAAGAGTAGAGAAAAAAACTAAAAAGTTTGTGTACTTGAGGAATTTATATAAGACTCGAATCCTTCATTTAAAACGTTTGTTAAAATAGGGATGAGCTTACTAAATAGCAGTCTTGCCAATTAATCAATTTTGTGAATTTAATCAAGAGATTTATTTTTGGAAATTTACAAATAATTTTTGCTTTTATCATTCACCCTCTAGCACTCAGAATCCTTCTTAGTCCCATTTAACGAATATGGCATTGTTCATCACTGATCATTGTAACAAGCATATTCTCGGGTTGAAAGAAGTATGCATTTTGTTGGATGACTAGGTGAATAACAGCATTTAGTTGGTCGCTTAAGTATCGAGGATGCATGTATTGTTTTAAAAACATTCAAAACTCCCACTTTGCAGGAACGATGGCACTTTATCACATACCACATTGGTGAATAAACTCCTAAAATAAATTCTTAAATAATTTTTAAGTTCAATGATGGATTCTTACACGACATGCCATATCGTAGGATGCGATTTTCTGTTGTCAGTCATCGAGCCTGTCATAATTCTGCAGATTGACAATTCGAAGAACATTGTTCAGACTATTTAACTTTGCAAATGTTGTATTAGTATAGTTAATCTAAGCTTATATATTGAGACTAAGCTCATATATTGGTCGACCTCTGATAAATCGTTAGACGTTGACCCAGAAGTAGTATACCCCACCCCGTATAGGACATGGAAGTGACGTCATACCACGTGACCTGAGCCAAGTGACATCACAGCGTGACGTCATCAAAAAGCGGAAGTGACGTATTGTTTGTTTACATTTTGGACTTGGAATTTTTTTTGTCGACTTCGTGCAGGCGTTGAGTTGTTTCAAGATGGCGTCGTTTTGTTGGAGTGGTGTTGCCATGGTGATGAATCACTCGTAGTGCCATCTGGTGGAGAAATTCGAAACCCTATTATTTTTAATTAAAAAGGAATTTCTTGGATTCGAACCGAGGACCATAGGATCCGAAGTCAAGTGCGTTACCACGGGGCCATTTGTGAGTTAGCAATGGGTGATGAATTAATGTAGTGTTTCTCTCTCTTTTGGACTTGTATTTTTTCTAAGTATTAGGAATGGGTTATTTTTAGAAAATGGTTTGAATAATTCCATAGGGGCTTTAATAAATGCTTTTACAAAATGACTTATGGTGCCATCTAGTGGTAGAAGAAGTAACAATTAGTTTTAAAGGAATTTATTTCTTTTAGATTTAAATATATATTTTACACAAATATATATTTGATCTCCTGCAAAAATGAAGTTTTCTATTTTTTACAAAAGGACTTTAGCGTCATCTAGTTATTTTAAAAGTAATTAATCTAAGGAACGAATTGATTTCTTAATATTTTTACTTTATTCATTACCAGTGACGTCAGTGTGTTTACGTTTGGGACTTGGATTTTCCTTCTTTGATTTCGATGTGACGTCACGATTATGTCCATCGAGCAAGTCTGAACTTGAAAAAGTCTACTCACAATTCTTTATGTTACGAGTATGGTAAATTGTTTACAGATCGTGAAGGCTGGGCATATTTCCGTCGATTGGAAAACGAATTAACGTATTAAAAAAAAGACGAAACTTAGAAATTTTAGGTCAAAAATATACTGTGCCTTGACAACTTGTAGCATATGAAGACGAAGGAATAAGTTATACTTTTAGCGGGTCTTCTATTACAGCCAAGCCTTGATCTCTTTTAGTATTGGAAATAAAGGGAGAAATCGGAACGAATAATTGGTGCAAGATTTAATTTTGAGTTGGTGAACCGTTATAGAGATGGTAAGGACTGCATGGGTGCCCATAAAAACAACGAGAAGGACTTGGAACTTTATGCGCCCATAGCGTCTGTTTCATTTGGGCAGAAAAGACAATTTGTGTTTTCTAACTACAATTGTTTAAAAATTGTTCTGGAAAATAGAAGTTTGATTGGGATGAAGTATCCAACAATTTTGGTTTCACAGCTTGCCCCGTGGGAATGCATCATGCCCTAGAATAAACTTAAAGTTTCGTAAAATTCTAGCGTAAATAAGCAATAATCCACTCATGTGCCCCCGAACTGGAACACATATACTGTATTTTGGATTGTTTGTTTTTTATTACATAGTTTTATAAATTGTCTTAAAATGCAAGATCTGAAACGAAATTTTTCTATGCTATAAAGATTTATGGGGTTTTTTAAGTTAGATGTTTTTACTCAAAAATTAATTATACATTAGATGCTATAACACCTATTTTATAACAGAAATTTTGTTTTAAATAATATACACTTAAGTAAGAGTAAAATTTTTGAAACTTTACAAGACCCATACTATGAATACGTTTTCTTGTACATTTGAAGAAGTTATAATAGTATATAAAAACCATTTATCCTATAAATCTAAATTAAATGTTATTTTTTAAATTCTCTTTCTTTGCATATTATTTTTTACTTTGAATAAATCTTCATAGATTTTAGTGATTTAATTTATATTATACAGATTTACAAACCTGTTTTTAGATGAAATATAAGGATTTTATATTTTAAAAGTTAATGTTTTTACTCAAAATTAATTATATATTAAATACTATTACACATATTTTTAATGTTGAAGATTTTTAGAAAACATTTTACAATTGAAACATATACATTAAATATTATGACAAACACTTAAATGCAGATCCATAAGGGAATATTGGAAATCTTTTTAATGCTTACACCTTTCTATTTTAAATAAACTTTTGCTTGTCTTACCACATACGCTGTATTTTGGATTATTTACTTTTTATTACCCATGGTCTTATAAATTTTCTTTTAAAATACAAGATCTAAAATGAAATTTTCCTTGATTTTAAGATTTATGTTTTACTCAAAAATTAATTATACATTAGATGATATAGCAGCTATTTCATTGCAGAATGTTTTAATATTATTTTAATATTATTATACACTTAAGTGAGCGTAAAATTTTTGAAACTTTACAAGACCCATATTATGAACATGTTTCCTTACACATTTGAAGTAGTGAAAAAGAGTATTAAAACCCTTTATCCTGTAAAATCTAAATTAAATATTATTTTTTAATTAATATTTCCTTGCATATTATTGTTTACTTTAAATAAATTTTCATTAATTTTAGTGATTTTATTTATATTATAAAGATTTACAAACTGTTTTTAACGAAATTTTCTTTGATATAAGGATTTTATATTTTAAAAGTTAGATGTTTTTTACACAAAAATTAATTATATATCAAATACTATTGCACGTATTATAACATTGAAGATTTTTAGAAAACTTTACAATTGAGACATTTTTAAAAGTTTGATTCTTAAAGTGTGTTTTATGCATAGTAAAAAAAAACAATACTAAAAAACCTTTATGAGTAAAAAGAATTTTATACATTAATTTCAAACTTTACAAGACCCATACCATGTCTCCTTGCACATTTGAAGTTGTGAAAAATAGAATTAAAAACCATTTGCCTTGAAGTTCTAAATTAAAAGTTCTTTTTCTTTGATGCTTTTGCAAACCACACATTTTACTAAATATGAACTTCCTTTTATTTATTTGAAACCTTATGCATATTGTACAGTTTAAATTGCATAGCAAAATACCAATACTATACGAAGCTATGAAGTATTTTACAAGATACTTTGGTACTGTTTTCTTAATTTTAAATGTTCTACATTGCTATGTTAAATGGATAGTAAGTGGGTGGACTGTTTTGAAAATAATGTGTGCACATCTGTGCTGCTAAGCAAATTAACTTTTGCCCTTTTCTTGATATTTAATGCATAATCTAAATATTTACTGACACCGCTGATAGTTTTACCCATGAGTAAAATTAAATAATAACTGAAAATTTTAAGTATTAATGTGAATTTTAAAATGAACAAATATTATTAAAATAATGAATTAAATCTGAATTCTATATATTCTTAAAACAATCTCTGCAAAAACCAGCACAGACAATTCTTAAACAGATTGAAGGAAGCCACATGGAAACAAAGTAAATTAGAACACTTTTTAATAGTAAAAATATTATGATTAATATTTTTTACAAAAATAATACATTGTAGTAAAAAAAAAAACTTATCTTTACATACTTGCATTTTTTTAAGAGACACATATTTCCGACAAGCCAATTATTCATTGTCATCACCACAGCTATGGGGCAATGCAAATTATTTTTGTGATGACCACATGATAGTTTTTGGATAACTTTGTTGCTACTTAGAGCACATAATGCATCGAATTTGGGACACCCATATTGTTCCAAGTTGATATTCGGAATATTTAATGCATCTAAGCGTTTCTTATCCACACAACCACCTATGTAAGCAATTAGGTACTGAGTGGCCCTCTTGGTCTGCTCGTACAATTCTAAAAACTTAGAGTCTAGACTTTCTAAGGGAGCACAATTTGCTATGTCATGCGACAGAAATGAAATGCACATACGTAATTTTTAACATATCACACTGATGTACGATCTTTGGCATTAAGTTTATGCTTAGACGATAAGTTAAAACGAATACTTGAAGCTACTTGCGATTTTTACAGCGATGTATGCGTATTTACGTACTAAGAAACTTCCTTGAGTCTGAAATGCATCAAAATCCACAATTGCACAAATATTAAGCATTGCTATTGAAAAGCGTTAGCTGTTCTTGGAAAAATAATTGTAAACTGGAGGCCACGAAGAACTGGACTATATAACACCATACACTTACTAATCAGTAAAGTTAAAATTTATCTTTTGCGTTCCATAGTTACTCACAAAAGATAAGACTAAGTGAAGACTGTACATACTCAGAAAACATGGTGTTTGTGATAATGCGCGAAATAAAATTTTGTGTTATAATACAAGATTTTAACGAAAGGATATACTTAAATGTGCGTGTGATTTTTTGACTCTACCACGTTTATGCGCTGAATGCAATTCAATTCTACGACTAAATTTGAGCAAGAAAAAAAATATAACCAAATATAATTTATAAGAGAAACGTATTTTGACTTTCTTTAAAATGAGAACTTTAAAGTATACTGAATTCTCTTGATTCTGCAGTTTTATTTTTTGTAAAATTACATCAACAAATTGAATTATTTATTTGTGGGCACACACAAGTCTTTGCCCTTGTTGAAAGGAAACTAGTATCTTTGACAAGTATTAGATTTTTAAAAATTGATTAAGAGAAGAACCTTTTTTTCATGGGATTTAACTCAATCGGTACCATAATTTTACACTTAAGAGTAATAGAGCATAATATAATTTTAAGGAAAATGAATAACCATTATGCAAATTTGAAGCCAAAAGTTCCAAGCATGTCTATGCGCCTATCTACGTTTAGAGATTGGCCAACGCACAGACGTTGACATTAGGGACCTAGCCGAAAACGGATTGTATTATACTGGTGTCTTGGACGTGATCAGGTGCTATTGGTTTGGCGAAGGGCTTGAAAATTGGTAAAAAGAAGATGTAGTGAGACACAAACACAAAGTTTTATCCAAAATGTTTGGTAGCCCATAGATGAAATTGTACAGGTGCTGGATGAAATCAACAATAATACCAATGGTTTTATAAAAAAAACGATGTATAGCTTTACCCATTATACAACGACAAGGACGAACGACTTTGTAAAATTTGCAAGGAATCGGAAAATGAATGCTACTTTACAGCCTTGCAGTAAAGTAGCATTCATTTTCCGATTCCTTGCGTCTGGTATATTTATTTCGATCTTTGTGGGTACAAAGGATATGATTAACGTAGACAAAGTATTGTACATGCTCTTTCATTGTCTTAAATGTATTTATTAGGTATTACAAATTAAAATAATATTTTTAAAACGTTCTACAAAGTGCTTTCTTCCCCGTTTTTAGCCATTTCGTCATTCTTTAGCGCTCGGTATAGGGCTGAAGACGTTAATTAAAAAACATTTAAAAATACAGGCACTTATTTAAAGGTAAGATGCAACTTTTCTACCCTATTGCGAAAGCTATTTCGAAATAAATTTCGGCCCGCCCTAGTGTACATTCTTCTAAATAACGAAATCATTTTGGCTTCATTACTTGAAGCTCCGTAAACATTTTTAAAACAAAATTGTTTTCAACCTTCTACATAACAAAATTGTTTTCAACCTTCTATATAACAAAATTGATTCTCCTTTTTAATTTCTTGTATTGATTTTATATGGTCCCCAGGGGATTGTATATATCACCAGAAAGGTAGATTATTTTTTGTTAAACCTTTTAAAAAAGAATATAGGTAACAATTTTGCTACAAATAGATGTCTTTAACTGTATAACTCGGAGGTTGGTGCATTTTAATGATTCCAATTCAATTAAGAATCTTCTACAATGAAATGTTTTGTTTTATTTCTCATCTAATTATATTTGTGCATGACTTTTTTTCTTGCAATTTTTTGGATACTTTATTTTTTCCCTGCCATTGGATATTTTCTGTAGAGAAACAACAATTAAATTAATAACAAAAACACAAAGGTTTAATAAATGAAAAGTATTTTATTTTGCATGCTAACACGAAAAAACTTGCAATTGTGAAATATATCCTATAGGAAAAGTCCTTTTTATTCCTTCTTAAGGAGCTCCCTGACCTTTTCTTTCACTTGGTCGTAGAGTTCACCCAAATCCTCTTTGTAAGGTCTCAAGAAAATGAGGGCTTCCTCTGCAACGTTCCTGACACCATCCCTGCTGTCATCGATGAACTGAAATTATAAACAAAAACAATGCCATTAGATAATATGTTTTGAGTGTATGCAAATAATAAAACACTACTTAAATGTATCTCGATAATTCTAAAATAATTTTCACCCCCAGATCTGGGACGACAAAAGTTTCACACCCTGTGTTCCTTGTACTTAGATTTAGAAAGGGTGGTCAAAAGGTTAGATTTAAAAAGATTCGTTTTCAGACCTACCCCAGCCTAGTATTAAAGCCCAACGTAAATTATTTTGGGTATTCATTTTTTCCTAGTTATTGAAATTAAAAAAATATTTTGATAGTATAAGAAGAACCATTTTGGCATGATTACATGAAACAAAGGAGATGTAAGGCTTCATGTTTAAAAAAGATCATAATTGACCATCTTACCAAACAACTGACACATTTATGTATCTTTAGACTCCCCAAAATTATTCCATCTTTTAGAAGAAGTCCTTGAGATCATATCAAACTCATGTTTGTACTACTCATGTTTGAGAACGTATACATAATTTTCGAATTCAGAAAACGACTTGTCTTTACCCTTCCAAGTGGTTTCGACGAGATATCTCGACTATCAAGATCTAATCAGTTGTGCTAATCACGAGATATCTCGTCATCAAGAATGACGATTGAATTCGAACGACGAAGATATTGCTTTTTTTATAATAACGAGATCAAAATCAGGTCAGTTTTCAACAACCACCAGGAGGATCGAGAACTGAAATTCTTTCAGAATACATCCTTGAGATCAAGAATAAGAAAGATCTTTATTTTGTACGCTTTAAAAAAATTTGATCGAGTGTGACTTAAAAATTGTGTTTTCTAAAATGCGTCCCATAGTTTAAATTCGATGCTTTCATCATTGATACAATTTATATCTGAGAATATGATGCTTACTTTCTGTGCAATCTCTCTGATGTTCTCAAGCCTGGTCTTCCCCTTTTCGAGTCCCTTTCCATACTGTTCCTTGACCCATTCACCAAACTTTACGAACCTCTCCTTCAATTCGATGTTGAGGTCCTTGAAGTAGTTCTTGATCCTGTCGTACACCTCCTTGATGGACCTCTCCTCTTTGTCTCCAAGGATTCGGTCGATCCAGTCCAAGATCTTTCCCTTGCCCTTCTCGCCTTTCTCTTTCAGCATGCTTATCAATTGGTTGGCGAACTACAGAAAAAAGTATTTTTTAGATATCTGTTGCAACGTCAAAGAAATTGATAACATCATTGAAGATCGCGTCAAATTATACATACTTCGCTTCCCTTTCCGAACAGCTTCTCAACCTTCTCTTTCAATTGGTCAGCGTCGATCTTTTCCTTCAACTGAAACGTGAAAAGAGAACTCGTAAATATGCATAATTTTGATTAGAATCTATTTGATTTTTCATTACGTTCATCAAAGGTTTGCGTCTTAACTATTTTTTATTGAATTCTAATTTTTTTCACATCTGCATTGTTCATACATTTTACTACATAATGACGGTTCATTGAACATTATTCTTTACGGCACTACAAGAGTGGATTTTGTGAAGCACTTTGCCTTATTCTGCTGCACCACGTTAGGTGGATTCACGTTACACCTCACATATGTACCACACATTCTAGGTACAACCTAGTATAGAAAAGTCACGTATTTATTCCAGAGGAACAAATATCCATGCCTCACCGAATTCGAACCAGGAATCGGTCTGACCACTACACCGATTGGTTCGTGGTTTAATAGATATTTTCTTCCTCTTAATACAAATTGAAGTGAATTTAAGTTACTCTAACGTATTTCCATTAAGCAGAGAACAGTGTACCCCTATGCAAAAACTGTTTTATTTAATTATGAGTTTTACTTACGAGGTTCTTCAACTTCTTAATGTAGTCAAAAAGGTTGAAATCGGCATGAGAAATCCTGTAACACAAGAACTTGTATTTAGTACTAAAACTAAATTTAGAGGTTGAAAATTACACTTCTAGTTACTAAATGTAATTCTATACTTCCGATAAGATATGTGACTCGAAACGAATATATGACCAGATTGTTCTTAAAGTCTGCTAAAGTGGATTCCAGTTCACTGTTGTATGGAAGGAAATGGAAGGGAAAGGGCCTTAGGGGCGAACAAAGGTTCTGCAATCCTACAAAAGCCAAACTCATTAACCCTCCAGGTGGTTTCGACAAGATATCTCTTCCATCAAGATTTGAACAATTTTGATAATGACGAGGTATCTCGTTATCAAGATATTGTCGATTTTTTATGATGACGAGATCAAGATCTGCTCAGTTTTCATCTAGTGACAAGATATCTCGTCCTTTAAGATCTGGACAGTTCTTCTATTGAGACGAGATACCTCGTCGAGACAACCATAATGAGGGTTAAGTACGATAACATATTTTTTCATTCTTACTCTCTCTTTTCCTTCCCAAGATTGGCGAGGATCTTCCGCCAGAAGCCCTTTGCCTTCTCCTTCAGCTCAGCGATTAGTTCCTTGACTCGGTTGTCCAAATCCGCCTTCAATTCCTTCGACTGCTTGAGGATCAAACCCAACTACAAACAATCATACACTTTAATCATCACAGAAATGCATGAACAAATGTTTAATTTCGAGATACAATTGCATGTTGATCAATCGCACATGATGGAACACATTATTTGTGATGTTACCTTTGCGATGGTTTCTTCCTTAATGATATGTCCACTTTCGATGGCTTTCGTGACCTTCTCAATGGTTTCGTCGATTTCCTTTCCAAGTTCAGTCTTGATGTCACTGTGTTCAAGAGAAAACAGATCAACACCGATACTAAACTGATGATTTTGACTTTTTCAGCAAAAAGGATATTTGTTTTATTACTCATAATTGTAATGCCATGTGAAGTATTTATTTTTAATACTTCACATGATTCTACGATGGTAAGTAATAAAACAAATATTCTACTTTCTGGAAGAATTTCTTATACATGAAAATTTTTTATTATAGATATGAAAAGCATTTTCAGTATATATCGGGGTTACTTTAAAATGTAGTTTATCGCCATTTTGGCGATGTTTGAGGTTTAATCTAATTGCAATATATTCAGGATGAATCCCGGTCCGTCGCCAATAGTGTTGTTGTTCCAGTGCGACGTTAATTCAACCAACTTTCTGAAATATTACCAATAAAGTATCATATTTCCATTCCGAATTTATTTGGAATTTTTATTTGGGAAGTGTTGAAATCGTATTAAAAAACAATTCAAATGACGTCATGATGGGAATACGTTCAGGAAACACGTTTCGCAGCAAAACTGCCACCACCTGCCTTTAGAGTGACAGAAAACGGCTCTAACAAAAATATTTTGTGTATTTCTAGTTCACACATCTGTAGTTACACATATCTTAGTGATCGTTTTTTTCCTAATATTACAACACTTCTTACTCATCAGCGAAGAAAGCATCGTAGTCAATGGATCGCTTGCTTGGGCTGATTTGGTCCAGGATTCTCCTCCAGAGGCCAGTGGCCTTTTCCTTCAAGCTCTCGATTATTTCCTTGGCCTTGTCTCCGATTTCAACTTTCAAGTTCCTCATCTTTTCACCAACATCCTTCAACTGAAAGAGCGGGGAACTTAATTTGAAGTATCTATTAACTATTTTCATTACAAATTTAACAACTGCCGCTTATGATATTCAAGGTTAAGGAAGTGTTTTGCATTAATATTAACATTTTCTTAACCCTCCATATGGTTTCGACGAGATATCTCGTCATCAAGATATTGCTGATTTGTTTATAACGAGATCAGATCTGGTCCGTTTTCTTCTAATGATCGTGATGGTATTTTTTTCTATTGACAAGACATCTTGTCCAACCAGATCTGATCAGATTTGCTAATAACGAGATACCTCGTAGAGACAACCACCAGGAAGGTTAAATCACTGTGAAAGTTCGATGTTTGGTACCTTTTGCAGGACATCTCCCTTAACGAGCTTGCGGTTTTCCCAGGCTTCCTTGATTTTTTCAAGAAGCTCATTTAAGCGGTTCTGCAATTCTGCGGTGACTTCCCTGGAAACAGAAGGTGATTTTTTTACTACAGTTGAAGAGTGGATGGTTCTTACACTCCCTTTGGAGCAAAAAGCACAACATACTTTGCAAAGAATGATTTGGAATCGGTAAAAGTCTTACTCGTCAGCAGAAAGAGTTGATTCCTGGGGCTTTAGTTTGTCCAAGATCTTTTGCCAGTAATCCTTCGCCTTTTCCTTCAGCCTTTCAATGAGTTCTTTCGCCCTGTCTCCCAAGTCGATTTTCAAGTCCTTCAACTTCTGGCGGATTTCCTTGGCCTTAGTAAAGTAAATAAGATTCAATCAATGGTGCCATGGAAATGCTATTGTAGGCATTTGAGATCTGAGTTCCATGAGAAATAGGCGCATAGTAAAAAGTTACCTTCTCAATGTAGTCCTCTCTGAGGCCTTTTCCGTTCTCGATGGCATCCTTGATCTTGTTCAAGATCTCGTCCAAACGTTCCTTCAGTTTTCGGCCAATTTCAGATTTGTCATCACTGAATGAAGAAAAAAAAAACGTTTCACTTTTGCTTAAGAGATATTTATCGACCCGAATGATGTTAAATTAAACTTTTCAACTCAATTATGTTTTATCAGCATTGTTGATTTATTTAGTGTACTAACAGTATCTACAAGGTTGAGAAAGCATATAAGGAAATTAAATTTTGAAATGCACAGTAAAATTGTTTTCGACCCAAAATCATTTCTGTGAAAAAGGGAAATTCGGTAGATTCTTCACTTTTCTGTAAACTCAATTTGTTGATCTTAAGATCTAACTCACATAAATTCCCCTGATTGTGCCATGAAACTTTATTTTAAAAAATTATCAATTTTACCCTCTCTCTTTCTACAAAAAATGTTGCTTGAAATTGAGTGTTTTAGTTTATTGAATTTTTATTTCAAAAGTATATCAAAATTAGATGTGTTATACCAGACTACTCATCTTTTTAATAACAGTATAAAATGATCGTTTCACTCAGAACAAGAAAAGTAATCCATCAACCAATCAATCTGTATTTCTCACCTTACTTGTGAAATGGGTTTCTGCACAATTCATAAGCGATGGATGTGCTTTGACAAGCATACCTTACACCTGACTCCTAGTTTCTATTCTTTGTTTGTTAAATGATAACGAAATATCTGGAAATGGGTAGAGTAGTCCCTATTTTAGCTGCCTTAGCTTTTACCACTGCACCAGTTGAAGACAAAACAAGTAGAAGTCTGTTTTTGCTGGGTTTTAATCTCTTATAATTATTCAATGAGTAGCCACGAAATTAAAAACTAGTTCAAAATATTAAAGGGATGATTTGTAACATACTTTGGAAGGTATGATTCGAAAATGGAAAGAAAAGTCTTACTCGTCAGCGAAAGCAACTGATTCCTGGGGCTTTAGTTTGTCCAAGATCTTCTGCCAATAGTCCCTGGCTTTCTCCTTCAGCTTCTCGATGAGTTCCTTTGCCTTGTCTCCCAAGTCGATTTTCAAGTCCTTCAACTTCTGACGGATCTCCTTCAACTGAAAAGATTTATAGTTTTCAATGTTTGTACTAATACGTTTCAAAAAACAGAAAGGCAAATTATCTACGAGAAGCGAAAATAATATATGAACGTGAAAATTAAAATAATTGCTTCATATTTATTTACGGGATGAGTAACAAAATATTTTACCCCTAAGACTTAGTAAGAGTTACACAATCATGACTCAAATGGTGCCTATTGTCGTTCGTTTTTTCATTGTGGGTAAGAAAAATATGTAAGAAAAGTATCAGTTTTAAAAAGTAAGTGGAATTCTTGTACTCCAGTGCCATATGAACTGATGTAGCATACTTCATACTTATCGAAATCAGAATCGATATGAGAGTGATTCAGATTATTATTTAAACATTTAATCGTACAATTAATTTCTTATTCGGATAATATTCTTCACTACCAGGTTTTCCAGTTGGTTACCAGAAATTTAATCAATATTCCATGCCCGAAACTGTAACAGAAAATACTTCCTTGAAAATATGGTATTGAAAGCTTAATATATTTAATTGCAAAGCGTTATAGTTATTATGGTCTTGCGAATTTGGTCTCAGTAATGGGGATAAATAAGACAACGTATTTTGTCAATTTGTCTTTGGGATTTCTCATTGATTGTTAGAAATACCTCGTTATGGAATTTTATGGAAGTACTGACAGAGACACAAACAGGTGTCTTCAGGGTAGTATTACCTTCTCGAGAGTGTCCTCTTTGACCACCTTTCCATTCTCGATAGCGTCCTTGAGCTTCTCCAAGATCTGGTCAAAGTGTTCCTTCAGCTTTTTGCCCAATTCGGTCTTGGGATCGTCACTGGAAAAAAGAAACGATTTAGCTGTTTTTAAATAATTTTGAGAACGGTTTTATGAAATTATTTTGTATTGATAATTAAGACTTACTGAAAATAAATTGATAATTAAGTGTTTTTACTCATACGTTTCGATTACCATTTATTTTAAAACTGAATTGTTAAACTTATGATATTACGGTTTCACACACTAATTCACAATTCAAGGCACACAGCATTTCTCACTTTCAACGTCTGAGAGGAATTTCCAGTGTAAACAAATAAGAAATTAAAATGTCTTGAAATGGATAAAGAGCAGTCTATTTTAGCTGCGTTTGTATTTACCAATGATTTCGTCGATACACTAGTTGAAGACAAAACAAATGGGATAAGTCTATTTTTTGTTAGGTTTTCAATCTCTTGTGTTTATTCGATGAGTAGCCATGAAAGTAAAATCTGGCTCAGAGTTTTTCTTCAAGGGATAATCTATAGCATGATTCAGAAGTAAATTTCCATAAATGGAAAGAAAAGTCTTACTCGTCAGCGAAAGCAACTGATTCCTGGGGCCTTAGTCTGTCCAAGATCTTCTGCCAGTAGTCCCTGGCCTTCTCCTTCAGCTTCTCGAGGAGTTCCTTTGTCCTCTCGCCCAAGTCGATTTTCAAGTCCTTCAACTTCTCGCGGATCTCCTTCAACTGAAAAGACGAGTTTCAATTAGTGACGGTTTTTAAACGCTTTATTTTGACGTTTTAGACACTGGAAATTAAAGCAATAGCTTTATTTTTGTTTAAGGCATGAGTGATAAAATGCTTTACCTTTAAGTTTAAGTAAGTTAGATTGGCATGAGTACAACATGTGTGTCTTTTGCCCATCACTTATTCATCGTGTTCAAAAAAATATGTAAGAAATGTATCAATTAAAGAAAGCAAGAAAATATTAAGTAGGTTTTGAAGAGGAATACGTAAACTCCAGTGCAGTATGAACTAATATGAAAAACTTTATACTGATAGAAATCAAGTTTATATGTGTCTGATTCAGATTGTTTTTGAAACACTCAATTATACAATTAATTTATTATATGATTAATATTCTTTAAAAAGTAATTCAAGTAAACTTCATGCATTTTAAAAAGCGTAATGGCAACGGAAGTAATCATGCCGTGTGTTATTTCAGCTGCGGATATTTTCGCCGATCTAGCTAAAACATTTTTCAGGGTGACTCAGGTCTCTTGTAACACACTGGTTGATTACTACTGCAATTGATATTTCATGCCCGAAAGTCTTTCAGGAAGCACTGCTTTGAAAATATGGTATTGAAAGTTTAATATCTACTTGCAAACTATATTTATGGTCTTTTGAATTTGGTTTCAGTAATTGTTATAAATAAGACAACGTTTTCTGTTAGTTTGTCTTTGGAATTTTTCAATGCATTGATTGTAAGAAATACCTCGCTATGGAATGTTATCGAAGTACCCCACAAAAAGAGACATAAATAGATGTGTTCAGGGTAGTATTACCTTCTCGAGGGTGTCTTCTTTGACTCCCTTTCCATTTTCGAGGGCTTCCTTGAGTTTCTCCAAGATCTGGTCAAAGTGTTCCCTCAGTTTCTTGCCCAATTCAGTCTTGGGATCTTCACTGGAGAAATTAAACGAATGTACTTATTTCAAATCATTTTCAGTACATTTTTATGAAATTACTTAGTGAGTCATACACTAATAATTAAGAGGTTTTATTTTTACGTTTTAGTTAACGTGCATTTCAAGGCTGCATTGTTTAACTAATGATGTTTTCTACAATTTCGCATATTAATTCACAATTCAAGGAAAACAATGTTTCTCACTTTTAACCTATGAGAAGGATTTTCAGTCGATGCAAACAAACTAGACGGTCTGTGAATATTTTAATTCTGCTGTTCAAATGCTTTCACATCATGCAAATCGGGGTTACTTTTAAATGTGGTTTATTGCAATTTGGACAACGTCAGGCGCTTAATCTAATTGATGTTGACCAATCACCTTTCATAGATCAATTCGGAATTAATATTTTTGAATGTTTATTAGCGAAGTTCTGAAGTGCTATACGAAAAACAACCAACTGACGTCACGTTCAGAATACATACAGAAAACAAGTATCGCCGTAGAAACACCACCCTAATTATATTTCGCTTGACAGAAAATGCCTTTCATATGCAGACAGTAAAATGTTTTATGAGATAGTTTTCTCTAATCCTTAATGCAGGACGCGAGTGTTTTGATAACCTGTCCTATTTATCCTCTTGACCATCCAGGCACTCCCTATAGTGATGTATTGTCACCAAAATTATACGTTGTAAAATCCAAGTTACAACTGATGGGTGTAAAACAAGACGATGTTTCTTAACAAGCGATAGTTACCCTGAATGTATTTGTGATTATTATCTCATTGATGATTATATTTAACTTTTCTGATTTGATATTTATCTATATTTATAAAAATAGGATGTGCGTGTATCTTTTCTATACAAATCTACACCGTTTGACCAATCCACACCAAATTTGGTACACATACTTTAGAACACTTCGGTCAGCATAGGCTAACTCTTAACCCCCATTCTATTGGCCCTAGGGGGCTAAAAACTATTCGAAATCGCCATAGAAATAATATTGAGCATAGATTGATTGCTTTAGGCAGCTATGGTTGCTTTACCAGTGTTGGTCGAAGAACAATTTTTTCCGAAACAAATTAAATTACAATATTTATGTTTGAACTGACTTTTTAGTTCTTTCCATGATGTAAATAAATTATAAATATTTTATTGATGAAATAATATTTTAAAATATTTATTTTTGCAAGGAAATTCAAAGAAAGGTTTTCAGGAGTTCGGGATGATTTTCAAGGAAAATTTGTGTATATTTCGACCCACTTTCCTTAAATAATTTATTGAATACGTAATGATATGTAGAATTCTGTTTCATAAGCTTTTTAGGTAAGGCGTGTAACTTATTTTAAAATGTCCGGAATAGATACATGTGAATCCTCCGTTGAAAGCAGTGATTTTCTTTGTTAAAAATTCTTTAAAATCGACCTTCTGTTTTTTGAAAAAATTTTATCTATTCAGTTTAATTTATCTACACCGATTACATTTATTTCTAACCCAAGCACCGTTATTCCGAAAAGCACAAACGAAACACTCTTTGATCATAAAAGCGTAATTTTGCTACTCGGTATATGGCAGCACCAGAATTAATGTTTACTTTTTTTATAAAACTTTGTAGAAAGTTGGGGAAACGGAAACTTCCTTGGACTCGTGATGAAGAACATTCCAGCACCCACTCGATTCTTAGCTGGTCCTATTTAAAGGAAGTTAACTAGGTAAGTCTTCCAGTTTATCATCTTTCAGTGAATTTGACAGTTTTATTTCGGTCTTTTAGTTGATTGTATAAGTGTTTCCTACTTTATTTAACAATCATAGTGTACATTTTGGATTTATATTTCTAAATGGATGTAAGTACTTCATAATTTTAAATTTGTTTTTTCGTTAATTTTCGCTTTTTATTGTATTCTATAATAGATTTCATTGCTCAGTGAAAGTGTGCCTTTTGCTTAATTTATGAAATAGCTTTTTTGTATTCTTTTTCAGATTTCTTTGCTGTAGCAATGCCTCCAAGGAAGCGGAAGGCGATCGGCCAAGTGCAGACAACGGCTAAGATGATGAAAGATAAGCCTAGTCAAGAAACTTCCGAGGAGAGGAATAGAAGACTTGCGATTGCGAGAGAGAGAGAGTTACTACATTTAGAGCAACAGATACGGCACAGCAGCGTGATGCCCGACTTCAGGATATGAGAGATAGAGTTACTATATCTAGAGCAACATAATTTACATGTTGTAATGGAACACGAAAAAGTTCAACTCATTAATCATAAAAGCGTAATTTTGTTACTTTAGATTTGGCAAACCAGCATATTCGAGCATTACTAAATTTCATGAATCGCTATAGTATTTATCGATGTTGTTCAAGTGTCTTTTTCTGAATTGCTCTGTTTCGGAATACACTCAGGCAGTCGAAATTCGACACTTTGCGGATCTTTCTTTTTTTAGAATTCTGCATTTTTTCGTCGGAATTTCGTTTATGTTTGTCTTTATGTCTTAATCTTTTACATATTGCAATATATTCAGGAATTAAATGTATATATTTGCGTCTGAAGTACAGTGTAGAAGTTATGAAAAAGTTAAAGCGTATTTTCCATACAAAATAAATTATTGCATTTTTCTGTGAAAGAAAAGTGATTATTCTTATTCACATTTAAGCAACATTTAACCATTTCAACCCGAGCAACGCCGGGTAATTCAGCTAGTTACTAATAATAATGAGCGCCTATTTTTATGTGGAATTTATTTTTTGGTACTTCATCATTAAGTAGCTTTATAATTTAAGTTCCAAGTTTTACTTGCTAACTAGTTTTTTAAAATTCTAAAATTACACACACAGCTACATAATATATTTTGGTGAAAATCAGAAAATATAGGCACAGCTACACTTCCAATTTATCAATAGGTGAGATAGTTTATCAGATGGGAGCCGAAAAAATTGTATTTCAAAAGGAGGCGTTAAACCAAAAAGTTGTATTAGTGAGATAGAACATATAAGGTAAAAAAGTTATATTAGTGAAATAGAATATGTTAGAAGCCAAACAAAAAGTTATATCAGTGAGATTGAACATATCAGATGACGACCAATTTTCCAGTCTTTTTTCTCTGACTTTATAGCTACAGTAGACATATTTTCTTGACCTAATATTGCGTTTCCTGTGTACAACAATTTAGAAAAATTTCTCTTAAAAAAGTACGATGTCTGAATATTCATTTAATTATTTAAATTTTTATCGCATACCCCAAAAACTTTTCGAATTCCAAATGCGAATATCATGATTCTGCATAAAATACTATTTAAAATTAACAGTACATTAAATTCAAACAATAAATTAAATTTGGACTTACTCAGCTTCAAAAGCAAAGTCGAAGATGTCTTCTAGGGAGCTTGGAAATTCCACAGCTGTAAAGGAGGTTAATATTTAATCACATGTTTTCTACGATACTCTATACTACTTTTCATTTGAATCGGTGAGTATATTCTGTTATCATATACCATGTCTTTATTATCAAGATTTTTAGTAATGTGCAGGCCGCTGACTCTAATTCAGGCCTCACATCATGCAGTCATGCTTTCCTCAAGGTTATACAAGAGTTCCTTTGGCAAGGAATCCTATCCAAGCACGTCTTTGCTATAGTGGTTAATCCTTGGTGGTTGGGTGCAGTATTCAATGTGACTTCCTAGATCACTTGATATTAGCAATATAGTGATATAGTATCCCAAAGTGTTTGTATATTGTGTGCAATGTATGTATTGCATCTCCTGGGTTAAGCCAATTCTTGAACATATTAAAATTAGATTAAAAAAAGTTAATTCGAACCTAATGCAAATAAATTGGGTTGTAAAGATTTCAAATTTAAAAGTTTCTAGAATCGAATAGAGCTAATGATGGAAGGTAGGTATTTTAAATTTCGTAGCACTAGAGCAACACAACGGGCTACTGACGACGGTCTGGGATCAATCCCCAAAGGAAAGATCCGAGGGCAACACCACGTAATTTTGAGTCAGATGACGAGGTCACACCTGAGCTGGCACCCCACTCTCAAACTTCCATACCACGCCAAAGTGAGGACACGACGGATTTAACGTGTACCGGGGGCCCTGTACGCGATGGTCTTTGGTTGAATTCGAACTCCCAACTCTCTGGTTGCTAACCGGTACTCTACCAACCGGATTACGGCGACCCGAGATAATGATGAAAATAAATAATACTGTAAGTACAGAGGTGCCTTACCATTGTCGGAGGAGGGTAGTGGTACAGCGGATGCAAGGGCGATGCCCGCAAACAAAAGCAACGCAAGGAATCGCATGGTTCTGAAAGAAATAATATCGTTGAGATTATCATGTTGATAATACAACGTGGATTGATGTGGAGAAGAAAGCAAAATATATATAAATTCAAATGCAAAATGGAGTGATAATGAGTTGCCAGGGGAGAAACATCCTCGGCATCGACATTCATGCTTTTGTTCAAGGCAGCCTTCTAACGCACTTCCACAACTATGCAAAAATCGACTATTCCAAGATCGACTGCTTTCTCGTCGAAGTCATACGATATATTGCGCAATGAAACAAAATATTCAAGAGGATCAAAAGAATTTCCGATTACTCGAATGGGTGCTTAATACTTGAAAGTTTAAGATACCATGATCTCTTGCATAGTGGATAAATCATTATCATTATAGAATTTTTTAAATTTGAAAATTGCTCTTCGAAAAAGTTTGAAAACTGTGACTTATCTGTTACAAAATTTTTGATATTCCAGCTAAAATACTTAAAATGCAGAATTATTTATTTTATTCGGGTATGAAATTAACCAAATGAACTACCAAAAGATTTGACTGTAGGTTATCTAACCCAAATCAATCTTTGAAACAATTAGAAGGCATAAAATACATTTCTTAATTGCGCTTAAATAGCTTTATTAGTATCTATACTATGAATATAGTTATAGACAACACCTCAAATACTTAACAAATATTTGAGAATGTTGTCTTGTGGTTAATGTTTAATAATTCTTTACTATATGCAGTCTCAGATCTCTGTCCTGATTTATAGGGAAGTTTTTATTAAGACTTAAAATTTTTATATATCACTAGTTTAATATGAAATCTTAGTATTTTAAGAATCCAATTAAATCTCATATCAAAAAACAACTTTGGTAAAGAAAGTTTAAATTTCAGATCTTACGAATAAGGAACAAAATTATAAATAATTTAAATTAATTAATAGTATAATCTACAAAAGGAATATAGAAAGTTTTATAGAACGAAAATGCAAGGTTCCCAATATTTTAAAATGATTAAATGATAACTTTACTCCTGCGCTGAATAGGTCATCAATTGATTTTTATAAGTTTGATATTAATAAATAAAAGTATATTATCCGATATATGCATTAACGAAATAAATTAAACTAGCATTAGAGATTTATTTTCCGATTACATAGTCATTTCATAATTAAAAGTTTCTTTTGTCAGTAGTTTTTTTAAGCCATACTATCACAAAATTACTTTATAATTCTTAAATATAATTCCAACTACTTTCATATCAATTCATTCTTGAAGAAAATTTAGTGCAACATGTGAAATACGCTTAACTTAGCTCTCAAGGGATCTCCATTTACACCTTATTTAATGTATAGTATTATCGCAGTATATAATGTCTATAAACTGTGCTGAAAACTGACTTAGATTTTGGTGATTGGTGTAGGTTAATAATTATGATTCTTTTCTATATTTAATTTATTTATAATTTAAATTATTACATTGCTAATCGAACCTCTAGTTGTCAAGAGATCTGATATTTCTATATCGGATTTCTTTTTATAAAAGTAACTGCTAGACGATGAATACAAAATCAATATGAGCAGAAGCGTGCGTATAAGGATTCTAGGTACGATAACCTGATTTCAATGCTATTCTGGTAGGTAGGTAGTTTAATTAACGTCACACTGGAGCAACACAAAGACCTATTATTGACGGTCCGGGATCAATCCCAAAGAAAAAAATTCGAGGACAACACTACGTAATGCTATTTTGCTTCACCACAGGATTAAGCATTA
Source organism: Meta bourneti (assembly GCA_933210815.1). Taxonomy (NCBI): domain Eukaryota; kingdom Metazoa; phylum Arthropoda; class Arachnida; order Araneae; family Tetragnathidae; genus Meta; species Meta bourneti. The sequence goes on along the minus strand of OW119929.1, from coordinate 97,107,647 downwards.
TTTTACAAATCATTCCAATGGGAATCTACTTTTCACTTGAAATATTAATTTTTAACCTAAACTTTTGCGGAATGCCGTGAATGTAAATGTAACGTTTGTTTACATTTCTAGGTAAGTTTATAAATTTATATTATATAAGAGTTCCTAAACCTCAATGTGATATTCGAAAAAAGGTTTTATAAACAATGTAAGACGGCATCACAACGAAAAAAAATTTCAAATTTTGTTTTCTCATTAAAACAGCTTCAAAAATATTTTAAATCATTAAATATTCGCAAAAAATATACGATTGAGAAAAATTATTAATAGAAAGTAACTTATTTTTAAAAAGCATGTATGTATTGTTACAAGTATTAATTAATATGTATAACATTAAACAAATTCTTAAACTTTAATGTTACATTTAAAATATCTCCAAAAACGATTTTATAAATAACGTATAATGGCATCATAATGGAAAAGTATTAAAAATTGTTTTATTTCTCCATAAAGATAATTTTAAAATATTTTAAGACATTAAATATTTTTGAAATACAAGAATAAGGAAATTTTATTAATAGAAGGTAACTTCTATTTTAAAATTATGTATGTATTGTTACCAATTAACTTCAGACAAAACAAAAACGTGTTCCCCACATGGAAAGCACAAAATCCACATTGTCTTCAAAACTTAACATTGAAAATAAACAAAGCAGTACTTTATGAGAGATGTACTTACTTGATGCCAGTACTAGTCAATGCGAAGTCGTAAGGTGAAAGGGATGGGGTTTTATACCTGAAAAGTATCTCCGAGTTTTCATTTTAACACCTGTTGTGCGGAAAGGTAAAGGATGCTTACGCTTACATCTAAAAATATCTGCAGATACAAAAATCTTACCTGATAAGAGAGGGAACATTTGTGTGTTCCCAGCCAACAAGACGCTATGAAACTGATCGAGTATTGCACACGAGGAGTGTAATAAACGTACCAATTGTTCCCCAATTTACTATAATGACGACAATCATTTGATTTCGAGTAATGAAGATCTCCAAGTTTTATACATATTTACTAGCAGAATTACCGGCGTTGCATGAGTTGTATTGGTTAAACGTTGATTTAGAGTAATCCGAAAAATCACTTTTCTCTATCAAAAATGCAAATATTATAGAAAATGCAAATATAGAAAAACAAATAAGAGCGGAAAATAACTGTTTAAACCCCATTTTGACGTTTTACAGCTTCGGCAATTTACTTTTAAAAAAATACGAGTGCTTCCTGAGCCTGGCACCTCACTCTCCAAACTTCTAAACGGTGCCAATGTGAAGGCATTTTGAACCACCACGGATTTAACGTACACCAGCCCTCACACACACGACGGTCTTTGGTTGGAGTGGCAGAACGGATGTATGCGTGTGCATTAGCTTAATAAGTCTTTCACACAAAATCGAACTCAGTGTAACTTTGGTTCATATTCAGCACAATTCTTTAGTACAAGTTCCAGATAGCAAACGAAAATATTGCATAAGTTAGAGACTAAATGGAAAAATGTAGATATTTGAAATAGAAGTATTTGAGTGTGTATTTCTCTTTGAGATCGTTTAGCAAAAAAATCATAGTAGAGTGAGGCAATCTTTCATCTAACTAGGTTAATGAGAACTAATTTCAAGTATTCTTTTATTCTATTTTTCATTTGTCATATTTACTATTTGTAGTACTCATCTACACGTTTTTCACAAATATTAAAACATAAATGTACTTATTAGAATCAAATGGTGTTATTTGAAATTTATTTTGATTCTACTGAATTGTTGAGTTCCAATTCTAGTGCTTTCGCTTATTTTTGAGCATTGAATATCATTTTGTCCATGTTTTTTTAAATATGGAAGTTAAATGAGGTTATACACTGCTGTGCAAAATTTTAGGAACAGTAAGAATTTTTCAGAAAAGAAATTTTTGAATTTGAAACTTTTATAATCCTTACGAGTCATTTTTTCTTACAAGTCATTGTGCAGTGCAAATTATCTGATACTATTTTGTCCATAAGGCCAAAAGGTTTAGGTCCATTATTTCGTCGAAGACATCACTCACTGAACATAAAACATGTTGAGCGATAACGCTTTTAATGTAACAAAAAGAAATTCTGTGGCTAAAACCAATAGTCAGAATAGGATTTCTGGTTTATAGCGTATTTTAACCATGGTGTCTGAACCAAATATGGTTAAAATACTCTGTAACACGCTGAATAATTGATTTTTCAACAATCAAAATAAAATCGAACATTTTGTCAAAATATATAAAGCAAATTTACAGATACAGTTTTAAAATGCACATTACTATTACTTAAGTCCACACAAACCCAAATAGAATGAACTGAAAAATGCCTCTTCTTATGTGAAAACTTAACGAACAGTAATATTTTCAGATGCTATTTTGCAGTGAAGTGACCTGGATGTGAGTTGGTTTTAGGGTTTTATGGCGCAAGGGCCATATTTGGCCATGCTGCGCCAGACACGACATACGATATCAAGTAATAGATATACACACACAATGAAAGATTTACTGACACAGAAGAGAGAAATACGCCCAGGGAGGAATGCACCTGACAGGAATCGATCCTGCGCCGCCTACACCTCGAAGGTTGCTAGCGCAGTGGGCATACCACTGCGCCAGGACGACATGGATGTGGGAAAATGATACAAAAGATTCTCGAAAGTTACCGAACCTATAAGTAAAAACAAAACGATAACAAGAACAGGAGCGTAAAGTGAAAGAAGTATTTGAACTGAAATGGAGACTGCACTTGGTGCCACGAGATCGAAGGGTGAATATGAAAACTGAAATGAAGAGAGAGGGTCACCCTGAGTAGGCTGTATATGAATGTGCGAACGATTGTGCCTCAATTGAGGCCAAGAGCCTCGTTGAAGAACTCATATGTCAGCAATAAATTACAGAAAAAGGCATGTGCCATCGTTGCTCTTCGCAAGAGATTTTTTTATATAAACATGCGGTTATACTGTCTCCATAATGACTGCTCGCAAGCGATTTCCTTCTATAGAAAACTCTTGAGTGGGAAGATCCCAATGTGCAATTCGATGAGCTGGACTGCTCATTTTTGTCTCAGACACAGAGACGTAACTAGGGGGGCAGACGGGGCATGTGCCCCGGGCGCCGCATTAGGGGGCGCTAAATTGGCCGAGTATTTTTTACTATAGATATTTACGTTTGAAAAAAAATGAAGAGGAAAAACTTATTAGTAGACTGCAAAAACTATAAAGGGAACTAAATGCAGACTGTGTGAAGAAATAGCAGGAAAGCTTACCTAGATCCTTATTTTAAAGAAGTACGGAGGAGGAAGAAGCGGATGTTTGATGAGAAGGGAAAAGTTGAAAGCTATGAATTCTCAGAAGAAAAACGTTCAGATTATTGATTTTACATATAATAGATCAGATTCTGAATGAACTGAGGCAAAGGTTTCAAGTCATTCAAAACATGAATAGTTTATTTGGTTTCCTCAATGGAGCTCGGTTTGAAACAATGAATGGAGAAGAATTGAAGAACCAGGCACTTGAGTTAGCTTCCACATATAAAGAAGACAGACAATAGAAGTGGAGAGTTTTAGGTATCATGCCTTGGATTTAAGCCCTAATATGAAAACGGCTACACCGTCAGGTCTTCTGACGTTAATATAGCAGCGTTGAGAATTTTCCTCACAATACCAGTTTCAGTCGCCTCAAATGAAAGGAGTTTTAGCAAAATAAAGATCATAAAAAATTACCTCAGAAACTTAACAGGACAACAACGACTAATCAACCTGATCATCATATCAATAAAGCACAAGTTAGCTTGAGGACATTGTAAAAATGTTTGCAGCCGAAAAAGCCCGTAAAGTTAAGTTTTAGTTCAAGCTTTCTGTGTTTAAATTAATTTTTTTCACATTTTGTCAATAGATTAAGAGATTGTGTAAAATGTCTAAGTATAATACTCAAGATAATAACTTGAGTAAAATATGTTATTCCTAATTCTTGTTCTACAGTTTTCCAAAATCCTTGAATGGTTTTCGGTCGACGTTTCGATAATGCTCTTTTTAAAAGTCCAAAAATCCATGGGTGAGACAGCTAGAGATTTAGCAGGAATATCAGTAAAGGGTATTGAGTTGATATCAGTTTCTTGTTCCATTTTTTCCAAGAATTTAGTAGTGGATTTAGATGTGTGGCTGCTTGCTTTATTCTGATGCAGTTCTACTGATTGTTGGCACTGTGGGTAAGATATGGTATTTCTTTTTTGAATATTGGGGATAAAATATGGTCTTTATAATATGTGGGAGTTGATTTTTACATTCCCCCTCTTTTTACTTTTAATTTTCCATTATATGCAAAACCGGCAACAATCATAAATCTCATAGAGAAAATTCTCATTTTAAAGTTACCAAGTTCAACCACGTTTTAAGATTTTTCTCCTCTTTTATAATAAATTGTTCTTTTTTATTGCAATCATTTAAATACATCCACGTCTCGTCTATTGTCACATTTTTCCATCTTTCTCCAGCTAAATGCTTCTCAAAGAATTCCACAGCGATTTCTGCGTTCTGTAATATGTCGTGGAGATAGACGATGAACATTGTATTTTTTTTTACCTTTTTAAGATTGATATCACTGTTAATTATTTATTTACATTTGAATCTGAACATTTTAATAGCTTTGTAATAGTCCTTTGACTTGGCGGATTCTCTTTTAAAATTAAAGATTTTACTTACAAATATTCTCAGAAATTCTTTTCTTTTTTGGATTTTAAGCCTTTTTTCCTTTCTCATTAATAATATTACTTATCGTAACTTTAGATATCGAAAAACCATGACTTTTACAGCATTTTTGAATAATTGAATAAGCATAATTCTCTTCAGAAAGAGAGGAAACAGACTTCCATCCATTGCTTATTTAAAAGCGCCATTTTAAAAGTAAACAAAACTCTGAGTTATCAGACGATAAGTTATACTTTAACTCTTTAACTGCTGCGAAAATAAAACTATTTCGTAGCATACAATTTTTTACAGCTCATCAAAATCGTTCAAAAAATGTCCGAACAGCCTCTGTATTTATCATAATTAAATATCCTATTCTACAGCAAGTCTGTTGATTTTGATTCAGCCCACATCTATCCCGATATCATTTGATAAAACTTTTTCATTTCATTTCCAGCGATTATAAGTGTGAAAGAATATACCAAACATGCTACTCTTAGATTATTTGTCAATGAAATATCTTAATTAGGTATTTTATCTTGTGTACTAAAAATGAAATTACTGCAAATTAATCTATTACCTTTGAAATCAAGCATTTACCATCTAAGTTGAATAAAAAAAATTTGGACTAGTGGAATTAATGTGTGGTGGGGCGATATCAGGTGGTTGTCGGGCAGGGTTTTGGTTTGGTTGGTCGGTGGGGGGGAGCGCCAAGGCGAGTTCTTGCCCCGGTTAGAAACTAGCATAGTTACGTCTCTGTCTCTACATACATATATTTTATACTAACAGAAATTATAAGCTTACAGCCGTGATGAGAGTGGTATAATGATCCATTGGTACTGAGTATAATGTTGATTCCACGAATGGGGGGGGGTATTTCAATTAACGTCACACTGGAGCAACACAACGCTATTGGTGACGGTCCGGGATCAATCCCAAAGGGAAAGATCCGAGGACAACACCACGTAATTTTGAACCACGGTCAGATGACGAGGCAACACCTGAGCTGGCACCCCACTCTCCAAACTTCCACACCACGCCAACGTGAGGACATTTGAGGCCACGACAGATTTAACGTGCACCAGCCCCCTTTGTACACGACGGTGTTTGGCTGGATTCGAACTCGCAACCCTTCGGTTGCAAGTCCGTTACTCTTCCAACCGGGCCACCGCGGCCCTTTCCACGAATGGAGAGGCAGAAAGTTCTATAATAATTCTTTTACTTCAACAACAAATTAATGGTGACATAATGCGTGGAGGTGTTTGGGACGGCTCTGAGAGCTCCTTCTAAGGAAAACATTTCTTCTATTCGTGAAATGGTTTATACAATGAAGTCACTAGAGGGATAAGGAATAAGAAAAAGGTTATACAGCCCTATAAAAAAAATTATTTTGTTTGGTGCCTGGAATTTTTTAACTGAGTTTGGCTATATTTAGTGAGCTGGTTTAAAATATGAAAACAGTTTTTCTCTATCAGTTCTACTTTTTGAGATTCAGCGTAGCTAAATTATAAAATATTTTATTATATTGGGTCATCCGGAAAGTTCTGTTGTTTTTCAAATCGAAGCGAGCTTTCTTATTACTATTTTGCTACCGCTGATAAGGAGTGACCTTGGTTGAAGCAGATGTGTAAATTCGGTGTTTTCTTTTTTCACTGCATAATTCTAGCTTGAGTTGTGGCACAATATTTGTTTCACTGCAGTGCTAAGAATGGAGAACCAAAAAGTTCGTTTTCGTCATATTATGCTCTTTTTTTAAGAAAGGAAAAATGCTAGTCAGACTGCTCGTAAATTTGTGCTGTATATGGACAAAGTGCAGTTTCTGATTACACAGTTCGAAAGTGGTTTGATAAATTTAAGCGCGGAAATTTCAGCCTCGAAGATGATGCCCGCTCTGGACGACCATCCTCTGTAAACGAGGACCTATTAAAAGATGCCATCGCTGAAAATCCACGTTACACAGTTCAGGAACTATCTATCACACAGACTAAATATTCCAAAAAGTACAGTTCATGATCATCTGAAGAAGATTGGGTATGTAAGCCGCTACGATGTATGGGTACCCCCTACTTTAACTTAACAGGACATGCTTGCTCGAATTTCGGCATGTGATTCTTTGCTGAAACGAAATGAAGAAGCTCCTTTTTTGAAACGGCTCATTACTGGAGATGGGAAGTGGATACTATACAATAATGTTACAAGAAAAAGATCATGGAGTAAGCCTCCATGTAACATCGAGATGGGGCTGCATCCCAAAAAAGTAATGCTTTGTGTATGGTGAGACTACAAAGGAATTGTCCATTATGAATTGTTGCCACAAAATCAGACAATAAATTCGGAAAAATATTTTTCTCAAATGGCAGTATTGAAAGCAGAAATCGAAGCAAAGCGGCCAGAACTGACCAATCGTCGTGGTGTTGTCTTCCAGCAGGACGATGAATGTCAGATAAAGACTTATTGAGTATGACTGAGAAGTTTTGTGTCATCCCCCATATACACCAGACCTTGCTCCCTCAGATTTTCACCTCTTCGGGTCACTTCAAAATTCTCTGAACGGCCTGGAGTTCAATTCTTTGGAGACTGTCAAACAGCACCTCGATAACTACTTTACAAATAAGCCTAATGACTTTTTAAAAAAAGGATCTTTCCAGTTGCCGGAAAGATGGCAAAAAGTCATAGAACAAAATGGTGCTTATGTGATTCGATAACATTTTCTTTTGTACTGCTTCGTTAGTATTTATCATAAAAACCGCAGAACTTTCCGGATGACCCAATACAACTCATTGAGTAGTGGTTAAGTTAAGTTTTTTATGTAGATTGGTTCCTGCTTTTTTCTTCCTTCTCTGTACCGCTATCAGCTGATTGTTTGAAGCCATATTTGTTGACATAACCTAGTGTTTACATCTAACATAACTTATAAAGTTCTTTGTTTAGCGGATTGATGAAAAGAAAGAAGTTGCGTTAATCATCTTGATGTTTTTTGCTACATATGTGGTGAGTACACCCTAAAAGGACAGAAAAGCCATTTCTTATTTTGCTAAAAAGCTTACCATGGGTACTTTGGCTTGGTGACCAAGATAAAGTTTGGACTCCACACATTGTGTGTAAAACTTGTACAGAACACCTACGACAGTTGACTAATGGGAAGACAAGGAGTCTAAAATTTGGTGTCCCAATGGTTTCAAGGGAACCCCCAAACCACTTTGATGACTGTTATTTTTGTATTGTGAATATTACCGGCATAAACCGAAATAACAACAGCAAATGGACATATCCTGATTTAGCCTCTGCAAGAAGGCCTGTTCCTCACTCAGACGAAATTCCTATTCCATCGTCCATCAGCTTCCAGAGATTTCTGACGATGAATTTCATTTTTCTGATGTTCCTTGTAATACGGACCGAGGGAGTGATAGTGATTATGAGGGAGCATCATTAAGTCCTCAACGTTTCAATCAAATCGAGTTAAGTGACCTGATAAGGGATCTGTCTCTCAAAAGAAACATTTGAATTATTTGCTTCTAGATTAAATAATAAGAATCTACTTCATAGTGGAACAAAAATTACATTCTACCGTACTAGAGAAAGGAATTTGCTATCTTTCTTCTCTTATGAAAACGATCTTGTGTTATGTCAAGATGTTAGAGGACTTTTGATACAAATTGGTCTTCCTGAATATTTCCCAATTGATTGGCGACTGTTTATTGACAGCTCTAAGCGGAGTTTGAAGTGTGTACTTTTACACAATGGCAGCAAATACGAGTCAATACACATTGCTCACTCAACCAGAATGAAAGAATATGATACCATAGCTTTGGTCATGGAGAACATTTGAGTGGAACAACTCATTTTAATTTTAATAGTTCACAAAACAAAAGTACCTGCTGCAGACTCATGTTTAATTGCATGTATTGCTCTCAAAATTAACTTGTAAAAGTTGTTAGGACTTTTTGTATAGGGGTGGGGGCTGGTGATAGTTACTAAAATGTTAGAAAGGCAACAGTGATTCCTAGTGGATAAGTTGACTTGTGCTGAAATCTTTGAAGGTCGAATAATATAGTTCCTGACGTCTGGTATATTTATTTCGATCTTTGTGGGTACAAAGGATATGATTAACAGTATTACATGTATTTTACATGCTCTTTCATTGTCTTAAATGTATTTATTAGGTATTACAAATTAAAATAATATTTTAAAAAACGTTTTACAAAGTGCTTCTTTCCGAAATGGGCTTCTTCAAAGTAGCCCATTTCGTTATTATTTAGCTCTCGGTAGAGGGCTGAAGACGTTAAATAAAAAACATTTAAAAATACAGACATTTATTTAAAGATAAGATGCAACTTTTCTACCCTATTGCGAAAGCTATTCCGAAAAAAATTTCGGTCCGCCCTAGTGTACATTCTTCTAAATTGCGAAATCATTTTGGTTTCATCACTTGAAGCTCCGTAAATATTGCTTTAACAAAACTGTTTACAATCTTCTACATAACAAAATTGTTTTCAACCTTCTATATAACAAAACTGATTCTCCCTTTTTAATTTCCTGTATTGATTTTATATGGTCCCCAGGGGTATGTATATCACCAGAAAATGTAAATTTTTTTTGTTAAACCTTTTAAAAAAGAATATAGGTAACAATTTTGCTTCAAATATATATCTTTAACTGTATAACTCAGAGGTTGATACATTTTAATAATTCCAATTCAATTAATAATCTTCAACAATGAAATGTTTTGCTTTATTTCTCATCTAACTATATTTGTGCATGACTTTTTTCTTGCAACTTTTTGACCTGCCATTCCATATTTTTTATAGAGAAACAACAATTAAATAAATAAAAAAACACAAGGCTTTAATAAGTGAAAAGTATTTTATTTTGCATGCAAACACGAAAAAACTTGCAATTGTGAAATATATCCTATATTAAAAGTCCTTTTTATTCCTTCTTAAGGATATCTCTGACCTTAGCTTTCACTTGATCGTAGAGTTCACCCAAATCCTCTTTGTAAGGTCTCAAGAAAATAAGGGCTTCCTCTGCAACGTTCCTGACACCATCCCTGCTGTCATCGATGAACTGCAATTATAAACAAAAACAATGCCATTAGATAATATGTTTTGAGTGTATGCAAATAATAAAACACTACTTAAATGTATCTCGATAATTCTAAAATAATTTTCACCCCCAGATCTGGGACGACATAAGTCTCATACACTGTGTTCCTTGTGCTCAGTTTAGAAAAAGTGGTAAAAGAATTAGATTAAAAAGATTCGTTTTCAGACCTAGCCCAGCGTAAATTATTTTGAGTATTCATTTTTTCTTGGTTATTAAATTTAAGAAAATTATTTCCATAGTATAAGAAGGACCATTTTGGCATGATTACATGAAACAAAAGAGATGTTAGGCTTCATGTTTAAAAAAGATCATAATTGGCCATCTTACCAAACAACTGACAGAGTTATGTATCTTTAGACTCCACACAATTATTCCATCTTTTAGAAGAAGTTCTTAAGATCATATCAAACTCATGTTTGTACTACTCATGTTTGAGAACTCATACATAATTTTCGAATTCAGAAAACGACTTGTCCTTACCCTTCCAAGTGGTTTCTTCGAGATATCTCGACTATCAAGATCTGATCAATTGTGCTATTGACGAGATATCTCGTCATCAAGAATGACGATTGAATTCCGAATGACGAAGATATTGCTGTTTTTGATGATAACGAGATCAAGATCAGGTCAGTTTTTTCTAACGACGAGATATCTTGACCATCAAGATAGGGTTAATTTTGTTAATGACGAGATCTTTGTCGAGACAGCCACCAGGAGGATCGAAAACTAAAATTCTTTCAAACCACATCCTTCAGATCAAGAATCAGAAAGATCTTTATTTTGTACACTTTAAAATATTTCATCGAGTGACTTAAAAATTGTGTTTTCTAAAATGCGTCCCATAGTTTTAAACTCGATGCTTTCATCATTGATACAATTTATATCTGAGAATATGATGCTTACTCTCTGAGCAATCTCTCTGATGTTTTCAAGCCTGGTCTTCCCCTTTTCGAGTCCCTTTCCATACTGTTCCTTGACCCATTCACCGAACTTGACGAACTTCTCCTTCAATTCAATGTGGAGGTCCTTGAAGTAGTTCTTGATCCTGTCGTACACCTCCTTGATGGACCTCTCCTCTTTGTCTCCAAGGATTCGGTCGATCCAGTCCAAGATCTTTCCCTTGCCCTTCTCGCCTTTCTCTTTCAGCATGCTGATCAGTTGGTTGGCGAACTACAGAAAAAAGAACTTTTTAGAGATCTGTTGCAGCGTCAAAGAAATGGATAACATCATTGAAGATTGCGTCAGATTATACATACTTCGCTTCCCTTTCCGAACAGCTTCTCGACCTTCTCTTTCAGTTGGTCAGCGTCGATCTTTTCCTTCAACTGAAAAGTGAAAATAGAACTCGTAAAAATGCAATTTTGCATAATTTTGACTAGAATCTATTTAATTTTTTATTACGTTCATCAAAGGTTTGAGTCTTAACTATTTTTTATTGAATTCTAATTTTTTTCACACCTGAATTGTTGATACATTTTTCTACATAATGACGGTTAATTGAACATTATTCTTTACAGCACTACATAGCGGATTTTGTGAAGCATTTTGCCTTATTCTGCTGTACCACGTAAGCTGGATTCACGTTACACCTCACATATGTACCACAAATTCGAGGTGCAACCTAGTACAGAGAGGCTTCATATTTATTCCAGACAAACATCCATGCCTCACCGGATTAGAACCAGGAACTGGTCTGGCCATTACTGTCTGAATTTCAACTCAATCCTCGTATAATCATGGGTGACTTTTGAAATTATAGTATCGCTTACTTGCATTGATTCTGAGAGACATTTTCTGTCAAGCTAATTAATTAATTAATAAGTATTTCTGCGGCGACACGTGTTCCTGCGCGTATTCTGAACATTACCTCGCTTGTTTTCGAATACGATTTCCGTACTTCGTCAATAAAAGTTTCAAAGAATGAATTCCGAATTGATAAATCATAGTTTACTGATCAACACTAGGTAAATTAAAAGTCAAACACTGCCAAAACGGCGATAAACTACATTTTAAGGTAACCCCGATATGTATCATGCGAAACCATTTGGACAGTCAAAATTTGTTTCTTCGGCGATACGTGTTCTGAAAATGACGCCATTTGATTTGTTTTTCGATTACGATTTCAGATACGATAAAAATTCAAAAGAATAAACTCCGAATTGATGTATGATTATTGATTGGACGAGACAGTTTAGATTAACTGCATTTTAAGGTACCCTCAATGTGTATAATGCCAAAGCATTTGGGAGCAGAGGCAAAATCTTTGCTGACTGTCTGATTTGTTTTGCTTACACTGAAAATCCCTGTCATACCTAAGTGAAAAATCTTTATATTTTAATCATCCGTTTCTCAACCATGGATTTGCGAGATGAGTGCAGTATGCCAATAGATAAGATATTTTAATAGACATTTTCTTCCTCTTAATACAAATCGTAGTGAATTTAAGTTACTCTAATATATTTCCATAAAGCAGAGTACAGAGTGTACCCCTATGCAAAAACTGTTTTATTTAATTATGAGTTTTACTTACGAGGTTCTTCAACTTCTTAATGTAGTCAAAAAGGTTGAAATCGGCATGAGAAATCCTGTAACACAAGAACTTGTATTTAGTACTAAAACTAAATTTAGAGGTTGAAAATTACACTTCTAGTTACTAAATGCAATTCTATACTTCCGATAAGATATGTGACTCGAATCGAATTTATGACTAGACTGTTCTTAAACTCTTTGACTGATTCCGTCTTGCTAAGGTGGTTTCGAGTTCACTGTTGTATGGAAGGAAATGGAAGGGAAAGGGCCTTAGGGGCGAACAAAGGTTCTGCTATCCTACAAAAGCCAAACTCTTTTATCCTCCAGGTGGTTTCGACGAGGTATCTCTTCCATCAAGATTTGAACAATTTTGCTATGACGAGGTATCTCGTCATTAGCAAAAGATCATCATCAAGACATTGTTGATTTTTTGATGATGACGAGATCAAGATCTGGTCAGTTTTCATTTAGTGAAACGATATCTCGTCCATCAAGAACTGGTCAGTTTTTTTATTGAGACGAGATACATCGTCGAGACAACCACAGGAGGTTTAAGGAATAGTCTACATTTGGAATTCAATGGAGCAACATTATCTTATCTAATAAAGTTTTAATGTTATTTTAAAATTTACAAATGATCTTAGTAAAATAGAGCAACTGGTTCGATCCTACAGTAATTCAAACACAGAGCTGTTACATTTTATTTAATTTCTCTGAAACCATGAAAGAAAAAGAAAATAGCCTTACTCTCTCTTTTCCTTTCCGGTCAATCTGTCCAAGATCTTCTGCCAGTAGTCCTTTGCCTTTTCCTTCAATTTCTCAATGAGTTCCTTTGCCTTATCTCCTATGTCGACTTTCAAGTCCTTGAGCTTATTTCGGATCTCCCTCAACTGAAATGGTAGCAGAGATCCGTTTCATTATGATTTCAAAAAATCATTCAGGAATAGACAATTATGTATTATGTTGAGATGGTGAAATGCTTTGCTTTTTTGCGGTTTTAAGGTTGCATAATGACTTAATACGTACCTTCTCAAGAGTGTCTTCTTTGACGGTCTTTCCGTTTTCAATAGATTCCTTCAGTTTTTCCAAGATCTCATCGAATCGTTCCTTCAACTTCTTGCCAAGTTCGGTTTTGATATCACTGGTAATTTGAAAAGGATCATCGATTCAATACATTACTTTAATCGAAAACGTAATGCACATTTTATAACGTCTGATTTTGTAACAAGACAATCATAATTAAAAACGTACTCATCGGCGAAGAGAGCTGCCTCCAAAGATCGTTTCTCAGGCTTCAGTTTTTCCAAGAGCTTGTTCCAGTAGTCCTTTGCTTTTTCCTTCAGGTTCTGGAGAAGTTCCTTGGCTTTATTACTCACGTCAAGCTTCAGGTCCTTCAGTTGCAGACGGATCTCCTTCAGCTGAACAAAAAGAGTCATCAATGATGCTTCCTTTCTTGGCTATTTTATAGGTTTAAAGCTGGAGTTGCTTTCTAGCTAGTTTTAGGTTCTAACATTGGATTGTCTTAGCTATTTTGTAAGTTCTTAACTTGGGACTGCTTCCTTAGCTATTTTATGGATTTTAACTTGGGGTTGCTTTCGTTGCTATTTTATGGCTTTTTAACTTTTGGTTTCTTTCTTGGCTATTTTATAGGTTCTTAACTTAGGGTTGCTTTCGTAGCTACACTACTGTTTGTAAAAATTGCGACACCATAAAGGAATTATGCAAATTAAACGAAACTTGGAAGAAATGCAAAACAGCTTTGGATATGCAAATGATTAGAATTACAACCTCTAAACTTCCAAGTGAGCGGTGTATAAAAAGCACTATAAAGGTGCGTTAAAATGTTTGTATCGTCGTTTGACAGCTGTAAATGATTGATTAGAAGTCAATATGCCTCGCCAAAAACGCAGAGTGTCATACGAGCAACTAACGGAGTTCGAACGGGGCCGCGTGATCGGTCTCCGTGAGGGTGGGCTTTCGTATCGTGAAATCGCCACTCGCACGGGGTGTAATGCCACAACAGTGATGCGTGTGTGGAAGAGATGGACCATGAAGAACCGGACAAGTCGAAACCCCGGCAGTGGGCCACGCAATATGATGTCACCACAGGACGACAGACACCTCAACGCATGGCGGTGACGGACCGTACAGCATCCTATCGTGCTTTGGCACAACATTGGAGCACGTCTACAGGTGTGTCATGTCTGCCCCCACGGTTCGTCGACGTCTGCTGCACCATGGCCTATGTGCAAGGATTCCCCTGCGCAGGATTCCCTTGACGCTGAATCACCGGCGCCTTCGGCTACAATGGGCTCACCAACACAGCCAATGGCGTGCCGATTGGCAGCAAGTCGTCTTCTCATATGAGTCCCGCTACAATCTGGACTACAGCGATGGACGCGTACTCGTCAGACGCTACAGAGGTAGAACGCCTTCTCCCGGAGTGTCTTATTCAGCGTCATACTGGACGAACGATTGGCGTTATGGTCTAGGGCGCTATTGGATGTCATGGGTGATCCCGCCTACTCCAAATTGTGAGGACCCTGAACAGCGGGCGCTACATCAGGGAAGTTGTGGAGCCCGAGGTCCTACCCCTCTTGCAACGCATTCCCGGAGCTGTATTTTAGCAAGACAATGCCCGTCCACATGTTGGTTGGAATGTACAAGCCTTCTTCAGTGCACGACAGGTTCCGCTTTTTCCATGGCCTGTACGTTCCCCGGATATGTCGCCCATTGAGCATGTCTGACTGTGACTCGCTCGTTCCGCTCGTCGGGCATAGAGTACGACTGAACTTTGGCATCAGATAGAGGCCATCTGGAATGCCATTCCTCAGCATGACATTCAGAACCTGTATGATTCGATGCCACGACGTGTAAGGCTCTCATCGCTGCGCGTGGCGGCTGCACAAGATATTGATTTTCGGCATTATTTTTGTTTTATTGCTCTGTAAATTTTACCGTTTATTTTAACCACTATAAGTAATACGTGGAATAAATTTTATTTATTTCTGAAGATTCTTTCATAGTGTTGCAATTTTCACAAACAGTAGTGTATTTTGAAGGTTCTTTACTTGGGGTTGCTTTCATAGCTATTTTATAGGTTCTAAGATTTACCTTTACGGTCACAACTGTCAGGATAAGTCGTAGCTAGTGTTGAACACGTACTGTAGTGTTTCGAGGTGGCATGGAATGACATTTATGATAATCCGAAATAGCTTTTGGACATTTTTCGCAGGAAGGACACATGAAAGTGTTCTAATTTTGATCCAGGATAAGAACAAAAATAGGTTCGTAACTTTTGGGGCTGATTTTAGCTATTTCATAGATTCTTAACTTGGTGGTTGCTTTCTTATCTATTTTATGGGTGATTCTAAATTGATGAACAAAAATAGTGTGTTTGGTTCAATGATTTACCTTTTCCAAAGTGTCTTCCTTGATAGATTTGCCTCTCTCGAGGGAATCCTTCAATTTCTCAAGGAGATCATCGAATTCCTTTCTCAGTCGCTTTCCCAACTCAGTTTGGGGTTCACTACGATTACAGACAGAATAATGACGATTAAAACAAATATCATGAATAATATACATCCAAACAACTAAGCAGCTAGATTCGTGAAATTCACATTAAGCAATACAATAGTAAATTTAGTCTTTGCGACAGACTTAACCTACAAGTGGTTACAACGAAATATCTTTTGACCAATTTTGCTAGTGACGAGATATCTCTTCGCAAAGATATTTCCGATTTTTTTATGACGAGATTAAGATCTGTTCAGTTTTCATCTAATGACGAGATATCTCGTTTATCAAGATCTGGTAAGTTTTGCTAATGAGACGAGATACCTCGTCGAGACAACCATCATGAGGGTTAAGTACGATGACATATTTTTTGTTCTTACTCTCTCTTTTCCTTTCCCGAGAGTCTGTCGAGGATCTTCTGCCAGTAGTCCTTTGCCTTTTCCTTCAGCTGAGCGATGAGTTCCTTGGCTCGGTTGCCCAAGTCCACCTTCAAGTCCTTCAACTTGTCGCGGATCTCCCTCAACTAGAAACAGACGTTACATTTCAATCATCACAGAAATGCAAGCGCAAATATTTAATTTCGAGATACAATTGCATGTTGATAAATCGCACATGATGAAACACTTTGTGGTGTTACCTTTACGAGGGTGTCTTCCTTGACGACTTTTCCGTGATCGATGGCGTCCTTGACCTTCTCCAATAATTCGTCGAAGCGTTCCCTCAGCTTCTTTCCAAGTTCAGTCTTGATGTCATCACTGTGTTCGAGAAGAAACAGATCAACACCGATACTAAACTGATGATTTTGACTTTTTCAGAAAAAAGATACTTGTTTTATTACTCATAATTCTAATACCATGTGAAGTATTTATTTTTAATACTTAACATGATACTACGATGGTAAGTAATAAAACAAATATTCTACTTTCTGGAAGAATTTCTTATACATGAGAAATTTTTTAATATAGATATCAAAAGAATTTTCAGTGTGAACAAGACGAAATGAGATGTTACTTCCTCTACTCAAATGCATGCTATATATCGGGGTTACCTTAAATGTAGTTTATCACCGTTTTGGCGATGTTTGAGGTTTAATCTAATTGAAATATATATTCAGGATGGATCCCGGTCCGTCGCCAATAGAGTTGTTGCTCCAGTGCAACGTTAATTCAACCAACTTTTTGAAATATGATCAATAAAGTATATTTCCATTCCGAATTTATTTGGAATTTTTATTTGGGAAGTGTTGAAATCGTATTAAAAAAACAATTCAAATGACGTCACGTTCGGAATACGTTCAGGAAACACGTTTCGCAGCAAAACTCTGCCACCACCTGCCTTTAGCGTGACGGAAAATGCCTCTAACAGAAATAGTTGAGGTATTTTTAGTTCATCTATAAGTACACATATCTTAGTGATTGGTTTTTTTTGTCTAATATTAAAACATTTCTTACTCATCAGCGAAGAAAGCATCGTAGTCAACGGATCGCTTGCTTTGGCTGATTTGGTCCAGGATTCTCCTCCAGAGGCCAGTGGCCTTTCCCTTCAAGCTCTCGATCATTTCCCTGGCCTTGTCTCCGATTTCAACTTTCAAGTTCCTCATCTTTTCACCAACATCCTTCAACTGAAAGAGCGAGGAACTTAATTTGAAGTATCTATTAACTATTTTCATTACAAATGTAACATCTGCCGCTTATGATATTCAAGGTTAAGAAAGTGTTTTGCATTAATATTAACATTTGCTTAACCTTCCACGTAGTTTCGACGAGATATCTCGTCCATCAAGATCTGACTTGCCTTGTTAACGACCAGATATCTAGTCATCACGATATTGCTGATTTGTTTATTACGAGATCAGATCTGGTCCGTTTTCTTCTAATGATCGTGATGGTATTTTTTCTATTGACAAGATCTGGTCAAGATCCAACAAGATCTGGTCAGATTTGCTAATAACGAGATATCTCGTAGAGACAACCACCAGGAAGGTTAAGTCGCTGTTTGGTACCTTTTGAAGGACATCTAACCCAATGAGCTTGTGGTTTTCCCAGGCTTCCTTGATTCTTTCAAGAAGATCATTCAAGCGATTCTGCAATTGTTCGGTGACCTCCCTGGAAACAGAAGGTGATTTTTAACTACAGTTGAAGAGTGGATGGTTCTGACACTCCCTTTGGAGCAAAAAGCACAACATGCTTTGCAAAGAATGATTCGGAATCGGTAAAAGTCTTACTCGTCAGCGGAAAGAGTTGATTCCTGGGGCCTTAGTCTGTCCAAGATCTTTTGCCAGTAGTCCTTTGCCTTTTCCTTCAGCCTTTCAATGAGTTCCTTTGCCTTGTCTCCCAAGTCGATTCTCAAGTCCTTCAACTTCTGGCGGATTTCCTTGGCCTTCGTAAAGTAAATAAGATTCAATCAATGGTGTCATGGAAATGTTATTGTACGCATTTGAGATCTGAGTTCCATGAGATATAGGCGCATAGTAAAAAGTTACCTTCTCAATGTAGTCCTCTCTGAGGCCTTTTCCGTTCTCGATGGCATCCTTGATCTTGTTCAAGATCTCGTCCAAACGTTCCTTCAGTTTTCGGCCAATTTCAGATTTGTCATCACTGAATGAAGAAAAAAAGAGTTTCACTTTTGTTTAAGAGATATTTATTGATCCTAATGATGTTAAAATAAACTTTTCAACTCAATTATGTTTTATCAGCATTGTAATTGTTGGTGTATTTATTGTACTGACAATATCTACAAGGCTCAGAAAGCATATAAGGAAATTAAATTTCGAAATGCACAGTAAAATTGTTTTCGACCCAAAATCTTTTCTGTGAAAAAGGGAAATTTGGTAGATTCTTCACTTTTCAGTAAACTAAATTTGTTGATCTTAAGATCTAACTCGCATAAATTTCCCGATTGTGCCATGAAACTTTATTTTTTAAAATTATCAATTTCATCCTCTCTCTTTCTACAAAAAATGTTGCTTGAAATTGAGTGTTTTAGTTTATTGAATTTTTATTTCAAAAGTATATCAAAACTAGATGTGTTATACCAGACTAGTCATCTTTTAATAACGGTAGAAAATGATAGTTTCACTCAGAACCGGAAATAATCCATCAACCAATCAATCTGTATTTCTGACCTTACTTGTGAAATGGGTTTCTGAAAAATTCATAAGCGATGGATGTGCTTTGACAAGCATACCTTACACCTGACTCCTAGTTTCTATTCTTTGTTTGTTAAATGATAACGAAATATCAGGAAATGGGTAGAGTAGTCCCTATTTTAGCTGCCTTAGCTTTTACCACTGCACCAGTTGAAGACAAAACAAGTAGAAGTCTGTTTTTGCTGGGTTTTAATCTCTTATAATTATTCAATGAGTAGCCACGAAATTAAAAACTAGTTCAAAATATTAAAGGGATGATTTGTAACATACTTTGGAAGGTATGATTCGAAAATGCAAAGAAAAGTCTTACTCGTCAGAGAAAGCAACTGATTCCTGGGGCTTTAGTCTGTCCAAGATCTTCTGCCAGTAGTCCTTGGCCTTCTCCTTCAGCTTCTCGATGAGTTCCTTTGCCTTCTCTCCCAAGTCGATTTTCAAGTCCTTCAACTTCTGACGGATCTCCTTCAACTGAAAAGATTTATAGTTTCCTTTAATGTTTGTACTAGTACGTTTGAAAACACGTTTCACAGAAAGGCAAATTATCTACGAGAAGTGAAAATAATACATGAACGTGAAAATTAAAATAATTGCTTTATATTTATCTACGGGATAAGTAACAAAATTTTTACCACTAAGACTTAGTAAGAGTTATACCATCATAACTACAATGGTGCCTATTATCGTTCGTTTTTTCATTGTGGGTAAGAAAAATAAGTAAGAAAAGTATCAGTTATAAAAAGTAAAGTGGAATGCTTACACTCCAGTGGCATGTGAACTGATGTAGCATACTTCATACATATCGAAATCAGAATCGATATGAGAGTGGTTCAGATTATTATTTAAACACTTAATCGTACAATTGATTTCTTATTTGGATAATATTCTTCACAACCAGGTTTTCCAGTTGGTTACCAGAAATTTAATCAATATTTCATGCCCGAAACTGTAACAGAAAATTCTTCCTTGAAAATATGGTATTGAAAGCTTAATATATTTAATTGCAAAGCGATACTTATTATGGTCTTTTGAATTTAGTCTCAGTAATGGGGTATAAATAAGACTACGTATTTTGGCAATTTGTCTTTGGGATTTCTCATTGACTGTTAGAAATACCTCGTTATGGAATTTTATCGAAGTACTGACAAAGAGACACAAACAGGTGTCTTCAGGGTAGTATTACCTTCTCGAGAGTGTCTTCTTTGACCACCTTTCCATTCTCGATAGCGTCCTTGATCTTCTCCAAGATCTGGTCAAAGTGTTCCTTCAGCTTTTTGCCCAATTCGGTCTTGGGATCGTCACTGGAAAAAAGAAACGATTTAGCTGTTTTCAAATCATTTTGAGAACGGTTTTATGAAATTATTTTGTATTGATAATTAAGACTTACTGAAAATAAATTGATAATTAAGTGTTTTTACTCATACGTTTTGATTATCATTTATTTTAAAACTGAATTGTTAAACTTATGATATTAAAGTTGCACACACTAATTCACAATTCAAGGCACACAGCATTTCTCACTTTCAACCTCTGAGAGGAATTTCCAGTGTAAACAAATAAGAAATTAAAATGTCTGGAAATGGGTAAAGAGCATTCTATTTTAGCTGCTTTAGCTTTTACCAATGATTTCGTCGATACACTAGTTGAAGACAAAACAAATGGGACAAATTTATTTTTTGTTAGGTTTTCAATCTCTTATGTTTATTCAATGAGTCGCCATGAAAGTAAAAGCTGGCTCAGAGTTTTTCTTCAAGGGTTAATCTATAACATATTTTAGAAGTAAGGTTCCGAAAATGGAAAGAAAAGTCTTACTCGTCAGCGAAAGCAACTGATTCCTGGGGCTTTAGTCTGTCCAAGATCTTCTGCCAATAGTCCCTGGCCTTCTCCTTCAGCTTCTCGAGGAGTTCCTTTGCCTTGTCTCCCAAGTCTATTTTCAGGTCCTTCAACTTTTGGCGGATCTCCTTCAACTGAAAAGATGAGTTTCAATTGGTGAGTGTTTCTAAAAGCTTTATTTTGTGACATCAACCTTGGTCATTCTTTGACGTATTCATCACTTCTTCGTAGCTCTATGCGCTACACATTCCTTTTTTAGAGTGTTTAAAATATTTAGAAGATTCAACTTAGAGAGAGGATCAGGTTGAAGCAGTTAACTTCTAAATCATCGTCAACCCACATATTACTCAGATTACCTATTATCGGAAACCAGAATCCCATATTTCTAATTCTGAGAACACCTACTAAAAAGTTATAATTATATTTATATATAAGTCATAATTTTCTTAAATGTTTGGATGAGTATGTTTGAAAAGGTTCACCAGAACAGCAAATTAATTAAGAAAAGATAATATCTGTACATATAAAGCAGAGTTGGCATCTATCTGTCTATCTGCTGCTCCCTATACAAATCTACATAGTTTGATCAATCTACACCAAATTTGGTACACTTATTCTTTGGAACACTGCGGGTAACGTAGGTTACGTATTAACCCCCTTTCTATTTTTCTTGGGTGTGTGCAGAGAGGTGTAACGTCCAGTCATCCTGAACAGAGCACTTGCTAGGGGCGCTCTCTTCCGGTCCAGCCGTGCAAATAAAGTCAGATATAACATCTACAGGAGTCGCCTCTCAAGCGTATTTATACGATCATTGCGTATTTATACGATATATGTCAGACCAATTCACACTAAATTTGGTACATCCATCCTATAGAATTCTGAAGGGACACGTAGGCTATATATTAACTCCATTCGATTTGTCCTGGGTCTGCAGGGGTTCTAAAAACAATTCGAAATCTCCATAGGAATAATATTGAGTAATATTACGATGAATTATAAACAATTCAACCCGAGCAACCCCGGGTAATTCATCTAGAAGTACAGAAGCATGAAAATTAAAATAATTGCTTTATTTTTATTTAAGGGAAGAGTGACATAATTTTACCACTAATATATGTTAAGAAAATAATATTTGGTAATGGTTATGTTGTCAGGAGTACAACATGAGTGCCTTTTTCGTACACTTTTTCATCGTGTTTAAGAAAAATAAATAAGAAAACTATCAGTTAAGAGATAAATAAGAAAGATAAATGAGTTAAGAGATAAATAAGAAAGATAAATAAGAAAATATCAGGTAGAATGTGAAATGGAATACTTACTCCAATGGAGTATGAACTAATATAGAAAACTTTTTACTGATGTAACGTAGACTCCATAAGTGAAATGTTATAGAAGTATCGAAAGAGGCATAATATGTGCGTTCAGAGTAGTATTACCTTCTCGAGGGTTTCCTCTTTGACCCCCTTTCCATTCTCGAGGGCTTCCTTGAGCTTCTCCAAGATCTGGTCAAAGTGTTCTTTCAGTTTCTTGCCCAATTCAGTCTTGGGATCTTCACTGGAGAAATTAAACGAATGCACTTATTTCAAATCATTTTCAGTACATTTTTATGGAATTACTTAGTGAGTCATACACTAATAATTAAGAGGTTTCATTTTTACGTTTTAGTTAACGTGCATTTCAAGGCCGAATTGTTTAACTAATGATGTTTTCTACAATTTCGCATATTAATTCACAATTCAAGGAAAACAATGTTTCTCACTTTTAACCTATGAGAAGGATTTCCAGTTGATGCAAACAAACTAGACGGTCTGTGAATATTTTAATTCTGCTGTTCAAATGCTTTCGCATCATGCATATCGGGGTTATTTTAAATGTGGTTTATTGCAATTTAGACAACGATAGGCGTTTAATCTAACTGATGTTGACCAATCAACTTTCATAGATCAATTCGGAATTAATATTTTGGAATTTTTATTAGCGAAGTTCTGAAGTGGTATACGAAAAACAACCAACTGACTTCACATTCAGAATACATACAGAAAAGAAGTATCGCTGTAGAAACACCACCCTAACTATATTTAGCTTGACAGAAAATGCCTCTCATATGCAGACAGTAAAATGTTTTATGAGATAGTTTTTCTGTAAACCTCAATGCAGGACACGAGTGTTTTGATAACCTTTCCTATTTATCCTCTTGACCATCCAGGCACTATAGTGATGTATTGTGATAGTGATGTATTGTCATATTAGTGATGTATTGTCACCAAAATTATAAGTTGTAAAATCCAAGTTACAACTGATGGGTCTAAAAACAAGACGATGTTTCTTAACAAGCGATAGTTACCCTGAATATATTTGTGATTATTTTCTCATTGATGATTAGATTTAACTTTACTAATTTGATATTTATTACTAATAATAATGAGTGCCTATTTGTTATGTGCAATTTACTTTTTGATATTTCATCAATAAGTTGCTTTACAATTTAAGTTTCATTTGCAAACTAGCTTTTTAAAATTGTAAAATTACACACACAGCTACATAATATATTTTGGTGAAATTCAGAAATTATAGGCACAGCTACACTTCCAATTTATCATTAGGTGAGATAGTTTATCAGATGGGGAGCCGAAAAATTGTGTTTCAGAAGGAGGCGTTGAGCCAAAAAGTTATATTAGTGAGATAGAACATATTAGGTAAAAAAAGTTATATTAGAATATGTTAGAAGCCAAACAAAAAGTTATATTAGTGAGATTGAACATATCAGATGATATAATTAGTTAGAGAGCAATTTTCCAGTTTTTTTCTATGACTTTATAGCTACTGTAGTCATATTTTCTTGACCTAAAGTTGCGTTTCCTGCGTAGAACAATTTAGAAAAAAATTCTCTTAAAAAAGTAAAATGTCTGCATATTCATTTAATTATTTAAATTTTTATCGCATACCCCAAAAACTTTTCGAATTCCAAATGCGAATATCATGATTCTGCATAAAATACTATTTAAAATTAACAGTACATTAAATTCAAACAATAAATTAAATTTGGACTTACTCAGCTTCAAAAGCAAAGTCGAAGATGTCTTCTAGGGAGCTTGGAAATTCCACAGCTGTAAAGGAGGTTAATATTTAATCACATGTTTTCTACGATACTCTATACTACTTTTCATTTGAATCGGTGAGTGCATTAACCACAGGAGTGCCATTTTTCTAATTTAAGAAAAATTTGGCGCATGAACCACATACGTGATTTTCTGTACGAAAGCGTTTTTTATGGCTTTCTATTTACTACCTAGTGTAACTAATGGGATTTCTTCGCACATTACGTGCCAACCCTAGACAAGTCCATTTATACATGCAAAAAATTCAGTTCCCACAATTTTAGCACTCGCCGATTCAATTTATGATCAGAAAAGTCTCTTGATTTAGCTGTTTAAAATGCAAAAATTATAAAATGCTTGAATATATATTTATTTGGATGGTATTTGAATATATTTTTATTTGGTGCTTAGAAAATCTGCGAATTCCATGAAATAAGAATTTAACATAAGCACCCTATTGAAAAGTAAATTTGCAAATTTTCTACTTGGTTATAAGTAGCAAATCTAAATTTCTTTATATTAATTACTATTCATTCCAATAAAGAATATTTTACAGTTTTTAATGATATTTTTCCAAATGATACATTTAAGTATAAGGATTTGAATCTTTTGAAAATGAAAAAGAGAAAATGCATTACGAGTACTACTGTAATAGTATAATTTTCAAAAGTTATATTCTGTTATCATATACCATGTCTTTACTATCAATATTTTTAGTAATGTGCAGGCCTGATCTAATTCAGGCCTCACACATGCAGCCATGCTTTCCACAAGGTTGTACAATAGTTCCTTTGGCAAGAAATCCCATCCGAGCACATCTTTGCTCTAGTGTGGTTAGTCCTTGGTGATTATGTGCAGTATTCAATGTGACTTCCGAGACCACTTGATATTTGCAACATAGTGATATAGCATCCCCAAAGTGTTTGTATATTGTGTGCAATGTGTGTATTGCATCTCCTGGGTTAAGCCGATTCTTGAACATATTAAAATACGATTAAAAAAGTTAATTCCAACCCAATGGGTAAATTGGGTTGTAAAGATTTCAACTAAAAAAATTGTGGGTTGTAAGGATTTCAAATTCAAAAGCTTCTAGAATCGAATAGAGCTAATGATGGAAGGTAGGTATTTTAATTTTCTTCGCACTAGAGCAACACAACGGGCTTTTGAAGATGGTCTGGTATCAATCCCCAAGGGAAAGATTCGAGGACAACACCACTTAATTTCGAACCACGGTCAGATGACGAGGTCACACCTGAGCTGGCACCCCACTCTCCAAACTTCCACACCACGCCAACGTGAGGACATTTGAGGACAAGACTGATTTAACGTGCACCGGCCCCCCTGTACGCGATGGTGTTTGGTTGGATTCGAACTCCCAACTCTCCTGTTGCTAGCCCGTTACTCTTCCAACCGGATTACCACGACCCGAGATAATGATGAAAATAAATAATACTGTAAGTACAGAGGTGCCTTACCATTGTCGTAGGAGGGTAGTGGTACAGCGGATGCAAGGGCGATGCCCGCAAACAAAAGCAACGCAAGGAATCGCATGGTCCTGAAAGAAATAATATCGTTGAGGATATCATGTTGATAATATAACGTGGATTGATGTGGAGAAGAAAGCAAAATGGATACAAAGTCAAATGCAAAATGGAGTGATAATGAGTTGCCAGGAGAGAAACATCCTCGGCATTGATGTTCATGCTTTTGCTCAATGCAGCCTTCTAACTATTCAAAACTATTTCTTATTCCACAACTATTTAAAAATCGACCAAGATCGACTGCCTTCTCTCTTCGAAATCGTACTATATATTCCGTAATGAAACAAAATATTCAAGAGGATCAAAAGAATTTCCGATTACTCGAATGGGTGCTTAATACTTGAAAGTTTAAGATACCATGATCTCTTGCATAATGGATAAATCATTATCATTTTAGAATTTTTTTAAATTTGAAAATTGCTCTTCGAAAAAGTTTTAAAAGTGTGGCTTATTGTTATATTACCCGAAGCCCTTCATTAGATCTAACTCATTAATATTATCTGTTGCAAAATTTTTGATATTCAAGCTAAAATGTTTAAAAGGTAGAATTATTTATTTTATTCGGTTATGAAATTAACCAAATGAGCTACCAAAAGGTTTGACTGTAGGTTATCTAACCCAAATCAATCTTTGAAACAGTTAGAAGGCATAAAGTACATTTCTTAATTGTGCTTAAATCGCTTTATTAGTATTTATACTATGAATATAGTTATAGACAACAACTCAAATACTTAATAAATATTTGAGAATGTTGTCTTGAGGTTAATGTTTAATGATTCTTTATTATATGCAGTCTCAGATCTCGGTCCTGATTAATAGGAAAGTTAGGACAAAATTTTTATATATAACTAGCTTAATAAGAAAACTTATTTTAAGAATCCAATTGAATCTCACATCAGAATCTTAAAAAAAAACAACTTTGGTAAAGAAAGTTTAAATTTCAGATCTTACGAATTAGGAACAAAATTATATATAATTTAAATTAATTAATGATATGATCTTCAAAAGGAATATAGAAAGTTTTTTAGAAGGAAAATGCAAGGTTCCCAAAATTTTAAAATGACTAAATGATAAATTGATTGATTTTTGATTTGTTTTGATTGATTTGATATCAATCAAATCAATCAAAATTCAATTGATTTTTATAAGTTTCATATTAATAAATAAAAGTACATTATCCGATATATGCATTAACGGAGTAAATTAAACTAGCATTAGATATTTATTTTCCGATTACATAAACATTTCATAGTTAATAATCTCTTTTGTCAGGATTATTTATATGCCATATTATCACAAAATTACTTTACAATTCTAAATATAATTCCAAATACTTTCATATCAATTCATTCTTGAAGAAAATTTAATGCAACACGTGGAATGGCTCTCAAGGGATCTCCATTTACACCTCATTTAATGTATAATATTATCTGCATTGCAACTTATATAATGTCTATAAACTGTGCTGAAAACTGACTTAGATTTTGGTGATTGGTGTAGGTTAATAATTATGATTCTTATTCCATATTTAATTTATTTATAATTGAAATTATTACATTGTTAATCGAACCTCTAGTTGTTAAGGCATCTGATATTGCTATATCTGATTTCTTTTTATAACAGTAACTGCTAGATGATCAATACAAAATAAATATGAGCAGAAGCATGCGCGTATGCTAGGTGCGATAACCTGATTTCAAAGCTATTCTGGAAGGTAGGTAGTTTAATTAACGTCACACTGTAGCAACACAAAGAGCTATTGGTGACGGTCCGGGAACAATCCCAAAGAGAAAGACCAAGGACAACACTACGTAATGCTATTTTGCTTAAGCATTGTTTACAAATCATTCCAATGAGAATCTATTTTTCACTTGAAATATTAATTTTTAATCCAAACTTTTGCGGAATGCCGTGAATGTAAATGTAACGTTTGTTTATATTTCTATGTAAGTTTATAAATTTATATTATATAAGTTTCTAAACTTCAATGTGATATTTGAAAAAAAAAAAGGTTTTATAAATAATTTATAACGGGATCACAACGAAAAAATATTTCACATTTTTTTTTGTTTTCTCATTAAAGAAGCTTCAAAAATATTTTAAATCATTAAATATTCGCAAAATTTACGAAGAAAAATTATTCATAAAAAGTAACTTATTTTTAAAATCCATGTATTGTTACCAGTATTAACTTAATATACATAACATTGAACAAATTCTTAAACTGCAATATTATATTCAAAATATCTCCAAAAAAGGTTTTTATAAATAACGTATAATGGCATCATAATGGAAAAATATTAAAAATAGTTTTATTTCTGCATAAAAGATACTTTAAAAATATTTTAAGACATTAAATATTTTTGAAATATAAGAATAAGGAAATTTTATTAATAGAAAGTAACTTCTATTTTAAAATTATATATGTATTGTTACTACTATTAACTTCAGACAAAACAAAAACGTGTTCCCCACATGAAAAGCAGAAAATTCACATTGTCTTCGAAACTTAACATTGAAAATAAACAAAGCAGTACTATATGAGAGATGTACTTACTTGATGCCAGTACTAGTCACCAATGCAAAGTCGTAAGGTGAAAGGGATGGGATTTTATACCTGAAAGGTATCTGCGGGTTATCATTTTAACACCTGTTGTGCGGAAAGGTAAAGGATGCTTTCGCTTACATCTAAAAATATCTGCGGAAAGAAAAATCTTAACTGATAGGAGGAAACATTTGTGTGTTCCCAGCCAACAAGACGCTATGAAATTGATTGAGTATTGCACACGAAGAGTGTAATAAACGAACCAATTGTTCCCCAATTTACTATAATGACGACAATAATTTGATTTCGAGTAATGAAGATTTCCATGTTTTATACAGATTTACTAGCAGAATTACCCGGCTTTGCTTGAGTTGAATTGGTTAAACGTTGATTTAAAGTAATCCCAAAAATCACTTCTCTCTATCAAAAAAATGCAAACGTTATTGAAAATGCAAATATAGAAAAACAAATAAGTGAGCGGAAAATAACTGCTTAAACCCCGTTTTGACATTTTTACAGCTTCGACAATTTACTTGTGAAGAAATACGAATGCTTCCTGAGCTGGCACCACACTCCACAAACTTCTACACCGTGCCAATGTGAAGGCATTTGAAGCCACTGCGGATTTAACGTACGCCAACCCTCGCATACACGACGGTCTTTGGTTGCAGTGGCAGAACGGATATATGCGTGTGCATAAGGTTAATAAGTCTTTCACACAAAATCGAACTGAGTGTAATTTCGGTTCATATTCTGCACAATTCTTTAGTACAACTTCCAGATAATACACGAAAATATTGCATAAGTTAGAGTCTACGAGGTTTGTCTAAAAAGTATCCGACCTTGAATTTTCCTGTTTACGGTAATGATGCTAGAGCGGCGCCACTGTGCACAATGGAAGAAGACAACTTAATGCGTATGCTTGAATTTTTTCTCCGTGTTCGAGTGTGTCAGTCGCTGCCTGCTGGCCGCTGAGTAAGGTGCTGTTATAAGTGTTCGTCGGATTTTTGATTTCTCTCAAAATGAATGAACGAGTTGAGCAAAGATACTGCATCAAATTTTGTCAAAAGCTTGGTGATTCTCAAAACGAAACAATTCGTAAGATTCAGCAAGTTTTTGGAGACGATGCTATGGGGGTAACACAAGTGAAGGAATGGTTTAACCGATTCAAAAATGGCCGCACATCGGTGGCGAGTGATCAGCGTCCGGAGGCCTCAAACCGCTCGGAATGCAGCCGTTGTTGAGAGGGTGGAAAATCTGGTAAAGGGAGATCGTCGTTTGACCGTACGAGAGATTGCCGAAGAGGTTGGGATCAGTAAAGATTCCGCACATGCAATTTTTCGTGATGATTTGAACATGCGCAGAGTGGCTGCAAAATTTGTGCCCAAGCTGCTGTCGGCACAACAAAAAGAACTCCGTATTGAGATTGCACAGGACCTTCTGGACACTACCAACACTGATCCTCAGTTTCTGAACACTGTGATTACTGGGGATGAGTCATGGGTATACGGGTACGACCCAGAAACAAAAGCACAGTCGTCGCAATGGAAGCATCCCGAGTCTCCAAGGCCGAGAAAAGCGCGACAGGTGCGAAGCAAAATCAAGGTGATGCTAACTGTGTTCTTTGATATCTGTGGAATTGTGCATCACGAATACGCACCGGAAGGACAAACAGTGACAAAAGAGTACTATCAACAAGTTCTACGCCGACTCAGAGATGCTGTTCGGCGCAAAAGACCACACCTCTGGACGACGAAAAACTGGCAGTTGCAGCATGACAATGCTCCGGCTCATTTGTCACACCTGATCCAGACTTTCTTGGCGAAATACGGAATTCCAGTCGTCTCCCAACCTCCCTACTCTCCAGATATGGCTCCTTGCGACTTCTGGTTGTTTTCGAAATTGAAGATGCCGTTGAAAGGATCCCGTTTTGAGTAGAGAAGAGATAATGCAGAACGCGACAACGGAGATGAACACCATTCCAAAAGAAGCCTTCCAGGAGTGTTTTCGGCAGTGGAAGGATCGGTGGGCTAAGTGTGTGAAGGCGCAAGGGGCCTACTTTGAAGGGGATTAGGGTCCCAATTTCCTCACTTAAGTAATATATTTTTCCTGGCCAAAGGTCGGATACTTTTTAGACAGCCCTCGTAAATGAAAAAATATAGATATTTGAAATATACGTATTTGAGTGTGTATTTCTTTTTGAGATAGTGTTGCAAAAATCATAGAGTAAGGCAATCTTTCATCTAACTAGGTTAATGAGAACTAATTTTAAGTATCCTTTTATTCTATTTTTCATTTGTCATGTTTACTCTTTGTTGTACTCATCTACACGTTTTTCACAAATATTTAGACATAAATGTACTTATTAGAATCAAATGGTGTTATTCGAAATTTATTTTGGGTTCAACTGAATTGAGGAGTTCAATTCTAGTGCTTTCGCTTATTTTTGAGCATTAAATATCATTTTGTCCATGTTTTTTAATATGGAAGTTAAATGAGGTTATACACTGCTGTGCAAAATTTTAGGAACAGTAGGGATTTTTGCAGAAAAGAAATTTTTGAATTTTTAAACTTTTATAAGCCTTACAAGTCATTGTGCAGTGCAAATTTTCTTATACTATTTTGTTCATAAGGCCAAAAGGTTTAGGTCCTTTATTAGAAGACATCACTCACTGAAAATAAAACATGTTGAGCGATTACGCTTTTAATTCAACAAAAAGAAATTCTGTGTCTAAAACTAATAGCAGAACAGGATTTCTGGTTTATAGCGTATTTTAACCATGGTGTCTGAACAAAATATGGTTAAAATACTCTGTAACACCCTGAATAATTGGTTTTTCAACAATCAAAATAAAATCGAACATTTTGTCAAAATATATAAAGCAAATTTACAAATACAGTTTCAAAATGCACACTACTATTGCTTAAATCCGCACAAACCCAAATAGAATGAACTGAAAAATGCCTCAACTGATGTGAAAACTTAACGAACTAATATTTTGAGATGCTACTTTGCAGTGAAGTGGCTTGGATGCGAGTTGGTTTTAGGGTTTTATGGCACAACAGCCATATTTGGACATGCTGCGCCAGACACGACATACGATATCAAGTAATAGATAAACACACGATTAAAGTTTTACTGACACAGAAGAGAGAAATACACCCAGGGAGGAATGCACCTGACAGGAATCGAACCTGCGCCGCCTACACCTCGAAGGTTGCTAGCGCAGTGGGCATACCACTGAGCCAGGACGACATGGATGTGGGAAAATGATACAAAAGATTCTCGAAAGTTACCGAACCTATAAGTAAAAACAAAACGATAACAAGAACAGGAGCGTAAAGTGAAAGAAGCATTTGAACTGAAATGGAGACTGCACTTGGGTGCCACGAGATCGAAGGGTGAATATGAAAACTGAAATGAAGAGAGAGGGTCAACCTGAGTAGGCAGTATATGAATGTGTGCGAACGATTGTGCCGCAATTGAGGCCAAGAGCCTCGTTGAAGAACTCATATGTCAGCAATAAATTGCAGAAGAAGGCAGGTGCCATCGTTGCTCTTCGCAAGAGATTTTTTTATATAAACATGCGGTTAGACTGACTCCATAATGACTGCTCGCAAGCGATTGCCTTCTATAGAAAACTCTTGAGTGGGAAGATCGCAATGTGTAATGCGATGAGCTGGACTGCTCATTTTTGTCTCAGATCTCTACAGACATATGTTTTATAACAGAAATTACAAGCTTGCAAGTCGAGTGGGGTATAATGATCCATTGGTACTGAGTATAATATTGATTCCACGATTGGAGAGACAGAAAGTTGTATAACAATTCTTTTACTTCAACAACAAACTAGTAGTGACATAATGCGTGGAGGTGTTGGGTGTTTGGGACGGCTCTGGGAGCTCCTTCTAAGGGATTCGTGAAAGAATGATTTACAATGAACTTGCTAGAGGGATTGGGATTAAGAGAAGGATTATTGGACCAGGGGATTTATCAAGAAACTTCATTGGTAGAAGTCGGTGGTTTAACGAAGGAGTAATTTGATCTTACATATGCGATTTGAAAGCAGGAGTCCGTGGGAGGTCAAAGTTAATGAGACGGCTTGAGTTCAAGGTGAAAGGGGTGGCAAGATATATTGACCACTTGGTCAAGGAGACAAAGCCTGGGAGGAAAGGGGGACGTTAAGGGACTGATCTCTGGTGAGAATTGTACTTAGGGGGTTAGTTTCAGGTATCGTTTCATATATATATATATATATGAAACGATACCTAAAACTGACCCCCTAAGTACAATTCTCACTACAGATAAGTCCATTTTTCTCCCAGTCTTTGTCTCCCTTTCTAAGTGGTCAATATATCTTGCCACCCCTTTCACCTTTGAACTCCAACCGTCTCATTAACTTGGACCTCCCAAGGACTCTCCTGCCTTCAAATGTAAGATCACATTCCTCCTTCGTTAAACCACTGATTTCTACCAACGAAATTTCTTGTTAGATCTCCTGGTCCAATATATTTCTCTTAATCTTAATTCCTCTAGCGAGATCATTGAAAACTAGTCATTCTTTCACGAGCCTCTTTTGCTAAGGAGCCCTCAGAGCCGTTCCAAACCCTCAACAACCCCCACGCCTTATGATGTAACTACTCGTCTATTGAAATAATAAAGAATTGTTATGGAATTTTTTGCTTCTCCATTTGTTACCAATAGATCATTCACTCCGATTGCCTTACACCACTCTCGTCACGACTGCAGGCTTATGAGATCTGTTGTTATGATATATATGTGGGGGGCTGGTTTGTGGGCAATTGGTAATATGATGAAACGTTTTAAAGAATAATTAAGTTTAATGAAATTGATGAATATTTATGTCTGTGATGTCTGATTTATGTCTGCGCGATATGTCTGCGCAGTGGTCGGAGATGAGATCAGCGCGGAGGTGCTCTCTAGTGGCAGGCTGAGCACCACAGACCGGCCATCCTGGGTTCGACTGATCCACTAGGCGTTTCTGAAAATATACAAAAAAGGCAAAAGCAGAAGCAAAGTTCCAAAATCTGTCAGTCTCTGTAAAAGCAAATGTATCTAGGTTATAGAGCTCTGAATCGTTCTTCAGCTCTGAAAATGTTTAAATGAGCCAAATCGTCTTCTAGCTTCATTTGTCGTCTTTAAACGTCGTTTCTCGTCTTTCTTTAAACGTCTTCCGTCTTCTCCAAACTTCCTCCGTCTTCTTCAGCTTCTTTCGTCTTTAACTTCTTTCTTCTTTCAACGTCTTTTGTCGTCTTCAAACTTCTTTCGTCTTTAACTTCTTTCTTCTTTCAACGTCTTTCGTCGTCTTCAAACTTCTTTCGTCTTTAACTTCTTTCTTCTTTCGACGTCTTTCGTCGTCTTCAAACTTCTTTCGTCTTTAACTTCTTTCTTCTTTCAACGTCTTTCGTCGTCTTCAAACTTCTTTCGTCTTTAACTTCTTTCTTCTCCAACGTCTTTCGACGTCTTAGCAAACCCTTAAATCCAATTCCACGGTTTAAGAAATTCAGCGCATGTTGTAGTGACGTTGGGTCCTTCATGACATCCCTCTTTTACAACGTCGTATGTATTTCCTCCTTTAATTCTGGTGATTCTATAGGGTCCAAGGTACTTTGGTTTTAGCTTCAAATGCGGACCAAACTGAGTTCTCTTGATGGAAACAAAATCGTTAACTGCATAAGGTTTTGGTTCCTTTCTTCTTAAATTGTACGTCTTATTCTCTTCTTGAATTTTAAAAATTTGTTGTTTTGCATGCTTCCTGGGTTCTTCTCTTTGCGTTTCAAAATTTGCTCGAAATTCAACTTCGATAATTTCTTTGAACTTGTCCAGACCTTTTTTACATTCATCTTTGTACCGAAAAGTAATTCGAACGGTGTGGTATCTATGCTTCGTTGATAGATCGAATTTATCGCTTGCTGTAATTCACTTGTATATTTGTACCATTGGGCTGGATTTTCTAAGGATAGCTTTGCCAGAATTGATATGATCGTCTGGTTAATTCGTTCGACTTGTCCGTTTGCCCTCGGCAAGCCAGTAGTTATTAAATGGTGTTTAATGTTCTCTTTAGAGCAATAATCAGCAAACTCGTTATATGTAAAAGTTGCACCTCTAT
The DNA here is from genome assembly GCA_933210815.1 of Meta bourneti. Lineage (NCBI taxonomy): Eukaryota > Metazoa > Arthropoda > Arachnida > Araneae > Tetragnathidae > Meta > Meta bourneti. The sequence continues at coordinate 97,073,488 of OW119929.1, read as the reverse complement.
CGGAGATTATTTGAGGACTCCCAAATACAGCCTTTTGAATCTCCAATTTTGCAATAGCTTCAGCAGATGTAGTGGTTTTTGTTGGATAAATCCATACAAACTTGGTAAATGCATCGATTATCGCTAGAATGTTAGTTCTTATGGGTGCTCTCTAAAGGTTCAAGGTGATCAATATGGTACGTCTTTAATGGAATATCTTCTTTTTGCAAGGGGTGCAAAAGACCTTCTTTCCCTTTTTGTGATTCACTAAAATGCAATGTACACAATTGGATATGGTTTTTTCTATCTTCTGCCTAAGCTTGGGGATGAAATAATACTCTTCAATGTTCTTTTCAGTATATTTAACTCCTACATGTCCCTTTTCATGGGCATCCCTTATTATTTCTGTTTGCATACCCTCAGGCACGACCACTAATTCCTTACCATCAGCGAATTTATACAAAATTCCATATCTCTCGCAATAATCTTCATAATTAGAAATTTTCAGTAGCTCTTTAATTGTTTTTATTTCGTTATCTTTATCCTGAGCCGCTTTTAATTGTGGTAAGATGTTATCGACCGAAATACAAAACATATTTATCGGAGATCTACTAAGTGCGTCTACATGAACCATTTTTGAACCGGGTCGATGCTCAATGACATGATTAAATTCTTGTAGTAATAAAACCCAACGAGCTACACGGGTAGACAAATCTCGCTTTGCCATTGTCTTTCAAAAATGGAACAGTCAGTAACAATTTTGAATGGAATTCCCAAAAGGTACACAAAATTTCTTTAAAGCTTCTATGATGGCAAGAGCCTCAAGCTCATAATTAGAATATTTCTTTTCGGCATCAGATGTTTTTCTACTCATGAAATAGGTAGGATGAAAATTTCTGTCGTTAGGGGACCTCTGCATCAAAATGGATCCATACCCTTCCAAACTCGCATCACAATGCAATTCAGTCTCATAATTAGGGTTGTATATTCCCAAGACAGGCTTTTCGGCTAACAATGTGTTCAATCGGTTAAAAGAGTTTCTTTCTTCTGGTCCAAATTTAAAATCACGATCCTTTTTCAAAAGAACACTCAAAGGTTTAGCGATAGTAGAATATCCAGGCATGAAGTTTCTAAAATACCCACCAAGTCCCAAAAAACTTTGAACCTGCTTCAAATTGGTTGGTTCGGGAAAATTAAGAACAGCTTTGGTTTTTAGAGTTGATGGAAAAATTCTACCCTCTTCGATTACGTGGCCCAAAAATTCAATTCGCTTTTTCAAAAAATGGCATTTCTTAAAATTTATTTCCAGTCCATATTCACTAGCTAGATCTAAGACTCGTTCAAGCCGTTCGATTCCTTCTTCAAGTGAGGAGGACAAAATTATTATATCGTCCATATACGGCAAAACAATACCATCATTAATCAATGGTCGAAAATGGTGTTGATAAATCTCTGAAATACGGCAGGGGAGTTACATAAACCAAATGGAACCTTAAGAAAATTATACTGTCCGGTGGGTAACGAATGAAGTATACTTTCTACTATTCTTGGCGACATCAACATGGAAAAATCCATTTTTGAGATCGATAGTACTAAAAATTTGTGATTCTTGAAATCGGTCTAAAATATCTTCAATTAATGGTAGGGGAAATCTGTCCTTTACAATCACTTTATTTAATCTTCTATAGTCTATGCACACACGAGGGGTTTCATCCTTTTTCTTTACAATTACAACGGGGCTACAATATTCTGAAGAACTTGGTTCTACTATCCCTTGATCTAACCATTCAGTAACTTTTTCTCTGGAAATGGTAACCTACGTGGCTGATGAGATATGGGTTCATTATTTTTTACCAAAATATTCAATTCAACATTTGTTGTTTTTGTTTTGTGTGGTACATAATTCGAAACTAACTGTTGTACCTTATTCTTTAAGATATTTGGAACGTCAGGTTCAATATTTACATCAACATCGTCTCCAGTTGACAAATCAATTGGTAAAATAGACAAAGTGCTTATTTCCTCGACATGCTGGGATTTATTTTTCAGAGTAATTCCGTTTGCATTAATTAGTGTTTCACCCAACATTAGCACATTTAGTCCTATAATAGCGTCATAAGTCATAACATCGTTTCCTACTACGCATATATCTGCTCAAAATTATCTATTTGAACGTTTCCTTTAAAATAGCCTAACGGTTTTACTCGGCATTTTCCAAAACCAGTCAAAGTAGAATCCAACGGGCATAATTCCTTAACATTTAATTTGTCAAAAACACAGATTTACGAATCAAAGTAGCTTGACTTCCAGTCTCTATCAATGAATTAACACTTAAACCATTAATCATTACCATTTTCCTTACTTTCGATTCTACGCTAACATCCAAAATGGCGACTTTCCGGTTTCGAATTCATTCCGCATTCCGAAGCCTTGTGACCAAACGTGCCACATCGAAAACATTTAAGTCCCTTATCTTTATAAATACAAAATCTAGAAATATGATCTTTTGATCCACAATTAAAACAAATCTTATTGTTACGATTTTCTGAACCATTGTATTTCATTTTTATCAAACTCTTGACTCTATCTCTGTTTAGTGTTTCGTTTTTAGAATTAAATCTATTACTGTACTCATTTTTTGTTCTATCAAAAGAGTTAATTCTACCATGATCATGTTTGGTTTTCATTCTATCAAAATTCTTATCATAATTAATCCTATCGAAATTCTTATAATTAATCATATCGAAATTCCTTCTATCGAAATGTTTTCTGTCGAAAGCACCTTTATCATATGTAGAATCAGCTTTCGTTATTTCATACACTTTCAGTTTTTCTTTAAACTCAAACACATTTTCACAACCGTACAGAATAGTTTTGTTTTCCTGTTTGTCATTTATTCCTTTAATCACATAGTGCGTCAAAGCAGCGTCATCGATTTTTCCGCAACTGCACAATTATTTCATCTTTAAAAAATATTCCTGAGTGGATTCAGAATCCCTCATTTTCCTTTTACTCAAAAGTTCATGTAAATTAGCAGAGTTTATCTCAAAAGAGAATTCGTCGATCAAGGCCTGTTTCAATTTTGACCATGAATTTATTTCTGGTTCTGTTCTAACAAAGCAGCGTTACCACTAGGCGATCTCTTGCCAAAAATAAATTTTTGTAAATCTGACAAACAAACCAACTGCGAAATATTCTCGAAATGTTCGATCCAATGAAAAACATTTTCGTGCGGTTCTGCATTGAACTTAGTAAGGGTATTTTCGATATCAGAGTAATTTATACTGACATTTTGAATAGCATAATTACTATTAATCTTATTTCTACTTGTACGTACATCATCACACTGAGAAACATGAGTATTACTTTTAAAATCATATTCATTGCACTGTATTGAAAAATTATTACTATCACTCTTATTTCTACTACTATGCCAGGGTGAGTCTAAATTGTTTTTACAAAATAAGAGGGGTGATAGTACCCATCCAGACGAGCAATAATTACCATGGAACATAGGGTCCCATTCCACTCTGAGAGGCAGAAAAGAGTCAAATTAGAATTTCAACATGAACTTACAACAGTGTTGGGAAAGCGAATGAACAATACCAAAAGTTTCACAATCTGATTGATTGATCAGAGAAAAACCCACAGCAAGTGCTCAAAGTGGCGAGTGTCGCTGCGCAGTTCACACCGGCGAAGGAATGACTGGCTCTCGAAGATTCCTGGTGCTGTGTTAATTTTGTCTACGGCAACACCGATTCTCGCTACGAGATCTTCAGCCGAGTCCACAGGCGTCTGGTACACTAAAGATTTCATGTGCCCCCAGACCAGGCCATCTTGCTTAGGAGATATACTACGTAGGCAGGTACAAAACGACGTCAGAGGCGATGACTTGTTCATACTCGATGCGTTTCGACTTTACTCTTTTCTGCCTCTCAGAGTGGAATGCGCCCCTATGTTCCATGGTAATTATTGCTCGTCTGGATGGGTACTACCACCCCTCTTATTTTGTAAAAACAATTTAGACTCCCCCTGTATATGAATGTTAAATAAACCTGAATGTCTGAAAATATTGGCATTTGGATATATTTCTTTCCTCTGTGTTCAACCGGATATGTGGTAATTTTAATATGTGGTAATAAAATAAATTGTATGCCAATTTTGTGGATAATTAAAATCATTTCCGTTGAAACGGAAACATTCGTGCGGTCTGTCCAGGGTGCGAAAGCAGATGACAATGCACGTTTCACCACGCTACGTATCCCTACACTGACCATCTCGAACACTGATGCGGGTTTTGCACTAAGTTTGCATTCTAAGAATGAGGTTTTCAGATGAATTCCTTCAGTAGATGCGACGGGGTAGTCCGGTACGAAGAGTAGCGGATTAGAAACCGGAGGGTTTGTTAGTTCGAAACTCGATTCAACCGAAGACCGTCGTGTAGGTGGGGGCCGTTGCGCGTTAAATCAGTAGTGACTACAAATGTCCTCTCGTTGACATGGTGTGAAAGCCTTGGAATTTTTCAATTGAACCAAAATATTCAAATTTCGAAAAAAAGGGGAACTTTTTCACAACCGAACTTCTCTTGATGTTGTCGACAACCGAAATCACATTGGAATCAAATCTTTGTCAATTTCGAATGTAATTGAATCATGTGGAGAGTGGGGTGCCAGCTCAGGGTGTTGACCTCGTCATCTGACCGTGGTTCAAAATTACGAGGTGCTATCCTCGGATCTTTCCCTCCGGTTTGATCCCGGACCTTTGCTAATTGAAGATGGTTTCTGAGTTACTAGATTGGATTTAACCCGTTGAAAAATTATTATTCTACAGCAGGGGTGTCAAACTGGCGGCCCGCGGGCCGCATGTGGCCCCCGAGGTAATTTTTTGTGGCCCACGATGCTCTGAAATAAAATGAAAACAAGACAATATGTTATGAAGAAAACAGCACTTAGGGGAGATCGAGGCAATACCGTACACACCATTTCGTCGTGTTAAAAATGCCTGAGCAACTATTTTCGTCCATGAAATTAAATAAAACGGCCCACAGATCAAGATTAATTGATAAACATCTATCTGCCATAATGAAGATTGTTCTCAGTCTTTGAATCCAGATATTGGAAAACGAGTAGGAGGAAAGCGCTGTGTCAAGAGTTTCCGGTAAAAAAAATTAATTTTAGTTTTATAAATACATTAAATTAAATAAACGTTTAAATAAAAGCAATTATATAGCAATATTATAAATTATTACCCTAAATTCACGTAATTACATAATGTGTTTTAATTATCCTATCCCTATTCCTGAATCCTCACTTCAAAATATAATTTTAAGACAATTTGTAAATGTGATGTGGCCCGCGTGAATCTTACCAGTTGCATTAAATGGCCCGTGTTTTAATTGAGTTTGACACCCCTGTTCTACAGTGAACACGATCGATTCTAGTACTTATAAATACCAATATAGGCTATTCATTTTAAATGTTTACTTTTCTTGTGTACAAGACTATCTTAAACTAGCTGTAAGGCCCGTTGTGATAAGAGTACAGGGGGCTCTAGAAGTCACTTTTGGTTATTATGGCTATTGCCTTCTCCGGAGTAATCATAAATAATGAGTGGACCGAGGTAGCTCGGTCGGAAGATTAACGGATTGGTAACCGAAGGGTTGCGAGTTCGAATCCGACCCAAAGCCGTCGTGTTCAAAGGGGACTGGTGCACGTTAAATCTGTCGTGACTTCAATTGTCCTCCCGTTGGCGTGGTGTGAAAGTTTGGAGAGTGGGGTGCCAGCTCAGGTGTTGCTTCGTCAGTTCAAAACGTGTTGTCCTCGGATCTTTCCCTTTTGGATTGATCCCGGACCATCGCCAATAGCCCATTGCGATGCTCCAGTGCGACGTTAATTAAAATACCTACCTACCTTGATATGCTTTATTGTTGATGAATGTTTACAACTCAAAATACTCTGTCAATTAACAAGTCTCGAAAATACATATCAATCTCAGTAACACCGAACTCAATTAAAACTACATCTCAATTAATAATTCTAAAAGGAACTAAAAAAAGTAAACATATTATTGGCGTTGCCAGATGTGTAAAATTATATACATTGTATATATATAATAATTTATGAATACTATTAAATACGCTCTTTCGCTAAGTTTCTTAGATATATCGCTTTCTGTAAATACACTGCTGGCCACCGTAAATGCAACACCCTGAAGGAAGCATGCAAATAATATGAAATTTACAACATGCATTAGCAGAGGTGAGATATGCAAATGATTAGAATTTCAGCGCAGACGCACATCACGCGCGCCTGTGGCGCCACTTCAAAACGCTATTTAAGGCTTGGAGATTTCGACGATTTCAAGTACGGCAATTGTGTTTTTCTTGTGGTTTTTTCAAAAAAACGATCAATTATGCCTCGTAGAAAACAGCGATCATCTTTTGATCAAGTATCCGAGTTCGACAGAGGAAGGATAGTGGTCTACCGAGATTGTGGATTATCTTTCAGGGAAATCGGTAGTCGTGTTGGACGAAACCAAACAACTGTAATGCGGATATGTGATCGTTGGATGCAGGAGGGTACGACGGACCGACGTGTTCGATCGCATCCACCTCAGTGCACCACTTCACGTGATGACAGGCATATTGTGCGTATGGCAGTGACGGATCGCTCAGCCACATCACGAACCATAGCACAGCACATTCAGTCTGTACCGCATCATCCAGTGTCTGCGCGTACCATTCGACGCCGTTTACAGCAGAGTGGTCTGTCCGCAAGACGTCCATTGCTTCGTCTACCCTTGACGCAGAACCACAGACGTTTCCGCCGCCAATGGTGCGATGAAAGAAGGATGTGGACGGCAGAATGGAATGAAATTGTCTTTACTGACGAGTCACGCTTCTGTCTGCAACACCACGATGGTCGGACTCGAGTCTGGAGACACCGTGGAGAGAGGATGCTGAACAGCTGCGTTATGCACCGCCACACTGGTCCTGCACCGGGTATTATGGTATGGGGCGGTATTGGATATCACTCTCGCACTCCTCTAGTACGCATTGCCGGTACTTTAAACAACCAGCGCTACATCTCCGAGGTGTTGGAGCCAGTTGTCCTTCCTTACCTTCAGGGCTTGCCCACAGCCATATTTCAACAGGATAATGCGCGACCACACGTGGCACGCATTGTCCAAGGGTTCTTCGTCAATCGCCGGATTGAATTGCTTCCCTGGCCAGCTCGCTCTCCGGATCTTTCGCCGATAGAAAACATGTGGTCCATGGTTGCTCAACGATTGACCCAGAATACATCCCCAGCTGCCACACCAGATCAACTTTGGCAACGTATGGAAGCTGCTTGGTCTCTGCTGTACCCCAAGAACACATCCAAAGTCTCTTTGAATCAATGCCGAGGCGTGTGGCAGCGGTGATCTCCAACAATGGCGGCTACTCTGGCTACTGATTTTGGCAGGAACCACACTTCACAGAAGTCTATAAATTTAATCATTTGATACTTGGTCAACGTGTTATCTACAAAATAAATTTTGTTGTGATATCTCTTGTCTTTCTTGGTGTTGCAATTTGGGTGGCCAGCAGTGTATTATCACTTGTATTTCGTTTCCTTACATCTGTGTCATGATTTTGTTTTATTTATTGTATCCGCGGAAGAGCTTGCTAGCCAACATCACCCACCCTTGGCTGCTGGGCCATTGGGTGGCGAACCATTGCGGAAAGTTGGGCCATTGTGGAAAGTTGGGCCATTGTGGAAAGTTGGACCATTGTGGAAAGTAGAGCCATTGTGGAAAGTTGGACCATTGTGGAAAGTAGGGCCATTGTGGAAAGTTGGGCCATTGTGGAAAGTGTAACATATGGATCCTGTGGGCAGCAAGGTAGTCGTGCCCACTTGTCATCCGGACTGCTCGAGGGTGGCCATGGCAGATCGGACTACTGGTGACGAAGTGTTGCCCATTTTTTTCCCTTTGAAAAGGTCAATCGCTGTTGCCTCCCGATGTCCGAGGGACGCTGTAACCCGCTTGGAAGAGTAACGGACCGTCGTGTTCAAAGGGGGCTGATGCATGTTAAATCTGCCGTGGCCTCGAATGTCCTCACGTTGACGTGGTGTGGAAGTTGGAGAGTGAGATGCCAGCTCAGATGTTACCTCGTCATCTGAGCGTGGTTCAAAACTACGTAGTGTTGTCCTCGAATCTTTCCCTTGGGGATTGATCCCGGATCGTCGCCAATAGCCCGTTGTGTTGCTCAAGTGCGAAGTTAATTAAAATATCATACCATATTAACCCGATGTCCGAGGAAGTATTTAAATATTTTATTTTAACTTCAAACCATGATAGAAAGAATAGAGAGAATAAAAGTTACCAAACGTCTTGCCTTTTGTATATTGAAGAAGAAAGATATTTTAAAATATAATAGAAGTCTTCCGCGTATTTTCAGACTTTGAGTTTGAAGTCACTGAAACGTTTGTTTCGGCGTTTATAAAGTATTCCCCGTATGTTAGTGTGTTTTTAAAACTTATTCAATTCCCCTCTGTACTTTGAATTGAAATTTTTTATTTGTTCAAATATGGCTTACTTCCAATTTTCGCTCTACGATTTTCATTACGAATGGAAAGAAAGTCTGAAATCAAGTACAGACACCGGCCAAATATAAACCGGGTTTCTAAAGAGTATCAGTGAATTATCATTAAATGTTGCACAGTCACAGTAGAGCGAAAGTTATTTTATAAATATTTTATGATGATATTATCTGGAGAAAACCATTTCATTCATCCAATTTGATAAAACATGTGAAATCCGTTCCTCCTTCATACGATTATTCACACGCTTATGGTGCAAATGATAAGTATTATCTTTCATGCAAGAACTGATTAAAGATTCTCAAGAAATCTAGAAGAAAATTTAAACTGCTCTATATTCAAATGAACGATATAAGACCACAATATTAATATTTTAATTTTAAAAAATAGAATCACACGAAATTGTGAGATGATAAAACTAAAAATCTCCCGGTACACATGTAGTGTTTATTTTGAACTCCAGCCTTGGATACTTTTCTTACAAACACCTGTTGATTTCCCACCGTTGTATTTTTTTTCTGCTGTAAGATTTGAACCGGAACTATCCTCTGGAAATTTGACGTTGAATCTTCACCACTCTATATGGCAGGGTGATTTTGTGTAAGGGCACCAATCTGTTTGGAATAACTTTTAAATAAGACATTTTTATTTAATCCTTTTAATATTGTGTACTCAATTAACCTTTACACAACGGGGCTTTTATTCAGCTACTTGAATACGGTACTACTGTTGTACTGCCCGTAGTCTAAAGGTTAATGACAAATAACCACCTCTGGTAATGCAGCAAATGCGGGGTCCTTTGACCACGTGATTTGTCCACTTCCTTCGTGTTTATTCGACATCAATGGATACTGCAGCGCATGCTGAAATGGATTTTTAAGTTGAGACGAGTGGATTTAGGCATAGAAACAGCACATTTAATTTAATTAAATTCGCAGTATTTACAATGGTCAACCAATTTAAGGCAGAATTGGAGACTTAATGAAAATTAAGACAAAATGGTATGAGTTTCATCAGATCAGACAAAGCGCTTCCGTTCACTTTCAAAACTTCAGTTCTCTGTCGAGGGGTCTGGAATGAAGGTCACCGCCCCTCCAGTTCCTGGCTAACAAACGGGGATAGTTACCAAAAAAGGGGGCTGCTTGACACCCCTAAATTCCATCCGGTCGTAACTCTACAGACACTTAAGCTAGGGGCGATTTGCATTTCGATGGTCAGTTCATGTTAGGAAGGAATTTCCTGTCCCCGAAGAAAGGATACCATGACGCTACAGTATGTAAACAAGAAGTGCAGTTGTTATTGGGAACAGAAAATCCAAGGTTAAATCACGAACGACCTCCTCTTCCCTGAAGAGTGACTGTTTGGTGTGCAATCTGGAGTGGAAGCATTATTGAACCTTTTTTTTTTCGTGGAATTGTCAGTTGTGAGCGATGTTGTGTAATGTTGCGAAATTTCTTTCCGTCTGTAATCAATCGACAATAGATTTACAGCCCATGCACTTTACACAAGATGGAGGAACATGTCGTACAGTTCGTGAAACCATGCGAATTCTAATGGAAGCATATCCTGACCGAATGTCAAAATCGGTGATGTCTATTGGCCACCTCGTTCCTCTGATTTGATTGCGTCGAACATTTTGGACGTGAATGCGTCTTTGAAATCGGAACAGTATAGGGGCATGCATGGAAAGTCGAGCGTTACAAAAAAGCGTTACAACTGTTTTCAGAACTAGAAGTAACAGCCAGAAGATAAATATAGCTTCGTGTACACAAAGGATGTCCGTATCTGACATGACCTATGAACCGAGAGTATGCAGAACTCATTTGAATGGCAAACTGAGGATTCGTTTTGTTTTAAATACTTAGTTCTTTAATTTTCTTTCCTCGTATTTAATCAAGCGGGATTTTACAAACATTTTTATAGTTTTTCAGGTAAGAGTGCCATTTTGTGTAAAGTGTGTGTTGTGGGGTAAAAACAACAATACACTACTAGTAAATCTAGCGACGTTCAGATGTACAAATGTTTTATTGAAAACTTATTCCAAAACAAAATGGTACCCTTGCATAAAAAATAGCTCATACTTTCATTTATACATATACCTTCCCTCGTTAGTTAACCATCTGAGTGCTAGATTTACTAGTAGTGTAGTGTTTTTCCCCACCAACACACACTTAATACAAACCACTTCTTGCAAAACAATCCATGGATTCTTTCAACCTTTGAAGAAAGATTCTAGTTTCCTTAGATTAGAACCTTCCTTTGGAATGAATCTATTGGTCATTTCCTTAGAATAGAATCCTTTGGAACGCTTCTATTGGCCCGTTCTATAGAATAGAATCCTAGAGAACGATTCTTTTTGCCTATTCTGTTGAATAAAATCCTTTGGAAAGATTCCATTGTTCCTTTCCTTAGAATAGAATCCTTTGAAAAGATTTTATTGCCCCTTTTCTTAGAATAGGATCCCTTGGAAAGATTCTATCGTTCCCTTTCTTAGAATAGAGGGGTCGTCGTGGCTCAGTGGGTATGCCCACTGCGCTAGCAACCTTCGAGTTGTAGGTGGAACAGGTTCGATTCCTGTCAGGTGCATTCCTCCCTGGGTGTATTTCTCTCTTCTGTGTCACTATTTTGTCTGGTGTGCTATACGATAATGTTATGAAGTGATAAAATGAACTTAAATGTGCTATTAAAATTTCATTTCTTGCTGACCATAAATATTTAGTTTTAATCCATCTGTAGGAAAAATGAGAATTGCGAATAAATAAATAATAGATGAAGTTTAAAACACAAATATTATGTACAACATTAATATCGCAAAGCATCTGAGGTATACAATGTGTAACATATTTATATGCACTTAGATAACTTTTTGTGATGAATGTCTAATATCTTTTATTCTAACTATTTCTAAACCTTTATTATGGTTATATCTAAAATATATGTAAAATATTTTAGTTTAATTACACAGAACTATTGTGTTTGTTGAATGGGATTCTTTAATAAATGTCACTTTCTACTGAAAAAATATAATGTCTTTTCTAATGGGAAATCAAAGCAGTGCGTGAATAATTATTAAATAAGTATTTCCAAGCTACTGAAGTATTTCTCCTCTTACATAAACTTTAACGAGTGTCCAACAAAAAGAGAAAAATGCAATACAGCTTATTATTGAAATACCATAAAAATAGGTATGGTAGGTAGATATTTTTAATTAACGTTATACTGTGGAGCAACACAACGGGCTATTCATAAATAATAGAAAACGAAAACTTCTTTAAATTAACTTCTTTCGACTTCTAAACTATCAACGCAGCTGAAAATGTCCTTCTCGGAAACATCTGCTTGACATTCCTGAGTTTGCTTTTCATGTAGTATAAATAAAACAAAAGATAACTATGAGCACGACAGCTATAAAAAACGAATTCCACAACGAAATGAAATCGCTAAACAAATAACACTGCTGTGGTAAGAGAGAACACTTAAAATTTCACCTCTAAAAATATAGCATGAATAAATTAAAATACTTAGTATAAAACTGTATGCATATTAAAAACACGTTTTTCTATTTATCGACTTTCTTACCATTCATGCAATTTTCTTACATGAGAAACACCTAGTTTTTTTAAGACTTGAATTTGTGATAACTGCCCCTCGAATGATTCAAAATAATTTTGTGTTTGTCAAATGTGTACCTCTAAATAAAACTTTATATTTATCATAATTAGAGTACATTAAAGATGCAAACATCTGTTGAAAACCCTTTTATTCAGTTGTATGGATTTAGAACCTTTATTACATTTTTTGTTTTCCCGTAGATAAATGGAAACATTTCTGTGAAACAAAACTCAAAAGAGAACTGTTTTGTTAAAATTACTTCAGTATGTGCCCTTTTTAATGTTTTATATGTTGTACTTAATAAAGTTTCATATACACACACACATACATATATATATATATATATATATATATATATACACGTTGTTGTTTATATAATGTGAATGTGACGAATTTGCAAAGACTTTTTGTTAATTATTTGTCTTTTGTATTTATGTACTGTATTGAAAGTGGATAGAAATTTAAAGGGATACAACTACATCTTTTATATAAACTTGGTCATATAAACTTGGTCAGAAGGGTAATTAGCAATTTTTTGCTTTGATAAATTTTAAAATTTAGATATACGCATGTTTAACTTATTTCCATACTTTTTCAACAAGTCTAACAAATAGCTTAACAATCTCAAGTATATAAGGCTTCCAAATGCTGTATGGGAGTGTTAAATGGGTGTCTATTATTGGTTCTCCCTATGAAGAAAGTTCTAACTTAGAAGCCTTATGGTTAGCCTTCGAAGCTTGTCCGATTTTTTTAACTTTATGCATCAGAATTATGCGAAAATGTTTATTGAAACTATTACTGCAAACATGCCACTTTTCAATATACTTCAGTCCATATTTACCCTATAAAATTTTAAATAGAAATCTGAGTTTTTGCTGCTATTTACTATAAAAGGATATTTTACATCGTTGCCTTCCCTTAATACCCTTTTTAAGGAAATAAATTATACCTTAAAATCTGATGAGAAAATTTAAATTGTAGGGACAACTATTTCGGCATTTATGTTTAAAACCTCTAATTTCATAACAATTTGTAATTTTATGAAGCTTCTTTGAATAGCAATGCTCAGTCTACTTATATATCACATCTGTATTACGTATTCGATAAACGGAAATTAAATTCTCGTTTGTTTACTCTGAAAATCTGTCATATTCGACCTCGAATTTTCTGTGTATTCTCAATCTACACATATAAAGCAGAGTTGGCCCATCTGTCTGTCTGTTCTCTACAAATCTACACCGTTTGACCAATCTACACCAAATTTGGTACACGTATTCTTTGGAACCCTGCGGGTTAAGTAGGCTACATATTAACCCAAATTCTATTTGTCTTGGGTGTGCAGAGAGGTGTAACGTCCCGTCATCCTGGACAGAGCACTTGCTAGGAGGCGCTCTCTCCCGGTCTGGTTATGCAGATGACGTCAGAGTTAACATCTACAGGAGTCACCTCTCAAGATGACCTTGGGGTTTTTTTAGAATCTCAGAGTATGGTGCAATCGTACGGTTGCGCTGTAAATCGCTCTGTATTATATCGTTTATGTATCCCGTCTGTAAATTCTTAAACTGTAGCTTTATTATTGGAATGTACATTTTTATGATTATTTTCTTGAAAATAGTCTTTTTTTAAATCCTCGATATGGTACAGGGGGCTAAAGACAATTCGAAATCCTTAGTAATAACATTGCGTATTTATACGATCAATGTCAGACCAATTCATACTAAATTTGGTACATTCATCTGTAGAATTCTGTGGGACACATAGGCTATATATTAACCCCGTTCGATTTGTCCTGGGTCTGCAGGGGGCTAAAAACAACTCGAAATCTCCGCAGGAATAATATCGAGCAATATTACGATGAATTATAAACAATTCAACCCAAGCAACGCTGGGTAATGCAGCTAGTATAATTATAGATTAATGAATAATGAGTAATATATTTAGAAGTTATTTTATATTTTCAATCGGGAAAATATTGGATTCAAATGTTTATTGGTAAAATAAAACGGATACCTTTAGCATTGTGTAGAGAATTTCTAAATTTTATTTCCTATTGAATTTTGTTTAATTAGACGTTGGTTATTGCGATGTTCTTCATCTATCATTAATTCTTACTTTCAATTCGGAAATTTTGCTCTTCTGTTTTAAGTGCTATAGCAGAATCAGAATGATAGATTTTACAGACTATTTTTGGTGACTCCTGAAAAATAAGTTGATGCGTAGAAATAAATTAGTACTCGAATTTATCAAAGTAAGAGGAATTTAGAATTTAAAAACGATCCAAGTTTTGATTCTGTTTTACAGATAAATTGACGGGTAATACTTGATTAATAATTTGTGATTTGAAATACTATTTTAATTTTCCAATGGTGATAGTTGTCCACAACAATCGATTAAAATTCCTACAAACTTGCCCCAAATCAAAGTAATTAAAATGACTCGTTTTCAAAGGGTTATGAAAATTATTAATTTCGAAAAAACTTTACCAAATTTAGTAATTTTAAGCGAATAAAGGGTGCAATTTCTCTTTTTGATGCTATTTAAAAGAAGTGAAAACTGCTAAAGAGTTTTAAAGATGTTAAATTTTGATTATTGTAATCTAAAATTTCCCGTAAGATCACATTCAAAAAAGCATAACAACTTTTTTTGTTTTAAGATTTTCATAACTAGAAAAAACATTCAGGAGATAAATATAGCTTCGCGTAGACAAAGGATGTCCGTACCAAATGTGACCTTTGCACTGAGTGCGCAGGTGCACTGAGCGTGGGGAGGAGATCCGCAATATGTTGAAATTCTACGGTGCTGGGCGAGGTCTGGGCCAGTGTAACTTTGGATTGCTTGGAGTGAAGACTGTGCAAGTGGTGTCATTCGAAAGTTATCGAACTACGCTACAATCACAGACTTCTAATCAATAAAATTACCCTCCAATTTTTATATCAAACTGCACTTTAATAGTTCAAACTGTAAATTAACTGTTCGATGTTCACACAAATAAACAATCGTTCAAACTTCATTTATCTGCTTTATTCATTCCCCAATCCAACATTAGCCCGAGTATTCACATCAAAACTACGTTTTGTGTCCTCGATACAACCTATTTATATTTTCTAGTTTTTATTTGATGCCCATTGCTTTTAAATTGTATAGTAGACACCGGGAAATCGAAACTAATGCCTCCGGATTCACGTGGTTAAGTTGTATTTTTGTGGCGACCTCTTTAGTCAGGCGCAGTACAACTAACTTATGTATCACTCATCTGCGCATGCGCGAAATATTCTACTCCCAAAACTTGGAGAAGCTTACACAAAGTCATGTTTCTATAGCTTTCCTTTGCCCAGCCACGTCTAGTGATTATTTATCCGTCCTATGTTTTATTAAATGAATTTAGATATTAGTCTTTTTATTATTTTGAAGATACCGAAAACAGCCAGTCTTGCATATCTATAATTATGAGCTGGATTATTTTTTGAATAACAGGTCATAAAGCAGACATCATAACACAAACAATTTATTTAGACAAAATTACACAGCATAAATCACCATGGGAAGAGAAATGTCCAAAAGCACTTAGTTTTTCCTGTTGACAACCTCCTTGACTTTCTCCCTGATGTCGTCGAAGACTCGACCCAAGTCTTCCTTGTATTCCCGAAAGAATTCCAAGGCTTCCTCAGCCACTTCCTTGCTCACGCGCTTAGAATCCTTGATGAACTGTTAGAAAAATATAATTGTGAGGTTATATTCATATTATGTATATAGGTATTGAGGTATATAATATTATGTATAGAGGTATATAACATTATGTATAGAAGTAAAATTGTCTTCGAAATCCAACTTTAAGATACAAAATATCATGGAACAATTTTAATAAAAGAATTTTTTAATATTTAGACTCAGAAGAGAACATGAAAAAACCTATAATTTCCTTTTTTAAGTTTTGCACCTATTTTTTACCCCTTCCAATCAATATCTCTAACAACTTCCAAAAATTTATTGGAACAACCAATTCTTTTCTCCTCACACGAATAAATAAATACAGAGCTAAATAAAATTGAAAATCGGCTTGCACAAAAAATTCGATTTAATCAACCTCGATTCCTTAAGGAAATCTAAAAAAAGGCTGGTTATCCTGATATAAATGAATACATACAAAACCACCGTTTCCTAAAGTGAGCAAAAGGAACCATCTTGAAACTTATCTACTACACTAAAAGCAGACAGCATGGTTAAATATCTCTCAATTGTTAAATATATTTTTTTAAACATTAAGATTTACAAAAACTAATAAAATAAAATCAAGAAACGATACAACCTGATCCAACTGTACTATTGTATTTAAAACACAAACTGAAAATTACACTTGAATTCTTCAAAAAGAAAAAAATGGGGGATTCAAAAGAACCAATGACATCAAAGGACAATTAAACAGTAATGAAAAGAACATTCTAAAAAATTATAGAAGGAAAAAGAAGCGGGAAATATTAGTTTAAACCTCTAGAGGTTGCCATAATACTAAGAAAAAAAGGTTGCCCAGTCTGCCACAACTCGTGACAAAAAGCTCGCCAAAGCACTGCCGCAAGAAAGTCTATATACTACGAGAATGGTATCTGAAATATATATACCAACACATTTCTCTGTGGCGTTAATTAAAAACAAGAAGTGGTAACTTCCGCATGAAAGTGAATTGTGTATTCGTGGAAATAGATATCAAGAACTCAGTTTCTTTTTTAAGAAATTATTATTCTCAAATTAAATTATTATTATCAAATAGAATAGTGTTTTTAAAATCGAATAACTTGAAAGATTTTGAGACAAGAAGAAAGGCTTGTACATCATGTGCAATGTATCTATGTTAGAATACAACATTTGATTCCATTTGTTATCAGAAAGAAAGTATCGTCAGATTGTGTGTAGAAAGTATCTGTAGACCGAATGAAAAGCATCTACGGCTTATGAGAGCACTTATTTACCTCATCGGCGATCTTCTTGATGTTGTCAGCCTTCGTCTTTCCCTTCTCGAGTCCCTTCTCGAATTGTTCCTTTGCCCATTCTCCGAACTTAGAGAACTTTTCCTTCAATTCAATGTTCAAGTCCTTGAAGTAGTTCTTGATCTTCTCGAAGACCTCCTTGATGGACCTCTCCTCTTTTTCTCGTTTAAGGATATCTCTGACCTTAGCTATCACTTGATCGTAGAGTTCACCCAAATCCTCTTTGTAGGGTCTCAAGAAAATGATTGCTTCCTCTGCAACGTTCCTGACGCCATCTCTGGTGTCATCGATGAACTGCAATTATAAACAAAAGAATGCCATAAAATAATCTTCTTTGAGTTTATGCAAATAACATAACACTACTTAAATATATCTCCATAATTCTAAAACAATTTTCACCCAAACGTCAGGGATGACTGAAGTCCCACAAGCAGCGTTTTTTAAGCATAGATTTTAAAATGGTGCTTAGATAGTGATTGGGTTTCAGACTCAACCAAGCCTACTATTAAAGCCCAACCGAGGAATAAGCAGCCTTTGCATATTTATTTGTTTCTTAGTCATTGAACTTTTTTCTAATTTCTTCGATAGCATAACAAAGGACATTTTGCATTGATTACATGAAACATAAAATAGATGCAAAATTTCACGTTTATAGAGACCATAATTGGCCATATTACCAGACAACTGAAGCAACTCAACCTATTGAACTATCTTAACTATCTTTAGACTCCACAAAATTAATCCTTCTTTCAGAACAAGTCTCAATCCTATTTAATTCAAAGTCATACTTTTCATTTATGAGAACGCCTAAAGAATTTCTTAATTCTGTCCTTAAGAACTCAAATTCTTTGAGAACATATCAAGAATCAGAGAAACATCTTCATTTTTGTATACTTTAAAAAAGAAATCTCATTGAGTGTGACTTAAAAGTATGTTTTCTAAAATACGTCCTATAGTTTTAAAGTCGATGTTTTCCTTAATGGTACAATATACTATATCTCTAAGAATATGATACTTACTTTCTGTGCAATCTCTCTTATGTTCTCAAGCCTGGTCTTTCCCTTTTCGAGTCCCTTTCCATAGTTTTCCTTGACCCATTCTCCGAACTTGACGAACTTCTCCTTCAATTCGATGTTAAGGTCCTTGAAGTAGTTCTTGATCCTGTCGAACACCTCCTTGATGGACCTCTCCTCTTTGTCTCCAAGGATTCGGTCGATCCAGTCCAAGATCTTTCCCTTGCCCTTCTCGCCTTTCTCCTTCAGAGCATTGATCAGTTGGTTGGCGAACTACACAAAGTAAAGAGTATATGTTTCAGAACTCTGTTGCTACTGATAGGAAATATACTAAATTCTACTTTGCCAATGGAGATTCAGGTTTTATACGTACTTCGCTTCCCTTTCCGAAGAGCTTCTCAACTTTCTCTTTGATTGCATCAGCGTCGAGCTTTGACTTCAACTGAAAATAGAAACAGTCCTCCTTTTAACATCATATGCATGCTTTTTTAATGTTCCAACATTTAACCCTCCAAATGGTTTCGATGAGATATCTTGTCTATCAAGATCTGACAAATTTTGCTATTGACGAGATATCTCATCAAGATATTGTCGATTTTTTTAGGATGACAATGTCAAAATCTAATGACGATATATCTCGTCCATCAAAGTTTAATAATTTTTCTTCTAATGATGAGATACGTCTTCGAGACAACCACCAGGAGGGTTAACGATGATAAGTAATGGATTTTAAGAATTAACATTCCATTTCCCTTTTCAAACACCTAAAAAATGTATTTGTGAGTTCACAAAATTTTACTTACAAGGTTCCTCAGTTTGTTGAAAATCTCGAAGATAGATTCAGCTTGAACAACCCTATGATATAGATAAATAAATTAATAAAGATAATTTATATAATGTAATTAATAAAGACAATTCATAATATATTTATTAAGGGTAACTAATTAAGATGGAATCTACACTTTTTAATTTAACTATATTAACATATAAACTCACATGAGAAAGCAAAAACAATCTACTTCAAAGCGTCCACAAAAGGCCTACTTATATTGTGTGGTTATGCATTTAAACTGACCAATTGTGAATTTTAATTTTCTGTTTTATATTTATGTAAATAATGTTAAATAAATAGCAGAGTATAATGAATTCTCGTAAATGTATCCATTTAAATAACATTATGTTGGTACGAATCACAAAAAGATATCGATTGCAAGCTATAATAGATGAGTATAGTATAAAATATTTTCTTTAAATTGATATATAACTATGACATAAATGGTGAGTATTATTTTTATTTATTATTTTTACAGTTTCTGCGTGATTTACAGTGTTCATAATTGTTCACAACTTTCTCGATTTTTCATTTTGAAACTTGTCAAATAGCTACTACGTGACGCTAAAAATATTTCCTCTTTATCGTATTTGTAAGAATAAAATATGGTATATAAATTATAGGCAATTATAGTTCAGGGGAGTTTGTGATTTTTACTTCATTTCATGTAATCAGAACGCTAAGGTTGTTAGGAAACATAATGAAAGATGCTTGAATGTATTTAAATCCTGCTATCATGAGTTTTTATTTCGTGCATACAATTATTCAAATTTTTCAATTTTATTCTAAGCGCTAAATAAAATATTAAGCAAAATCCTTACTCTCTCTTTTCCTTTCCGGAGAGCCTGTCGAGAATCTTCTGCCAGTAGTCCTTTGCCTTTTCCTTCAGCTGAGCGATGAGTTCCTTGGCTCGGTTGCCCAAGTCCACCTTCAAGTCCTTCAACTTGTCGCGGATCTCCCTCAACTAGAAACAGACGTTACAATTAATCATCGCAGAAACGCATGCGGAAATATTTAATTTCGAGATACAATTGCATGTTGATAAATCGCACATGATAAAACACTTTGTGGTGTTACCTTTTCGAGGGTGTCTTCCTTGACGACTTTTCCGTGTTCGATGGCGTCCTTGACCTTCTCCAATAATTCGTCGAAGCGTTCCTTCAGCTTCTTTCCAAGTTCGGTCTTGATGTCACTAATCAAGTAAAAAGTGAAGTCATTATATCAATACTTCTTAAAAGTGACGAAATGCTAATGTTATACTGTGCAACATAATCCAGAAGTTTGGAGTTGCCCTCCAATTCAATGGAGTGAAAATTAATTTTAAATGAAGATTGTTTTCTTTTGTGATAAACCTAATCACAACTACAAAAATTAGCTTACCAGTGTATCCCAAATCCACCACGAAGTGCTTTTTGATAGACAAAGTTGCAATGTCTTTCACACGTCTTGCTAAACTTTTAAACTATTACTAAGAAGGTAAAATGATTCATAAAAAAATTCTTAAAATTATCTTCCTTTATTAATATCTGAATGGTTTTTAAATAAACTCGGAAGCATTTTGTGGGCGAGGAATTATATGGCTACTATATCATTTGATTCCTAATCACACTGAGAGAAAAAAGTTATACGTTAGATGCATGAAGTAGCAAAACATGGGTGACTTTTAATACATTTTTCTAAACCTCCAATATCATCCACAGAAGAGAGCATTTTAATGTTAAACTATAAGTTTCGAAATAAACTTGAATATTTCAGCATTTCTAAATTTAAATTCCTCAGGCAATAAAGTTTTAAGCAACAGTTTCTAAAAACTAAAAACTTACTCATCAGAGAATTGAGTCACTTCCAAAGACCTTTTGTCGATTTTCAATCTCTCCAAAAGCTTGTTCCAGTAATCTTTAGCCTTGGCTTTCAAGTCTTGCAACAGTGTCTTGGCTCGGTTGCTGATGTCAACTCTCAAATCTTTCAGCTGTGAACGGATGTTTTTGAGCTAAAAATAGAACAAATTGTTTAATTATCCGCAGGAAGTTCTGAAGCTCTAAACCAGGGGTGTCAAACTGACGGCCCGCGGGCCGCATGTGGCCCACGAGGTAAATTTTTTTTATGGCCCACGATGCTCTGAAATAAAATGAAAACAGGACAATATGTTATGAAGAAAATAGCACTTAGGGGAGATCGAGGCAATACCGTGCACACAATTTCGTCATGTTAAAAATGTGTGAGCAACTATTTTCGTCCGTGAAATTAAATAAAACGGCCTACAGATCAAGATTAACTGATAAACATCTATCTGCTATAATGAAGATTGTCTGTTCTCAGTCTTTGAATCCAGATATTGGGAAACTAGTAGGAGGAAAGCGCTGGCAGTTTCGGGTAAAAAAATTAATTTTAGTTTTATGAATACATTAAATTAAATAAACGTTTAAATAAAAGAATTATATCGCAATATTATAAATTATTACCCTAAATTCACTTAATTACATACTGTGTTTTAATTATCCTTTCCATATTCCTGTGAATCCTCACTTCAAAATATAATTTTAAGAAAATTTGTAAATGTGATGTGGCCCGCGTGAATCTTACAAGTTGCATTAAATGGCCCGTGTTTTAATTGAGTTTTGACACCCCTGCTCTAAACCATAGTTTCCCTAAGTAGGCGCTACCACCCCTTGTGGTTGTGGAAGGAATCTAAGGGGCAATTCTGGCCTCAGTTGAAATAGAGGGGCGTTGAGAAGTAATAGTAGTAATAAGAAGATGCTAAAAAAGTATCGTCTAAAAATGATTTTAAGTAAGCACTTTTCCACTTAATCACACAGAAGCACTCATTAGTGATGTGTTCTCATTGATTTTTTTAACTAAAAAAGAGGTTGTTTAGTTGGGTTTTATGGCGTAAATGCCATATCTGGCCAAGCTGCGTCAGACACAAGACAAAAAAACTCTAGACAGAACAAAGACTGATATAAAATTTGGCTACCAACAATTTTGAATTCAGACTAGTCAATATATAAAGTCTAGATAATATGTCAGATATAACCAATGTCAGATATGAATAAATACAAATTTTTATTGTGAGGATTCCTCCAAATGTTTTTAGGGTTTGGATTTGAATCTCCAAATCGGATTTGTCTATGGTTATTAAAAGCCATATTCAGTCAAAATATGTCGAACAGTAAAAATACAATGGCAAGTTGAACACAACGGATCAGGTTGTCCGATCAATAAGTGTCTGTGTATAAAATGGGTATGGTCATTGCGAAGTCTTGTTGATTGTACTTCGTTGCTCCTTTCTAAATTTGTATTGCGGAATCCTGTAATAGATGGCTGTATATACAATGGAGCTTATTTTGTCATTCTTTATTACAAGGGTCCTTCCTGTCACGTTTGTCAAGTTCGATTTTATTTCTGTCTTTTATAACGTTTCAATGTCTTCAGAATGGATTGTTAAGTATCGTTGCATTGTTGCGCTTTTTGCTGCAAAGTCTGCCCTCGTTTCTGGGAATGGACCAACGATCCAACAGAGTATGATTCCGAAATTTCTCGAGATTTTAGACTTAAAAAGAGATTTATCGTTCTGAGGATACGAAAGTAGGGCCTAATATAGACAAATTGGTAGCACAACACCAAGGGATCATCCTTCTCACTAGTCATTAATTTTACTGATTTGATTGATATTAATTATTAATAACAGTGAGCAATCTAGTGTTTATAGTAAATTTATTTTTTGTTATTTCATTTTAATAAATAGTTTTATAATTTCAGTTGCAAGTTTTATTTTGCAAACTAGCTTTTTGAAATTTTAAAATAACACGCAGCTGCATAACTATTTGGGGGAAACTCATAGGCACAGCTATACTTGCAACTTCTTATAAGTGGTGACAGTTTTACCAGAGGAGGCGCAGAAAAAATCGTCTTAGAAAAAGTGGCGTTGAGTCAAAAATAGTTTGGTAAACTATCCACCAAACCGATTACTCAAAATCAACCCAGCAATAATTAAGCCATAAAGAAAACATAAGCTGTCAAGAATATGCTCACCTTGTTCAAAACTTCTTCGCGAATCTCCTTTCCGTTTTCGATGGCTTCCTTTAATTTCTCAAGAATTTCGTCAAAGTCCTTGCTCAGTCGTTTTCCCAACTCAGTCTTGGGCTCTCTGACCAATCAAAAATTACTGTTAGATAACACAGAATTTACAGTGAATACAATGATGAATAATTAGTTTTGCTTGTAATATAAATCCATAATATTTTTGTGCATTTCATTGAACAAAATTATGAATATATTTTTGGAATATAGGTAACGATACCTTTTAATTACTATTCGAACAGCTTATCTGCAAAATAATTCCAATATTTCGATTCTTGCCAAATTTCAAATATTACGGAATGACTACTTATTTTTCAATACAACCTTTTCACTTTTGTCTCTTGTGCATAATATATATATATACATATTGACAAAAGTGACAAAAGTGAAAAGGTTGTATTGAAAAATAAGTAGTCATTCCGTAATATTTGAAATTTGGCAAGAATCGAAATATTGGAATTATTTTGCAGATAAGCTGTTCGAATAGTAATTAAAAGGTATCGTTACCTATATTCCAAAAATATATTCATAATTTTGTTCAATGAAATGCATCAAAATTACATCTCAATGTAACAGAATGTAATAGGAAATATTTAATTTTTACCAATGAATCCGATTCTAAAGTAAGAAAAAAATACAAAAAGCTTCCTCGTCAGGATAGTTTGAAATCATAATAAAATTACCTACTTTTGAATATATTTAACCCTTTCGGGCCTAATGGGCATATACGTCCCAGAGATTAGATTGGGTAAATAAATCCCACTTTTGAATGGATTTTTACGTTTTCAGTGTTCTTAAGGAATTAGGGAATAAAAATATGACTAAAGAAACCTGGCAATACTTTCAGATTGCAAATGGCGGACTTATGGTTTTGAGCACGCCCATTCATTCTGATGAATGAGTGACCATGGTTCGGAAACAAAAAGATGGTACAAAATTAGACATTAGTTGCCCAGAAGCCCACTACAATATGTACATGAATGGAGTTGTGATGAAATGGCTACTTTTTAGGGTCATGGCAGAAAATCAGACAAGTGGTGGAAAAAGATTTTTAGTTATGATTTGTGTTGTGAATGCATGGATTACGAAGTGTGAACATAAAACAGAACCACTCTTATCATTCAGGGTCCCCTTAGCTCAGCAACTAATAAATGTTGGAAGGGAGAAAGCAAACACAAAAAGAACGCGAAAGTACGGTCGTCCGTCAAAAAGAGCAAAAACTACTAAACTACTAAATTAAACTACTTTTCAGAGTTAAATTTTAATCATGCAAAAGTCGGGGCGAAAGGGTTAAGTACTGTTTCCATAATTGTTTATATCTGTACTGTATTGCTCAATTTACTCTGCTTGCAATTTTGTGTACTTTCTTAACCTTCTAAGTGATTTCAACGAGATATCTCATCCATGATCTGGTCATTTTTGCTAATGACGAGATATCTCGTTGGGCCAAACTGCCCACTATTCCAAGGTGAATGAAGATCCAAGTAGGAAAAACAAATTTCCCTTGCCTAGAACTGGTGATAGTTTGGAACAGGATTTTGCACCAGAGGCTGGACAAGGTGGTTTTCGACGTGAAGCTAAACCACCAGGAGGGTTAAGATTATTCTTAGCGTTTAAAACTCAATGTATCGAAATGAAACAAATATTTCAACAATCCTTACTCTCTCTTATCCTTTCCGGAGAGTTTGTCGAGGATCTTCTGCCAGTAGTCCTTTGCCTTTTCCTTCAGCTGTGCGATGAGTTCCTTGGCTCGGTTGCCCAAGTCCACCTTCAAGTCCTTCAACTTGTCGCGGATCTCCCTCAACTAGAAACAGACGTTACACTTTAATCATCGCAGAAACGCATGCGGAAATATTCGATTTTGAGATACAATTGCATGTTGATAAATCGCACATGATGAAACACTTTGTGGTGTTACCTTTTCGAGGGTGTCTTCCTTGACGACTTTTCCGTGATCGATGGCGTCCTTGACCTTCTCCAATAATTCGTCGAAGCGTTCCTTCAGCTTCTTTCCAAGTTCGGTCTTGATGTCATCACTGTGTTCAAGAGAAAATACCTGATTAAAACCTCATGGTGAAAGTTCAACTTTTGTTAGGGTGTTAATTAACCTTCCAAATGATTTTGGCAAGCTATCTCGTCCGTCAAAATCTGAATAATTGTGCTTATAACGAGATATATTGTCATCGAGGTATTGCCGATCGTTTGATAATGATAAGGTCGAGATCTGGTCAATTTTCTTCTAATGAGGAGGTATCTCGTCCATCAAGATCTGCTAATGACGAGATATCTCGTCAATACAACCACCAGGAGTGTTAAACTTTGAAGCTTTTGCATTCCCAAACATTCAAGATAGGCATGGTAGGTACTTTAATCAACGTCGCACTGATGCAACACAATGGGCTATTGGCGACGGTCCGGGATCAATCCCCAAGGGAAAGACCGAGGACAACATCCCGTAATTTTGGACCACGGTCAGATGACGAGGTCACACCTGAGCTGGCACCCCACACTCCAAACTTCCACACCACGCCAACGTGAGGACATATGAGGCCAGGACAGATTTAACGTTCACCATCTCCCTTTGTACTCGACGGTCTTTGGTTGGATTCGAACTCGCAATCCTCCGGTTGATAATCCGTTACTCTTCCAACCGGGTTACTGCGGACATTCAAACCAGTTCTCAACTCATTGTTACAGAAATGAGGATTTTGATTATTTCAGAAGACTGGTCATCTATAATCGCTCACTTATGTATTTCGATTCACATTGTTAGAATTGTTTCTCGAATCTCAATTCATCTGTAAGTACATATATACTATTTGCTTTTTTATCTTAAACATTTCTTACTTGTCGAAGTCGACAGCGGCTCGCTTGCTTGGGTGAAGTCGGTCCAAAATCCTCCTCCAGAAACTGGAAGCCTTCTCCTTCAACCTCTCAATCAGTTCCTTGGCTTTGCCACCAATGTCAACGTTCAAGTTCTTCATCTTTTCACGGATATCCTTCAACTGAAAGTAAAAGAATTCCACAATTTATAGTTTTTATTAACTGTCTATCATTTAACAATTAAACCCTCTAAGTGTTAAGGTTCTTCTAATCGGAAGTGGAATAGAAAGAGAACTCTTAAACCTTTTGCTTGCAGATGACATTTGGCTTTGTTACATCTGTTCATACATCGAATAGTCCTTTAGTCAGGGAGATAGTACATAGTGGTTAGTTCACTTGTTTTCTTTTGGAGAAAATAAATATTAAAGGGGTCTTTTAAGAAGAGTGTTGCCCTGCTCTTACCACACACCATATTTTAATCCTCCAAGTGTTTTTGCGAGATGTCTAATCCAAGATCTGCCTAATTTTGCTAATGACGATACCTCGTCGAGACAAAACTGCCCTATTATTCCAAGGAGTATGAAGATCCAAGTACGAAAAATAAATTGTTCCTTGACCAGAACTGTTGACAGTTTAGAACAGGCTTTTGCACCAGAGATTGTCCACTACAGAGTGGTTTTCGAAGCGAAGACAGACCACCAGGAAGGTTAAGTATCAAATAGCCACGAAAGAATCCTAGGAACCTTTCAAATGGTAAAAGAGAATCGAAAATTCTTAGTTCTTACAAAGTAAACTGTAGGTTTCTGTTGGAAATAACACTTCTCCAATACACCGAGTTTCTTAATACTCGAAGTAAAAAAGGAAATTTGGTTTTATTATCATAAAATCACTCGAATACGCTAGGGTTGGATTTACCCTTTGCTGGGTATCTTCAGAATACACCTAAGTCTACCCGTACTCCTGTTTATTATACCCAATTTGAGATCGACCTATTAGTATTGCCATCTTTATAAAGACTGGTGAACTCCTGTCCTAACTGGCATAATCGTTTCCAAAACATAAACGTGTTCAAATTTCTTCCTGAAGGTCTCTGAGAAGCTGATTAGTATATGCATGTTAATGTGAAGAAACCAGAAAGCACCCAGTCCGAAATAAGCACATGCAAGAATCGGATTCCTGAACTCTGCAAAGAATGGGGGTGTCGACTCATGTGTTGACCTCGTCATCTGACCGTGCTTCAAAAAGACGAGATATTGTCTTCGAGTCTTTCTTTCCCTTTGGGATTGATGCCGGACAGTTGTCACTGACCCATTGTATTGCTCCCAGTGTGACGTAAAACCAACACTATCTACCATTCCCAAAGTAGAGCTCAGTTGTAGGCTCTGCAGGTTTGATTCCTATATCTTCCTATTCCTATGGGTGTATTTCTCTTCCGTGCCAGTTATAACTTTCCTTGTGTGTCCATTATTTGAAATTCTCTTGTGTTTGACGCATCATGGTCAAATATGACCCTTGCGACATGGAACCCAACCAACTAATAAGCCAAACGAGTGAGCTGACTACTAGGTCACTGAAGCGGTGGATTTTAATCTAAAAAAATTGTATTCAGTAATGTATGTAAATTCAGAGTTTTTTTACCTTTTGGATGACGTCAGACTTGACAATCTTGCGGTTCTCAAAGGCATCCCTGATTTTCTCAAGAAGCTCGTTGAATCGGTTCTGCAACCCGGTCTTGATGTCTTCTCTAGAAACAAGAATTGGTTTCGTTTATTCATGATAGAAAGTGGAGGTTCGTGATATTTATCCTTCATTCCTCTTTATTCTGAGAGAATCCACTTGAGTATATTAAAATAATATAATTTTTATCTTCAAAACGTTAGAGTATTGCTGGCATCAAGCTCGTTTGTGGGACTGCATCTAAGAAGTAAATCTCAACAAAAATATTTTAATAACAACTATGGCGTAACAAACTGGCAGAAGATCATTGGTCTTCTCATTGCTAAGGAAGCGTGCTATGTGGCGTACTTTGCCAAAGTAACCCTCCAAGTGGTTTCGACGAGATATCTCGTTCATCAAAATCTGGCCAATTTTGCTAATGACAAGATATCTCAGCATCAAGATATTATCAATTTTTTTGTAATACGATTTCAAGATCTGCTCAGTTTTCTTCTAATGATGAGAGACAACGAGATCATGATGGACTATATCTCATTCATCAAGACTTGGTCAATTTTGCTAATAACAATATATCTCGTCAAGACAACAATATGTAGGAGACTTGACAAGTATATTGATTAATTCCTGCTGTCTCCATTCAGTTGCATCCAATTGTTCTGACCCATGAGTCAACAAATGGAAGCTTTAACCTCATGGTGAACCTTTTTTCAAAACAATATAATAATAATTTTATTATTTCTGAGCCTTGAAGTACCTTAACCCTGATAACTCGTCATTAGACGAAAACTGATAAAATCTCGATCTCGACGTAACAGAAGAATCGGCAATATCTTGATGACGATATATCTCGTCATTAACAAAATTGGCCAGAACTGATACTGATAAAATCTCGATCTCGACGTAACAGAAGAATCGGCAATATGGAATGAATCAGAAGATGGATGAGATATCTCGTCGAAACCACATGGAGGGTTAAACAGCCAATAAATATTCTTTCGAGGATATGTCTCGGGACCAAAGAGGTGAAGAGGTTACCACATGCTGTGACTGAAATCTGAAGCTAATAAGAAAAAAATCTTACTCATCAGAGGAAAGAGTTGATTCCTGGGGCCTTAGTCTGTCCAAGATCTTTTGCCAGTAGTCCTTTGCCTTTTCCTTCAGCCTTTCAATGAGTTCCTTTGCCCTTTCTCCCAAGTCGATTTTTAAGTCCTTCAACTTCTGGCGGATTTCCTTGGCCTTAGTGAAGTAAATAAGATTCAATCAATGGTGTCATGGAAATGCTATTGTAGGCATTTGAGCCTGAGTTCCATGAGAAATAGGCGCATAGTAAAAAGTTACCTTCTCAATGTAGTCCTCTCTGAGGCCTTTTCCGTTCTCGATGGCATCCTTGATCTTGTTCAAGATCTCGTCCAAACGTTCCTTCAGTTTTCGGCCAATTTCAGATTTGTCATCACTGAATGAAGAAAAAAAAACCTTTCACTTTTGCTTAAGGAATATTTATTGACCGAATGATGTTAAAATAAACTTTTCAACTCAATTATGTTTTTATCAGCATTGTAATTGTTGATGTATTTATTGTACTGACAATATCTACAAAGCTCAGATAGCATATAAGGAAATTAAATTTCGAAATGCACAGTAAAATTGTCTTCGACCCAAAATCTTTTCTGTGAAAGGGAAATTCGGTAGATTCTTCACTTTTCTGTAAACGCAATTTGTTGATCTCAAGATCTAACTCGCATAAATTCCCCGATTGTGCCATGAAACTTTATTTTAAAAAATTATCAATTTTACCCTCTCTCTTTCTACAAAAAATGTTGCTTGAAATTGAGTGTTTTAGTTTATTGAATTTTTATTTCAAAAGTATATCAAAATTAGATGTGTTATACCAGACTACTCATCTTTTTAATAACGGTATAAAATGATCGTTTCACTCAGAACAGGAACAATAATCCATCAACCATCAATCTGTATTTCTCACCTTACTTGTGAAATGGGTTTCTGCACAATTCATAAGCGATGGATGTACTTTGACAAGCATACTTTACGCCTGACTCCTAGTTTCTATTCTTTGTTAAATGATGCAAAATACCTGGAAATGGGTAGAGTAGTCCCTATTTTAACAGCCTTAGCTTTTACCACTGCACCAATTGAAGACAAAACAAGTAGAAGTCTGCTTTTGCTGGGTTTTAATCTCTTATAATTATTCAATGTGTAGCCACGAAATTAAAAACTAGCTCAGTGTTTTTTAAGCGATGATTTGTAACATACTTTGGAAGGTATGATTCGAAAATGGAAAGAAAAGTCTTACTCGTCAGCGAAAGCAACTGATTCCTGGGGCCTTAGTCTGTCCAAGATCTTCTGCCAATAGTCCTTGGCCTTCTCCTTCAGCTTCTCGAGGAGTTCCTTTGCCCTATCGCCCAAGTCGATTTTCAAGTCCTTCAACTTCTGGCGGATTTCTTTGGCCTTTATAAAGAAAACAGAGGTCAATCAATAGTGTCTTAAAAATACTATTATAAGCATTTACGTTTTAACACTCAAGCGCTTCCACAACGCCCCTACAATATGTAAGACTTGACTTATTCCTTAATTCCTGATATTCTCATCCAATTGCATCCCATTGTTCTGACCCATGAGTTTACAAATGGGAGCCTTTTTGTTTTCAAAACAATATAGTAATTTTATGATTTCTGAGTCTTGAAGTATCTTAACCCTCCTGGTGGTTGTCCCGAAGAGGTATCTTGTCATTAGAGAACTGACCAGATCTTGATCGCGTCATCATCAAAACATCGGAATACCTTGATGACGAGATATCTCGTCATTAGAATAAAACATGATCACGGTCATTTGAAGAAAACTGACCGGATCTTGTTGGACGCAATATCTGATTGGTAGAAGAAAACTGGCCGGATGTAGTTGGACAAAATATCTTCAAGATCCAAGATTTGACCAAATTTGGTCAAATCTTGATGGACGAGATATCTCGTCGAAACCCCCTTCGAGGGTTAAACTTCTGTTGGTTGTCTCGATCTCATCATTAGCAAAACTGACTAGATCTTGATGAACGAGATATCTCGTCTTTAGAAGGAAACTAACCAGATTTGGATTTCGTCATCATAAGAAAATCGTTAATATCTTGATGACCAGATATCTTGTCATTACCAAAATTGGTCAAGTCTTGATGGACGAGATGTCTCGTCGAAACCATTTGGAGGGTTAAACTGAGCTCCTTGAGAAATTGGCGCATTGTAAAAAGTTACCTTCTCAATGTAGTCCTCTCTGAAGCCTTTTCCGCTCTCGATAGTTTCCTTGATTTTCTCCAAGATCTGGTCCAATTGTTCCTTCAGTTTCTTGCCTAGTTCAGTCTTCACATCATCACTATAAAGAAAATAATAAAGAATATCAGAATAAAGAAAAACATTTCACGTTAAGTGTGTATTGGGTTGTATGAAGTTAAAGTGAATTTCCAGCTCAACTGTGTTTTACGTATTTATTGTATTAACAATATCTGCACAGAAAGTATATAAGGAAACAAAATTTCGAAATCCCCATTAAAATTTCGTTCACCTAAAATGCTTCTTTGTGAAAGGGAAATTGGGTAGATTTTTCACTTTTCTGTAAACGCAATTTATTGATCTTAAGATCTTACAGATTTAAAGGTCCTACATTTTTAGCACACAAATTCGCAAGATCGTGTTATGAAACTTTATTTCCAAAATTATTCATTTTACCCTCATTCATCCCCTATACAGGATACATTGATTGGTATTAAATACTTTAGTTAATTGTATATTTTTTTTATTTTAAAGGTATGTCAAAATGACACGTCTAACACAGGCTTTTTAGTATTGGTAGATGATCGTTTCATACAGGACCGGGAAAATATTTAAGTTATCTGTCAACTTTGATCTTGAGTGCAAAATGGATTACTGCAAATTTCATAAGCGATAGATGTGCTTTGCAAAGGACACCGTATTCCTTGCAAGTCGGATTAAGAAAGGTCCTTAAAAAGTTTCCTGATTTGAGTTTGATGGAATGAAATTTTCCCTCTTACCACCCTCCATCTGAAGTCCGAGCACTAGTACCAATTTTGATGACTGGAGCCTGTGTGCGAAACAGTTCTAATAATGGGCCCAAGTACCAATCTTATGTCTTATTTCAGTGACCGTCATAAATTAAACTTATGTGAGCCAACATGCCTTGTTTTGTTTTAATCCCTGAATCCAAACCCTTCTTCTTAGATGGGGTTGCAACTAACCAGTTTAGGCTGCACGGATAATTGGGACAGGCCTCAGAATAACAGGGTGGATGAGTGAGGACCCAATCCGAGTTGCGACATCTAACCCGCTGCCTAGCACGATAAACGGCAGGCAGTAAAGGAGCATAGAAACTGCTCCTGTCAAAAGTTTAACTATAGAGCAAATATGCCGCTGGTTCTATCCCATTTAACCTGTTTGGTGATAGGTTATTTTACCTGATTCAACCAACTGGGATGTGACCCGAATTGGAGGGACCGGCTTGATTTTGGAGGGGGTGGCTTGGGGCATAAAAAAGGGGTCAATATGAAGAAATAAAGTTTTCACTTACTCAGCTTGCAAGACAAATTCCTCGAAGTCTTCAAGTGGGTATTCCACGGCTGAAAAAACAACACAAGTAAACAAACTTTTCTGTGGCAATTATATTTGATGAAATATAGGTAACGATGAATCTGCCCACAAATTTGCCTTTTTTGAACCAGTTTTCCTAAATTTGTAACAAAATAATTAGAACTATTTGTGAATATTTCTAAACAATTGCAGCTATTTTTTGTTGACAAAAATTTTTTTTAAACTTTATCCTTTTTCTATTTCCTTCTATCTCTATTAAGTTCTCCATTTCTTTTCCCCGCGAATCACCTCTATTCGAAAGAGTTAATTTTAATTATAATACATGGTAAACTAATTAGTAACATTATCTTACTCTGCTTTGATTTTTATTTATTTACATTCTAAAATTACAAAACATCGACATATATCGGTTCTAAAACCAGATTTATAATTATAATATGTTGTTCTATTCCTCTGTTTGCTTCACTTCATGTTTTTGAAAATATTTAAAACATAAGTATCGCATTTGGAATTACTAATTAAAAAGATAATTAGTAACTGTTCTCAATTATCTCTTACATTATATGTTGATATCCTATACATTTATCTTTATATACTAAAGAGTTAATTTTAATTTACATTGAAAGCTAATTAGCATCTCAATTATCTCTTACATTATATGTTGATATCCCATACATTTATCTTTATGTACTAAAGAGTTAATTTTAATTTACATTGAAAATTAATTAGTAACATTCGCAAACTCTATCCCCGTTATGTTTTTATTATATCCAAAAAATCTAAAATTGCAAAATATTGACATATACCTGTTCAAGTATTTTTAGTTAAGTTTTTTGTCTCACTCCATGTTTCCGAAATATAAATATCCCTTTTGAAAATTCTAATAAAAAAACAGTGATTACTTATTATGTCCTAAATTATCTCTTCCATTATTTGATGATATATCTCCGATTTATCGTTGTATTTGGGAATTATATTTTTATTATCAAAAGATAAGTCGGACTAAATAAAATTTTTCTACGAAAATCTATTTCCCAAACAGTTTAGATTTTAATCAACAGTGGCTCGATTGCTTGTACTATTTTCCCTTTTACAGTGATTATGAATTATGTCATACTTTTCTTAATGTTTACTAATTTGGGGACAGTAAAACTATCCCAAATTCATTCATATTATACATCTATAATAGGGATTTTCGGTACAAGCACATAACCCACGGTACAGAAAGTACGTTCAACAACAAAAACACTAGCGCCATCCGCAATTAGCGTTACAGAAACATCTCTTGTTCACATGTAGCTATATGAATGCTATTTAATATTAAATACCGATGTGAATATAACATTAAAGAATTTCTTCAAAATGGTATCGGTATTTTCTTAGACATGTTTTTGAAAGGAAAGAATATTTAACATCGTAACTTATATTGGCATTAATGACATTACTAGTTTCTATATGATAGCAGGGGACACGGTAGCCCGGTTGGAAGAGTAGCGAATTATCAGCCAGAGAGTTGAGAGTTCGAAACTCGATCCAACCAAAGACCGTTGTGTGCATGGGGGCTGTTGCAAGTTAAATCTGTCGTGGCATCAAATGTCTACACATTGGCGTGGTGTGGAAGTTTGGAGAGTGGGGTGCTAGCTCAGATGTTATTGAACTCGTCCTCCGACCGAGGTTCAAAATTACTAGGCGTTATCCTCGGATCTATCCCTTCGGGATACTCCCGGACCTTCGCCAATAGCTCGTGTTGCTCCAGTGCGACGCTAATTCAATTACCTACCTTTGTGACTGCACCATTTTTAGTAAAAAAACAATAAAAGTTTTTATTTATTAAAAAGATTAATTTCCTAATACTAAATAAATAATCTAATTTTGCACTTCCAAGAGCGTGATAAATTAAATTGAATGATACTCTCCCGTATTAGCAGAATACAAATTTCAACAAGCGTGTGGTTCCATCGAATCAGCCATATTTTCTGTTAATCAAAAATCCTAGTAGTAGAAACCGAATTAAAAAGACGAGAGTTATTTATCAAGTTCTTTGCCAAGTCATTCACCAAGTTGTAAAGAAAAAGATTTTACAAGAGAAGCCAAAAGAAAGATAAAAAAGCTTGAAGCATAGTTTGCTTCCCAATTTTAAATCTATGGACCTCTGTCATATCGCTATTAAAATTGTTCTTTTTTCTTCACTTGATATCATTAGTTTGTTTGAGTTTAATAAAATCG
This sequence comes from Meta bourneti, assembly GCA_933210815.1. Lineage (NCBI taxonomy): Eukaryota > Metazoa > Arthropoda > Arachnida > Araneae > Tetragnathidae > Meta > Meta bourneti. Next base: position 97,039,075 of record OW119929.1, on the reverse strand, counting down.
TTTGTGATTGAAAAAGTAAATCTCCATTTTGCGATGCTTCATTTTTCTCTAAAGGGGCAAAATATGAAACAAATATCGACAAAATGGAATGTAGAAATTATAATTTTGAACTGTAAAATCTTACCATTTTCGTGGAAGGATAATGGAATTGCTGCCGCAAGGGCTATCCCCGCAAAGAAAAGCAACGCTAGAAACTTCATGGCGCTGAAACAATTGAATATATTAAATTAGATGAAAAAAGACCATATTTTACATTTTACAACACTGTCAGGAATATTGATTACAAGAAAATTTATTTAGATGTAATTTTATATTCACAGAAATTTTGTTTCTTTATCTATATGTTATGCTACCTTATGTTTTTTATCTATATGTTGTGCTATATGTTAAGAAATGAAAAATTAGTGATACTAATTTTTCATTTCTTAACATATAGCTTTAAAGTAACATCCATTAAGTTGGTGCATTTTTTTCATAGCAATTCAACGTAGAATTTTCGCTACTCCTTATATCAGGAAACACTGGTTCGTCAATGTCTTATGTTTAGATTTAAAATTCCAATAAATACAAAAATATTCGAAAACAATCCGAAGAAATAAAGTATATTTGGGTTTAAAGCAAACATAATATATATATTTTTATAGTTTTTGAATTTTTTTATGATAAATATATTATTTTATACATAGTATAACTAATACTTATACTGACAGTAGATCTTGATTAGTAATTAATAGTAGTTATTGGCATGCAAGAGGCTACCCAGGCCTTAAATAATGTTTTTGCTAAATAGCATGAATTAACGTATTTAAATTATTCAATCTAATTTCATATTTCGTCTAATATTTATCACTGTTGATGAACTAATTTCAATCTCAATTGAAAAATATATGTTCTTAATAGCACTGAAATATTTATTTATTTAATTGCTGTTTCTCTATTGAAGAATATCCAATAACAGATAACAAAAAATAAATGCTCCAAAAAATACAAGAAAAAGACGTACACAAATGCAGTTAAATACGAGATAAAAAACAAAACACTTCATTGAAGATTACTTATAGTTTTGAAATCCTTACAAATATATCAACCACCGAGAAAGAATTGCTTAGTTTTAAAAAACTATTTGCAGCAAAATTGTTACATATATTCTCCTTCGAAGGCTTATAAAAAATAATTTACAGGTTTTGGCGATAAATCTGGGATTGTTAAAATTAATACCAGAAACCAAAAAAAGGCGAATCAATTTTGTAAAACATTTTGTTAAAGCAATGCCCCTTTAAAGTATTTAAACAAATGATTTCGCAGTTCAGTAGAATATACATCTGTAGATAAATTATTAACCTTGAAATAAATATATGTCAGCAATTTATTCTTCCAATATCCATGATAGGACAGTCGCATTAAGAATTCCAAATTCCAAAAGACCATTCCAGTCCCTATCAAACATAAACATTAAATAAAAAAATATGGTATTAGTATTACGATAATCTTGTTTTCTCTTGATCCTACTAAGTTTGCAGTTTGCATATTTTATATTTTATTCAGCTGAAGAAAAAACCCGAAACATAATATACACCAAAATCAACAAAATCATTTTTTCTTAATAATGGCACATTATTAATTACCAATTATAGATTCATATTCCAGTCCCTATCTAACATAAAAATTAAATAATAAAATTATCGTATTATTATTACAAAAAAATATCTTGTTTTTTCCTTGATCCAACGATATTAGCAGTATGCAGATTTTATAATAGATCTTATGTGGCAGTTGAAGAAAACATTCTACTACCAAAATCACTTTTCGTTAATAAAGGCACATTATTAATGTAATACACCTATTACATACAAGAATGTTCCCCAATATTAACGAAAACTTAAGTATAAGATAATAAATATCGAGAGTGGAAAAAACTGTACTTACATTTTGCCAGTAATTCCTCAACGTGAAGACTCCCAGTAAAGGAAGATTACTTATACCCTTTCACATACACCTGCGACAAAGGTCGTCCTCTGAACCACCTGTGAAAAAAGTATAATTTCACTCTGAAATAATATCGCCCTTTCGATACAGTACTGTGCAGATTGCTGTCAAGTCGCACCTGACATACTTCCCACCGGCTTTTACTTAAGAAACTGATTAAAAGAATTACATACCTGGAAAACTGATTACACATTAAGGTTACGAAATTTCGGTTTTTGAAGACAAGTTATAAATTTGAAGAAAAGCGGACTAAAGAGAAAAACCTGTTCTTATTTTCTAAATCCTAGTTTCCCAAACTTTTTTGACTCAACAACCCCTTTTCGAGGAAAATTTTCTTCGGTGACCTCCTCTAAGAAATTATCTCAGCCAATAATAATTACATTAACACATTAGATTGTTCACTATTATTAGTAATTAACTCTCAAAGTGGTTCGACGATCTCGTTCAAGATCTGGTCAATTTTGCTAAGGACAATATATATCGTCGAGACAAAACTGCACTATTATTCCAAGGAAATGAAGATTCAAGTATACAGAGGCTGTTCGGACATTTTTTGAACGATTTTGATGAGCTGTAAAAAAAATTGTATGCAGCGAAAGAATTTTATTTTCACAGCAGTTAAATAGTTAAAGTATAACTTGTCTGCTAACTCAGAGTTTTGTTTACTTTCAAAATGGCGCTTTTAAATAAGCAATAGATGGAAGCTATGTTTCCTCTCTTTCCGAAGAGAATTATGCTTATTCAATTATTCAAAAATGCTGTAAAAGTCATGGTTTTTCGATATCTAAAGGTACGCTAAGTAATATTATTAATGAGAAAGGAAAAAACGTAAAAGTGGAAAAATACTTCCAAATATGTATCCAAAAAAGAAAGGAATTTCTGAGTATATTTGGAAGGTAAGATCTTTCATTTTAAAAGACAATCCGCCAAGTCAATGATTATAGCAAAGTGAACGTGAGAACTTTCTCTAAGAGATTTATGATTGTTGCCTGTTTTGCATATAATGGAAAATTAAAGGTAAAGAGAGTGGAAATAAATGTAAAAATCAACTCCCAATATAATCAACACCGTATTTTAACCCCAATATTCAAAAAGGAAATACCATATCTTTACCCACAGTGCCAACAATCAGTAGAACTGCATCAGGGTAAAGCAAGCAGCCACACATCTAAATCGACTATTAAATTCTTGGAAAAAATGGAACAAGAAACTACGATAGAGTTTCAAGTCTTCTAGGTATCAAGTCTTCATGATATTCCTGCTAAATCTCCAGATGTTTCACCCATGGACTTTTGTGCTTTTGGACTTTTAAAAGGGGCATTATCGAAACGTCGACCGAAAACCATTCAAGGACTGGAAAACTGTGGAGCAAGAATGGGACAAAATACCACTGTCGATACTACAAAAGTCATTATTATCACGGAAATTAAGGTGTAGATAGTTAACAATAAGGGCTATCAAATGGAACATTTGAAACACAAAAATTTCATGTACAAAATTGAGCTTCAGTCCATTAAAATCGTTTAAAAAATGTCCGAATAGCCTCTGTAAAAACAAATCGTCCCTTGCTCAGAACTGGTGACAGTTTGGAACAGAGCAGTTTTCAAGGCGAAGATAAACCTCCAGGAGGGTTAATATCAATCAAATCAGTAAAATTAAAAATAATCACCAATTAAATTGATGAGCCTCGTGTTGTGTCACCAATTTGTCTATATTAAGCTATATTCGTCAACTGCATCATTATATCTCAGCGGTCTAGTATTTGCTGTCAGTTCTTTTTAGTTAAAAGATTTGTCCTAACACTAAATTCACGATCAACTAAACAAAATGACGGTAGGTAGGTAGGTACTTTAATTAACGTCGCACTGGAGCATTGTCACAACTGGACTATTGACGATGGTCCGGCATCAAACCCGAAGGAAAAGATCGACGACAACACCACGTAATTTTGAACCACGCTCAGATGACGAGGTCACACCTGAGCTGGCACCCCACTCTCCAAACTTCCACACCACACCAACGTGAGGATATTTGAGGTCACGACAGATTTAACTTTTCCTTTGTACACGATGGGTTTGGGTTGGATTCGAACTTGCAACCCTCCGGTAGCTAATCCGTTACTCTTCCAACCAGGCTACCGCGGCCCAAAAAAAGAAACAAAATGACGGAAATACAATCAAATATTTATATCGAAAGCTCTCTCAAATGCATGCCAACACTTCTTGTTTTTAGACCGATCAGATGTAACTTGCATTTTATAACGTATAGTTCTTGCAATAATATTGCATCATTCTAGTGATTGTGTCTATATGGTCAAGAGCAGGGGTGTCAAATTCAATTAAAACACGGGCCGTTGAATGCAACTGGTAAGATTCACGCGGCCAACATCACATTCACAAATTTTCTAAAAATTATATTTTGAAGTGAGGATTCAGGAATAGGGATAGGATAATTAAAACACATTATATGTAATTAAGTGAATTTAGGGTAATAATTTATAATATTGCTACATAATTGCTTTTATTTAAACGTTTATTTAATTTAATGGATTTATAAAACTAAAATTAATTATTTTTACCGGAAACTCTTGCCAGCGCTTTCCTCCTACTAGTTTTCCAATATCTGGGGATTCAAAGACAGAACAGACAATCTTCATTATGGCAGACAGATGTTTATAAGTTAATCTTGATCTGTAGGCCGTTTTATTTAATTTCATGGACGAAAATAGTTGCTCACACAAGTACGTACTCCCAAAATAGCATAAAATTTGTGCAGCAAACTTTTTAATTTCCGGGTAATTTTCACCTAAATAAGAATATATTTTGGGAATTCCTACTTCTCGATATGTCTTTTGAAACCGAATCATTCTGGAAATCACTTAATTAAAATTGTGTGTACGGTATTGCCTCGATCTCCCTTAAGTGCTATTTTCTTCGTAACATATTGTCCTGTTTTCATTTTATTTAAGAGCATCGTGGGCCACAAAAAGTTACCTCGGGGGCCGACAGTTAGACACCCCTGGTCAAGAGGATAACAGTTTGCTCTAACCATTTTTAGACGACTCATCTTTTTTGGCATCTTGTTACCCAATCTTGCTCCTCAACGCCCCCTGGGGACAGAATTGCCATCCAAGATTCCTTCAGCATTTCCAAACCTATATTCCAATTACGTAATAGTTGTTGAGTATGAGTTGAATTCAGCATCGAACAGAAAGTTTATGGCAAAAGTTGAAATGAGAAAAGGGCACCTCCTTTTATATTTGGAAGAGGACAAAGATTATCGAACTATTGTGCTGACTCACTCAAACATACAATCTTGTCAGTCGTAGTTTATATGGGTGGGTAGTTGAATTAAGGTCGCACTGGATCAACATAACGGCTTATTGGCGACAATCCTGGATCAACCCCGAAGGGAAAGATTCGAGGAAAACACCTCGTAATGTTGAATTAATTGAATTAATACTGTCAGATAACGAGGTCACACCTGAGCTGGCAACCCACTCCAAAATTCCACACCACACCAGCGTAGGGACACATTTTAGGTCACGACAGATTTAACGTGCACCAGAACCACGTACTTTAGTTTGATCGATTTTCCAACTCGCAACCCTCCGGTTGCTAATTAGCTACTCTTTCAACTGGGATACCATAACTCCTGTAGTTTAAGGGGAAAACAAGATTTTTTATCATGTTTAAGAGGACACGGTACCCTTTCAACAATTTTTTTGTTTTCATATGTGTAGCAAAATTTTTTAGTATACTATGTTGAAATGCAGATAAAATGAATATTTCAGGCGAAAATTTTTAATTTTACAAAAGCAGTAATTCAGAAATTTAATTTTTTTGAAAAAAAAATCAACATTTTAAAATCCCTACTACTTTTTTAAATATCATCTCTTTATTTTTTTTTTACACTTTTCTATTCATTGCAGTATTTTACACAATTCTGTGCATGGGTTTCCATATATTCTGATTATTTATTTTTCTAGAATTTTTTTTCTAAAAAATTCTGTGAAAAACTAAAAAACAAGAATATTTTAGTTTGTCAACTTTTTAAAAAAACTTTTCATCCAGATTCTTATCCCATGCACAGAATTGTCAAATATACTATTGCGAACAACAAAAAAAGCTTCTAACCTCTAAATTAAATTTTAAAAATGCCTTAGCAATTTGAGTACTTCATAGTCATCAAAAACAGAAAGCTGAGAAAAAGCCATTTAAAGTTTTAATTTTTGGTTTCGGTTTTTTACATCCAAGAGAAAAAACTTAAATAACTAAAATAATGTTGCTAGAGCTATGAAATTTTGCACACATATTCAGAAGGGTTGCATAGTTAAAATAAAACCTTTTTTTTTTCAATATTTTGGTCATTTTAAGGGTACCGTGTCCCCTTAAGTATTTTCAGGTAAAATGCCAACTAAAAAGCTTCCAATAAAAAATTAAATTATCAGAGCGTTCGGGAGGTCAATATTTACCAGTGTCGTAGTGTCCATGGAAATCAAGAAACCGGCATCACTTAATAAAACGGAGTCTTGTTAGGTCAGTTGGTAGAGTCCCGGATAAGCAAAAGGAGGGTTGCGAGTTAGAAACTCGATGACTAGGTCATGTGGCAATTTGGAGTGTGGGAAATGAGCTCAGGTGTTGACCTCGGTTCAAAATTACGAGATGGTCCTCGGATCTTTCCTTTCGGAATTTATCCCTGACCGTCACCAATAGAGCGTTGTGTTCCTCAAGTGCGAAATAAAATCAACTACCTAGTTAATACACTACTGTTTGTGAAAATTGCAACACTATAAAAGAATCATCACAGAAATAAATCAAATTTATTCCACGTATTACTTATAGTGATTTAAATAAATGATCAAATTTACAGAGCAATAAAACGAAAATAATGTCGAAAATCAATATCTTGTGCAGCCGCCATGCGCAGCGATGAGAGCCTTACACGTCGTGGCATCGAATCATACAGATTCTGAATGTCATGCTGAGGAATGGCATTCCAGATGGCCTCTATCTGATACCAAAGTGCACTCTATGCCTGACGAGCGGTACGAGCGAGTCACCGTCAGACATGCTCAATGGGCGACATATCCGGGGAACGTACAGGCCATAGAAAAAGCGGAACCTGTCATTCACTGAAGAAGGCTTGTACATTCCGAGCAACGTGTGGAGGGGCATTGTCTTGCTGAAATACAGCTCCGGGAATGCGTTGCAGGAGGGGTAGGACCTCGGGCTCCACAACTTCCCTGATGTAGCGCCCGCTGTACAGCGTTCCCACAATTTGGAGTAGGCGGGATCGCCCATGATATCCAATAGCGCCCCAGACCATAACGCCAGGCGTTCGTCCAGTATGACGCTGAATAAGACACTCCGGGAGAAGGCGTTCACTTCTGTAGCGTCTGACGAGTACGCGTCCATCATTATAGTCCAGATTGTAGCGGGACTCATCTGAGAAGACAACTCGTTGACAATCGGCACGCCATTGGCTGTGTTGAGGAGCCCATTGTAGCCGAAGACGTCGGTGATTCAGCGTCATGGGAATCCTGCGCAGGAGAATCCTTGCACGTAGCCCATGGCGCACCAGACATCGGCGAACCGTGGGGGCAGACAATGACACACCTGTAGACGTGCTCCAATGTTGTGCCAACGCACAATAGGACACTTGTACGGTCCGTCACCGCCATGCGGATGAGGTGTCTGTCGTCCCGTGGTGACGTCATATTGCGTGGCCCACTGCCGGGGTTTCGACTTGTCCGGTTCTCCATGGTCCATCTCTTCCACGCACGCATCACTGTTGTGGCATTACGCCCCGTGCGAGTGGCGATTTCACGATACGAATGTCCACCCTCCGGAGGCCGATCATGCGGCCTCGTTCGAACTCCGTTAGTTGCTCGTATGTCACTGCGTTTTTGGCGAGGCATATTGACTTCTAAGCAATCATTTACAGCAGTCAAACAACGATACACACATTTTAACGCACCTTTACAGTGCTTTTTATACACGGCTCACTTGGAAGTTGTTTCTCGGCCCACACATGCGTGAGCTATTTGTAATTCTAATCATTTGCCTATCCTAACCTGTTTTGCATTTCCTGCAAGTTTTGTTTAATTTGCATGATTCCTTCATGGTGTTGCAATTTTCACGAACAGTAATGTAAAACGAATTTAGAAATTCGGTGGCAAAAAATAAAAATCGATAAAACCCAAAACAAAAGCGACGATTTGTTTTAATCGTTAATTTGAGTATGACATCAGTTCCTATTTTAACGTCCTTGATTTTCAACCGCAAAAAGCCAGCCACGGAATGCGGATGCCGCAACCTTTCAACCTCCGATGTTTTTTTACTATGATTGTCTAATGGCGTTTGTCATACGCGCAGAGTATACCTTCATCACTGATTATTCTCCCTTACCCTGCGCTTCCTACTGAATCCAGCATCCAACCCAGACACTATTTCGGTGGATCCTTGCTCATGGTGCATCATTCTCGCTTTTTTCATCAAACTCTAAGACAGTGTTTGGTTGATTCACACAGGGCTGCCAGGTAGGAAGGTAAGTAATTGAATTAACGTCGCACTGGAGCAATACAATTGGCTATTGGCGACGGTCCGAGATCAATCCCAAAGGGAAAGCCCGATGACAACACCTCGTCATCTTTAACCATGGTCAGATGATGAGGTCAACACCAGTATTGGCATCCCCACTCTCCAAACTTCCACGTCAACGTGAAGACATTTGTGACCACGACAGATTTAACGTGTTTCAGGTCTTTGATTTGATCGTTTCGGAGTCGCAACCCTCCAGTTAATTCGCTATTCTACCAACCGGGCTACTGTGGTCCAGAGCTGCCAGGCATGGAGACGATTACACAATTTGAGCTCTTTTCTTAAATTAGGCCTAAATTTTTATTGGATTTGTACTGTATTGTCTTTGAGGTAAAGAAACAACAGTGAATCTAATTGGCTTATCAGGTTGTATAAATCAGCTAAGAATTAGATTTTGTTTGCTTTCGATTCAATCCCTGCCCAGGTATCAATGGCATGGTCAAATATGAGCCATGCGCCATTAAACCCCAACAAACCAACCAGTTATTAACACTAGATTGCCCAAGGAAGTCATTTTGACTGCTTTTTATATATATATAATTTCGTTTAGAAAAAAAATTATACTTATAATGATACGATTTCTTAGATTTTATGTGACTTTTTATACATGATATAAGTGGATTTATTAATAGTTGTATTTACCTCCCCCCTCTTGGTTTCTGATATATGTATGTGTTATACCTATATTGCCCAAAAGCAGTCATTTTGACTGCTTGGGAAATTTAACTTAATTCAATGAATTTTATTATTGAATTTCGTAAATTTATTTAGAAATCAGAGTTTAGCGTTTATATTTTCGAGATAATATTCCTTTGTTTTTGCGTTCCTTTTCGCTTCATTGTTGTTCATCGCCATGTGCGCAAACATCGCGCATCGCGTGATGAGCGTACCATTTCTTCCAGCAATAAGTACTGCGTCAATCGCCACAATCGCCACAAAATATAAGTTGCACAGCAAACAAAAAGTAGTACTTTTTATTCTTATCTCTATGCAGTGATTCATTTTATATTATTTTCCCCTAAACTCATGAAAAGAATGTCTAATAGAAGTGATTTATTGGGAAAGCTAACCAACATAAGTGAAGAGTGCTCCGATATAGAATCAGATGCAATAAGCTTTGAACTATCATCTGAAGATGAAGCGGTTCACAAAGTGAGACATCTGAAATTGAAGATAGCGATGAAGAATCGACCACTCATGATGAAGATGAAAATATCCTCAATATGCCCAGAAAAAGATGTTGGCTGGGAATTATTTCATACTCTGATGAAGAAACTGAATATAAATGCTTGGATCCTATATAAAGAAGCGACAGGAATACAAATACAACGAAAAGACTTCTTATTTCAATTGGCAGAACAGCTTTCCACCGAATATAGAAATGCAAGACAGAAAATTTCACCAGAACCTGAAGACCCACATAGGTCAACTGCAACATCATCAAATGCAAGCCATACGAACCAACGCAGAATTTGTCAAGTACGATTTTGCCATAATAACAAAACAAATAATATTCGTGAAAAATGTAAAATGTATGTTTGCGGAAAATGTACGCAAAAAAGAATTTCCACATTTATTTGCAAAAAATGTATAAATAATAATGAATAAAGTACTTTTTTGTTTTCTAAGTGAAGTAAATTTTCTTTATAATATAAAATAACATTAAAAATTAATTTTAAATACATTTCTTTATGCATTGGTTATTCTTTCACAAAGCAGTTAATTTGACTGCTTTTGGGGAATATAGGTATACACTAAATTTCAGTCTTTCTAGTGTTAAGCTACTTTATGCTACTGGTATTTACAATTAAAATTTTCAGTTTCAACTGACGAAGAATTAGTCAGTGATGGAAAATAGAAATTCCAAGGCGATATCCAAAGATTTTCAAATATGAAATCACGTAAGTTCTTCGAGTATGAGATGCGTTTTCAGTCGAGCTAAACGGCCGGAGTGTTTTGGTGGTTGAACGTGTTTCCTGGACGTATTAGCTGTGTTGCTCCAATACTACCTTAATTCCCTACCTACTGTACGTATTCCTTTTCAAGCATTCGAAATTACCATCACTTGGTACTTTTTACTTCCATTTAGGTAGGTAGTTTATTAAACGTCGCCCAGCTGGAGAACACAACTGTCTATTTGCGACGGTCTGGGATCAATCACTTAGGGAACAATCCGAGGACAACACCTCGTAATATTGAACCACGTTACTTCCATTTAGAAGTGAGGGGACCATTACGTATGCAGTGGATTGTTGAGCCAATTTCACCACAAACGAAATTAAGGGGACATATGGGATGTCATGCCACGCTGTAGAACGCAGAAATCTTACACCTTGGAATACAAGAAAATTGTGAACCGTTCTGGAAGAAGTATGGTGTTCAATGTGTACAGAATACTTCAGAAAGCTCGTATTCGGGCCTCCTCGTATTTCTTCATTCCAGGCCCCCATGAGAGGCCTACCAAATATTCAACTGCTATAACAGTTTCTTGGCACTTTTGTGTAATACTATAACTAGACTATTGAGTTTTTTCTTATTGAACATGAGGACTTTGGGTTTGATAGTGAAAATTTTAAGCTTTCTGTTTCGATCCAATTAAGGAAAATGTTTGCCGCATCTCGTGCGTTTTTCACCAGGTTTCGTCCATAGAGGAAGTATAAAAGTAGAGTGAGCAATGGTTCGTTTGGGTGGAACTTAACATTCTTCATCTGATTTGTCCACGGGACGGGAGAAGACGCCTATCCATTGCTTCATCAGCTGATCCAGTTTAATGGAGCGTCCAGTTTCGGACAAGCCGCATCGATTGGTTTATTGATTGATCATCTTATAGCAGTAGACATTGGCGATTTCACCACTTTTGTCGCCACTCTATAAAAATGCACATTCACACACTTGTCTTGTCATACGATGTCGCCAAACGAGGAGATAAGATACCAAATCGGCCAAACATGTTGGTCACACTTTTTGAAGCTCCTCTCAGTAGCAATGCTGAATCTGCTTATATTTCCCGTCTTGATGTTCCTAAGACACCGCGGTAGCCGGGTTGCAAGAGTAACGAATTAGCAAACGGAGGGTTGCGAGCTTGATTCCAACCAAAGACCGCCGGGGACTAGTGCACGTTAAATCTGTCACGGCCTCAAATGTCCTCACGTTGGCGTGGTGTGGAAGTTTGGAGTGCCAGCTCAGGTGTGACCTCGTCATCTGACCGTGATTCAAAATTACGTGGTGTTGTCCTCGAATCTTTCGCATCAGGTGTTGATCCCGGATCGTAGCCAATAGCCCGTTGTGTTGCCCCCCTCCAGTGCGACGTTAATTAAATGTCTATCTACCTTCCTAAGACGACGAGAGGGAAATAAATCATCCGTGAACGCATTAAGATGTATATTAGGTCCCAAGCCGCAGTGGGGTATTTTATTTGATGCTCTCGCGTTAGCACTTGTCCTACAGGCATTTTCCCCAAGTCCCCAGATAAACTGGCCACTCCTAGGTAAAATTCCTCCCTTAGGGTCAACATTCAAAAACGATGTTTTTGTATTTAAGTGTCACATAAAGCTTTATTCTCTTAGAATAATTCGATAATGCCAATGATGTACGAGTAGTAGTGTTATCTTTAAGATGTTAGAAAGGCGAGTAACCTTCCAGATTTGGCCCTTAAGAAATCCATATTTTTAAACACGTGTTCGGTGATATTGCATTTCTTTATCCATGGAAGGCGAAAAAGATAACGAGCTGCTATAAGGTAGCCTCAAGATTAACTCGAATAGATTTTCCGCCTCCTTTCTTTTGTGGAAATTTTATAAAATAAAATAAAGTATTCAGGCAATTTAAAACTCAACTAATTTTTTCTCTGAGCGAAAACTTTTTTGTGTGAGAGGGATCTTAAGTTTAAACATACCAAACGGTCCGCTTCGGTTGTCACGAGTATCACTGATTTTGGATGCAGATGAAAGAAACTTTTTATATCGTGTTCTTGTAAAAGCCAAGGCTTTAAAAAAAATTTCGAACTTTCAACAAATATTAAGGTTTCTAAAGTGCCCTTTAAAGCGAAAATTAAAAATCAGGCCTTAGTCTTTTTAAAGCCTATAGGAACCTATCAAATTTAATTGTACAGTTGGTTACCTATATACAGTCGGTTACCTATAAATTGAAAAATGAAATCTGTCTTAAATTTTAAGACATACGGCAAGCATGGGTGGAAACACATATTAATAGCTCCAAGATATATTTTGGGGGTTGCGGTATCTCGGTTGGAAGAGTAACGAACTAGCAATCGGAGGGTTGCGAGTTCGAATCCAACCAAATACCGTCGTGTACAAAGGAAGGTGGTGCACATTAAATCTATCGTGGCCTCAAATGTCCTCTCGTTGGCGTGGTGTGGAAGTTTGGAGTGCCAGTTCAAGTGTGACCTCGTCATCTGACCATGGTTCAAAATTATGTGGTGGTGGCCTCGGATCTTTCCTATCTGGATCTTTCCTTCTGGTTTGTTCTCGAACCGTCGTCACTAGCCCGTTGTGTTGCTCCAGTGTGACATTAATTAAAATACCTACCTACCAAGATATATTTTATCAAATTAAATTCTTTTTAATTTACAAGCACTGGTCACGCACACTTGCATGACTCACAGCACATTGCGCCGTTTTTCGTAGCTTATGGGAAGCTGTGGTAGAATAAGGGATTTTTATTGTCATTCCATGAAACTATGTTGGCGTACTCTTGAGAATTAAGCAGAAAACCCATTACAAACAGCCGATTGGTCTAAGCACGTGTCGTCCAATTTGCTTAGAAAGGGGGGGGGAATTTCAATTAACGTCACACTGGAGCAACACAATGGGCTATTGGTGACGGTCCGGGATCAATCCCAAAGGGAAAGATCCGAGGACAACACCACGTAATTTTGAACCACGGTCAGATGACGAGGCAACACCTGAGCTGGCACCCCACTCTCCAAACTTCCACACCACGCCAACGTGAGGACATTTGAGGCCACGACAGATTTAACGTGCACCAGCCCCCTTTGTACACGGCGGTGTTTGGCTGGATTTGAACTCGCAACCCTTCGGTTGCTAGTCCGTTGCTCTTCCAACCGGGCCACCGCGGCCCTGCTTAGAAAGGATTTCTATGGAAAGCAACAATTATAGCAATTGGTTCTGCTCAGCTATTGTTCCGCAGGGCATATCTTCCCTTGCATTATTTCGATCTTACCGTTGTTCACCTCCAACGGAATATTGACAACATTGCCCGAGTCAATCTGAAGTAAAGCGCTCTTCTGTTGTTTAGGCAGCATAGAAGTTTTAATTGACATTATTGTTTCGAAAACGACGAACACGAAAACGCAATGGGTCATTCCAAAATTAGCAAATCAGATTTGAATTTAATGAAAATCAGTTTTTAAGTAGGTCACATATACAAAGGAGTATCAAAAAGTAAGGTGAATTTTTGATTGACAGAAAAACATGCAGAAGATAAATATATGAAAATTTATTATGTTTGACAAATCGTATCACACTATCATTTGACAAAGGAACCATAGTGGTCTAAACATTTATTCTAACGTGGCACCCAATCATCCATGCCCTTTTCAAAGAAATCTTGCTCCAGGTTCCCTAACCAGGTAAGTGTAGCCTGTTGTGCCTCTTCCAGCGTATGGAAACGCTGCCCACGGAAGTGTTTTTTCAGGAGGCCAAACAAATGGTAATCCGGAAGGGGCTAAATCAGGGCTATACGGAGGATGGTCAAGAATTTCCCACTTCGATACTGCTCACTGAACCATATGAGCTATTCAATGCATTTGCAATATCATGCAACCTCACTCTTCTGTCTTCACGAATCATGGCATCGACGACAGCCACATTCGTGTAGTTACACCACACATACACTTGTTTCTGCGACATAACACTCTCTCCATAGACTTCCAACAATTCTCGATGAATATCACATGTTTTTCCCCTTGGCCCATAAAAAACGAATGACACCGCGCACCTCCTCCTTGGAGTAATGCTCAAGTCGATGCGCCATCTTTGATTTGCTCTAAGCACCAGACGGGTTGACGTAGAAGTTTCTAAAAGCCGTCACACTTCTACCACCTTGGTACTTGCAACATATAAAAAAATTAATTAGCTACACAAAAAACTCTGAGTTATAGACAAATTCACCTTACTTTTTGATATATCCTTGTACATAGCAATGAAAAACTGTAAAATATTTCGTTTCAGAGATGTATATTTTGTTATTTATTGACGCTTAAAGGGGGAGGGGGAGTTTATGGTCTAAGCGGATGTTAATTATCGTAACAATATGAAGATGTCGACTGGTTCAATGAAAATAGAAGGAAGGTAAAAGAGTAACTTCAATAAAAATTCATCAAAATTAAATAAATATAATACGCTGCGTCTACCATAGCGCCTTTTTTCAAAATAGGCTTAACAATTTATTCTAATATCTCAATCTTTTATCGCTGCATTCTAAAGATATTTTAATTCGCACCGTGCACGTGCAACAGATTGAAAAAAAAACGATAATTTAATTTAATCTATTGCCTACGACGACTTATTTTCATACGGAGAGTGATACCACCACAAATGAAAGGTCATATAAATATAGATATTTTTATCATTAGTAGCGTGTCTACGGCCCTATATTTTAATAAGCTATTGACACAAATTTAAAATTTTCCGTCAATACTGAGTTTGAGAGATCGAAGAAAAAAGAATTTTGCTTATTTTCTACAAATTTTAAATTGTTCTGGTATCTCTAGAAAGAGGAAGACAATATTAAAACTTATTCTTCATGAAGAACTTTTTATAACAGATAACGTGATGTAATTTAGTGATTGCATTTCTATTCCTTTTAGTGAAGAAAAAAATATTTAAAACGTAAATATATATTATGGAAAATTATTTTCAATTTTTTTAAATACATATTTAACTGTGAGGGAAAACTCCGAAAACATTAAAACTTTTCAACGTTATAGACCAAGATGTCTTGAAATTTTCTTTATTGCTTTCTGTTTATTTTCGTCCTAGGAACATTTTTAACAAGATGGAAATTCGACTTTTTTTATAGGGAACTAATGAAAGTTATAAGCTTCGATAATAAAAAAATCTATAAATATAAAGCAGAGTACTGTTTGACCAATCCAAACCAAATTTGGTATGCTTATACTTTAGAACCCTGCGGGTAACGTAGGCTGCATATTAACCCCCGTTCTATTTGTCCTAGGTGTGCAGAGTGAACTAAAAACAATCCGAAATCCCCATAGGAATAATATTGAGTATAAAACGATTGCGGTAGGCAACTCAGCTTTTTTACCAGCATTGATGGGAAAAACAACTTCTCCAATAAAATTGTTTTACCAGTATTGCTCGAAAAACAATTTCCAAAACAAATTAAATTCTACTATTTATGTTTGAACTGACTTTTTATTTTTTCCCATAATATAAATAATTTATGAATATTTTATTGATGAAAAGAGGATATTTAAAATATCTAATTTTACATAACTTACCAACTGGGCTACCACGCCCCGGAAAAATTGTGCATTTTTGCGATATTTTTGGAATATGGTAACTAGTGTTAGGCATATCCATATTCGCTTGGCGACGAAAATTTCAGTTGCCAATTTCGTGATGTGCCGCTATACACTCATGTCCAAAAGTTAAACATAATTCGTAAAATGAGAAAAATCGGAGTAAATATGGATACAATGGTTCAAAATCACTTGGGGAGAATCGTGAGACGAAGGTAAAACATTGTGCATATGCAAAACAGTTCAATCGACGTCGATATGAGCAAAGCACCGGCGCACGTCGGAACGAGTATAAAACGGCCTCGAGAGGCATGGCAGTTTAGACAAATTTCGCAATTGCTGTGGTACGGAGCGTTGTTAACAGTCAATAAGGACGAAAGATGTCACAAAGATGCCAACTGGACATGTTCGTGAAGGGACGAATTATTGGAATGCTGGAATCCGGTCGATCCCAAACCGAAGCGTCTCGAATTCTGAATGTGCCTCAGTGTGTGATCTCCAGACTGTGGCAGAGGTTTTAAACCACTGGAGATGTTACTCGACGACCAGTACCAAGTCGGTCAAAGGTAACAACCGCTCGGCAAGACCGATATTTGGCGATAACTGCGCGACGTCAGAAGAACCGTTCTGCCAGACAACTGGGTTCAGCCCTGACAGCCGCCACAAGAGTCAGTTTCGAGACAAACTGTTTACAGGAGACTCAGACACGTTGGTCTATACCAAAAGATCAGCAGTTTGCATCCCCCTGAGGTCTGCACAGAAACGCAAGCGTTTACAGTGGAACATCGGAGTGGAGTCGACGACAGTGGGGCAATGGCATGTTCAGTGACGAGTCCAGATTGAGTCTGCAAACTGATTCTCGTCGTACCACATTCTGGAGATAACACGGAACGCGTTTTCACCCAGGAAAACATCACGGAAAGACATAGTTTTCCTTCAGGGAGAGTCATGATCTGGGCAGGCATCATGCTGGACGGCCGCACAGACCTCCACATCTTTGACACGGGGTCTGTTACCGGTCAAAGATACAGAGACGAAGTCCTTGAGCCTACCGTTCGCCTGTTTCGAGGCCTGGTTTCATATTCATGGATGATAACGCGCCTCCTCACCGTGCAGCCCTGGTCGACGCCTTCCTTGAAAGTGAAGATATCCACCGCATGCAGTGGTCTGCCAACTCTCCTGATCTGAATCCTATATAGCATGTGTGGGATATGCTCGGGAGACATATTGCAGCCCCTCGGCACCCACCAAACTCCGTTCCGGAATTGAAAACTGCTCTCCATGAGGCTTGGTACTCTTTGAGCACACAACTCATCCATAACATCATCGAAAGTATGGGAAATCGTTGTGCAGCATGCGTGGCTACCAGAGGTTCGCACACACCGTATTAAACTTCAGCATCAGTGTTTTAATCATTCTGTTTCACTAAAGTTGACACTTGTATTGTGAACCTTTTTCTTTCACCCTTTTCTGGATAATAAAAGTCATTATCCTTGTTTCCCATTTTCTTATTCTATAACCCTATAACACCCGCATACCGCGTTTCCTTCCATTCCGATGTAGAGTTTCTGAAATATTCACATAAACAGCAATTCTGCTTAACTTTTGGACATGAGTGTAGTGTTCTTGAGTATTATCGATTACTGTTGCTTTAAGGGATGCGATTCTGATTTTTTTTTTCACGTTGTAGATACTCGTATATTAAATCTATACGCCTCTAAAATATTGTTTTCGTTTTACCTTTACTTCATTTGATTTTGTATGCCTTATTTAGAGTGGATAATCGTCATTTTGTAATTTTCCTTTGCTATTTTAGAGGGGTGAAGGAAATAAAAGTCGACTTCCAAACTTCAACAATAATTTTACAATACCTAGCACTGTAAGTGGCATGAATTTCAACAATACTTTAAATTCATTTAGCCCACAGAAAAGTTTTATTTCCATCAAATGGATAATTTTTCATTTTTACAATAAAATTTTAAAATAAAATATGTTTGAAAACGTTATTTCCAAACAGTAAAAAGAAATGGGATTTTTTCAAATCACAAAATATAAAATACTTTTGCCTACGTTAAGTAGTTTTTGTGAAGCTGACCTTGTCATCTGACCATGATTCAAAATTAAGAGGTGCTGTCCTCGGATCTTTCCCATCGGAAGCGATTCCGGACCGTCGTCAATAGCCCATTGTCTATTGCTCCAGTGCGACGTTAATTCAATTACCTGCCTGAAATTTCGAAATATTTAATTTTGAACAAAAATATTTTGGATATCGTTATTTATGCATAAACTTTTCCTGTACCGAATTTCATGAAAATCCGTCACCATACGGCCAAAGGGTTTTCCTTATCTTTGTTCATTTCGCATGGAATGACCCAACTGTAAGATATGCGAATGATGATAACTGTAAGATATGCAAATTAATCGGACGGGATGACAATCGGAGAGACAAAAAGGACATTCTTAAAACGCGTTTTTTTTCCCCAAAATGAATTCTTTTCAAACTCTTGGAATTCACAGAAGTTAAAATTTGTTTTGTGAGAAGAAATTCTATTTTTCTGAGAAGCATTTCAACCGCCCCTTCCATTGTAAGCCCTAAAACCAAGTTAAATGATGTCTCAATACCTTATTAGATTTCATCATGAAACCAACGTATATCCGAAGTATTCAATGTTAAACTCAACACAATTTTTTAGAGACCAAAATACGCAGTATTAAAAATCTATTTTAACTAATTTATTAAAATATCAAATACTGCATTTTGCCACTTCCTTTATTCGCTTAATAAAATTCCTTATTTTGCAGATATTTTTAATTTTCTCTACAAATTTATATACTTTTGGATTACATCTTTGATATTAATTTTTGTTAAGTTCTTTATATTAAGGAAGGTAGATCAATTAACGTCGCACTGGAGCAACACAATGGGCTATTGGCGACGGTCCGGGATCAATCCCGAAGGGAAAGATCCGACACCTCGTAATTTTGAATCACTGTCAGATGACGAGGTCAATTCCTCAGCTGGCACCACTCTAAATTTCCACCACTCCAACCTGAGGATATTTGAGGCCACAACAGATTTAACATACACCACCCCCACATAAATGACGGTCTTTAGTTGGATTGAGTTTCGAACTCGCACCCCTCCATTGCGAATCAGCTACTCTTCCTACCACAACCCTTTACATAGATATATGTATAATGGGTTTAAAATTTCCAATTATACATTCCCCGAGCTGAAGTCTGCTCAGCTGAACAGATCGTTCATAATGGGTTCCCTGTTTTAAGACTAACACGAGAAAATCACTTTCATACATAATCGAGGTATTTAATTAACGTCACGCTGGAGCAACGCAACGGGCTATTGGCGACCATACATACGCGACAATACGACTGTTAATGCACAGTACACTTAAATTGTCGTTGAGCGAGCTATCCCACGATTTTCAAAATTTAATTTTAAGTCCATCCGTACATCATGAAATCTTTATCTTCCTTACTTTCCTTTTATGAAATCATTCGGAAAACTGCAGGGGAGTCTAGACCGCATGCCCTCTGCTCTGGATCCAAAAGTATTAGTGGGCCGCGGTGGCCCAGTTCGAATCCAGCCAAACACCGTCGTGTAAAGGTGGCTGGTGAATGTTAAATCTGTCGTGGCCCCAAATGACCTCACATTGGAGTGGAAGTTTGGAGAGTGGTGTGCCAGCTCAGATGTTGCGTCATCTGACCGTGGTTCAAAATTACGTGTTGTCCTCGATCTTTCCCTCTGGGATTGATCCCAGACCGTCACCAATAGCCCGTTGCATTGCTCCAGTGTGACGTTAATTGAAAATACCAAAAGTATTAAGCGTCTTATTACTCAATTGAAATGAAACATTACAGGATTTGTGTAAGAGTTACAAACAAAAAGTTCTTGTTTCTTACTTCTATTTTGGCATAAAGGAATTGCATGTCTATTGGCCTGTGAGACTTGAGGCCCTCAAGAACCAATAAGCTGAGACAAGGGAAATGCTTGCAACTCAATTCGATTTTCATTGGCCACTACGAAGTACAAACGTCCACTGAAGTCAAGAGAAAAGTCTGGTCTCGTTTTCATTTGCCATCAGTATGCTTCATTCCTGCTCTGCGGATAGCAAATGAAATTTTTTAAAATGATTCTTTGCTTTGGCAATTCAAGATTGGCAAGCTAGCGAAGAAAATCATGGCCCAGGACAATTCTCATTTGATACTAAATGAAATTTTTCAATCACTCAAGAAGCCAGACAATTTTCTACTAGCTGCATTCCACAAGTCATTTTATCCAGTCTGCTACAGCTAAAGCACTTGCAAGGAATGCAGCGTAATTTTTGAATAGTAGCAAAATGTATCTTAAACCCTATCTAATTTAGCCGATTTCTTATAGTATTGGGACAAACACAAAATGTGCTAATTAAGTATAAAAGACGTTGAAAAAAACTCAATTTTGTAAATGTTTTTCAATAAGTTTTCATGACAATCAAGCAACCAGATTCCGACGTTTCTTTTATGATTGGCACAGCTTAGTGCCAAAAATTTTCCCAAAGGAAAAATCTGATTTCCCCGTTCTGCTGCTTTCCCTAATCAGATTTCCAAATTACGCCGGCAATGCCAATATTCTTGAAATATTGAAGTCCCCTATAACTTGACTTTAGTCAGATATAGAAAATGTTTTTCAGTCTTCCGAAGTGTGGTAACCCAGTGAAGTCAAAGTGGTTTTTGATTCTGTGAGTGGAGGCAAATCAAGCATTAAGTTTACTAGTAAAATATTTGGTTCAATGGAAATATGGTCTTGTAAAGGCAAGAGGTTGTGAAAAGGTGATATTGTATTTTGAATAAAAAGATGAAACTGTAAAACTTAGCTTTCTTTATTAACTAGAAATGTTTTAATAATCAATCATTACGAATACATAACAAATTTGCCTCATTACAGTGCCCAAACTACTATGAAGTTTCAATACATAACTAGTCATGATATGCATTCAAATGACAAATCCATACACTTCCATTTCACAGGAGAAAAAATTGTTGATTCTTTAGGTAAACATTATTTACTATGTCACAAGTTGTTATAACGTAAGATGCTAACAGTGCTCTGAGACCAAATCATTAAGAGCAGATATAAAATATTGCAGGAGTACATTTGATTTATCAACAAAGGTTAAACATGGAACAAATTAATGCACTGGTTTTAAAACAATGGTTGGACCAATCAAATCACTGGATTTTTAATATTTTTTTCAAAGACAAATGCAGGTTGAAGTTTGACAGTATCCTTTTCCCCACAATCTAATGTTTTGGCACAAAACTAATTTTCACTGAGTCAGAATCGCTATTTAAAAAAAACTATAGAAAACGTCTGATAAACTAATTCAAAACACACCCGGAAAATTTTATATTTTAATACAATACTGTACTGGCACAAAACAGCTTATAAATAAAATAAAAAGAACTCAAAAACAGAAAGAAATGTAACAAAAGTTTGATTTAGAACAGTAAATAATGTAAAATATTTTCATTTGCAAACACTCAAAAATTGTAAGGACGAACAGCCAACAGTTTTTCCTTTGCACCCAAGAATTAAAGCAATACAAAATAAAACGTGCATATCTCAGGCCTCAATACTGCTCTCAGAAATGCTCTTAGAAACACGACTTAGTTGCAAGCTAAGTTTTACAAACTAACAGCTTTCAAACAAGCTCGGGAGATTTCGACAGATTTAAAACATATTTAACAATTGATATAATATATATCAAAATACAGAGGCAAAACTGTTGTAAAAATGTCTAATTTGTAAACTACATATTTCAAGGCAAAATACAGAATCCTATAAAATATAGAAGTGCAAAATAATGTATACTTTTGCTTAATAAAGGCCCTTTTATAATTTCCTGCTCTTACTAAGGCTTCAGCAAGTTTTAAACCATTAGTGCCTAATTGCATACAAAACGAATTGAAGAGCGTATTTTCAGAATATCTATAATTTCAAGCCAAATTTCTCAAATTAAAATATCAAGATTCCTCTATTTTAATTTAATTTTTATAACTAACACTTTATTACAGCAGAATTAATATATAAGGAGACAAAGTTTATAAAAAACACCACTTTCAAGTTATCAAAAACACCACTTTCCTTAATTTTGAGAACAAGAATTCTTTTTAATAAGCTCTTCAATTACTAGTGAAGAAATACAACACAAAAAATTTGTAATACTGTAAGTATGTCAAGGCTCTGAATTATGAAAGCACAAAAGCTGGATATATAAAATTACAAAACATTTGATTTTTAGCAAACATTTGATTTGATTGATACAAAGGCATATATTATATGCAACGTTTAAAATGATCAGGCGAAAACTTTATAAAACACAAGTGCAAAAAATTGCACTTTTACTAAATGAGGATTTTTTAATGTCCTGTGTCTGATCAAGCCTTTAGCAAGCTTTACATACCGAACTAATTGCATATTGAGTAAATTGAAGAGCTCATTTACAAATTAAATTCAATGAAACTTGAAAGAATTTCAAATCGTGTTTGTTAAGGTTGTCCTTGCAGAAAAGGCATTCTTAAACTTAGACATTTAAACAAGCTCTTCAATTACTAGTGAAGAAATATACAACACGAAATTTGTAATACTGTAAGTATGCCAGGGCTCCAAAAATATTACAAGAGCATTAAATCCATCCAAGCTAAATATATAAAATTACAAAAACATTTCTGTTTTTAGCAAACATTCATAGTTTCATTGATACAAAGGCACATTTTATGTAATGGGTAAAATAATCAGGCTAAGTTGATTCAACAATTTACATTCATTTAAAAATGTGGGAAAACTTAAAATTGCTTTGTTCGTATAAAAAATACAATCTCTACTTTCTTCACTACACCTCTAAGTCTACATTAAAATACTCAATTTGCTTTATTTAAATTTTCAATGTCTTAACAGGTTTTTGGGAGGTAAATCCAAACGAGGCCGGACTCATGGAAGCCAAACTCAAAGCTCAGATCTAAACACAAGGAGTTCAAAAAACAGATGAAAATCACTTCCCCAAACTAAAGTGTTATGCTCAGCAGAACAGAAGAAAAAAGAATTAGATTATGGAATGTTTAACTATGAACTGCAATGATATTTTCCTATGCACACGCTTTCACAGTTAAGGTTTTAGAGAAAAACACTAAGCCCCCTTTACATACACTTTTTTTCACTGGTTTCCGACATAACGGATAACAATCTTTAGAAGTCCTTTACATGTTTTCGAATTGGTCCACTCTTCTCTTGGTGTTGCCCTTTCGGATTTCACGAAGAGTTTTGTATTTGTCTCGCCCTTGCCTGACGTTTTCTTGATGTAGAAGATCATTCTTGGTGAGCTTGGTCTCATCTTTGGAAGATGCCAGTTCTTTGCTTAGCTCCTACAAAAATAAGCAAAGTATTTTTAATGACAGTAAACAATAATGAATTTATATAGAGTTAGCCTCAAATCAGAACTCATTCAGAATTATTTAGGTAGGTATTTAATTAACGTCGCACTGGAGTAACACAATGGGCTATTGGCAACAGTCTGGGATCAACCCCCAAAGGGAATGATCGAGGACAACACCAAGTAATTTTGAACCACGGTCAGATGATTAGCTGGCACCCTGCTCTACAAACTTCCACACCACGCCAATGTGAGGATATTTGAGGCCACGACAGAATTAACATGCACCAGGCCCCTTCGTACATGACGGTCTTTGGTTGAAACTCGCAATCCTGCGGTTGCTAGTTTGTTACTCTTCCAGAATTATTTAGGGAAACACAGAAATTTAATCAAACCAGATTTCGATTGACATTTTTTAACATAGAATTTCCAGCTCTTGAAAAACAAAAAGGCTTGACAGTATGCAAAATACACATTTGGGTCCTAGTAAGAAATTATGTCCATCGTGTTAGGGCAAAGTGATATAAATCAAAAGACCAAAATTTTCAGGAGACGGTTTTCACTGTGAATGTATTTTTTCACATATCCATTAAAAATCAACTTAATCCTTTCAACCAGCATTTATTCATAGTTGATTACACTAGTTTAAAAATGAAAGATAATATCTTTACATACATTAGCTTACTTATCTCAACTTGAACAATTTTTGACTTGTAGTTTTGTCCAAACACACTGAATGTTATCTTTATAGTTGCATAACAGTCCCTTATGCACATACATTTGGTCAGAAAAGTACCCAAACACCATCTGTTATTCACACCTCTTAACCCTCCAAGCGGCATGTCCGAATTCAGCTTAAATATGGTCCAGAAAAATTGCCACAGGGCGAGTGGCAGACCCTAAATATTCAGACATATCAACCTGCCCCAAGACATCTTGCTCCTAAAAATATTTTGGATCTGGTGCCCAACACACAGAAACCCTTCTGAACCACACTTGGGAGCGCCACTTGGAGGGTTAAGTGACGAAGTCAAGCCAAAAGTATTACACTTGAATTAATGTCTACTATAAAAATGTGCGTAAGGGTCTGGCTTCAAATTTTGATATTACTTCTGAAAGTTTAATTGTCAATTGATAGACCCATTGATTTCTCTAATAAGGTAATCAATAGCTTTGGTAGCAACTATTTCAAGGTTAACCAATGAGGTTGGCTGGTTCGTTTGGGTTTTTGGTTGGTTGTTTTCGGGTTTTATGATGCATGAAACATATTTGGCCAAGCTTCACCAAACTTAAGACAACCTCAAGTAATGGACACACAGAGAAATTTTTACTTATACAGAAGAGAAATACACACAAGGTAGTATCCTGCAACACCAACAGTTCGCAGGCTGCTAGTGCAGTGGCAAACCCATTGAGTCAATATGCCTCCAGCAATTTCTGGGACTGAATTATATTAAACACTAATATGTATGTGGAAGGGGTTAGAAAGTATATATAAGGCAACTTTTTGCACAATAAAAAAAATTCCATAGATAATTTTATCAAAACGAAACTTTCAGAGGAAATATACATTGATATTAACATGTTATATGTTTAAAAGATAATTAAATGCAATCTTATGGCTTATTTCTGAACTTCTATCCCTTCATTTAAATTGTACATTTTTACAAATCCATAATATCTGAAATTCAACAATAAAAAAAATTCAAACAAATTTAGAGGGAAATTTTTTAATTTAAAAAAAAAATCGAGCACTTACAGCAGTACTTGAGGTTTTTCATAAACAGCAATATCCTGCCCTTATATATTACATACCCAACTTAACTTAAAGGTGAACAAAACTTGGATTCAAAGATATTTTTCCAGGCGGTCAAAGTTCTAGTGGATACTAGTACTTCGGTACTAGTACATTATTGAACCAAAAGCAGTAGTTGCATTATAGTTCAATAATGTGACTGCTGTCCACTTACTAAAATCAATTAGTTTCTCATCATTCCGAAATCTGGTAAATTTTTTCACCAAAAGGGCATCAAAGTATCAGCTTGCTTGAGATTTCATTGTTGCAAGAAAAGATACGTATTTTTACAGTAGATAAATAGTTTTCTAAGGTGAAAACCAGACTTTCTTTTTACAAACTCAGTTGATATGCTTCCTGAAATACCAGGGCTTAATAAGCTGGAAGGTGAAGGGCAGCAAATGCTTGTTTGTAACAAAAATTCATCTTGAAAACAGATCGATTCCTATATTGAAAACCCCAAACCTCCTTTTCATGTGCAACAAGGGGTCAGTTTGAGCATTTTGAATCATATGGAAGGTGTTAAAACAGGTCAAAACCCGATGTTGCACAATGGTAAGCTCCATGTGTACAAATTCAAAATGCTGATGAACATATTTGAGAGTGACACCTATTAGTAGATTAAGGGAATTAATTGTTATTGTTATTTCAATCATATACTCTTATTTCTCTAGTAAGTCTTTACAAAGAGAAGTTTTAAACTTATTTGGATATAAAAATATGGATCATGTCCCAGGTTATTGCAATTTCAGTATTAAGCTTGAAGAAAAAAAAGAAAGTTAAAATTAGTGATTTTAATCTTACACAAGCTAGATACAATCTATGACCTACAAGCTGATTTAAATTAGCACACCACGCTGAATATATTTTTTAAATGTCTTTCTTAAAGAAATTAATGTGGTCTTGCATTTTTCAATGAGCAAGACAAATATGAAAGTTTGAACAATTAACTTTCCAATGCAAATCATGTGAAAAATGTAGTGTACAAATATAAATGAAGGGGTTCCACCAACATAGTGATAAGCTACAGAAATATCTTCACAATAATGGAAAACATTAAAACAATATTCAAAACAATTTCTGAATGAGTGTAATGCTTGAAAGTTTAAGATAACATGACCTCTTTAATAAGAGATAAATAATTATAATTTTGGTATTTAAAATTTCAATAATTATTTGTTATTTGATTATTTTCTTACCACACAGTAAGCAGTTAGTGCAAGAATTCATTATAAGCAGTTAGTAAAACCATGCACTAAACATACATTTTTGCAACATACATAGCAAAGCCTTAACTCTGTGTATACATCCATTTATATAGCCAACTTAATTCCTTAAAGTCGGTTATCACTTTCTTTTTAATAAGTAGGATCTGTACCTTGTTGACCTAACACATCTAAAATTCAACCTATGAAATGCATAAAACGACCTAACAATGTGAACACATTGACCTAAGGATTTAATTAATGCACTTCCAATTAACAATATATATCCATATATTGCCCATGAATAAAATGTTTTTGTACTTATCTCTCCAATATAATGCACTCACTGTAACCCAGAAGTGACCTTCTAAACAGGAAAATCTTTTATTGAATGCATCAGGTCTAATATCAATGTTTTTGGACGACCATTTTTTGTCAGTATAGGCCCGTAGATCAGTGTTTGAGAAACTGCTTTAGATGGATCAGATTTTAACATTAAGCATTTCGATTAACTTGAAAATCTAAATGTGTGATCTAGTTTCCTTGTGTCAAGACTAGAGAAACCCTCCAGCTCACTCTTTTCAGTGTCATGATTCAGCCACCATAAAAAATCAGATACGATTTATTTTCTAGATCACTCATTTTGGTGCTCAAAGTTGGCAAAAAAGCTATTTGCAATGAATTTTGTAGTAAAAACGAAACTGGAATTAAGATTGCAACTTAAGGTTCCAACAAAAATTTGATAAAATTCCAAGATAAAGACATGATACAAATCCAAAAATCTTCAAAATTCTAACATGATAAAAAAGTTTAAAAAACTCAAAAATGACTTATTAAGAACAAACAAGTTCCCAAAAAATCTACATTTCTATAATTAGTAAACTGCAATTGGTAAGTAGGTATGGGTAGGTATTTAAAATTAATGTCGCACTGGAGCAACACACTGGGCTATTGGCGACTGTCCTTGATCAAACCTGAAGGGAAAGATCGAGAACACCACGTAATTTTGAACCATGATCAGATGACATGGTCAAATGAGATGGCACCCACTCTCCAAACTTCCACACCATGCCAACATGGACACGACAGATTTAACATGCACCAACCCCTATATACACAACGGTCTTTGGCTGAACCAAATATCAGACTCGCAGTCTTCCAATTGCTAATCTGTTACTCTTCCAACCGGAAATTACAAATGGAATCTGTCATTTTGTGGGTATTGTCTAAGTACTAACAAAAACATGACATGTACACAAAATCTGGGTACTGATAATAGGTATAATGCAACCACAAGAGGAAACTTCAGTACTCCTCTTAGGGAGAATTCCTCTCACTATGAGACTCCTCTAGGGTTGCATGTGAGAGAACCAACCTAACCAACATTTCATTCTTTTGCCTTTATAATACAATCTACCTGCATATGAATCTGCCAACCTCAAAGAAAAATCACATGCAACCGATGGAAAAAAAATACCCGAATATAACTCAGAAAATAAAAAATGAGTAATAGCGCCAAATCAGCAATTCACAGCAGAAAAAGTAACTACTCTACTACTGTATCATACTTGGTAGCAGTTCAAATTCAGATGGATTTGGCGAAATTTTACACAAGACGATACCATATACAAGCAATTAAGCTTTTCCTCGAGTATTAAGAGATCTTTGTAGTTGTTAAAAAGTTGGCAGGCATTCAAGTCATCCTAAAGATTAAAAAAGACAGTAAAAGGTAATTAAAGATGAATAGAGAAACCCATACTGCTAAAGCTCTGTTGACACTTGCAGGGGTGTTAATTGTTTAGAACAATTTGGAGAACCTTGCGGAAGTTGGGCCAAATAAAGTCTTATAAAGACCAACTAGAGCAGTCCTCAAGTTGCCCTTATGAATGCGATTTATAATAGCACAAGGTCTGGTCTGACAATATATACTTAGCATCAGTCTTGTTGAAATACTGTCATGCATCATTGTTTTCGTAGCCATTTTGCATTAAATATCACGTTAATTGGAACAAACGATGCGATATTAATACAAAATGGCAACAAAAAATTATTACCTACGATTTTGATTAATTTCCGAACAAAGCGTCGTTCAAATTTTGTAAATTGTCAATTTTTATCATCAGAACTTGATTAGGAGCAACTTTATTAGCTGTGGTCGATTTCCGTAGACAGTAAAATATTCAATAGATCTGCAAATATAATTTTATTCAGGTGGCCATTGTACTAACCTTTTGTACTCTATCTTACTTATTTAGTACTTAATTTTAATGATCAAAGTGCATAGGATTAAAATATCATTTAATATATTTACCTCACTAACTAGGCGAACTCAAGAACACTGAAGGAAAAGAGTAAGCACATTGTTTTGCTAAGATCTTTTAAAGGTGGTAAGTGATGTCGCAATTAAGTTGCGTATCGACAATCGGTGCATGCAGGCTCACGATGCGTCGATGACGTAACAGAAATTTGCATGAGCAATTAAAGCTACATTCAAACTGTGTTGAAAATAAATTCTCAGAAACAGTTCTATTTTCAAATGTAAATTATCCAACGCGTTCTCCAAAAAATGCTTTTTTGGAGCAGGAAGCATTTTCCAAAAAAATGCTTTTTTGGAGCAGGAAGCATTTGGAGCAAATGGCACAGAATTTACACCCCTGCACTTGCCTATTAAGTACTCAGATTGTCCGGAACCACGAGGCATAGAAAAGACCACGTCTCACCCTGTTCTGGTCGCACTACACAACAGACATTGGAAATTTTGATTAGATCATTTCCATACAGAAAACCAAAAAATGACTAATTCTAATGAAAGATCAATGTAACTTGGATAAGCTGATATGGTCTTACTTTGAGCTGATCTTGAAGATGCTTTTCTTTTGAAACTTGGGTAATCCTATCCTCTTCAGGTTTAGGCAAGTTGATTGTATCATCACAAGAAAGTTCAGCTCCTAAATTAACCAAAGTAATGTAATATATGAAACTTACTATAACAAGATAAACCTACGAGAAATTTGGGTCATCATGAAGGGGAAAAATTCGACACATTTAAAGGGGTAATACAATAATTTGTACCATTTCTGTAGGGATAGTTTTACATTATTGCAGCCAATTATAACTTTCAGCTAATTACATTTTGATTATAGTATATCGATTTTAATTCAAAAATTCTGAATTAAGGGGACAAAAGTGCCCTAAAAATGACCAAAAGAACCGATTTTTTAGTGTCATTAATTGTTGTGTGAATAAGAATGTGGGCAAAATTGTTATATCTGTAGCTACATTATTTTGCAAGTTATTCAAGCTTTCCCTATCAAATATCAGGTGTAAAAAAACTAACTTTTAGACTAGAAAGTCCCTTTTCTCAGATTTGTTTTTCATGACTACAATGCAGTTAAAATGCCGAGGCTTTTTTGTAATTAATAAATTTGAAACTTTTCATTGTTCTTTTACGATGTATTTAATAACTGCATGAAATAGGGATTTGGAAGTTGATTTTCAAAAAATTGCAAAAATCAACTGACTGGTTACTTGTTTATCAGATTCTGTTAAAAAATATTCGTAAAAATTAAATAGTACTACATGCAAATCCATGTACAAAATTGTAACACTGCAAGGAAAATGAAAAGAAAAAATATTTGAAAAAAAAATTTAATTTGTGCAGGAGTAGGAATTTAGAAATATTTTGAAAAAATAATTTTTTATAATTCTTTTTGCAAGATACAGTGAACATTTTATGGCAATTGTTTCATTGCTCTTCCAAATAAATTTAATTTTCACCCGAATTTTATTAAATCTATATGCACACAATAAGTGAAATAAAGGCTGTAACGTGCATAGCAGCAAGCATTTGGTCTTACTCCAGTCATGATGTAGGTTTCATGATATACACTCACCTCTTCAGTTATATTAAAATTTGCTACATCAGAAAAAGCATACCAAATACGACTTTCTGATTGCAATTGATTGTTTTGAAAGCAACCTTACTCTGTGTTAGAGTATTGCCCATTAACTTTGGAATGCACTTGGCACTAATAATTTGGTGATATTTTGCTTCAAAATTGTGCCAAATAACCACAATTATTCACTTTTGATTCTTGTTTATTAATTTGTTCAGAGAATTTTTCCTCTCCTCTGAAAAAACCTAACTAATATTAATTTATGAATGTGTCATTCAAAACTTCCCATTTGAAAATAAAAGGTAATAAATGAATGATAATCCAACAGTCCTTAAGAGCCATTCAAATATTAAAAGGATTGAGAAGCTAAGTAAACTTCTTCCATTTGTTGGGGCTTTGAAATATTTATCATCACTCTAATAAGGAAAAATGGCTCAAATAATCACCCATCTTTTAAAGTATAGTAAGTTATTGGGAAAAAAATAAAAGATGCAAATTAAATCTAAATAAAAGATTAAAACAATGTTTTTCACACACACACAGTCCCAACTATAGCAAAAATTATACATACCAAATTCTCCATTAACCATGTCATCATTCTCTTCATGTTCATCCTCGTGAATATTGAGATGTTGTGGCGTGGTTGCATCCAAAAGAGCAGCGGCAGCCTCCTCCTGTCGACGGCGGGCTTCTTCCACTTCCTCCTGAAGTTTGCGGGTTTCCTCGTCCTTCAAATTCACCTCTTCCTGGATTCTTTGGACTTCTATTTGCTTCATTTGGATGGCTTCGGCCTATAGGAGGGAAATGAACGATTTAATTCAGATGCTTTTTCATTCATGGTTGCCACGGCTTGGCACCAAAACTTTGTGTGAAATTTTCTCCTAAAGAAAAAAAAATTTCCATTTGCTACAGCTAAAAAGAGACTAAATTTTCATTGACCTTTGATGAAATTTCAAAAAAGTCACCAAAATTTTGAAAATGATAGCTTTTGAAACGATTTTGCTTAAAGATACTCCAAGTCGCCAAGGTTGAAAAATAGTAGCAAAAAGTCACCTTTCAGTCGCCTATGGCAGCCCTAAAAATATGCATATATATTTTAATTGTTCGCTGATTTAAAAAAATTCAAAATAAAGAGCATTGACTTTTGTGAGCCATGGTATATGGTAAAAATCAAACTGCATCAAAAGAGTGCACTCTAATTCAAAGTTTACATGGTTGTCAAATGCAATCAGACAGGAAGGCAGACTACTGAAGTGCAGGTAGTTCCCCCATACGAGATGAAAATATACATGCTAAGTCTGTTACTCAACACATTGTAGGTTTAAAACCTGAAATACCCTGCTCTACAAAAGGAAAAAACTTTGCTATTTATAATAAATAACAAAAATAAAGTGCATATTCAGGAAATAGATTAACTTATGTTCTAGTTCTTATACTAGGACTGCCGTAGCATAAAGGTTAACGCATAAAAACAATTATGATAGCTTTTTAGGAAAACTAATAGAAAGAACTTAGAACAGTGGAATTCGGACAACCTTTCTTTTAATATTGATATTCAAAGCCTTAATAAATATTAAAACTGCATCCGAAATATTGAAAATGGTCTCAGAATAATATTGGGATGTTGAATAAGTTCTCGCTGTTTTCCAACAAATGGCGTTACCGGAACTGGTTGCGTTAGTTTATGATAGTGACGCATCTATTTACAAGTACTATAAGCAAGCTTGAAATCCAGTGTATGTTATTTCTCGGAAGTGTAAACAACTTTATTTTTCATTGCGTTAAATATGTCAAATTTCGTGCCAAAAAAAGAGTATTTGCGGGGAATTTTACTGCACTATTTTATTCAAAAAAAATCTGCAGTTGAAGCTCACAGAATTCTTGTTGAGACTTACGGCGACCATGCTCTGTCTGAAACAACTTGTAGAGATTGGTTTAGATGCTTTAAAAATAATGATTTTGATCTTGAAGATAAAGAACGCTCTGGCGCACCGAAGAAGTTTGAAGACGAACAATTGGAAGCATTACTTCATGAAGACTCCTGTCAAACGCTAGCTGAACTTGCAGAATCATTAGAAGTTGATCACACAACAGTTTCGAAACGTTTGAAAGCATTAGGAATGATTCAAAAGCAAGGTCATTGGATGCCGTACTAGTTGAAGCCGAGAGACGTCGAACGGCGTCTTTTCACCTGTGAACAACTGCTTCAACGGCAGAAAAGGAAAGGATTTTTGCATCGTATCGTAACTGGCGATGAAAAATGGATACACTACGATAACCCTAAGCGTAGAAAATCGTGGGGTAAACCCGGCCATCCATCAACATCTTCAGCAAAGCCGAATATCCATGGTTCCAAGCTTCTGCTCTGCATTTGGTGGGATCAGCTGGGTATAGTTTATTATGAGCTGCTCAAACCAAATGAAACCATCACGGGAGATCGCTACAGACTACAATTGATGCGATTAAGCCGAGCATTGAAGGAAAAACGGCCACTATACGAGCAGAGACACGACAAGGTCATTTTGCAGCATGACAACGCTCGGCCACATGTTGCAAAACCGGTAAAAACCTACTTGGAAACGCTTAAGTGGGAAGTCCTACCCCACCCGCCGTATTCACCAGACATTGCCCCTTCCGACTACCACTTGTTCCGGTCGATGACGCATGGCCTGGCTGAGCAGCACTTCCGTTCTTATGAAGATGCCAAAAATTGGGTCGACTCTTGGATAGCCTCAAAAGACGTGTCGTTTTTCCGAAGTGGAATTCAAATGCTGCCAGAAAGATGGGGAAAAGTAGTGGCTAGCGATGGACAATACTTTCAGTAACATGTTTTTTAATGATTTTTTAAAATAAAACATTAATTTTCACAAAAAAACAGCGAGAATTTATTCAACATCCCAATAGGTTCCATGATTCTTTAAAATAGCAAGAGTGGGAAGGATAGAAAAAAGCTTGTCATAGACTGAAACAAGTCAAAATCATTACTTGTTCAAAAATGATTACAAATCTTAATTTGATTTGTTTAAAGCATTGTATCGAACATCTGTCAAACCTCTAGAAATATACAAAGAAATTTTAAAATTCCATATATATGACTGGGGGTGTGGTACAACAATTAACTGAATGATGAAACCGAGACCAATATAAGACCCATGTGCAAATGCAAGCTCTTACTAAACTAACCACTGATCAATTGAATAACCTTAAATAACTTTATTAATTACTGTCTCGAATTTAATAACATTTTAAAAAATGATTAATAGAAGTTGGATATATATAATTTGATTTCCCTTCCTTGTCCACTTTTATGTAACTAATTTTAAATATTTCTAGAGTTGCTCGTATCAATGAAAGTAAATGATATGGATTGATTTTTAACAAAGATTACAAATCTATTTTTACAAAGGTGTCAAAATAGAGAACTTACTAGTCTCAACTTTTCTTCTGCTTCCATTGCCTTGTCATTTTCAAGCTTCTTCAACATCTCTTCCAACTCATTCTGCTTGGATTCCAGTTCAGCCTTTGATTGTTGCACTTGGCGAAGTTGTTCTTCAAGGCGACGAATGCTATCCTGAGCTTCCAACAATTCTGTAACAAAACAATTTCCAGTTTTAGATAAGAATGATTTTGCTCAATTGAAACCACTTTAGTTCAAAGTTTACCGCATTTTAAAATTAAAAAGAATTTCATATGAATCTTTAAAAATGGAAAGACAAATGGCAAAAGCATTGGAATACTAGTAAAAAGGAAGATATACCAGTATTGTCACAGCCAAAGAAGTTTGTAAATAGTAGCAGTCTTCTCTTAAAGTTTATTTTACTAGCAGTTTTAGTTACCTTAGCAGTTATCCCAATACCTTCCTTGGTCTTCAAAAAATGCTGTGTGCAGAAGTAGGAAGAAGCATTTACAGGGGTGCCCCAGCCAAAAAAATCACTTAAAATAGTAGCATAAATTCTTAGAAACAGAAGCAAAAAGTCTCCTCTTAAACCCTATTGAAGTAGCGATTTTAATTGCTGATATAAAATGAATCGGTTAAAACACAAAATGTACTAAGTATAAGACTTTGAAGATCTCGCAAAGAAATTTACATTAAAAACTAAGTATTTTCTTAACATTTTATGACAATCTAGCAGATTCCAATGTTTTACTTTTGTGGTTGCTACGGCTTGGTCGGTTCATCAAAATCGACGGTGCAGGGATGTTTACATCTCCTATAAATTGTTTCAAATACATGTGGATAATCACTGAACAGGGTGAGAAAATATCACAATTAAAAAAATCATTAAAATTGGATTTTTTTATTTAAATCAGATTTTTACGATTTTAAATTCATTTGCTGCTTCTGTTTAAAAGTGTCAGACACACGGCATGCAATGATTGAATTTTTATGGTACAAGGTTTGGCCAAGCTGCGCCAAACTATCAGTAACACATGGCATGCAAATCACTGCAGGCTCTTAGATAGTATTATATTATATATTAATAAATAAGAAGGTTAAATATTTATGGTAAATATTAATATACAAGAGCTAAGGAAATATAGAGCAGACTAATTTTTGAAAGATTAAAATAAAATTCATTCTTGCGCCTTGCGTTTATTTAATTTGAATTCAATTTCATAATGCTTAAAATTCTATTTTAGAAAATAAGCATTTTATTTCAAAAGATAAAATTTTAAGTAGTAAAATTTTACATATCAACAATTAAATCGATTTTAATTTTTGGCCTTTTCATTATCCAACTTAGTTTTAAGTTTTAAGTTGAAAATATTCTTTATACAAATACAAAAGTTGCAAAGGTGGAAAGACTTAATAAATTAAGTATATTAAGATCTAAATGTGTTTCCATTTCCAAAGATAATAACTGGCAGTGAAAAAAAAAAATCGGGATTCATTTTTTAAATACACTGCTGGCCACCCAAATTGCAACACCAAGAAAGACAAGAGATATCACAACAAAATTTATTTTGTAGATAACATGTTGACCAAGTTTCAAATGATTAAATTTATAGACTTCTGTGAAGTGTGGTTCCTGCCAAAATCAGTAGCCAGAGTAGCCGCCATTGTTGGAGATCACCGCTGCCACACGCCTCGCATTGATTCAAAGAGACTTTGGATGTGTTCTTGGGGTACAGCAGACCAAGCAGCTTCCACACGTTGCCAAAGTTGATCTGGTGTGGCAGCTGGGGATGTATTCTGGGTCAATCGTTAAGCAACCATGGACCACATGTTTTCTATCGGCGAAAGATCCGGAGAGCGAGCTGGCCAGGGAAGCAATTCAATCTGGCGATTGACGAAGAACCCTTGGACAATGCGTGCCACGTGTGGTCGCGCATTATCCTGTTGAAATATGGCTGTGGGCAAGCCCTGAAGGTAAGGAAGGACAACTGGCTCCAACACCTCGGAGATGTAGCGCTGGCTGTTTAAAGTACCGGCAATGCGTACTAGAGGAGTGCGAGAGTGATATCCAATACAGCCCCGTACCATAATACCCGGTGCAGGACCAGTGTGGCGGTGCAGGACCAGTGTGGCGGTGCATAACGCAGCTGTTCAGCATCCTCTCTCCACGGTGTCTCCAGACTCGAATCCGACCATCGTGGTGTTGCAGACAGAAGCGTGACTCGTCAGTAAAGACAATTTCATTCCATTCTGCCGTCCACATCCTTCTTTCATCGCACCATTGGCGGCGGAAACGTCTGTGGTTCTGCGTCAAGGGTAGACGAAGCAATGGACGTCTTGCGGACAGACCACTCTGCTGTAAACGGCGTCGAATGGTACGCGCAGACACTGGATGATGCAGCACAGACTGAATGTGCTGTGCTATGGTTCGTGATGTGGCTGAGCGATCCGTCACTGCCATACGCACAATATGCCTGTCATCACGTGAAGTGGTGCACTGAGATGGATGCGATCGAACACGTCGGTCCGTCGTACCCTCCTGCATCCAACGATCACATATCCGCATTACAGTTGTTTGGTTTCGTCCAACACGACTACCGATTTCCCTGAAAGATAATCCACAATCTCGGTAGACCACTATCCTTCCTCTGTCGAACTCGGATACTTGATCAAAAGATGATCGCTGTTTTCTACAAGGCATAATTGATCGTTTTTTTGAAAAAAACCACAAGAAAAACACAATTGCCGTACTTGAAATCGTCGAAATCTCCAAGCCTTAAATAGCTCTTTGAAGTGGCGCCACAGGCGCGCGTGTGATGTGCGTCTGCGCTGAAATTCTAATCATTTGCATATCTCACCTCCGCTAATGCATGTTGTAAATTTCATATTATTTGCATGCTTCCTTCAGGGTGTTGCATTTACGGTGGCCAGCAGTGTACTTTTGAAAAAATTGGGTTATTTGATTCAAGTCAGTTTATTTTTATTAAATCCTATTTTTATTATTTTAATTTGTTTCCTGTATGTGTTTAAATGCGTTAGACATGCAAATCAGTGTAGTTTATTGATTTTTGTTCATGTCTGAGGGTTTAGGAATTAAAAGGTTACTTTATCAGAAATAATAAATTCGTTCTTGAAAGAGCATCAGTTTTTTTAATTGAACAAAAGCAAACTCCCCGTGCACCACAGAAGTACAACACGGGGCTTGTAGAAGTAAGTTGATTTAACAAACAGTGGAAAACAATTTAACTAAAATTACAAGATTTTATGAACTTGACAAATGAGTAGAAAAGCAGATTAGATTTAACAAACACATCGTTTCACACCATGTTTTACCTAATTTTCACAAATCATTTTGTAGGCACATTCAATTCTGAGTTCAATCCATGCTAGAAAAAATTCAATCTACGTAAGAAAAAAAATTTTTGGTGTGGCCAACTTTCTCAGACGAGACACTCTTCATTCCACTTAGCAACAAGCTTGTCATAATACGAGGCTTTCAAGTAACTTAGGAATGTTATAATTTACATCAATTGCTAAATTCAAAGCATCTTTGGCTAAAAAATTAGCACTTTCATTCTCGTAAATTCCAGTGTCCATGTACATAGGCAAAGAAAATCTCAATTCCTCTATTTTTACGAACTAATTGTTAAAAGCATTTCAACAACTAATTTTTCTGTGCTTGCAATATTCTTAAATAAATGTAAAGAGGAAAGAGAATCGCTACAAATAAGGTACTTTGAACAAAAATTTCCATTTTCTTTAAAACACTTAACTGCAAGATTAATACAAAGCAATTCTGCTTGAAAGGTAGTGCATTCATTCCGGCATCAGTTTAACCAAATTTTCCATGAGAAGAATATGTCAAAATTACCCTAAAACATTTCGTTCAATGTATGGTTGTTTTGGAATAATATGGCACAAGGGTCATATTCAGCATGACGAGGTCACACCTGAGCTGGCACCTCATTCCAAACTTCCACACCACGATAGGGCCCAGGATCCCCAAATATAAGGGATAAATATGAAAATGTGAGTAACGAAATATTCAGAGCAGTTTTATCTGTCTTAGGTTGCTTGTCAGAAGGATTGCAGTTCTAGAGACACAGAACTATATGTTTCCTAATATTTTTATGG
The DNA here is from genome assembly GCA_933210815.1 of Meta bourneti. NCBI lineage: Eukaryota > Metazoa > Arthropoda > Arachnida > Araneae > Tetragnathidae > Meta > Meta bourneti. Next base: position 97,001,105 of record OW119929.1, on the reverse strand, counting down.
TTGTGTGTGGGGGGCCCAGACCTCCCTCCAACATAAGATAATATTCAAATGTACTGATATAAATAATATTATTTTATATAAACTATTTTTAATATTTATTTAATAATATAATATTTAATTATATTTTTGTAAGCAATTTTTTAACAAAAATCACTTGATTTAAATCATGATTTATGCAAACAAAATAAAGTTCCAAAACATTTATATTCAAGCAAATAATTTCTTCTAGTTGGAACTCAGTGAATCCCAGTCAATACGAATACCTTTAGTGTTCTCAAAGTAAGGAGGTCGTTAAATGCCAGTTTTAAAAAGGATCAATATTGGGTGTTACTGAGTAAAAGCAAACTTTTAAACTGATTTGTTTTGTCCCATTTTGTCTCAGGTTATTTCTTTCTCATTTTCAGTATAACTAAACTTAAGATAAAACGAAAATTAAGTAATTTAAATCAATGATTTTTTAAATTTAAATCAATGATTTTTAAAAAACAAAAATCACTTGAAATCGTGCTTTAAATCAAGCTGATTTAAATTGGCATACCATGACACTGAATGTGAAAATAGCTAAGAGCAACAAAATTTACATAAAACACATCAAATACAATTTTATTTATTAACATATATAGTATTTCAAGAATTTATTTATATTAGAAGAAATAATGTTTCCAACTACATTCACTCATTCATTCAAAAGCATATTTTGCCAAGTAGCTTGTAGAAAGACCTACTATCAAACCCCACTCATATGGAATGGTGTTAGCGAAATCTCACTTTTCATATAGCACCATTACTACACCAGTGTTTCGATAACAAGAACATCAGCTCAACATGGTGCGTAGACTAAATTACTTTATTCACAGATTTTGCCAAGTAGCATGTAGAAAGACCTACTATCAAACCCCACTCATATGGAATGGTGTTAGCGAAATCTCACTTTTCATATAGCACCATTACTACACCAGTGTTTCGATAACAAGAACATCAGCTCAACATGGTGCGTAGACTAAATTACTTTATTCACAGATTTTGCCAAGTAGCATGTAGAAAGACCAACTATCAAACCCCACTCATATGGAATGGTGTTAGCGGAATCTCACTTTTCATAAAGCACCATTACTACACCAATGTTTCGATAACAAGAACATCAGCTCTAGATGGTGCATAGACTAAATTACTTTATTCACAGATTTTGCCAAGTAGCATGTAGAAAGACCTACTATCAAACACCACTCATATGGAATGGTGTTAGCGAAATCTCACTTTTCATATAGCACCATTACTACACCAATGTTTCGATAACAAGAACATCAGCTCTAGATGGTGGGTAGACTAGATTACTTTATTCAGATTTTACCAAGTAGCATGTAGAAAGACCTACTATCAAACACCACTCATATGGAATGGTGTTAGCGAAATCTCACTTTTCATATAGCACCATTACTACACCAATGTTTCGATAACAAGAACATCAGCTCTAGATGGTGCGTAGACTAGATTACTTTATTCAGATTTTGCCAAGTAGCATGTAGAAAGACCTACTATCAAACCCCACTCATATGGAATGGTGTTAGCGAAATCTCACTTTTCATATAGCACCATTACTACACCAATGTTTCGATAACAAGAACATCAGCTCAACATGGTGCGTAGACTAGATTACTTTATTCAAAGATTTTGCCAAGTAGCATGTAGAAAGACCTACTATCAAACCCCACTCATATGGAATGGTGTTAGCGAAATCTCACTTTTCATATAGCACCATTACTACACCAATGTTTCGATAACAAGAACATCAGCTCTAGATGGTGCGTAGACTAGATTACTTTATTCAGATTTTGCCAAGTAGCATGTAGAAAGACCTACTATCAAACCCCACTCATATGGAAAGGTGTTAGCGAAATCTCACTTTTCATATAGGACCATTACTACACCAATGTTTCGATAACAAGAACATCAGCTCAACATGGTGCGTAGACTAGATTACTTTAGTCAAAGATTTTGCCAAGTAGCATGTAGAAAGACCTACTATCAAACCCCACTCATATGGAATGGTGTTAGCGGAATCTCACTTTTCATAAAGCACCATTACTACACCAATGTTTCGATAACAAGAACATCAGCTCTAGATGGTGCATAGACTAAATTACTTTATTCACAGATTTTGCCAAGTAGCATGTAGAAAGACCTACTATCAAACACCACTCATATGGAATGGTGTTAGCGAAATCTCACTTTTCATATAGCACCATTACTACACCAGTGTTTCGATAACAAGAACATCAGCTCAACATGGTGCGTAGACTAGATTACTTTATTCACAGATTTTGCCAAGTAGCATGTAGAAAGACCTACTATCAAACACCACTCATATGGAATGGTGTTAGCGAAATCTCACTTTTCATATAGCACCATTACTACACCAGTGTTTTGATAACAAGAACATCAGCTCTAGATGGTGGGTAGACTAGATTACTTTATTCAGATTTTGCCAAGTAGCATGTAGAAAGACCTACTATCAAACCCCACTCATATGGAATGGTGTTAGCGAAATCTCACTTTTCATATAGCACCATTACTACACCAGTGTTTCGATAACAAGAACATCAGGTCAACATGGTGCGTAGACTAAATTACTTTATTCACAGATTTTGCCAAGTAGCATGTAGAAAGACCTACTATCAAACCCCACTCATATGGAATGGTGTTAGCGAAATCTCACTTTTCATATAGCACCATTACTACACCAGTGTTTCGATAACAAGAACATCAGCTCAACATGGTGCGTAGACTAAATTACTTTATTCACAGATTTTGCCAAGTAGCATGTAGAAAGACCTACTATCAAACCCCACTCATATGGAATGGTGTTAGCGGAATCTCACTTTTCATAAAGCACCATTACTACACCAATGTTTCGATAACAAGAACATCAGCTCTAGATGGTGCATAGACTAAATTACTTTATTCACAGATTTTGCCAAGTAGCATGTAGAAAGACCTACTATCAAACACCACTCATATGGAATGGTGTTAGCGAAATCTCACTTTTCATATAGCACCATTACTACACCAATGTTTCGATAACAAGAACATCAGCTCTAGATGGTGGGTAGACTAGATTACTTTATTCAGATTTTGCCAAGTAGCATGTAGAAAGACCTACTATCAAACACCACTCATATGGAATGGTGTTAGCGAAATCTCACTTTTCATATAGCACCATTACTACACCAATGTTTCGATAACAAGAACATCAGCTCTAGATGGTGCGTAGACTAGATTACTTTATTCAGATTTTGCCAAGTAGCATGTAGAAAGACCTACTATCAAACCCCACTCATATGGAATGGTGTTAGCGAAATCTCACTTTTCATATAGCACCATTACTACACCAATGTTTCGATAACAAGAACATCAGCTCTAGATGGTGCATAGACTAAATTACTTTATTCACAGATTTTGTCAAGTAGCATGTAGAAAGACCTACTATCAAACCCCACTCATGGAATGGTGTTAGCGAAATCTCACTTTTCATATAGCACCATTACTACACCAGCGTTTCGATAACAAGAACATCAGCTCAACATGGTGCGTAGACTAGATTACTTTATTCAGATTTTGCCAAGTAGCATGTAGAAAGACCTACTATCAAACCCCACTCATATGGAATGGTGTTAGCGAAATCTCACTTTTCATATAGCACCATTACTACACCAATGTTTCGATAACAAGAACATCAGCTCTAGATGGTGCATAGACTAAATTACTTTATTCACAGATTTTGCCAAGTAGCATGTAGAAAGACCTACTATCAAACACCACTCATATGGAATGGTGTTAGCGAAATCTCACTTTTCATATAGCACCATTACTACACCAATGTTTCGATAACAAGAACATCAGCTCTAGATGGTGCATAGACTAGATTACTTTATTCACAGATTTTGCCAAGTAGCATGTAGAAAAACCTACTATCAAACACCACTCATATGGAATGGTGTTAGCGAAATCTCACTTTTCATATAGCACCATTACAACACCAATGTTTCGATAACAAGAACATCAGCTCTAGATTTAGTCATATATGTTTGTAACTTTTTTGGCACCTAGTCCATGCATGCACCGTTCAAACTTGAAGGGTTTATACCTGTTTTCTTTTCAGTAGGTAAGCATGCCACTAATTTGAGAACTTTACATATTTTCAACAGTATTACTAAACTAAATATAATTCTTGATATTTCTACAAAATCATTACTTTTATCAACTACATAAAATGCACTATAGGTGCAAAAGAATTTAAGAATGGACACAAAAATAATTTAATTCCACAAAAAGTTGCATACATAAATTAAAAACTGGTTATCTCAATAATGCAATAATAAATGGCAATTTTTCCATACTTAGTACCATTCCAAATTTGTTGCCAACTTCCCTCCAAATATTTAGAAATAGATATTACTTTTTCAAACTTCATTTGCGTGTGTGTGAATGAGCAGCTAGCTCTATTTGCTATTGCCTACTTAAACTAAACTTTTTATTAATGCTTAACTACTATGTAAATTTACTATTAGATATATTTGAACTTACCCTTCTGTCTATTCTCCATTTCTTCCTGCATTTGCCTTATCTTTTCAGCATATTCTTGCTGTTTCTTCTCAGCTTGCTCTCTAGCTTCCATTTCACGTCTCAGTTTTTCTCTACAAGATAATATTATGGTTATTGAACTACACCTAAATGTATGCATTAAAAGGCATGTCATGAGGTAGTTCATAAAGCTTTCATTTAAAAAAAATCTTTTAAGTTCACTTGTCTGGCATTGTTTCACTTTAACAGGGAAAATGCCATTGTGTCTAGACTATTCTTATACATAAATTGTTTATAATTGTTGTGTCTCCAATACTTAACTTGAAATTTAAAACAAATGATCCAATACCAGGGTTAGAAAAACTTTTCAGATATGTCAAGAACATTCAAAATATTTCAAAGACCTCCTTTTGTAAATAATGATCGTCTATTTTCAAGACTAAATAAAATTGTCACGATTAAAGAAATTTAAATTAATGCAAAATTATTTTGAATTAAATTAAATTTATAAGAGAACATTTGATACAAATTTCTTATAAGTAACAAATAAAATGTATCAAGCAATACTAGCAGCTTTATGTATGCAGAGAAATTGCATTTGTCATCAAGTAAATTTAATTAAATAAAATTATTAAATTAATTAACATAATGCAAAATATGGAGGTTGGTTGGGTTTTTATGGCACAAGAGCCACACATGGCCAGGATGAACCAGACACAAGACAAAAAACTCCACACAAAATAAAAACTGATAAGATTTATTTACAATTTGTAAAATATGGATAAGAAGATAAAAAATATATGAATGGAAAAGTTGAGACTACAAGTAAATTGTTTAAAAATTATCTCCCTAGTAACATTTAAAGGACTAAGAGGTTTTGGTATATTTTAGAGTACTTTCAAGATTCCGAGTTCGAATATGTCATGTACATTTTAAGTTCTTTCAAGAACCAAGAGAAAACTAAATACATAAAACTTAAGTACCAATTAAGAAATGCAAGTCAGTTCAGTTAAAAACTAATAGTAAACAGGTTGAGTCAATCAGTCCCTGACCATTTCTTCATTTAAACTATCAAATTAGTCTATACCACAATAAATCAAATTGATATTCTTAGCAAATGGATAAAAAAAATAAATGATAACCAATCTGAAGCTCACTAATTTGTCTTTTTATCAACAAATATATAAAATATTAATTGTATAACTCATTTTAACCACCTTCCTTACACGATACTAAGTACAAAAAGTCTAAAGAATTGCAAATTAACTTTAGGTGAATTTTTTAATGAATGTGCATTAACTGGTCAATTTATTGGTTTGTTCACCCACTCAATTTTACAAGCCATAAGCACCTAATATCACATAACTTACCTTTCTTGTTGTTTAGCTAACTTCTCTTCCCTGGCTTGAGCTTTCATTTGTTGCACTTCTATTGTATCAGGCTTTCTTCGTCTCATGTACAGTTCATGATTTCCCATGCAAAGAGATAAGATCCTCTTGTTAATCCTCAAACGTGGAGCAAAGAAGACAAAGTCCTACAATACATCACAGCAGACAATCAGCACATTAATAAACAGAATTTTTTAAAATTAATATCAATACTATCTTAACAAAACCAATGATTGAAAAGCACTTGGAAATGAAGCCAGTCTATAAAACTAATTAATTTCAGTGCAATTACTCTTAAAATGTCAGAAAAAAATTAACTAGAACTAGTAAATACTAAAATTAATTTTTTCTAAACTATTATCTGCAAGTTGCATAAAATACCCTTTAATTTTATAAATTCATACAGCTATTCCAGCAAATAAAAACTTTACAATTTATATATTCTGTTAAGAACTTAGTCATCTAAAAAACTACTACACCCTACTTAATTACCTTGTTTTAGACACAAAGCAAAGAATTTCAAATTGTACTAATTTTCTTATATTCAGACTTCTAACAAAATAAAAGTATGTGATAGAGAAATTATTAAATCTTACTGGTGCTTTCTTGTCAATGGGCTTGATAACAAACTTCTTATCATTAAACGATATATTCCTGATTTCACTCCAAGGGAAACCAATTTTAGGAGTTAATCTGAAAAAATAGTTAAACATCTATTTTTAAATAAGAAACTTAAAAATTGTAAAATAAAGAATGTATAGCAAAAACGCAAACTGGCATTAAATTATAGAAATAAAATTGTGAATAGGGAATAAATTTATAATTTTTTTGACAAGTTATGTATTGGGCCAACAGGTGACACGATTTTTATGCACCATTCCCACACTTAAACATAAACAATTCAGGAACTTTTTCAAGAACTTTATTTTGTTAATGATCACTTCAAGTAGCAGATTAAATTAAATTTGCGCATGAATTTAATGCAAAAGTATTTAATAAATTATAATTTCTAAGAAAATAATATAATTAAAATTTACTTTGAATCACAGCATAAAGGAAATGATCATGCCAATAACAGAAATTTAGTCAAAAGCAACAAAATTTCAGCTTTCATAACCATGCAAATAAATTTAATAAAACCAAATTTTTTTATTGAATAGCAGTATGCAATGGAAAGCGGTCAAAGACAAAAGGGATGAAAATTATAAAAATTGGAAAAGTTTTCAATTACGCGTATAATTTTTTATGTTAAGGGAAAATGTCAAGGAATTTGGAAGGTTATGGGAATGTTTTATACATACACCTGCAGGATATGAACCAATTTACCGAATACTGAATAAATGATAATGTTACTTGTTTCTATGTACAGACTGCCTTAAGGGGAAGGCATAACTTTTACTTGAATCTATTTTTTAATAAATACAAATCAATGTACTGATAAATATTTGTGTTTTAATAACTTTAATACAAAAATTCTATTTCTTTAAAAAGACTTTTAATTTATAGTCAAATACTTAAATAGTATTTTCTTTTTTCCATTTCAGAAACTTTATACCACAACACAAATGACAAGTTTTAAAATTTTAATCTACTGCTAAAGTAGGTACAGATAGGTTTACATGAAACAGGAACAGAGTAGAAATAAAGTCATTCTCAAGTACCATTAGGAAATAAAATTTTTTAAACATAATTTTCCAGAATATTAACATATAAAATGCATGAACTTACTTGTCATCTTTTTCGTAAATATTTAAACCCAAGGCATCAACACCTAACCACAAATCTGTGCCTTTCTTATTTTTGATTTCAAAGTAGTTAACACCATACATTTCAAGATCCTGAGCTATTTTAAGGTATTCCATCATTGCATCTTCCCTATTATAAGGAAACAACATAAAATTGAAGTTCAAGTACAAACATATTATAAGCAAGCTCGTAGCTTAGGAATCCTGAACTAATTCATTCTGTGGAAATTAAATATAAATAAGACAAGTTTAGAGGTTTACTTATGCTACATTTCTGATGACTTAATAGACTGAATTCAATACATACTGAATTTAGCTAATTTTCTTAATCTTTAGGTAGCAATTACATTTTCCATTATCAATCCTCTTGCAACTAAAAGTTACAAAATGGTTAGTAAAAATTTGGCATTATCACAAACATTGTTATATTTTCCTGTGGTGGTTTGGTTTTGGGGTTTTATGGCTCAAGGGCCATATATGGCCCTTGAGACAGCGCCAGACACAAGACATACAATAGCAAGTAATGCACACAATGAAAGTTTTACTGATACAGAAGAGAGAAATTCACCCAGGGAGGAATGTACCTGACAGGAATCATACCTGTGCTGCCTACAACTCGAAGGTTGCTAGGGCAGTGGGCATACCCACTGAGCCACGAAGGCCCCTTGTTGCAAGGTGATTTTAAAACATGTAAACTTATGAACACTTGTTCAGTTCATAAGTTTATTTCTTATGGTTTCTTAGGAAAAATTTTGCATTTCAAAACTGATTTGATAGTAAAATTGAGTTCATTACATGTTTGAGACAGTTAAAATCTTTCAAAACATACCTAGGCATTCCTTTATGTTCTGCCCACCAGTTCATTATTCTTTCTTCCCACTGTTCTTTGGTTAATTTATGTTGATCCATCACTCTAGAACAAAATTATTATTTAAACAGCAAATAATACAATACTAATTAAATGCATTTATTAAAGCTTCAAAAAGCATGTAATGAAATGCTGAAAGCTCTTACACGACTTGAAACAAAATTTAGTTTTTTAAAGATCATGCATGGTAGTGAATGTTTCCAAAACATTGTAACTAAATGTATTTGTGTAAAAATTACTTAAAGAAACATGTCAAAAATCCAGATGTGCAAAAAGCACTCCAAAAAATATTCTGATTTAAAAAACATTAGGTTTTTGACTAAATATGATATCTGGATAATTCCATGTGCATTAACTTTTAATATGTCATGCTTTATCATTTCACAACCATACAATGCTTTTATTTGTATTCTAAGTTGTATATATCTGTTGTTTTTCTATGTGGTGAAAAGGAAAATGTGTGAACATTCTTTTTTGAATTGAGATTGTGGACATTATCTTATAAAAATTGCTTGCTTTAACCATACAGTAGACTTTTCCCATTATAAAAAGAATTATGCGAATAAATGAGTTTTAAAATCAGATTCTGTGTTACCAATTCTATGTTAAAAGTATAATCGACAATCACGAAATCAACCAACTACATGCGGTTCTTCGCAAAGTTTGGAAAGTAATATAACCGATATCAAAATAATAAAAAACCCTAGCTGTTTGATAAAAACAATACATACGAAAATTAAATAAATTAGGAAAAATCTAACTATCTACATACCTTTGAGGAAGCAACCTATCGTTTGCTAAACATCCAGGTTTGTGAAGATCAGCATTATAATCTCCATGTTTCGCTTGGACGGCATAAGAGGCCAACAATACAGATGTTTCTGGTGGACAGTAGATTTCATCACTCAATTTAGCATTTCTTACTTGAAGATAAAAGAGGCGCTGCAAGAAAATAATATATTAAGGTTTCGTCAATTAAGATGAAGTAAAAAAAAAAATCGAACTTGTATCACTTAGTTAACAAAGTACTTTCAAGATCTTTAATGTGAAAATATGTAATTTAAAAGAAAGTACTTGTCAAGATCAAGTCAGATACTTGCAAAGTGTTTTAAATTATTTCCAAATAGAGTGAGGAATCAAATGTGTACATATTTTGCCACACCGGTTGGTTACCGGAAATTTTTCTGGTAACCAACTGATTCCAAAGTCCTTCAATTATGAAAGTAAAATGGCAATCAACCAAGCAACCTGGTTGGTTAGGTTCCATGACACAAAGGTCATATATTTTGCCTAGCTGTGGCAGACAACATCAAGTAAATGGACATACACACAAGGATGACCCTCTTGATACAGATGAACGAGATACCCATGGAGGAATTCAACTTGCACTGTCTACGACTCGCAGGTAGCTATTGTTATGGAAATAACCACGCTGAATACCCTTCCCGGTTACTGAAACAGCCCTTTATCTGAATGCTGGCAATGACCCTTTTCCCTTGGTCTTGTCAACTAATTTCTGAGAAGTTCAGATGGGATACAACAGTAGATGCTGAAGGGTTGAACCAGCTTTAAATATGACAACTCGCAAACTAATTTGAAAGAAAGAACTCTTAAATAACTCGCCGCTCTACTTTTTCAAGTAAGGTGATTTCAACGTCCCTTGTTTAATCACATCAAAAGGAAGGAAATGGAAACCATGCACTGAAATCAACCAGCTGTTCAAGGTTCTGCCACGTGTATCATTTTGTATAGAGGTAAAAATACTTCAGTAGTTTCATTTACCTAAACGGTCAGGCCTATCTTAGCACAAAAACGAATGTAACAGTAAAAATGAACACAACAAATTGAAGTTTATAAGAGATACAACTTCTTCAAGTCAATTTTCTCAGAACAAATTTTTCTGTCAACCCACCAACTGATTCCAATATTGCTCCTTTACGGATTGCCATGACATGATGCCAAATGAAGAATTTGGCATCATTGGAAAATTTTCCACATTGACAAGAGCTGGAAGACATTTTTCCATCCAGAAAACCAGAGGAAAATTCCAGAAGACTATTGGAAGAGTTGGCAGGTATGGTTACGAAATACAATCTAATCTATTTCCTTTATAAGTATGATTGAAATGGTTTAAAATCATCAAAGCAATTTGATTATAGAATGTTAGTTGCTTTGTTTACTAATGGCAAAGAACTAACAGTAAATATAATCTGTTTAGCGCAAATCTTGCAGAATCCAATACATTCACTTTAGTTTCATTTTTTAGTTATTTTCAACCAAGTTAATTGCTAGTTTCAAGATTAATGTAGCTTTTTATTACTCTGCATTAATGAGTAGTCAGGATTAATTCAGGATACAAAAAGATTTATAGCATTCTCTAACATTGGAGAACTCTCATAAATAAATACAATATATCTTACTTATTTAATAGTTTCAAAGCAATGAATTAAAATTTTTAATTCACTTAACAAAATTTGATTTGAATTTTTGGTTTGGCATCACATGATACTGAACTTAATACAAATTTTTTAAGTAGTCTGATAGCTTAGATTGCAGTCATACATCAACATAACTAGTCGTTGTACAACATAAATCATACAGCTTAATGTTCCTTTTGTTCCTATTCTCCCTCGGATATAGATTTTTAATTTTGCATAGTTGATGTAGTAGAAAGCATTTTTTCCTTAAATTCAGATAATTTTCTCATAATCTTTTTAAAATAAGGCTTGAAAGATTTTTTTTTTATTTTACAAAAACAGTAAGAGAAACCTTTGAATGAGTTTTATCCAACTGTTATCAATAGAACGAAAAGCTGAGAACATGGAAACGAAAGGGCATAAACATCTATGATCAACTCCATACATTTTGTTTAATAAAGTTGCACTTGTAAATGGAAGGCAAAATCACTGTAACATCCTTATTTAGACATTCTTCTAGGTTGGCTGTTTTCGGGTTCTATGGTGCAAAGGCCATATTTGGCCAAGCTGCACCAATCATAAGATAGTCAACACAATTGAGGGAGGAAGAAAAAGCAGAAAGGTAGGCGAGGGTAAAAATGAAAGGGAGGAAAGATCACTTTGGTACCTTGGGGTTGTGATGCCAGAATACAAACCTAAATAAAATGTGACCCTGAGGGCCCCATGCTTTTAGGAGAGCAAAATATTATACTGGTGTTAATAATCTCGTATAATCACAAAACTTCCTTTCAAAGTTTAATATTTAGCCAGATAAAGCCCAAATATTACTTGGACAATTTTAAAAGCAAAACAGACAAGTAAAATATACTTACCACAGTAATATCTTGAATCAATTCTTCAGATACATCTTCAGGGTAGAATTTGGCACGGAACTTGAACTGCAGTGGATTTTCTTTCTTAACATCTTGGTTTAGAACCTAAATATTGAAACCAATTTTACTCACTACTTTCATAATTAACTTTTATTAATAGCCAACATACACTTAACTAACATGGAAGTTATTCTCAATGCTTCTCATATTTCATAGCATTTCAGTGTTTTAATAACCTCCAAAACCAAAATAACTCAGGGTAGGTATTTTAATTAATGTCATACTGGAGGAACACAACGAGCTATTGATGACGGCCCAGGATCAAATCCGAAGAGAAAGATTCAAGGACAACATGTAATTTTGAACCACAGTCAGATGATGAGGTCACACCTGAACTGGTACCCCACTCTCCAAACTTCCACACCACGCAATGCGAGGACATGACAGATTTAACATGCACCAGCCTTCTTTGCACACAAGGGTCTTTGGTTGGATTCAAACTCGCAACACTCCTGTTGCTAATCTGTTACTCTTCCAACCAGGCTACTGCCTAATAATTCAAGGAGGTTGAAGAAAATTGAAACTTCTTATTCGAAGGTCTTTCTCTCATGAAGCCTGTGAAAGTTACAAGTTTCTCTAGTAACTGAAGAGGATGCCACCTCCAGGAACCAAGCAGACAATTGCCAGTAATTAATCCATCTGGAGAATCAGCATGACTGTTGGTGAGTACCACTCCTTTAATCTGTCATTTTACCATTGATCCCTTCACATCTGAATTACACCTCTCCAGAACCGAGTCATTCTTGATATATATACTAAATAGGTCAACGAAAACAAACTTTTAACACATTTCCATTGAACAAGCAAAGCAGATTGTAGGAGCGTAATGAATTTTAAATTAATTACCCAGAACGGTAATAAAGTATTTATTCATCTGTTCAATCAGGGCATTTAATTATCAGAATATACTACACTAGAGGTATTAGCAGAGAATACTCTCCAATCAAAATTGGAGAGTATTCAAGAATTTTCCTCTACAAACCTCATTTTTCAGGAAATTGCAATTTTTGCATCTTTTACAATATATTTCAGCATTATTTTGTTGAAAATATTTATAACTCATTTTTCATTGAAAACTATGATACACTTTTCATATTAGTGATAATGCTGCTGCGATAGCTGAAGTCTAGGGATATGATGAGCAATACATAGCTCCATGTTCCTGCATATAGTTATGCAGCACACACATTAAATTTATTGGTTGGGGATATTAAAAATTAACTCTTTTTAGTGCCTCGAAAACAACTGTTCACATATTGTCAAAGTAAATCACTAACCCTTGGAGTAAAATTGTTGAAGAGCAAAGTACAAAATTAACTGAAACGTTTATTTTTTATTTCTAAATTATGTTATTATTAAAAGTACCTATAAATATAGATTTTTTCATTAATGTATTCATTATTTTTCATTTATGTATTCATTCATTACTAAAAAATTCTCTATGGCCTCTCATTTTGTATGTCTTTAAAAGAACATTCTCCAACATTACCAAGAAATTTATATCTTTACTCAATGCAATCTCCTCCACTATAACAATAGCATATTTATTTGATTCATTGAATGGACCTACCTTTAATATATATTAAGTTTGACTTAATTTCTAGGATGATGAAACAGATGCTATTTACTTGCATTTATACAAACTGGGAAATTAAGTAGCATAAGGGGATAAGATTGCAAGAAATCTTAAATACTGAAAAAAAAGAACATCAGGATAATATATTTCCAATTACCTTTTTGTTAAGTTTCAACCAAGTTGTTAATCCCTTACTATCTGTATATTGAAGACCAAAGAACCAAATTTCCCTTAATCCAATAGTCTTCACCACCTAAAAAGATATCAAAATTAACATCTATGAATACCAGATATTTACTTGATAGTTGAAAGAGAAATTATACAAAACTTGAACTTTAGCAACCGATATCTTAAAACACATTTATAATTTCTACTGATCAATACTTTTTTTAAATGGGTACTTCCAAGGATGCACTCTTTCAGCATACCCTATTTTGAAACCATGGTGATGTTTGCCATGTTTTATACACTTTGTGAACTTATTTCCCCACTTCAGTCAAGGCTGATAATTCATTTGTTGAGGGTTTAGGCAGAATTCAAACACTGAATGAAAGCAGATTAGGAAAAGTGAACTTGGCATTCGGGTGACAGATGCTGTTGTCAGTTTAATATTAGTTACACACAAGGGACAATTATACAGCAAGAGGGGAAGGGGATAGGATGTAACTTTGAGGCAAGTAAAGGAAGGAACGTCTCCAAAAACTGTTAGAAGCCCAGTATTTTATAAACACTTACAAAAAATTAATACTTTTGCTCTAAAATATCCAAGGACCAGAATAACTGATACATTTTTCTTTTATGCCAATAGCAATTATCATGTTTTACAAATTAAAAAATTAATACTTTTTGCTTTAAAATGACCAGAAGAGGTGACCAAAGATCAGAATAACTAATACATTTTCTCTTTCATATCAATACCAAAATATTGCTATATTTTAAGTAAACCCATTTTTAATTTAAAAAGCATATTTAGAATACAAAATATAAAGCAAATCATGCTAGTATTGAATATAAACATCACCCACGGGGTCCCAACTAATCTAACTTAAATTTCAAAGTAATATCTAGACAACGAAGTATTCCGAAGACGCAATATGTATGTTTTCTAATTCGTTGCTATATAATACACCTAATATGTTGGGCAGGCTTAATACATAAAAATTATTCAATAAATTAATCCCTTCAAAAGTGATACTTCATACTGACCACTTTGTGAATTGTTATAAACAAAGTCTATCAAGTTGACAGATACGAAATTCTCACATCTTAACTTTTAATATTTTCTAACAAAATACTTTTAAAATGTACAAACTGTTCAATTATCTGCATTTTACAAATATAACATTTTGTACTAACACACTCTACACCAGTGGTTGTAGACCCAAGGGGTCAGCAACAAGGTTTCAGGGGGTCCGTGAAAAATGTAATATTTTACTAGCAAAAATTAGACAACTCCTAACACAGGCATGGCTTAGTCAAAGTTGGCTATAGCACCAGATAAATCTCAACCTAAGAAAAAATAAAATTTTCTATTTTTTCTTATTCTTCTATGTTCTAAAATCTCAATTTAAAACAATTGGGAGATTCCAGTATTTATTGATTTGAAGTAGACTAGTGAAGTTGAGAATGACTTATATTCCAAACATTGATGAGCTAATTACAAAAAAGCAGTTTAATGTTCACCATATGATTAATATATCAGCTTAAAATAAATTCATTAACTGACAAAAAACATTTTATAATTGTCCACATGTTTAAAGACTAACTATTAGTTTTTAGGTCAAAAATAAAAAATATGCATTTTAATGTTATATATCTTTTAAACAGATAAAACTAGGACTAGGCATTTTCATCAGGAATATATATTTAGTGTTGCTGAATAACTGTAAGTTAATGAGTTTCTGCTCTAAGCCGACTGTATATATATTTTGACATCCATAATATAGTTGAGTCTTATGATTTTAATTAATAAATAAGAGTTTTATAATATAGAACTCTCGTTTTTGTTTCAGAACATTCAATTTTCATCACTGATTGATCCTTAAAGTGTTTTAACAGTTTCTTAATCTATTTAACATAAATCTAAATATTTTACTCCATATATTAAGGTGAAAATAAGGATCACTATGGTCTTAAGCAGGTTCTCATGTGCCCCATTCAATTTAATAATCTCAAGTGATGTAAATTTTTTTAAATTTTGAATGGGGTCCTTGGACTGAAAGGTTTGGGAAACATTGTTCTACATTTTAAATACGATATTGCCAGTAAATAAAAGAGTGGATTGGATGTTAGGTTTTATGGCAGAAGGTCCAAAAGTCGACAAGCTGAGCCAAAGACAAGACAGAATACGATCCAATAAAAGTATAAAATATTTGAAAATTAATAAGTCTAAGATAAAGATAAAAGGTGATTGAAAACATGTAAAATGTATAGATGAAAATAAAAATATTCAATCAATAGTCAGGTGATAAAACAAGATCCTTGGCTGCAGAATAACTAATGAAACTGAAGTGGACTTATGAACTTAATTTACATGTAAAAAATTTTGCATGTGAAATTTAAAAGACAAAAAAAATTAGATGAGGTCTAAAAGCCAACTGAACGTAAAAACGCAAAAAGGTTTGAATGGAGATTTTTCCCAATCAAATCTCGCAGATTTAAAATTGTGCTTTTAAAAAGTTTGATATGTTGATGAAAAACAGGATGATTAAAATGTGATAAACAGAAAATTGAGTATAGCATGAGCTGCAAATGGATGTGCTAATAAAAGAGTGGAAGTTCTTATTTCAAAGTAATGGACAAAGCTTGAGTTGATACTTTTAAAACAAGATATGGCACAATTAAAGTCTTTAAAGCAATAAACCATAGTTAAGTATGTGGCATACCTGGTCAAAGAGTTGTTTACCAGAGGTGTTGGGTTGGATAGCAAACTCCAACTCAGCATCCATGGTAATCACACGTACATTTACCTGAAAAAACAAGCAATCTAAATCAACCAACCATCCAACATTCATCAATGATAGTCAATAAAAAATAATATAAATGACTCTTACCGGTTTAGGCATTTTGGCTTGCTTTTTATTTCAATCTGAAAAACAGATAACACAAATTAAGAAAACTGCAATTAAAGCAACTGAAACTCCTAAGTTTAAGAATCTCAATGAGAGATCCTTGGCAAAATTTCATTGAGAAACAGTTTTTGCCCTCTTATCTGTTTTATAGCCTATTCTTCATGGATGCTAGTAAGACTAAGAGAATGCACTATCTGTATCCTACCTATTATCTCATAGTTTTCAATGCTGCAGCCTAGACTACCATATATTTGTCACATTATCTTTTTATAACAGTGATAGCTCATTTTTTTCCGTAGCAGAGATTATATTTAACCTAGAGACACAAAAAAAATTTCTGTCATGAGACATGCATGAAAAACACCTTACGAATCCTGTAAAAATTACAAGCAGACATGAAAATCATGACACTTCCTTTCCAAAACTGTCCCAGATATTTAGTAAAAATTTATTCTGGTAATAATGACAATTGAATGCAGTTCGTTTTGAACTAGTAATCAAAATTATGCATTCATGTTTCTCAAGTGCTTCTCAAATTGGGTTCAATGAATTGTATTACAGTAAATTTTTGAAATTTAAAAATGTGCAAATAAAATTTTTATCCACTATCAAAATCTAATTATCAATCAGCTTATGTAGTAATAAAAATCTACTTGAATAGGCCCAAAATTCAATTAACTCTGGACAAGGAAGTCAAGTTTTGTAAAAGTAACAAAATCAAGTTATAGGTTTCATTTGTTGCATTAGTCATATTTCGCAACATGAGAACTCATTTTATCCGGACTAACTGTTAAGTTGATTCCAAACTTCTAAGTACATTCTTGCCCATATCCTTGTTGAACCAAGCCAAAAAAATTTTAGGAAATTAATTGCATTAAACTAGTATATGCTTTTTTTATTTAGTAAGTTAAAATATATGTTAAATTAACTCAAATGACTATCACTCAACTCATGATATCATTACTCCTATGACACAAACTGCAGTTCCATAAAACTTAAAACTTTTCATTAAAGTTCAAAAATCAGAATCTATAAAATACCATTTTACCGCTTGGTTAATAAAATCAAACTTCGAAATTGTACATGGTTACTGCAAAGCAAACCTTGTTCAATTGCAATATCTACAGATCAATCAAGATCATAAATAGGCAAGCTTAGAATTTATTAGTAGATATTATAAATACCAGTTAAGCTCTGAAGTTCGGCTTTTGAAAGTCTAGGTCATTAGAACTCTGAGAACACTCATCAATCCAAAGTATCAAATACATACAATTCATTTTTAAACAGTTTCCCAAAGTGGGCAGTGAAGGAATCTTGAGGGAATGATTCCCCTGATCTCCCAGGGGAAATGGAAAGTTGGTGTTGAGGAGGAAGAGTGGGGAAAAGATGCTAAAAAAGTGCTGCCTAAAAATATTTTGAGCAAATACTCACGACAGTGATCCATTGTTGCAAAAGTATAAATTCTAAAAGGCCCAAGTTACAACATATATTACAAAAAACCAAACTGGTAACAGCAAGTGCTAACAAGCATATATATTTGCTCACACTTCCGACTGACAAAGGCTCTTACAAGTCCAGAGTGTAGTGGCAGAAATCTGGATGTTACGTCAAGTTTACCGTATAATACTACAAAAATGGGAAGACTTAATTGTGATGAGCAGAACTATTTTAATGCTTAATCAGAGCATATTTACAAAGGATATTCTTAATGTTACATACAAAAGGTATTATTCTGAAATATGTTCCTAAATTACACAGCTTCATACTATTTTGAGGAAATTAAAAATTATAGGCACAGCTACACTTGCAATTTATGATTAGAGAAGGTAGTTTATCAGCAGTAAAAAAGTTTAGAAACTTTAGGATCTTCTCAGAATTCCTAGTCACTAATCTAAAAACAAAGTACAAATTCTAACAAGGACATAAATAGGAACCCACTGCTAATTATTTATGATCAGAATTTAAACAGGCACATCTGAATAAAAAATGTGGGTGGAAATGAAGCACTTAACAAGAACCGAAATATTTAAAACTTGACGAAACATTTATAGATGAAACCTTTTATCTTTAAGGTCAAATTTTAGCAAAATAACATTCAAAATCAATTACATAATTCATTCAAACAAAGCTAATTAAGTCAGAAAAATTAAGTTTGTATATTTAAGCATGAACATGCATTTTACACATCTTTCCAACTCTCAACTTCAATACAAAATAAATAAATGTAATCCATTTACTAATACCCTAAGATGAGAATTTGTTATTTAAAATGTTACTATTTTCAAAACTACAAAGAATCTGATATTGATATGCTGAATACCCTTTAAATTGTTTTAAATACTAGCTAACTCCTCTTCCCCAAAAAAATATTTTTAGATACTTATATACAAAATTTTGAATAAAAATTCAACTAGAAAAGGAGACAAAAAATTGTAAATTGGTGTTAAGATTATAATAAACAATTTTATTACTTATGTGTTATTACTTATGTGTGTGACTTAAATTTTGAGAAAATGTTTTGAATGAAATTAAGGAATATGAAATACAACTAAACATGAGTACATCCAATGTTATACTTATTTAGGGATATTTGTCAAGTGACCTTGTAGATTGTTTTGTCAATAAAAGTGAGATCTAACTATTAATAAAGTACAAAAATAACTTCAGGTTTTATGCTGACTAAGTCAAATAAATTGTAATTTGATGATATCACAAGTCTTCCCTTATATTGCAATTGAGTAGGAAAATTGAATCTCGAAAAGAAAATGGAATTAAAAGAAACAAAAACCAAAACATAAAACAAAGAATTTTAAAATGACCAAGATTCATTGGCAGCTACTGGCAATAAAATTTTATTTTCAACCCAGCCACCAAGGCATTTAGGGATTTATGAACTTCTAACATGTTTAGATAAGTAAGGAATGCAACACTTTTGAGAGCTCCTGTTCGTTTTGTGCATCCGCACATAACGGTCTCATGACATGCATGTCACATGAATGTTTACAATGGGGATGGGACCAAGTAAAGTGTAAACATTGCAACTGCAAATCAGATTTTGAAATATACTAGGAAATGCCTATAAATGTACGCTAGATAGATATCAATCCAAAACTAGCCAAACTTCGTGGATAATTTCATTCAATGAGATAATATAAAAAAATTAATGACAAAATTATCAGATAGCATAAACTGAATTATCGATCGCTAAGCAAAGAGATAAAAACAACCAAATATTACAAATACTTAAAATGTTAATATCTACAATTTCACAAACCGAAATATTTTGAATTGTTGACTTCAGATATCAACATTAATATTTGAATTTGGATTGACGGGAGTCGAGTAAAAAGCCCTGCAGATACATAAAAACCAAGAATGCAGGTCTTAATGAATTTTTTTATTTTAAAGCATAAGGGGAAATACGCCCTGCCCAGTTATAATCATAGAGCCTACCTTGCAAGGGCGGCGCTCAAATGTCGTCGGCAAAATTCCGCAAGACACGAGCAATAATGAGCCAATTCTCCAAACTTTCGAATTTGGAACGAAAGAAATCCACTCCGCTCCTAGAGATACACCAAAAATATGTATGATTTCATCAATAACCGCAACTACAGCGGTGGAGATATTTTTTCCAGAATTTGAAGGCTGAGTCACACTACCACTATACATCCGGCGTGATTTTGCGATATTCCATAACTTGAAATGCAAATTTTAAGTGTAAAGTCAACTTCAGAAATCTATGTGCTATCCTGTCACTATCAATAATAATTTGTAAAGCACACACTTACCTCAAATGAGAAATATGCCGAAAGTAGATATATTTCGCGGACGAAAACCGCCACACGCCACTCAAAATGGCCGTTTGTAACTCAACAGCGGAATATGAAAGCAAATTCGGTTGTGATGCCATTTATGCTTAATAATACTATGGCTTTATCAGAAAACTTTTTAACTCAAAAAAATTCGAGTTGAATGTTGTAAACTAGTTTTTCATTCGAATTTCTGATTTTTTAGATAGTTTCATTCAAATTGCAGTTTCGATTTGTTATTTAAGATTTCTGTTAGAATTTCCGATTGCGCCGGGTTTGAATGACAGAAATGAAAACTGCTGCGAATTTTTTAATACATAGTCGATACAAGAGTAAATTATTGGCAAAAACGAATTTAGCTTCAGAATTTCAATAAAACTTTTTATAAATACTAAAAAATGAGTAGAATCGAATATTTTTGGAATTAAAACTGAAATTTTTGAAGACCTTAAAAATTATTGTTTGCATCAGTTTCCCAAACTTTTTGGCTCAATGCCTCCTTTTCAGACAATTTTCTTTCGCTTCCCCTCCGGAAAACTCTTTCTCAACTAATAATAAATTGTAAGTGTAGCTGTGCGTAAAATTTTTGAATTTCACCAAAATATTTACGGAGCCGTGTGTGTAGTTTTAGAATTTCAAAAAGCTTACAATTATTCAATATTGCTTACTATTATTAGTAAATAATATCAATCAAATCACGAAAATTTTAAGTAATAAATAATGAAAAGGATGAGCCTGGTGTTTTGCTATCAATTTTTCTATATTAGACTTCATTTTCGTCAGTAGCATTTTCAAATCTCTATTTGCAGACGGTTCTTTCTTTACTTGAAGATTTCTTACAACACTAAATCCAAGTTCAAATAAACAGGATGACGGAATTGCAATCAAAAATTCAAGTCAGAAGAGTGAGCAAATACATACTTGCTAACACTCGCCCTGTCATTTTTTAAGACCAAGTTACTTTTTTAAGATCAACTTTCATTTTACAGAACATAATTCTTGCGTCTATGCAGGGTAGTGTGTGATCAAGAGGACAGGTGTTTGCATGCAAGATTTTTAGGCGATAAATTTTTAACATCTTATCATTCACTTTTACTTCTTAACGGATCCTTTCGCCATTACTCTCCTCCTGAGATTCCTTCAGCACCCACAGCGGGGCGATAACGCCCACTTTGGAAAACAATAGTTTCAATCTCTCAATTTTCCGCTTCCGAATTCAGTCTTGATGAGTTACATGTAGTGTTATTTATATATGTCAACAATTAAAATGATACATTTTAAATTATTTACTATATTTTCGAACCAATCGCATGAACTATACGAATTAAGCAAACCGGCATTTCTAAAGTCTCGGTTTTACAATCTCTCGAGCAAATCTAACCGTTCTAAAATCTATCTACTCCGAAAGAATTAAAAGCATTCAACGAACAGAGATTTTTCTAAATGTGTACATTGATCTGAAATCAAAGATAGTGACGAATGCAAGTTAACAGCAACTCAAAGCAGTATTTTCAATTCAAACTTATTAGTTTATCTGAACTCGCTGTACCGTTAAATTGATAATTAGATATCTTCTGCAGTTTGTAGTTTTCTAGTTTTCGTTCTTATTTGTATTTTTGATTTCACTTAATTTTAGAACTAGTAGATTTGCCTTACCTTACTCGGGTTGAATTGGTTTTGTAGATTGAAAAAGTGACCAGAATAATCACTTTTATCTTTCGTAGAAAAATGTCAACATCATTTAAATGTCTGGGAAATAATTTTTAAACTGCATTTCAACATTTTTATGATTTCAATGTCTGGAAATCGTATGCATGCCTATTCATCCATATGATACATTTGACATACATTGCACCCCTATTGTATGACAAACCTACTACAAAAGTCGATTTTGAGTATTTATATGGGGGTAGGAATGCCCGTTCGTTTCCTGTTAAATTACCGTAACTCAATTCGTAAAAACAGCGAATCTACGACGAATACTCCAGGACTAATAGTTTTCCTATCAATATTTTTAGGCTTGTAACACTTTTGCATCAGGCATGCGACATTTTCTAATTTCGCTATTCTTAAGGGAAGGATGATAAGATATTCATGACTAATCTTTTTAAAAGCGAACACATTTTTTCTTGAAAATTCCCTTTATTGAGACGTGCAACAAAAAAGTGTTTTAAAATTGAATGTCTTTAGTACAGACAAAGCAAAAGTAACCTATTACCATACTTCAAAAAAAGGTTAATCGACTTTACAGCGTTTTATTCGCTGTTTTCAACAAACTTCTAGCAGGTATAATAAATTGCTTGAATATAGCTTCAACTCGTTAAGTAGGTAATTTTGATCTTCTGTCACTACAATAAAGAATTTTTAATATTTAAAAAGTTCTAATTCCGTTTTTTTACATTAGTTTTCTTTCAAAGTTCCATTTAAAATTTGCCTTCCTCTAACCTGCATTCAGCTTTAAATCAATTCTTTTATAAGGTTGTTATTGCTTGTGATGAATAGGAATTACAATTTAATAAAAAAATATTTATTAAATTTACAACCATAGAAAACAGCGAAACAAAACTAATGCAGGTAGGGGGAAAAAGTTGTTCTAAAGATATCAATTCGTGATTCTTTCTTATCTCGTGATCTCTCATGGAAACCTATGTTAAAATCTTAAAATACTTTGAATATATTAGATTATCTACCAGTCGTGGCTCAAAAGATTTTGTGCTGTACATTTTACTGTTAAAAGGAATTCTACAACTACACGAGTGTTAAACCAAGGACGTTTGAAAAAGTGTTGGGGGGGGGGGGGGGGGGGTATTTCAATTAACGTCACACTGGAGCTACACAATGGGCTATTGGTGACGGTCCGGGATCAATCCCAAAGGGAAAGATCCGAGGACAACACCACGTAATTTTGAACCACGGTCAGATGACGAGGCAACACCTGAGCTGGCACCCCACTCTCCAAACTTCCACACCACGCCAACGTGAGGACATTTGAGGCCACGACAGATTTAACGTGCACCAGCCCCCTTTGTACACGACGGTGTTTGGCTGGATTCGAACTCGCAACCCTTCGGTTGCAAGTCCGTTACTCTTCCAACCGGGCCACCGCGGCCCTGAAAAAGTGTTGATCGAAAATAATATTACTGCACGTGATCAAAGAACACGAGTTTTCGTTTGACGCATGAACTACACCTTACAGCATTTTTTTTATTCAAAGATTCAGTTTTAAATGGGAACCACAAAATATGTAAAGTGCAAGAATTTGAATTCCATAAAAATATTTTTTGGAAAAATAATTGCTTTTTCAGCAGTACTGGTAAAACAATCTGAGTAATCGCAGTACTCAATATGCATCCCAGATTCTCCAAAACTGCGAAATTAGGCTAATCTTTTAACCTTAATCTTAAAAAGTGATTTTGCATTAGAATGACACAAAATGGGTAAATAACTTGAAATATAGCGTAAATATTCAATGTGAACAAACATTCCAATTTTATTTATTTAGATTTAAAGAATCAGAATTCTTGTCATCCTAACGTTTTTCCATCTCTGGCTATAGGTAAAATTTCTTTGTAAGTAGTTATTCAGTTGTTTTAGCATGAAACTTGCCTAAATATGTTAGCAAAAGAAATTTAAATATAGTATTCACACAAGTTGAAATATGCTTTATGAAACATTATATAAATAAACAGTTTCTGTGATTATATTGAATAAGTTTTATGCGAAATTTGCACAAACAAACCCAAAAACAGACACATACAGGGAAGACAGACAGAAAGTTCAAATAAAAGTGAGTACTCACAGTATGCTAAGTTTCATGAAAATATACCAGCTATTTAATGATAGTAGGGGCACAAACAGACACCAAACTCAGAAGCCACTGATTTTGCATTAGAATGACACAAAATGGGTAAATAACTTGAAATATAGCGTAAATATTCAATGAACAAACATTCCAATTTTATTTATTTAGATTTAAAGAATCAGAATTCTTGTCATCCTAACGTTTTTCCATCTCTGGCTATAGGTAAAATTTCTTTGTAATTATTTTAATCAGGGAAAAATAAAAAAAAAAAATTTGTTTTGTGAAAAGTATTTGTCTTACTCATGAAAATAATTTTTGCATGAACACGCATTTTAAAGACGACAGTAGACGATTAGTTTCACATTCCACCTGCGACAAAAATCTATAGGAATTACTACTCGAAATGATTACGGAATATATTTGTATCAGTTCCAGCTGTCATCATGATAGAGTAAGTGCTAAGAGAATTCGTCATATTAGATACACTTATTTCAAATGTTCATGTAAGGAGACGCCCGTGTTTTCACGAATATGTATTATCTACAGTTTCTCGTGCATATTCAGCGTATACGTTAACATTTATATGTAAGTAATAAAAATTAAATTTCTAAAAAAGAATACAGAAAGAATGGAACAGAAAATAGTACCTCAATATCTAACTAATTTTACAAAACAAAAAATGTTTGATGCAATTGGAATCTGGTGATATAAAACGCTTATTTTAGAACATCCCTGCTGTTATTAAACTGCAGACGATTTTAATTCTTCGCGAGCCAAGATATCAATGTGCGCGCGCAAACGATAATAATTTGGCATTCATTAAACGAATTATCCGGCACGCGCGCACAAACAATCCTTTTTTTCCAAAATGAATCCTTTTAAATCAGAAAATAAGCCTCACGAAGCAGAATTATCTATTTTGCTGTATTATAATTCTATCCATGCTCTAAAATTCCTACACATTTTTAGAATTTTCATGATTGCTTTAAATTTTTAGGTGGCATCGGCTGCCTGTGTTGTCGTTGGTTTTGATTTTTTCATTTGTTCAGTGGCTCTCAAAATTCAGAAATCAACTGAAATGGTTGTAGGAGCAAAAACATTAAAAAAAAAAACAGAATTTGGAGATACTGGTCGATATTTTCACAAATCGGTTCAAACATCTAATTTCAAACGTGTTGAAAAGCTGATAAGATTGACTCGATAAAAACCAAAGAATAGAGGGAAGGAGAATATTACTGAGTAGAATTGTTTAAATTAGCATTTCTTATTGTTTAAACAAATTTAATTCATGGAAATTCTTCGGGTATGTTGGGACAAATATTACAGTACGTTTTTCCTTGTGCTTGTTATGTTTGTGGCAAATTTTTTGTCCTTTTTTTCCCATTGCTTTTTAATTATGTATGAAAGTAGGTGAAAATTTTTTGTAACTTGCTATTCATGGTTAATATTCGCACAAGCAATATTTTTGTAATAAAATAAAAGAAAAATATTAAACATATATATGACTAGAAAGTCATCTTTTTCGCATTTTAAATGATGTATCTACTTTTTATTCAGAAAGTAATTAAATAATCCAAAATCCAATACTTAGCTTTTTACCAAGTGACTATTCAAGTATATTAAAGGATAAAAGCGTGCAAGTGATAAAATTTGTAGGAAATTGATTTTTAAAATTCTTAAAAGATGTTCAACTTTTTTAAAAACTCAACAACTTTATTCGTATAAAACAAAGTATTTTTTAAATTAAACTTTTTGTTTTGATACAGATTTTCAAATACATATTTGTCAAAAATCTAAGTAAAAATTTTCTAACATACCCAGCTCCCTCAAGATAGCATTAATATTTCCTTCCAACATTCTGGTAGCTCACTTTGAAGAGTCGCACATTAGCAACCGGAGGGACGTGGGTCCAAAACTCAATCCAACCAAAGACCGTCGTGCAAGTGGGGGCTGATGCACGTTAAATCTGTCGTGGTCTCAAAAGTCCTCACCTTGGCGTGATGTGGAAGTTTCAAGAGTGGGTGCCAGCTCAGGTGTTGACCTCGTCAACTGAACCGTGGCTCAAAATTGGGTGATGTCCTCGGTCTTTCCCTTCGGGATTGATCCCAAAACGTCGCCAATAGTCCGTTTGTTGCTCCAGTGCGACGTAAATTTAACTACCAACCCACTTACTTACCTTCAATGGTAGTACATTTTCTGTTGCAAGTGGTGCAAGACTTTGAAGCTATTTTTATCCAATCTTGATTTTATATCCTCTAAAGTTAAAATTAACTTCTTAAAACCCTTTTTCTAAGTAAAATCCTTCATGTCCTGTTATTTAGTTTCAAATATAATAAATTTTGTAAATTGGATTTTCTTTATAGTAAGCTTGCCTAAACTTTTTAAACAAAATAATAACTGGTTAGTAGTCATATAATTTAAACATGACTTCATTTTTGTCATGTTTAAATTATAGTAATTTTGTTGTTATTATAGTAATAAATTACTTTAACCCTCCAATTGGTTTCGACAAGATACCTCCTCCATCAAAATCTGACCAATTTTGCTTATGACGAGATATCTCGACATCAAATATTGCCGATCTTTTTATGATGACGAGATCCAAGATTTGGTCAGTTTTTTCGAATGACAAGATATTTCGTTTATCAAGATCTAGTTAGTTTTGCTGACGACGAGACAACCACCAGGAGGGTTAAGCCCTTTTCAAATTCTTTTGAACATGTTTCTTCACTTCCAGCTAGTAAGTAAAGTGTAAAATTGTTTAAAAATACATAGTTTACCTCTCACTTTTCTCACAGAATCTCTTATTGCGACTTTGGAGTTTTCCCTTAGGCCTTTGGCATTTCTTGAACCGGTTCAACAAGCCAATCCATCACGGGTTAGGTATTTATGTAGTTAAAATTATGTCTTAAATTTTTTACTGAAGTCTTGGAAACAGCAGGAGCAATAAATAAGTTCGGGTTTGGTGTTTAAAAGCATCAGTGTATAAATTATTGTTGTACATGTGAATGTAATGCAAAGAGACCAGTGATTTTCAACCGGTGTACCGCGGCACACTTGTGTGCCTAAATGTTGAAACAGCTTGAATTGCGAAAGATTTATTTCATTTCAAAGGTTTAGTTTTGAACTTTTGACAAGTGTGTTCAGAAATAATTTCAAGTAATACCCGTGTAAATAATTTTGAGTATTATTTTTTATTACAAAGTATCAAAAACATATTTCAAAAATATTATTTAGGAAGTCACTTTGTAGGTAGGTATTTTTAATTAACGTCACACTGGAGCAACACAACGTGCTATTGGTGACGGTTCGGTATCAATCCCTAAAGGAAAGATCCCAGGACAACGTCTCGTAATTTTGAACAACGGTCGGATGACTAGGTCAACACCTGAGCTGGCACCCCACTCTCCAACATCCACACTACGCCAACGTGAGGGCATTTGAGGCCACGATAGATTTAACGTAAATCAGCCCCCGTGTACATGACAGTCTGGCTGGACTTAGTTTCGAACTCGCAACCCTCCGTTTGCTAATCCGTTACTCATCCAACCGGGCTACCGCGGTCAGCTGATTATTACACGTGACTCTAAAATCGGAACGGTGAGAGTTATGTCCTCATCCAAAATCGATTTTCACTCCTTTTTCAAAATTCAAATTGATATAAAATTAAAAACACTCGGTATGTTCATGACTTGAAGCTTTACGCAATCCCATGAACGGTCCTTG
The DNA here is from genome assembly GCA_933210815.1 of Meta bourneti. Lineage (NCBI taxonomy): Eukaryota > Metazoa > Arthropoda > Arachnida > Araneae > Tetragnathidae > Meta > Meta bourneti. Next base: position 96,973,190 of record OW119929.1, on the reverse strand, counting down.
TCTCTTGCACATATCATTTAAAGTTTCCTTTAACTTATTAATTAAATTAAATAATTTAATTTTTTCCCATAAGATAAAATATCCCATTTCAAAGATATTCCGCACACGCAATATTTGCTTTTAATTTCAAAGAATCACCTTTTAATAACCAAAGTCGGAAAGAAATATAAATTCTTTATAAAAAAAACAAGTGTTTTCATTAACTAGACGAAGTTTTCAACTGTATGAAATCAAACTCTGAGTCTTTCGAAGTCAAGGACCAAGTAAATGACTTTAGCCTTCGTGTAATTAGGGGTCATAAATGATGAAATGATTTTCCGATCCAAACGTGTTACTTTTATCGGATGAAAACGTATTAATTAAATCGAAAGTACTCGTCTTTTTATCGCAGATAAATTTTCGTTGTGCCTGAGCTGAAATTTCGCATAAAAAGTTCCAAATTAAAAACATATCATTCTATTTACACAATCTTCCTTACCTTCAGGATTATGGCTATTTTATTTTTCAACTATTTTGCGAAGATATGAATATATCAATTTTTTTTGAACACTTATTAACTTCAGTGCTAAGTTCGGAGTTTGAGTTGTGAATATTTTAATTCTAAATCGATTGTATGGGTGTGGTTGTGTGTAGTTGAATTAAAGTCGCACTGGAGCACCACAACGGGTTATTGGTGACTGTCCGGGATGAATCCTGAAGGTAAAGATCCGACGGTACCACGTAATTTTGAACCACAGTCAGAACACGAGGTCAACACCTGAGCTGGCACCCCACTCTCCAAACTTCCACGACACCAAATCTATTGTATGTAAAATTACATTTTTCAGAGTCAAGTATTTTTAAGAGTTACCTTTGTGTCAAAGACAATAATGGAAAATGAAAAAAATTTTGTAGTTCATAATTTTGTTTTAAAAGTATCTTCGGAAAATGATTTTTCGACAAAAATTGAAAAACTATCTTCGCTGCAACAGAATAACGTGTCACTCAAAATCACTAGAGCAAAAATGCTGTCTCAGTCAAGTAAATTAAATTGGCCCTGTCATTGTAATCATTCACTATACTATATCTGTTTTATACTTATTGCTACTTCTTTCTCTACTAACTACTCTCTTTCTAATTACCACTACGTTTGAGGCACAATTACTACAGCTCTCTATCTTTCTCTGAATGGAAAACAACAGTCATTTGAAGGTTCAAAAGGAAATTAGCAAAGTATTACCCCTGTATATCGAGCTCATGAAAATTGCCTTTGTGATTATAACTGCATCGATATTTTTTTAAAAGAGATAGGTATTTTAATTAATGTCACACTGGAGCAACATAACGGGCTATTGGTGACGGTCCGGAATTAAACCCAAAGGGAAAGATCCGAGGACAACACCACGTAATTTTGAACCACTTTTTTAAAGAAATAATTACATTTCTACACGAAATTTCATAGATTTTTGTTGTGTTGGCTCCTTAACCCTCTTGTGGTTTCACCAAGATATCTCGTCCATCAAGATCTGACCAGTTTTGCTCATGACTAGATATTTCGTCATCAAGATAATTCCGATTTTTATGATGACGAGGATCAAGATCTGGTCAATTTTCTTCCAATGACGAGATATCTCGTCAATCAAGATCTCTAATGGTTTCGCCCTTCGAGTTGTAGGCGGCGCAGGTTCGATTCCTGTCAGGTGCGTTCATCCCTTGGTGTATTACTCTCTTCTGTGTCAGTAGAACCTTCATCGTGTGTATGTCTATTACTTGATGTTGTATGTCTTGTGTCTGGCGCAGCATAGCCAAATATGGCCCTTGCGCCATAAAACCCCAACAATCCAATTCTAATGGTTTCACTAATGATGAGATACCTCGTCGAGACAACCACTTGGAGGGTTAAGGACAACACGACTTTACAAGAAGTTGCGCAGCAAAACCATTTCGGCTCCATCGTACTGGAATCATTGCTCCTGCTCGTTTAATTTGCAACTATGCATGTCATGTATATGTTACAACATACGCGGAATTAAAAAAAAATACAATTGTACATATCCGAAAATTACATTCAGAATCCGAATGGACGCAGAACTAACGCGACTGTTTGTAGAAGTTAAAACAAGCAAGGAATTGTTGGAAAAAAGGCACTAGACACACCATAGCTCTATTTGCACAGATGTCGGTGGTAGATTACCTCCATTCATTAAGGACGGTGAAAAAAGCGTTTTTACTCATTCTTACTGCTTTGTTGCAAGCACACTATGCCAAGTCATGGCTTAAACACTTCATCTCGTTTACAAAAGACAATGGAGAAGCATTAATGAGCCTGGCATGATGAAAAGAGAAAGAAAAATATTGGTGAAAATTGAAAACGAAAAATAAATTGGTACGCGATGAATGGAATTGTTTGAACGTTACTTCCTGGCTTTCCAGGGTCTTATCTGTTCGTTTAGCTATTTTTGTGCATAAATTAGCCTCTGATTGCTGAGTTTCTTGAATCAAATTAAATGTCTTAGTCCTTTCTGTTAATCTCTTCATAATGTGCGGGGACTCAAGATTGAATCACGTAATCATGAGTTGTATTGACATCAATTGTTTATTACTCAAATGCGTTTAATAAGTGATGAGATTGCGTCTTACCGTATTTTCTTGATTATTTTTTTACAAGATTAAGAGACAAAAAATATTTGGAGGGTCGTATCTGTTTTCCGGACCGGGTAAAACTGTCCGGAGAGTCGTATCTGGTCTGCGAACCAGTTAAACCTGTCTGGAGGGCCGTATCTTGTGTGAGAGCCTGTTTGGAGGGCCGTATCTGGTCTGCGGAACCAGTGCGGTAAGCCTGCCCGGAGTACCGTATCTGGTCTACTAGCCGGGTAAATCAGTTCGGAGGGCCGTATCTAGTCTGCGAACCAGTTAAACCTATCTGGAGGGCCGTATCTAGTCTGCGAACCAGTTAAACCTATCTGGAGGGCCGTATCTTGTGTGAGAGCCTGTTTGGAGGGCCGTATCTGGTCTGCGGAACCAGTGCGGTAAGCCTGCCCGGAGTACCGTATCTGGTCTACTAGCCGGGTAAATCAGTTCGGAGGGCCGTATCTAGTCTGCGAGCCGCGTAAACCTGTCCGGAGGATGGTATCTGAACTTGTGGGCCTGCTAACCTATTCACATGGCTCTATCTCGTCTGCGGGCCTGATAAAAACATTTGTAGAGCCGTATTCGGTCGTCAGGCCTGCAATCATCAATCTATTGCTACTATTTATTCATCTTACGCATACGATCATTAAATTGTCATTAATTGAGAAAACAATATGTACAAAAAAATTGATTAATAAAATTTTATTTAAAAGTTTTTCCAAAACAAAATTTTGCCAAAAAAACGTCCCGTATTTTGTTTCTATTCCACTGGAGTCGAATTAGGTATTCATTCCGTGTCTATTTTGCAGTTTTAGCCTCTTTGCATTTGGTGTAAAAGCCGCAAATGGAAGGCGTGCGACATCACAAAAGCACTATTTATAAGCGCTGTATTTTATCTGTGTAGGCACAATAGCTTTCTTGTATTGCATAAACGATGGCTTTCTTTCTTCGTTGCATCAAACGTTAGCATTTGCAGGGGCCGTAAGCAAACTGATGTTTTTATGTGATGTTCTCATGGTTTGCGATAATTGTTTCACTCTTTGTAATTATGTTTTCGTGTCTGAATCAGTGTAATAAAGGTTTTAGTTCACGATCAACATTAGGTTTCTATTTTGTCCAGTTCTGAAAAATATAATTTTTGTGCAGGTAAAAATAATATAGTCCAGTGTGCAATGTACCAGTATGCAATGTTTGTTTCACTCTTTGTAATTATGTTTTCGTGTCTGAATCAGTGTAATAAAGGTTTTAGTTCACGATCAACATTAGGTTTCTATTTTGTCCAGTTCTGAAAACTATAATTTTTGTGCAGATAAAAATAATAGTCCAGTGTGCAATGTACCAGCCTTTTCCTACCCAACGATATAATTTTTTTAATTAAGCATTTAACAAAATTTATGTCTTTCGGACTTATTTTTGCAACATGTCCGAGGAAAATAGTTTCGAATAAGCCCATCCTGTGAAATATGAAAACTATCCTATTTCATTTGTACATATTAGATAAGAGCATGTATTAAGTAGGTAGGTAGTTGAATTTGCGTCGCACTGGAGCAACATAATGGGCTATTGGCGACGGTCCAGGAGCGATCCCGAAGGGAAATATACGACGACAGCACCTAGCCATTTTGAATCACGGCCAAATGACGAGGTCAGCACCTGAGGTGGCATCCCTCTCCAAACTTCCACACCTCTCCAACGTCAAGACATTTGAAGCTACAACAGATCTAACGTGCACATGCCCCCAGGTACACGACGGTATTTGATTGGATTGAGTTTTGAATTCACAACCCTCCAACTGGGCTATCGACACTGTCAACTGGGCTACCGAGGTTCAACGTTTTCTAGAATGGAGAAGAGATGTGTGTGAGGGGTAAAAGCTTATTTTTCAAAAGTGGGTGGCTACCTCCCCTGTGGGCATTGAAGGAACTTTTGGGAGGGAGCAATGCTGGCTCCAAGGGAAATAGGGGGTCGTTGAGGAACAGGGGTGGACATTAGGATGATGCTAAACAAAATTTTTCGCCTAGAAATGTTTTCAGTAGTTATTCACTTGAGCATACATACACTCACTAGGGTGAAGTATTGTAAAATGCAGATTACAACTGATCGGTCCAAAAACAAGATAACATTAAGTGATTATTAACATTAAAGATAAGCGAGTGTTACGTATTTGTAAGTATTTTTTCATTAGTGATTATTTTTAATTTTTCTAGTTTGATTGGTATATTAATTATTGAGCAATCCAGTGTTTATGTGCAATCTATTTTTGTTATTTCATTTTGATAAATAGATGTATAATTTCAGACCCAAGTTGTTTTTCGAAACTAGCTTTTTGAAATTCTAAAATTACACACACAGTAACATAAATATTTTGGTGAAATAGAAGAATTATTGGCACAGCTATACTAGAAATTTATTATTAGTTGAGATTAGTTGAGGGGGATAAGTTTTCCGAAACAAATTGTCGTTGAAAAGGGGACTTTGAATAAAAAAATTGGGGAAACTATATGTTAAAGGGTTGGACATTTTCACAGCTGCATTCCAGTCACCAATGTTCGATTCTAACGGAATTTTGTATCATTAAAAAAGAAAGAGGAAAAGGATGTAAATGATAAAGAAATAATTAAGGTCGTGAATAATTAAACCATTTCCTGCTATCGTAGAGTGGCTTCAGTAGAAACTTTGGAGGATTTAAATCATAGTTTCACAAGTTTTCATTGGCTCAACACCCCCGTTCCAAAGACAATTTTTTCCGGCGCCCTCCTGGAATACATCTCAACTAATATTAAATTGCAAGTGAAGCAGTCCTGTAATTTGCGAATTTCATCAATATTTATGGGTATCCCGGTTGGAAGAGTAACGGATTAGCAACCGGAGGGTTGCGAGTTCGAATCCAACCGAAGACCGCCGTGTACAAAGGGGGATGGTGCACGTTAAATCTGTCGTGGCCTCAAATGTCCTCATGTTGGTCTGGAAGTTTGGAGAGTGGGGTGCCCCAGCTCAGGTGCGACCTCTTCATCTGACCGTGGTTCAAAATTACGTGGTGTTGTCCTCGGATCTTTCCCTTCGGATTTCATCCAGAACCGCCAATAACCCGTGTTTTGCTCCAGTGAGATGTTAATTAAATACCTACCAAAATATTTATATAGCTGTGTGTGCAATTTTAAAATTTCAAAAAGTTAGTTTAGAAATAAAACATCTTGGTTGGTTTTATGGCGCAAGGGCCATATTTGACATGCTACGCCAGGCACAAGACATACAATATCAAGTAATAGACAAACACACAATGAAAGTTTTATTGACACAGAAGAAAGAAATACACCCAGGGAGCAATGCAGTTGACAGGAATCGAACCGGCGCCGCCTGCAACATCGAAGGTTGCTTGCGCACTGAACCACGAAGGCCTCATGAAACTTCTTGTTACTGAAATTGTAAAGCTATTTATTGAAATGAAATCACAAAAAATGAATTGCACATAAACGCACTAGTTTGCTTATTATTAGTCAATTGTATCAATCAAATCAGTAAAATTAAACATAATCGCAAATGAAAATGGTGAATGATGTTGTGCTATCTATTTATCTCTGTGGGGCTCTATTTTCGTCAGCAGCGTCCTTGATGATACTGGTGTGCCTTACGGATGGTGGAACTTCTTAAAATGTGCAACATTTATTTCATTTCGATTATAAATTATATATTTATTATATTTCGATTATATTCGAAATTTATTAGTTTCGAACGTTTGACAAGTATGTTCAAAAATAATTTCAAATTTCCGTATAAATAATTTTGAGTATTATACAAAAATTATCATATATAGTTTGAAACGATTTTTCAAAGGCTGTAGCGAAAAGGGGTTGGTAATTTATATTTGTAAATCAAGCGAAATTATAGGTTTTTTTAGATCGGAAAAAATATAATACATTTTTTGGTGTGACGTAGAATCTTAAAAAAATTGGTTTATGCGAGCCATGAGGTGAAAAAGGTCGAAAATTGCTGGTCTAGACAAATCCAATTAATGGTAACCCAGTTGGAAGAGTAGCAACCGGAAGGTTGCAAGTTCGAAACTCGATCCAACTAAAGACCGTCGTGTACGTGGGGGCTTGTGCATGCTAAATGAGTCGTGGCTTCAAATGTCCTCACGTTGGTGTGGAAGTTAGAAGAGTGGGGTGCCAGCTCAGGTGTTGACCTCGTCATCTGACCGTGATTCAAAATTACGAGATGTATCCTCGCATCTTTCCCTTCGGGATTGATCCCGGACCGTCGCCAATAGCTCTAGAGCGACTTTAATTCAATTACCTACCTACCAATCACTGGAGCTCAATCGTTATACAAAAACCCGCTCAGCTAAATAATAAACTTAACACTTCTCAAACAGGCGTTTTAATTCACAAACCTTTTCTAAAAACTTGTTTATCTTTCCTACATAGAATTAATGTTTTACTTTATCACAATTATTGCAATTATTTCCTATAACTATTGTGTAAATTTTCTATGAAGTTTCATAAGTGTCAGATGTGGTTAGCGATCATTTTTTGCTACACGAGAGCTCATTATACGGGTATTTGGGATTAAAGTTTACAAGGAAGTATTCAAACCTCATAAGAGTAAGTTACTGTCCGCTAGTCTGGTATGGCACCTTGTCTATTATACAGGATGAGTCTAAATTGTTTTTACAAAATAAGAGGGGTGATAGTACCCATCCAGACGAGCAATAATTACCATGGAACATAGGGTCGCATTCCACTCTGAGAGGTAGAAAAGAGTAAAGTCGAAACACGTCGAGCATGAACAAGTCATCGCCTCTGACGTCGTTTTGTACCTGCCTTAGTAGCATATCTCCTAAGCAAGATGGCCTGGTCTGGGGGCACATGAAATCTTTAGTGTACCAGACGCCTGTGGACTCGGCTGAAGATCTCGTAGCGAGAATCGGTGTTGCCGCAGACAAAATTTACACACCAGGAATCTTCGAGAGCCAGTCATTCCTTCGCCGGTGTGAACTGTGCAACGACACTTTGAGCACTTGCTGTGAGTTGATCAATCAATCAGATTGTGCAACTTTAGGCATCGTTCATTCGCTTTCCCAACACTGTTCATGTTGAAATTCTAATTTGACTCTTTTCTGCCTCTCAGAGTGGAATGCGACCCTATGTTCCTTGCTAATTATTGCTCGTCTGGATGGGTACTATCACCCCTCTTGTTTTGTAAAAACAATTTAGACTCACCCTGTATTTATAGCATAGCTCTATTTTGAATAAATTAAGTGCGTAATTGACCGAAAGATCATACACCAATCTATTAGATATAATTAATACTTTCTTTTGAAATGTAGTTACGCCGGTTTTACAAGGGAATCCAGTCTCTAGAGTAAGAGAGGGGAACGTAACAAAAATGTCTTATTTTAGCCTATCTGCCGGGTTTATGTAACAAATTAAACTTTTTTCTCAAAACGTTTTTACTTCTTGGTTATACATAGATTTGTTTTGTTTACACAAACACATCGTGAGCTGTAATTGCATATTTATGTGCGACTGTTATGCGCGTTAAGCAGTAGTGCATCACCCACAAGGCTCTGTAGAAGCACGCATTGGATGGTTTTTATTGGATTTTGATTATTTAAAGCAGGGGTGCACGGATTGCGGGCCTCATGCCGCCGGCCTCACGATATTTTATTTTAACTTTAAAAGTCACACGATAAGTACTTTAAGTTGAAACTTCGTTGCTAGAATAATGCATTAAAGTGCTCAAACCTCTTTGGGTCGACATATATCTGTGAACAAACTTTTCCAGTCATGTTATTAACAAAGCGGAAAATTGGAACCGCTTTACGAATGAAAATTTAGAATTGCGCTTGGCTATAACAAAAATCAAACCAAATATTAAAACAATTGTTAAATTAAAGCAATGTCACGCATCAAATTAAATTCTTTGTGTTTGCTTTTACTATCTTTCTTTTTTTGTAACAATACAAAATGTAAATAATATAAATAACAAATATCAATATATAAAATAAATAGGTAGGTATTTTAATTAACGTCACACTGGAGCAATGCAGCGGGCAATTATAAAATAAATAATATATGATAGATGACTTACATATGGTTTTTTTAGGCTGCCCTCCCATAAATTATATGGCCATGGTAGCCTGGTTGGTAGAGTAACGGACTAGCAATCGGAGGGTTGCGAGTTCGAATCCAACCAAAGACCGTCGTGTACAAAGGGGGCTGGTGACCTCAAATGTTCTCACGTTGGCGTAATGTGAAAGTTTGGAGAGTGGGGCGCCAGCTCATATCTTTATCTTCGGGAATGATCCCGGACCGTCGCCAATAACCCCCAGTGCGACGTTAAAAAACTCCTACACGCATTCTTTGTAATTTTGTATCGTCCTTAGTTTATTAATAAATGCCTGAACCGGAAGGTTGCGAGTTCGAAACTCGATTCATCCAAAGACCGTCGTATACGTGGGGGCTGGAGCACGTTAAATATGTCATGGCTTCAAATGTCCCCACGTTAGCGTGGTGTTGCGTTTGGCGCAGCTTCTCCACATTCTCGGACCGTGCTCCCCAAAATCCCAAATCAATCCTATCCACCGTCTGATCCTTCGGGTTTGATCCCGAACCCTTGCCAATAGCGCGGTGTGTTTCTCCAGTGCCGACGTTAGTTAGAATACCTACCTACCACCGACTGATACTTTCATGTGTGTGTGCGTGCGAAGAGCTCCTCAAACTTCAAAACTTTAAAACAGGGTGTCAAACTCAATTAAAACAAGGGTCATTTAATGCAACTGGTAAGATTCACGCGGGCCACATCACATTTACAAATTGTCTTAAAATTATATTTTGAAGTGAGGATTCAGGAGTATGGATAAGATAATTAAAACACATTATGTAATTAAGTGAATTTAGGGTAATAATTTATAACATTCCTATTTTATTTAAAGTTTATTTAATTTAAAGTATTTATAAAACTAAAATTAATTTTTTTACCGGAAACTTGTCAGCGCTTTCCTCCTACTCGTTTTCCAATATCTGGATTCAAAGACTGAGAACAATCTTCATGATGGCAGATAGATGATTATCAGTTAATCTTGATCTGTAGGCCGTTTTATTTAATTTCATGGACGAAAATAGTTGCTCACACATTTTTAACATGACAAAATTGTGTGTACGGTTATTGCCTCGATCTCCTCTAAGTGCCATTTTCTTCATAACATATTGTCCTGTTTTCATTTTATTTCAGAACATCGTGGGCCACATGCGGCCCGCGGGCCGCCAGTTTGACACCCCTGCTTTAAAATAAGGGTAGGTAGGTATTTCAATTAACGTCCCACTGGTTAAAATATGAGAATAATAAAGTGTGGGAGAAGTGTGCCAGACGCACACAAACCTACTTCGCAAGGTGAGCGAAGAGATTACCCAAATTGGGATAAGTTGCCTGTGACCTTATGATGAGTTGATTAGTCACACGTGCGTGCTGGCTATCGAAGTAGGACAGGAGTTAAAAGACGACCAATACCATTCTCTGAACCGGTACCTGTTTACGATATCAACCTCAGTTCGTTATGGTCGGAATAACGAATGCATAATAGTCGCGTTATTTACAAAACGAAAAGGAAAATAGAATCAGCTATGAATGAGCCTGTGACCTTGACATTAATTAAAATGAATGCGATTGTTAAGTGGACATGACACGATAATGTTGGTTCTGGAATGTTGCCTTGTCCAGAGATGGATCACCTAGTATAGGCGAGTGCCTATATTATTTTTTAACCCTCCTCGTGGTTGTCTCGACGTTCGAAAAGCCGACCAGATCTTGATGAATGAGATATCTCGCCAATCGGTGATAACTGACTAGATCTTAATCTCATCATCATCAAAAAATTGGCAATATCTTGGAGATATAATAAAATCGGAAGTATCTCGTCATTAGGAAAATTGGTCAGATCTCTATGGACGAGATATCTCGTGGAAACCACTTGAGGGTTAAAAGATGGCCACAATTGCATAATAGTTACATAATCTGAGCTTATTTTATTTAGTTATCAAAATGCTATGATAAAATTTCAAATAGTGGATTTAACTTTTTCATTGGATTGAAAATTTGCTTCATTGACATTCTATAGGGTTGAAAATTTGCAAAGAATATCAAAAATTTATATGGACGGAAATAGTTGCTCACACAAGTACGTACTCCCAAAATAGCATAAAATTTGTGCAGCAAACCTTTCAATTTCCGGGTATTTTTCACCTAAAATAAGAATATATTTTGGGAATTCCTACTTCTCGATATTTGTCTTTTAAAACCGAATCATTCTGGAAATCAATTAATTCCAGTTGTATCGAAGGGGGAGCATTTTCAACTTCAAAGGAAAAAGGCCTAATAAAAAGAAACATTTTTTTGTAACTCTTTGAAATCATTAAAACGAGAGCATCGCGGGCCACAAAAAATTACCTCGGGGGCCGCCAGTTTGACACCCCTGATCTAGAGCGTTGAAATGGATAAGAGCTTCTCATTGGTTGCATGAAATGAAAAAACTAACGATAGATATTTTAATTCTAGATCAAAGTAATCGCAACATTTTCTCAAGTCAGTGAATATTATATGAAATACATGAGCTAAAAATATTCTAATCCCCATTTCAAGCCTCCGATTTTTTTTGTCAGCTTTCTTATTCTTTTAATCTTTTCTCACGCGAAAAAGAAAACAAGAGTGAGTTATTTCATTTCCGTAAAACAAGCCATGTGGCTTGTTTTACAGAATAACGCTGTGAGATTAGGCTAATTCTTTCTCTCTTCAGCGCCCGCTGCGCTTGGAACTGTGTCATCCATCCCCGTGCTCTCGACACAGATAATGGAAAAAGGAAAGACCCGCTTTTTAGTGTCTGCATGACATCAAACTCATTCATTTATGCAGAAAAGATCCTGGCGGTTTCTGAAATCGTTCCAAATGGGCCGCGGTAGCCCATTTGGAAGAGTAACGGATTACCAACCGGTCTCGAAACTCGGCCAAACCAAAGACCGCACTGTCCACGGGGGCTGGTGCACGTTAAATCCGTCATGGCCTCAAATGTCCTCACGTTGGCGTGGTGTGGAAGTTTGGAGAGTGGGGTGCCAGCTCAGGTGCTCACCTCGTCATCAGACCGTCATTCAAAACTGCGTCCTCGGATCCTTCCTTTGGGGATTGATCCCGGACCATCGAGAATAGCCCGTTGTGTTGCTCTAATGCGACGTTAATTTTAACTACCTACTGAAGTCGTTCAACACAATGCCTATTCGGAAGCACCTTAAGGTATCCGAACACGTTCGAGACCCTTTTCTTTTAAATGTGGTATAGTAACATTTTAATGATATTTTTATGTTTAGTGTTATTTAAACAATAGCATTGGGCTATAAATATTTAAAATATATATTAATAATTTTGTAAAAATTATAATTATATATAAAATTTTAAAGAAATTTGTCATAAACTTCAAGTGTGCTACATGAAAATCTATTCAACCAATTTGAAAAATGATGCTACCAAAATAAACTACATGCATTTTTCTAGGGAATGAACTAGAATCAAAAGGATATTTAAATAAGCAAAAATTTGACAAGCGGTCAAAAAATGAATACAAGATTTTTGATAGTTTTACAGTCATATTTCTTAAAGAAATGGCCATAATTTAAAAACTTTTCAACACAGCATAATTCTTTTAGTTCATTGTATAAAGAACAAGTTCTCAAAGTTTTACATGAATCCATCAATAACTTTTAGTGTTATAACATTTTAAGTGAGGAAATAATGCATAAAATTAATTTAGAGAAAAATGCATTTGAAGTGTTAATTGTTATGTTTTTAATTTAAATAAACAGTCAAAGAGAAACTATTTAAACATTTGAGAAACCTTTCTAAAATTATATTTGTAAGAAAAGTAAGTTTTAAATTTAAATTTTGACAAGTTTTTGGTCTTTTCACGGCCATTTCCGGCGTTTTTCATACCTACTTCCGGTTTTCCTGCCTTGATTAAAATCTTAATATCTCTGCAACTAATTAACTTAGAGACAAAATCAAATATATTTTGGAAAGTTAAATAAATGCTCTATCAAATGAGATCAAACTCTTTTTAGGGGATTTTTGGTCGAAAATGACATTTTCAACGTGTTCGGATACCTTAAATTCTAAATTTTCCGAATTCGTTAATGGAATGTCAGAATGAATCTGTGGTTTAACCCTCCAAGTGACTTCGACGATGTATCTTGTCAATAAAGATTTCGCCTAATGAAGAGATCATCAGGGTATTCTCATTTTTTTTAGTATGATGAGATCATAATCTGATTAGTTTTTTCTTAGGACGAGACATCTTGTCTATCAAGATCTGCTCCTTTTGCTAATGGCGAAATAAATCATAGAGACAATCACCAGGAGGGTTAATGAAATGCAATGAAGTCTTTCGAATTGTGCTCTAAAAGTATTTTACAGACCCGATGCATTTTAAAAGATCGTAGCGTGTTTTATGATTTTACGAAATCAATGTCAACAAAACAAATTTTTGCAACTTAGAAAATTATGTACCACGCTTTCGGTTTAAAGCAAAATATTTTTTTAACAAAATTACAAATTTTAAAGTGAAAGAGAATTTATGTGAAGTAAATCCTTCTCTAGTGTTCAGTCGATCTTGGCTATTCATCTCCAATAGAATTTATTTATTTTGTTTTCATTTGGAGGTTTATGCAACAGCAGAGTTGCTGGCATTCCTTCTATTGTTTCAAAATTCCAACGAAATATTGCCAACATATTCTGGTCATTCCGAGTCAAAACAGTCTTCTGCTGTTCGTTTAGGCAGCTTGCTAGAAGTTGTAATTGATGCATTATTATTTTGGTAGGTATGGTAGGTATTTTCATTAACGTCACTGGAGAACAACACGACGGGCAATTGGTGAGGGTCCGGTATCAAACCTGAATGGAAAGATCCGAAGACAACACCACGTAATTTTGAATCACGGTCAGATGACGAAGCAACACCTGAGCTGGCACCCCACTCTCCAAACTTCCACACCACGCCAACGTTAAGACATGAGGCCACGACAGATTTAACGTGCATCAGCCCCTTTGTACACGACGGTCTTTGGTTGGATTTGAACTCGAATACGTTACTCTTCCAACCGGGCTACCGCGTCCCAAAATGTTACTTCCCCAGGACATTATTATTTTGAAAATGACGAACATGAAAACCAAATTGTCGGATATTCACTCACAAAATTTACTGAAGAGACAAATAGAACATTCTTAGCACGTCTGGTTTTTTTCAAAATTGAAGAATTATTTTCAAAGTTGGAATTCCCAGAAGTCGAAATTTGTTTTGTGAGGAAGAAATTCTACCTCTGAAACGCATTTCAGCAACTTCGTCTTCCCCACTGTGAGCCCTCTAACCAACTTAAATGATGCGTCCCGATACTTGATTAGATTTCATCAGGAAACTAATGTATATACCAAATATTCAACGTTAACCTCAACACAATTTTTAATGAGACCAAAATACGTAGCATAAAAAATCTATTTTAATCAATTTACTTAATTATCAAGCAATTAAATGAGGGTTCCGATACATGCTTAGATTCCATCATGAAACCAATGTGCATAATAAATATTCAACGTTAACCTCAACACAATTTTTAATGAGACCAAAATACATAGTATAAAAATATGTATTAACCAATTTATTTAAATGATATCAAACGTGCGTTTTGCTACTTCAATTAACGGGTAGTCCTGTTGGACTAGCAACCAGAGGGTTGCGAGTTCGAATCCAACCAAAGACCGACGTGTACAAAGGAGGCTGGTTCACGTTAAATCTGTCGTGGCCTCTTAACGTTGGCGTGGAAGTTTCGAGAGTGGAGTGCCAGCTCAGGTGTGACCACGTCATCTGACTGTAATTCAAAATTAGGCGGTGTTGTCCTCGGATTTTTCCATTCAGGTTGATACCGGACAGTCACCAATTGTCCGTTGTGTTGCTCAAGTGCCACGTTAATTAATTAGCAATTACCAACTAAATTTTCCTTTTTTGTAAGAAAACACCTTTGAAATTCGTGTGTGTTTTTATTCCATGTTCCTTCATTATTTCCTATTTTTTCGTTTGTGAAAGTGGTACTTTTACGTATACTTGGGCATCAGTTTTCAATTCATGGATAAGGGATGCGTTAGCACGGAACGTTGCGCCACGAGGAAAGCATCTGCACTTTATCCTAATACATGGCCTTGCTTTCCGCAAACCGGGATACAACGCTTCTTTTCATCATTCGTGTTATTTATACGCGAGAATACGGTTTTCGAAGAACTATTTACTGTTTACTATTCAAGGGTATTGGAAAGCGGTGATAAACCTGGGTCATTTAACCGCAATCCGATGCCTCGTGGCATTCCAGATTGGAGAAGGAATATTTATTCAGAATTGTCTGGACGAATAAATTGACATGGGGATTAGAGTTCGACTTCGAATTCTGTTAGGGTTGCAACTCTAGAATTAGTTTTTGCCTTACGACATTGGGGCCGCGGTAGCCCGGTTGGAAGAGGTTGGAATCCAACCAAAGACCGTCGTGTACAAAGGGGGGCTGGTGCTGTTAAATCTGTCGTGACCTCAAATGTCGTCACGTTGGTGTGGTGTGGAAGTTTGAAAAGTGGGGTGCAACCCCGACTTCGTGGGATATCACGAACATAGACATTATTCTAGTAAAAAAGAACAAAAACAAAGAATTCCATACATTGACAAACTTCACTGACTGAGATACACCTTTTCTCCGCCTAAAAATAAATCTGCACACACAGAACAGGACGATTCCGGTTTTTATCTTTGAGCGTATTGAAATTCTTATTTTACGCTAGCTGTCCTGTTGATCTGGTGATAAAAAGTGCTTCTGAAAACTTCTTTCGGAAAAGATTATGTTCGAACGGTTGGGTAGCAGTAAAATCGACTCATTCGGGACTCGTAATTCAGTAGTATTCTAAACACTGTATCATCCAGCCTGAAAAAAAAATTAATTCTTTTTTTTTTCACATGCTTACAGCCGGTGATCATACTGTAAGATCCAACTTCAAAAACTAACAATTTAACGTTTCCAACCAGGTATTATCAAAAAGAAAACCTAGTTCGATTGAATTCTTTTTATTTTCATGACACACTTATATTAACAAATTTTAAATAAATTGTTGGTAATCTTGTTGGTTTCACAACACGTCATATTGCTTGGCCCTCCATTTCTATCAAAAACTCACAAAATGTATTTTTTCAATGTGGCTCTGATAATTTGATCACTCAATGTAGTACATAATGCCCTTCCAAAAATCACCATTAGTCAAAATTGACCAACAATTCAAATTTAAGGAAGAATGTTAGAAAGTAGACAATTCTTTACACTTCTTTCAATATTCATGGAACAAGAAGACCCAAAAATTGCATCCACGCTAAACTTTTTCAATTGCTTATATCTATTGGTGATAAATGTCGTTACTCACAGTTCATATCTTATTTAAATTCATTTATAATGATACAGCATCCGTATTCATATTTCATATCTCCAGACAAATTAAAATTTATATAGATGGTAATTTAAATCGAATTCACTGTACTCAAATTTTTAACTAAGTATTGCGGAAAACAGTAAATAGACCTAAAACTGCAAATTGAAGAACATTTAATAACACCCGGTCTTATTAAATGTTCGCTTATGGATCAGTTCGTTTTCATTTGCTTGAAGAAGCATTGAACAAACAGAATTGTTGATTCTTCCAAAAAAGGCGAATGGCAGTCTTTTGAAATTGAATTTTAATGATAAATCCCTTTTACAAGTTGGTTTCTGATATCCATTAGCATTTACTTGTGTGTATTTGATTCAGTGGCATTTAGAATAAACTTCAAAGGAGCTCTTGCAGATGAGTTACGGAAAACTTTTGGGGATCTTTAAAGGTAAAAACTACTTCTGTAAATAATAGAGGTTCAATAATTTCATTCACCGCATAACACGATTGTAACATCAGGCGTTCACTCTACAAAGGTGATCCTGGATATATCCGCATAAAAAGAGATAAAAATGCATTTAATTGTGCTACACTACTTTTTACCATGCTTGCATTGCAAGAGGAAATGCGAAATTCGTAATTAGTTTTTTTCACTTTATTCGAACGCAATAATCTAAAATTAAAAATTTGTCGCCATATTTGGAAAATCTAATTTTAATTGTAAAATAATCATCCGTGATTCATTCCAATTTATAAATGTCATTGAGTGATAACTCAGTTCGAGAACAGTTCAAAGAAATCAGTTGGGTTTTTCCAAAAGAAAACATCTAACTTGACCTCGGAATTTCTTCCGGCGGTTTTCTTTCATTGCTATTTTCCAAAAGAAAATCTATACATTTCCTTCGAATATCATTATATTTCAGTTTCTATTCGATGACTTATTAATAGGTTCCTGCCACACAAATTTAAATAAACAAAAAGATTAGAGTAGTAGTAGAAACTTTTCTGAACAGTAGCATCAGACAATATTATATTATGTTCGTGGCGAAATATTACAATGAAATTCCACGCAAAATAAAACACGACAATAAAATCAGAGAAATTTAGTTTTTTGCCAAATAATGATATCCTTCTTTTCATATCGTTTGCATTTGCTGAATGCTAATGAAGGAATAATCTTCAAGTAAATGTCCCAGAATTCTTCAAAAGAATGAAATTCCCTTTTCCTAAGATGCCATTTTCGACCACTTCCGTGATTTCACATTCATTATTATCAGTGTCTTTAACTCAGCATTGCATTCTTAAGAATCACAGAGATAAAAAAAATCATTCGCCAATGCACCCACGCTTTCTACCGTTTTGCGTGCTTCTCTTTGTTTACCCTAATTATCTATAGCACGTGTGGGATAATTTCG
This sequence comes from Meta bourneti, assembly GCA_933210815.1. Classification (NCBI taxonomy): domain Eukaryota; kingdom Metazoa; phylum Arthropoda; class Arachnida; order Araneae; family Tetragnathidae; genus Meta; species Meta bourneti. Next base: position 96,955,677 of record OW119929.1, on the reverse strand, counting down.
TAACAATGAAACTAAAAACAAATTCGCTGATGGTATGCTATGGAATGGAAAAATAGTATTGACTTCTCCATGCAACGGTGATAAAAGAAAACCTGTGCAATACGTCGTCTGTCCTGATTCTTTATCGAAATAAGATTCCAAACGTTTTCTAGGCAGTTTGAAATCTTGTCCTTTAGAGATAAAATGCTTAACTAAGAGCAAATTTTGCTGATTCTTAAATATGAGATATTTTTGGTTCGCCTTCTACAACAGCGATATTTTTTGAAAAATTTGTTAATTTAGAAAGACATTGGAAATCTATAAAAGTTAGAGGGAATGTCTACGAGAAAAGTAAATCCAGATAACACTTACATTGAAGAGGGCAAAACGGTAATTTAGCTAAGCTCATAAAAATGAAAAGTGTAATCGTTCTAGCCTACAGATAGGAAGCTTCTATTCTACAGATACAAATCGTTTGTAAATGCTTATCATATGATCATATTTATCACATGATCGTGTTCATCGAATGATCTTTGAAGGAATCAGAACATTGATTCGGATTCATTTCTAAAGGGAAATATTTTATCCTGTTTGGATTCCGACAAGAGATATTGTCTTGTCTTCTGTGTCAGTAAAGCTTTACTTGTGTGAATGTCCATTATTTGGGTTGTCTGTCTTGTGGTTGACGCAGCTTGGTCAAATGCGGCCTTTGGCCAATTCCACAGACAGGAGATATAGGGCAACTATTTTCAATCTTTTTCATCTCATGGCACGCATAAACTAATTTCAATCATTCTGCGGCGAAACCATCCCCTCCAAAAATATTGCCGATCTGACAAAATAATAGAAGTAATTTTGATTGATTCACAAAAAAATAACAATATTTCCCTACACTTTTACTCCAAAATGACTTTTTTAAAATCTTTTTGAAACTATTTATGATACTTTCTAACAAAAGAATAATTCTCAAAATTACTTCTGTACCTTGGTAGAAAAAAGGTTAAGGTTCACTGCAAGTTTTTGGCAATAAATGATTTAGCAATTTTTATTATTTTTAGTTTTAATACAACGTGCAAAAAATACTTTCCTAAGTTTTGATACTTTCATAATGTATTGACAGGAGGACATTGGTGCATTTTACTTTTATAACTTTCATTTTCGTGAAGTCATTTGTGGACATACCTCAAAATCAGTTAATTTCGAAATTAGACCTCTTTCTACTACAGATTTATACGAATATTACTCGAAATTATTTGTGAACACGCTTGTCAAAAGCTCAAAACTAAAGTTGAAATGAAATACATCGTACACAATTTAAGCCGTTTCACCATGCGTAAGGCATACTGTTGGAAGAATAACGGACTTGCAACCGGAAGATTGCGAGTTCGAATGCAACCAAAGACCGTCGTGGTACAAAGGGGCTGGTGCATGTTAAATCTGTCGTGGCCTCAACTGTCCTCACGCTGGCGTGGTGTGAAAGTTTGAAAAGTGGGGTGCCAGCTCATGTGTGACCTCGTCATCTGATCGTAATTGAAAATTATGTGGTGTTGTCCTCGGATCTTTCCCTTCGGAGGTTGATCCCGCCAATGGCCCGCTGTGTTGCTCCACTGCGACGTTAGTTAAATACCTACCAATGCTATTATTGCGGCACACCGGTTAGAAATCGGAGACATAAGAGAAACTTACAACTCTTGGCCGGTTTCGTAATCAAATAAAAAGCTAAAAAATGTGCTCTCGATCGCAATATTTTATAACTTCTGGGCAAATTCGCCTTTGTTCTACTTCGAAAAGGTTTACAACAGCCACAACAAATTACGCACACGAAAAAGCAAGTGAAACTAATAATAATGCAAATGGGAATTTTGAAAGAGAAAAACTAGCGAAACCATACAAACGAAATACGAAACAAAAACCAAAAGCGCAGATCCCTGTTTTGTTTCCAAAGGGCATCTTTTTTTCCTACTCCCTAGGATATTTGGATTCTCCCACTTTAGCTAGTCTCCATTATATTTTATCCCATTTACCATAGTAGCCATTATTTACAGAGTTTGGGCGAAATAATATAAAGCACTTTGAAAACGATAAGAGTTATGCCTTCCATACATCTTCCTTCTTGTTATGAAGTTCGGGTAACCACTGTGGGGTTCTCCGGCCAGACGCTGAGGAATGTTGGCCGGAAGAAACCATTTGATCCCCGTTGCCGGGGGTGTTCTTGGACGGTCATCAGCCGGGTGAGGAGGCGAAAGGAGGACAATGGGAGTGAGGAGACTCGAGTTTTGGACACCGACCAGGAATGATGTAGTGAGGGTCATTCGATGTCATGTTCCAAAAGACTTGGAACGCTTTAAATATAAAATATGTAAATAGCTTTTCGGTACTCGGAATTATAAATAAATGTATGATAATCACCCCGAAGAATTGTCATTCATAATAGACGAAAAGAAAAGAACGCGTATGTGACAACTACACTACAATATGGTTGGTTGGTTTGAGGGTTTTATGGCGCAAGGGCCATATTTGGCCAAAAAACACATCAAGACAAAAGAACATCAAGTAATAGACACATACACAATGAAAGTTTTACTGACACAGAAAAGAGGAATACACCCAGAGAGGAATGCACCTGACAGGAATCGAACCTGCCGCCTACAACTCGAAGGGTGTTAGCGCAGTGGACATACCCACTGAGCCAATTCAATATGGAAAAATTCCTGACAAATTCAATTTTTATTTCTGACATTTTAAGGGGGGTATTTCAATTAACGTCACACTGGAGCGACACAACGGGCTATTGGTGACGGTCCGGGATCAATCCCAAAGGGAAAGATCCGAGGACAACACCACGTCATTTTGAACCAGACGTTTTAAGGGCAAGTCCAGAGAAATAAAACTTAATTGATGGGTATTAATTAATTAAAAAGATTATTTTGAAGCGATCAAACAAACATCCCTACAAATAAAAAATAACAGAATGGAAAACAAAAAATATCTCTTATTAATGACCAATGCATCTAAAACAAAAGAATTCAACCAATGCACCATTTATAATGAAATGGTGATTTCTATGAAAAATCCGGACTATTTATATTTCCCGGTGGAATCCGGGCAAAGCGTGCAATTTCATGAATTTTCCGGACATCTGGAAACCCGAGATGAAGTTAACTTTAAAATGTTATGAAGTGAATTCGTCTTTAAATTCGGTCCGGTACGGAGGTCTCTTCAAAAACTCTAGCGACCAAAAAAATTGCAAGATTTGTCGGGCTTATCTAGTAAACTTTTTCTGGTAATCCAACGATTTAAATTTTATTAGAGAAAAAGGGTTTATGTCCGTAATCTATATAAAACGGTGAGTAGTGAAGATGTGAAGGGAGGGAAAGAGGTAACTCTGGCACTTGAATACTGAAACCGGCTAAGCTCCAATGCGACGTAAATTCAGCTACCTATCTTGCTACGAAAATTCAAAATTTTACCACTGTAGCTAATTAGAAGTACGACATTGTAGATGTGGTGAAAATGCATAGCACTTATTAGAAGTACGACATTGTAGATGTGGTGAACAACATGCATAGCACTTATTAGATAGTGCTGTAGATGTGGTGAAAATGCATAGCACTTATTAGAAGTACGACATTGTAGATGTGATGAATAACATGCATAGCACTTATTAGATAGTGCTGTAGATGTGGTGAAAATGCATAGCACTAATTAGATAGTGATGTAGATGTGGTGAAAATGCATAGCACTAATTAGAAGTACGACATTGTAGATGTGGTGAACAACATGCATAGCACTTATTAGATAGTGCTGTAGATGTGGTGAACATGCATAGCACTTATTAGATAGTGAGGAATGGCTGTTAATCTCATCAGGCTTAAGCAGCCCGTCCACAAAAAAAAACGGACGTGTAGGATAAATAAGTTGTATCGAATAGATTGATCTCAGGATCGGAGGCCAGATACGGCCCTGCATATATCTTTATTCGGCCCGCAGAACAGATATGGCCCTCCGAATAGGTTAACTCTCCTGGTGGTCGTCTCTACGAGGTATCGCGCCATTAAGCAAAACTGGCCTGATCTTGATGGGCGAAATATCTCGTCATTGGAAGAAAATTCACCAGATATTGATGTCGTCATCATAAAAAAATTGGCAATATCGATGACGAGATATCTCGCCAAAAGCTAAATTAGTCGAATTCTTCCAACCGGGCAATATCGATGACGAGATATCTCGCCAAAAGCTAAATTAGTCAAATTCTTCCAACCGGGCAGATCTTGATGGATGAGATAGCTCGTCATTAGCAAAACTGGTCAGATATTGATGGACGAGATATCTCGTCAAAACCACTTTGAGGTTAACTGGCTCCCAGACCCATATACGGCTCTTCGAAAATATTTACTCGGGCAGATACAACCAGATATTCCTAGAAGATACTCATTCATCACATTCATACTCATTCATTCATTCGCACAGCAGATATGATCCTCCGAATAGGTTAACCGGCTCATAGACCCATATACGGCTCTTCGAAAAGTTTACTCGGGCAGATACGACAACCAGATATTCCTAGAAGATACTCATTCATCACATTCATACTCATTCATTCACTCGCAGAGCAGATATGATCCTCCGAATAGATTAACCGGCTCATAGACCCATATACGGCTCTTCAAAAAGATTTACTCGGGCAGATACGACAACCAGATATTCTTAGAAGATACTCATTCATACTCATTCATTCACTCGCAGAGTCTGCTATGCGAGTGAATGAATCTCCGAATACGTTAACCGGCTCATAGACCCATATACGGCTCTTCGAAAAGATTTACTCGGGCAGATATTCCTAGAAGATACTCATTCATCACATTCATACTCATTCATTCACTCGCAGAGCAGATATGATCCTCCGAATAGATTAACCGGCTCATAGACCCATATACGGCTCTTCGAAAATATTTACTCGGGCAGATACAACCAGATATTCCTAGAAGATACTCATTCATCACATTCATACTCATTCATTCATTCGCAGAGCAGATATGATCCTCCGAATAGGTTAACCGGCTCATAGACCCATATACGGCTCTTCGAAAAGTTTACTCGGGCAGATACGACAACCAGATATTCCTAGAAGATACTCATTCATCACATTCATACTCATTCATTCACTCGCAGAGCAGATATGATCCTCCGAATAGATTAACCGGCTCATAGACCCATATACGGCTCTTCGAAAAGATTTACTCGGGCAGATACGACAACCAGATATTCCTAGAAGATACTCATTCATCACATTCATACTCATTCATTCACTCGCAGAGTCTGCTGTGCGAGTGAATGAATCTCCGAATACGTTAACCGGCTCATAGACCCATATACGGCTTTTCGAAAGGATTTACTCGGGCAGATATTCCTAGAAGATACTCATTCATCACATTCATACTCATTCATTCACTCGCAGAGCAGATATGATCCTCCGAATAGATTAACCGGCTCATAGATCCATATACGGCTCTTCGAAAAGATTTACTCGGGCAGATACAACCAGATATTCCTAGAAGATACTTATTCATAAAAAATAAGTATTTTTATAAAAAGCAAATTGGAACCTAGCTTTACTTCGCAAAAAGTAAAAACAATTTGCATGTTCTCGTTTATTATTAAAATCGAGAAATGGATTTATTAAAAAGGCCTGTCTTGGGAAATTGCCCAACTTGTCTATTCACAAACTCGACCTAGTCTTTAAAAGTCCTCTAAAGGACACCGCCATTCTTTACTATAAAATTTCACAACAATAAAGCCACCCCAAATAGCCTCGTCTGGCACAAAACCATCCGTCTTCAATCAGCTCTGGTCGGTTGATTGTCGAAATAGCAGGTCTACGCATGTAACGTTTCCTAACCCCATCACATGGAATCGAAATCCGCATCAAAGCGAAGGCTGTGTCGATGGTGTAATTCAACTGGGGATGACATAGAAGTGATATGGCAGCCATCGGATCCTTCACAAATGAGTAATTTTCGTAGTATCTCTTTCATCGTGTGGCCGTTGCGAAACCGCGAAGGGAAAGTAGGTAATACCCGAATATAAATCTCACCTGAATGTCATTGGCATTGTTTTTTTGTGTGCTGTTTCGCGTGCGGAGAGAAGCACTGGGTTAACGCCTTAAATCAGGTGGCTCGGAAAGGGTTTACGAAGCGTTGGTGAAATTGGAGGAAAATGTTAATCGGAGTACGTAATGGGAATTCGGTTTCAACCTTTCGATGAAATGGGTTTTTGATGAAAAGCAACGAGAAATTTGTGTTCCAGAGTAAAAGTTTCATTTTTGAATTTTGAAGAATCACGAAAGTTCTTTAACCCTTTCGCCCCGACTTTTGCATGATTGAAATTTAACTCTGAAAAGTAGTTTAATTTAGTAGTTTAGTAGAGTTTTTGCTCTTTTTGACGGACGACCGTACTTTCGCGTTCTTTTCGTGTTTGCTTTCTCCCTTCCAACATTTATGAGTTGCTCAGCTAAGGGGACCCTGAATGATAATAGTGGTTCTGTTTTATGTTCCACATCACACTTCGTAATTCATGCTTTCACAACACAAATCATAACTAAAAATCTTTTTCCACCACTTGTCTGATTTTCTGCCATGACCCTAAAAAGTAGCCATTTCATCACAGCGGTCAACTCCATTCATGTACATATTGAGTGGGAAATGGCTTCTGGGCAACTAACGTCTAATTTTGTGCCATCTTTTCGTTTCCGAACCACGGTCACTAATTCATCAGAATGAATGGGCGTGCTCAAAACCATAAGTCCGCCATTTGCAATCTGCAGGTTTCTTTAGTCCTATTTTTATTCCCTAATTCCTTAAGAACACTGAAAACGTAAAAACCCATTCAAAAGTGGGATTTATTTACCCAATCTAATCTCTGGGACGTATATGCCCATTAGGCCCGAAAGGGTTAAGTTGTCGAAATTTTGCTTTCCATTAATTTATAAGGGTGGATTTTTCCATGAGAGGGTGGGTAGTTATAATTAACGTCGCACTAGAGCAACACAACGGCGTATTGGCGACGGTTCGGAATCAAACCGGAAGGGAAAGATCTGTGTGAGGGATTTTGAGTGTCAACAGACGAACCAGACAAACTGCATTTCATTTTTATTTTTGAAAAGTTCGTTAAGGTATCTGCCTGCCTTTAAAACATGAATTTTGGTCAAAATATAGAAGTTCAAATTTTGCTCTAGTATTGGTAGTCTGAACTTTTTCTTTCAAATTCTGTTAAAATTTTGTTTCTAAGTAATTTAGAACTGGAGTTATGGATGTTTTTATATTACTACACATCTGTAGTTCTTCATGTACATAAAGTTATTTTTCCATTTTTTCAAAATTGATGTTTACATGTTTTTGCTTTACGCAAATTAGCATAACTCAGAAAATTAAAGTTAAAATGCTTTGAAATTTTGTAGGCATGTTGCACAAATATATATATAGGGAATAAATAGACTACAGCCATGGTTAAATATTAATTGTTTTCTGATTTAGTCTTTTAATTCATGACTTGCGCAAAAGTTTAGGGAACTTTTCAAAATGTTGTAATCGAGTTCCCATAACTTCAGAGATATATGTGTGATCACGATGATAATAGTCTATTCCCTGAAGAAGTTCATTATAAACATTATCAAATTTACAAAACAGAGATATAATGATTACTTTTCGAGTTATATCATTCTGCGTATCGGATATTTTACTGTAATTTTTACCTTATTTTTCTATCTAAGCAATGAGAGAATTATCAGATGCTTATATTTTATATGCTGTTTCTAGTTTTATGTTGTGTTTAATCATAAAATTTAAGTTAGAAGTAAAAATTTAAATAATTTAAAAAAATGACCCCCGAAGGCAGGCAGATACCTTAAGTTGTCGAGAATTTACAGTCCGTTTTTTTAAAAGGGAGGGCTTTTCTATGAGAGGGATTTTCACCTTAAGCAAACAAACCAGACGAACTGCGAAGATTCTTCTGCTATCCCAATGCTATCGCGTAATACACATCGGAGAACCTTCAAATGTAGTTTGTCACCGTTTTGACAGCGTTTGGCTTTTAATCCAACTGGCCGCGGTAGCCCGGTTGCAGAGTAACGGATTAGCAAACCGGAGGGTTGCGAGTTCGAATCCAACCAAAGACCGTCGTGTACAAAGGGGCTGATGCACATTAAATCTGTCGTGGCTTCAAATGTCCTCATGTTGGCGTGATGTGGAAGTTTGAAGTAGGGTGCTAGCTCAGGTGTCGCCTCGTCATCTGACCATGGTTCAAAATTACGTGGTATTGTCCTCGGATCTTTTCCTTGGAGATTGATCCCGGACCATCGCCAATAGCCGTTGTGTTTCTCCAGTGTGACTTTAATTAACTACCTACTAGCGTGAAGCGTACCAATTTTTGAATTTTTCAATCAGACAGAAATCGCCCGAAATAATTCTATTAAAAATCAGTCGATTTTTTGACAGTTCATTATTCTAAGTAATTACACTCTATGCCAAAAGAAATCGAAATACCCTGAAGCCAGCTTTCGATCGGAATGAAACTTATCTTATGTTATGAACATGAAGAGATGAAGAAGTAATCACAATATCAAATCTATAAAGGACTCTTTTTATTGCAGAATTACATCATAAAACATAAATTAGTAAGTTGTAAAGCCCTCTTTTGCGATGATACGTGACTATACAGGGTGAGTCTAAATTGTCTTTACAAAATAAGAGGGGTGATAGTACCCATCCAGACGAGCAATAATTACCATGGAACATAGGGTCGCATTCCACTCTGAGAGGCAGAAAAGAGTAAAGTCGAGACGCGTCGAGCATGAACAAGTCATCGCCTCTGACGTCGTTTTGAACCTGCCTACGTATCAGATCTCCTAAACAAGATGGCCTGGTCTGGGGGCACATGAAATCTTTAGTGTACCAGACGTCTGTGGACTCGGCTGAAGATCTCGTAGCGAGAATCGGTGTTGCCACAGACAAAATAAACACGACACCAGGAATCTTCGAGAGTCAGTCAATCCTTCGCCGGTGTGAACTGTGCAACGACACGCCACTTTGAGCACTTGCTGTGAGTTGATCAATCAATCAGATTGTGCAACGTTTGGTATCGTTCATTCGCTTTCCCAGCACTGTTCCAGATTCCAGATCCGCCTCCTCCCAACTCACCTGGAGGTTTAGAGCAATTTACGGGAGGAGGGGATAGCGACTTCCAGCATCCACGAAGGAGGAACAAGGGAACCCTGCCCCAACGGGCAGGGAGGGCACACGAGGGCTTCAAGGCGTGCAGCCCGGAACCATTTTATTAAAATCTCAAAATATACAAAGACCACAAGGTCAACAAAAATAAAAAGACGACCAGCACAGCGCCGGTTTACAGAGGCGAATACATTGGAGACCGGCACAGTGCCGGTGTACAGAAAGGGACAACAGGTCCCAACGCAAGATAACAACAATGATATATAAACAAACAATTAAGATATATAAAAACATAAAATAATGATATGAATATATAAATATGAAAATATGAATATAAATAGTAAATGGATATATGAATATAAATAGTGAAAAAGAACAAGTTTAAAACCATTAAAACGAAAAAAGAAATTTTTTTTATTTTCTTTCTTTAATTCTTTAATTTAAGAGGTAGGGCTATATATATATATATATATATATATATATATATATATATATATATAAAATAAAGAATTTAAAATTTTAAATATAAAATTTAAAATATTTAAGATAATATAAAATGGGGCCGGATCTAGTCCAAGGCCCCCTACAAGGGTCAACCACTAGGGAGCCATAGAGACTAATCATTTTGGTTGTTGTGGGGTGCCGGGAGCCCATCCGCCACCCCTCCAGCCACCAACACACAGTGGCTGATCTTGTTTCGAAGGGCTTTACTACGTAAAACGCCCTCCAGCCACAGGCGGCCATGTGTACCTGGATCTTTTTGGTGATGGCCGCCCGTGTGCGGGCAGCGGAAGAGGTAATGGTCGGCATCGCCCACAACCCCACAACTACAGAGGTCCGTGTTTACATGAAACCGGTGGAGATACGAGGGGAATGGCCCAAGCCCTGTCAGAAACCAAATGAGGTGCCTGTTCATGATGAGGGTTGAGGTTTTGATCTCCGGCATAAAATTGTTTAACCGGAGACCCTTTTCAGAGATGGTGTAAGATAGCTGCCACTCTCTCAATATAAATTTGCTTAAGATTTTCTGAATTTGAGAGAGTGGCGTAGGAACACACTCAACTCCTCACCCATGGACGTGGCCAGCTTTGCATAGCCATCGGCAACTTCATTACCGGTGGTCCCCACATGAGCCCGAACCCAGCTCAGGCCAAAAGTGTTAATATGGGGGGCTATTATTGATTTAATATAAAGAATATAACCAGATTTAGAACTCCCAACACTGTTGTAAGTTCATGTTGAAATTCTAATTTGACTCTTTTCTGCCTCTCAGAGTGGAATGCGACCCTATGTTCCATGGTAATTGTTGCTCGCCTGGATGGGTACTATCACCCCTCTTATTTTGTAAAACCAATTTAGACTCACCCTGTATATCGCGTGGCAGGGTCAAATGGAGTTCGTATGCTATCCTATGGTAAATTATACTAAGCATTTGCAGCTGCTTCTTCTAATCCCTTATTTTCCGAGGTTGGTGCAATTCAGTGAAGACCTACCATTTCAATGGGTCTCTATGGTCCAAAAAGGGTTTCAACACCACGATGCACTACTAGGAGAGGCAAGATGTCCGATGGCCGGACTAATAAATTGTCCTTTGGACAAGTGACATGAAAGGAAAGAGCAGTAAGGTTATCAGCAGCTACTTACTGTAGCAACCGAAATGAATGACCACATCCAGGTGATTGAATGAAATGACCTGAATGTGGGAAAATGATGCAAATGGTGCGTTGAGAGTTCTCGAACCGATGAGTTAAAACAAAACGATAAGAACTGAAGCGAACAGTATAGAAAGACGTTCAACTGAAGTGATGACATTGCACTGGGTGCCATGTGACAGAAAGGTAACTGAAAAGAAAGACAAGAAATGATCCTTAGACTGCATGATCACTTCGAACGGTGATGCAGGTTTTGCACTGCGTTCGAATACTGAGATTGAGGTTCCGGATGAGTTCCAACGGTAGCAGAATCCATTCCTCTATCAGTCTTTTTCGACAGCTGGATAGATGAGAGTGTGTGTGGCCGCTTCACCAGCAGTCTTCTTAGAGCATCCCATACGTGTTCAGTAGGATTCAGATCGGGGGAATGGGCAAGTAAATCCATCCCGTAAATAACATCATCCCTTCCTAGAATTTCCAAAACAGTCGTAGTGCGATGGGGTGTAGTGTTGTCGTTCATAAAGATGAAATCCTCGCATTTTTGGCTCCTTAGAACAGACGCACATGGGGACGTTTATGTCACTTCAGTACCTATGCCCTGGTTACAGTACCGCCGTTCATTGTCTGAAACTCTATGCGGCCGATCATCACAAGGCCTACACAGACGAGAACATCTATGCTACAGTATAGATCCATCTCATTCATATTCGAGCGCTCCAACCAGTCGAGCTGCCGGTCAGAATCACTTCTGTGGCTGAAACAACTCTCAGCATTAACCCTCCTGGTGGTTGTCTTCACTACATACCTCGTCATTAGCAGATCCTGATGGACGAGATATCTCATCGTTGGAAAAATTCGCAGATCTGGATGGACGATATCTGTCGTCTTTAGAATAAAACTGACCAGATCTTGATCTCGTCATCATAAAATTATCTTGATGACGATATATCTCGTCGTTATCGAAATTGCACAGATCTTGATGGGTGAGATATCTCGGCAAAACAACTTGGAGGGTTAAAGAGGACGTTCCCTCATCGTGCTGGTGTCCGGTTCTGGTGCTCTATCACCGTAGACGGTTGTGCCGATGTCCACGTGTTAAAGGGAGACAGCGTACCGATCGGTAAACTGCCTCGATGGAGTCGGCTGAACACGGGAGAATCGGGAAATCTGGTGGCTGATACTGCCCTGCAGCTGCTATGTAAGGGCTGCCGCTATATGACGATAAAGTGGCCATTGTTTTTCTCGGTCGACCACCCCCAGCCCTGCGCAAAGTTGTACCCGTCTGTAGGAACGCCCTCCATAACGTGCTAGGGGCGACATTGAATTCGGCGGCCACACTCCTCACATTTTGTCTTCCTCCAGCTTCCAAATGGGGCCGTCATGGCTCAGTGTGTATGTCCACTGCGCTGGCAACCTTCGAGTTGTAGGCGGCTCGGGTTCAATTCCTGCCAGGTGCATTCCTCCCTGGGTGTATTTCTCTCTTCTGTGTCAGTAAAACTTTCATTGTTTGTGTCTATTACTTGATTTTGTATGTCTTGTGCCAAATATGGCCCTTGCGCCATAAACCCCCAAATCCAACCACCCAGCTTCTAAATGATTACTGATTGTGTAAAATCATTTAAATGTTTCCTAGTGGGCATTCTCCTAAGGCAGGGGTGTCAAACTGGCGGCCGGTGGGCCGCATGTGGTCCCCGAGGTAATTTTTTGTGGCCCCCGATGCTCTGAAATAAAATGAAAGCAGGACAATATGTTATGAAGAAAATGGCACTTAGGGGCGATCGAGGTAATACCGTACACACAATTTCGTCATGTTAAAAATGTGAGCAACTATTTTCGTCCATGAAATTAAATAAAACGGCCTACAGATCAAGATAAACATCTATCTGCCATAATGAAGATTGTTCTCAGTCTTTGAATCCAGATATTGGAAAACTAGTAAGAGGAAAGCGCAGGCAAGTTTCCGGTAAGAAAATTAATTTTAGTTTTATAAATACATTAAATGAAATAAACGTTTAAATAAAAGCAATTATATAGCAATATTATAAATTATTACCCTAAATTCACTTAATTACATACTGTGTTTTAATTATCCTATCCCTATTCCTGAATCCTCACATCAAAATATAATTTTAAGAAAATTTGTAAATGTGATGTGGCCTGCGTGAATCTTACCAGTTGCATTAAATGGCCCGTGTTTTAATTGAGTTTGACACCCCTGCTCTATGGAGTACATCTTTAGGTGTGTACGGGCTTCACGAACCTGAGGTACATTAGAGATCTATTCTTTTCCCATGAGGCTTTTACTGCCTCTGGTAGCAATGGGGTCGTGAACCCCATGTGCTACCCCAGTCAGCACATGGGGCACCCAGGACGCCCAAGTCAATTTTCTCTACTTTCTCCTATCCATCCTTTCTTTTTAGTCATGGCCTCAAATGTCCTCGCGTTGGCGTGGTGTGGAAATTTGGAGAGTGAGGTGCCAGCTCAGGTGTGACCTCGTCATCTGACTGTGGTTCAAAATTAAGTGGTGTTGCCCAAGCATCTTTCCCTTGGGGTTTGATCCCGGACAATCGCCAATAGCCCGTTGTGTTTCAGTGCGACTTTAATTAACTACTAACCCACCTTTCAATTTTACTGTCCTCAGGGGCACATCTTCTATAGGTGTGTGCGGGCATCACAACCTCGAAGTGCCCGAGTGATCATTCCTCCCCTTCTTTTCTACCCTCTCTTACCCTTCCGCACTCATTCTGTCGTCTGTCGTGTTTGGTGCAGCTTGGCCAAATATAGTCCTTGCGCCATAAAACCCCAAAACACCCAAAACCAATCTTTCTTTTTACAATTACTTGATATTGTCTGTTTTGTGTTTGGTCAAATAAGGCCCCTTGCGCCCCCAAACCCAAAACAAATCTAATGAGCATTTTGTTGTTTATAATGCAGTACGAACCTCACTGAACGTCTGCTACGATCGTACTCGCTGTTCGGAAATTTGGAGAGAATTCGCGAACTTCTGCTTTCATCGTTTATTCACTATATCGCCATTCCGAAATCTGAAATATGCACCAGCTTTCTGCTTAATTTCGTCGATTACACAAATCCCCGAAATCTGTTTCGTTCAACCCTCCTGGTGGTTGTCTCGATGAGGTGTTATTAGCCAAACTGACCATTTCTTGATGGACAAGACAACTTTGGAAAAAACTGACTTGATCTTGATCTCATCATCTTCGAAGAACTGCAATATTTCCATCATTCGGAATCCAATCGGCATTCGTGATGACGAGAAATCTCGTCGAAACCACCGGGGGGACTAGTTTTGAGGTTGTAACCATTAAAAATGGTGATGGTTCTAAAGTTTTGCAAGCCGCTGTAAGATTTGCTGGACGTATCGCCTAACTGAGAAAAGAGGCCAGCTGTCGTAAGTGATGACTCTCCACGCAATTACACTAGTTACCCCAACTACCGCATACTGTGGTTTTTCCATACTAAAAAGATAGCAGCTGCTACATACGCGTAACAGAAATATATCAACAGTTATGTCTTTATCACATCTTTTATGCCACGTGCTGCAAACACCTCGCTTCATCATAAAACAACACCACATCACATCATAGTGCATCGTTTGTTTCTAACTTCAGGCCAGACCTTGTCATCTGATGGCTCAAAATTTCGAGGTGTTGCCCTCGAATCTTTCTCTTCGGGACTGAGATCAACACCTGAGCTGGCACCTCATTCTCCAAACTTCCGCACCACGCCAACGTGAGGACATTTGAGGCCACGACAGATCTGCAAGCCACTGTAAGACTTGTGTCATGTTATGATCTTCGATGGCCTTCGCTTGATGTTATGTATGAACCGAACTTGGGGATTTCAGCTGGGGATTGGCGAGAGTCGAGGCGAAATGCCCTGCCCTCTTTCTGATCCATCGACTCCGGACGCGAGCCAGCGTCCATGCTGAACGTCCAGCGTCCATGCAGTCCGGAACCTGGTGAGAATTCACCAGGTTCCGGACGAGTCTGTCCACTCCTCATCTGACTGAAAGCCTCTTACCATAGTTCAGCGGATCCCCAGGTAAAGCTGATTTGCCTTTAAACTGGACACCATCAGTAAATGAAGAGTATTTTGAAATTACTGTGTAATAATTTACGAATGTGTTAATCACAACTACTGCACCAGCCCCCATGTACACGGCGGTCTTTGGTTGGACCTAGTTTCGAACTCTCAACCCTCCGGTTGCCAATCTTCCAACTGGACTACCTCTTCCCGATGCAATTACGAGTCCAATTCACGTTCCAAAGCAGCAGAAGAGGCAAGCTGACAATCAAGTCTGAAAGAAAGGTGGGAAAACACTGTGGAAGCATAGAGGAGGAGAGAAAGCGGTTGGTCCAGAGATTTTAAAATAGAGAACTCAAACCACAGGTGGTTGTGCAATCCATTCAATTTTAGACGCAACCGGTCTGCATCGCAAAAAAGCGCTCGCTGCATGCCCCTTCCCTCCGATTTCGGAGCAGGTGTGTCAACAAAAGAAGGTTAACGTTCACCGAATAGCTGGAAATGAAGTGACTAGCTCGGCGGCACGCATGTCAAGTATGTGGTACAGACGCGCAAAGATTGTCACCAGACGAACAACAAAAATATTTGCGGACGACGCTTGTGCAAAGGGCCCTCCAAGAATGTTCTGTTGAAAACTGTCGTGATGCGGGAAATTTACTGTCGGCGTTCTAATTTCGAGCGTTTAAACGAAGGTCGTCAAATGGATTGAAAGTGATCACTCACGATAGCATGTTTATTTGGAGCTTACTTGTAACAATGCTCAAACATGACGTTATCACGAGGAATTTCATTGTTATGGAAACCAGAAAATAGGGGACAGACAATAATCACTAGAATAGAAGTCTCATAACACGAACTAAAAATGCAGTGAATGACAACATTTTTTATCAAAGATATAGTGAGTTGGATGGGTTGGGATTTATGGCGCAAGGGCAAGCATATTTGGCCAAGCAATGCCCAACACAACTCCAAGTAATGGCTAGTTGATTTGGGATTTTATGCCGCAAGGGCCATATTTGACCAAGCTGCACCAAACACGAGACACGATGTCAAGTAATTGTGAAAAGAAAGGTAGGTATTTGAATTAACGTCGCACTTGAGCAACACAACGGGTTACTGGCAACGGTCCGGGATCAATCCCAAAGGGAAAGATCGAGGACAACACCACGTAATTTTGAACCATAGTCAGATGACGAGGCAACACCTGAGCTGGCACCACACTCTCCAAACGTCCCCACCACGCCAACGGGAACACGTTTGAGGCGAAGACAAATTTAATGTCCACCATCCTCCTTTGTGCACGACGGTCTTTGGTTGGATTCAAACTCGCAATACTCCGGTTGCTAATCCGTTACTCTTTCCAACCGGGCTACCGCGTCCCGTGGAAAGAAAGGGTGGAGGAGAAAGTAGAATCAAGTAATGGACATACACACACAAGGAAAGTTTAGGCAGGTATGTAGGTAGGTATTTTAATTAACGTCGCACTGGAGCAAAACACGGGCTATTCAAGGGAAGTTTAACTGACGCAGAAGAGAGATATACACTGAGGGAGGGATCGAACATGCGTCGCCTACAATTCTCAGATAGACATTTTTTTTCTAACTTGAAACCATAGACTCCTGTTTTAATAAGCTCTCGTGTTGCAAAAATGACAATAGAGCCCTAAGTCAAACCGTTTATGTTGTAACTTGTATGAATACGTAAAACGTTTTTTAAATAAACTGGGGGAGTAAACTTTTCCCCATTATTTAATTCATCTCTTCCATAACCTGATTATCAATTTGTAATTTTCTCTCACTCTACAAAATAAGGTTAGTCAGTCAAAACAATAAAGTAGTAATATAATGCAACAAGAATTTGAGAATGCCGTCATAATTTCATAAACTCTACTGGTGATTGTCTCGACGAGGTATCTCGTCATTAACAAAACTGACCAGATCTTGTTAGACGAGTTATCTCGTCATTACAAGAAAACATTATCATTCAAAGAAAACGGATCATATATCGATCTCGTTATCATTAAAAAATCCATCTTGATGACGATACATTTCGTCATTAGCAAAATTGGTCAGATCTTGATGGACGAGATATCTCGTCTAAACCACTTGGAGGGTTTAAAGCGTCTATTAACTGTTGAATTTTCATCTGAACTTTTCCTTGGACCCAATTTCAAATTGTCACTCGTAAGGTCAGAAACGTACTGTGAAAGATCAGGAATTCTCTTTGTACCCGTATTGGCAGCGATTCCTTTTTCTCTATGTCCGTGTCAAATATAATGAGGTCAACTTGAACCCAACACTACTATTTGTATTACTTCTCCGATTCCAGATAAAGATTAGATGGACAGTGTGAAATGTCATTGGAACGTTTGAGTTTTCGGAAGGCCTCGGTGCCTTTCTTCGCTTGTGTATGCGCTGTCATGGCGATTCAAACAAATGTGCAAACACCAACTCCCTCTGCAAGGCGACTCTACCTTTCAATGTCTGTAAAAGTGCTTGCAAGAAAATTGTGCATAAGAGTTCCGAACATACAATAATACCTGTAAGGGAAATTAGTGCTTCGGAAAAACGATAAGAGCTGTTGCACACTACATTAATACGAGGAGACTTATATACATTACAATTCGAATTCAGAGATATTAGGGACCAAAAGGTTACTTACCTACTATACACTCGTTCCTCCGACTCACCAGAGGTTTAGAGTTTTCATTGGAGGGACGAGGAGAGGGAAAAAGAGAAAAAAAGATATCACATATAATATAACATTTACGTACGCAGAGTCAGTGGTTTTGCCAAAATAAAAGCAGACATCACCTCAGTTAAAAGAAGAGTTTATTTCGTCGTTTCGATGCAATAATTGAATTAAAATAAACAATTGTGGCAACACTTAAAAACATCTCTAGAATTTGTGTTCTTATTGTAGCAACACTAAGAAGAATGTTCTTATGGTTATAAGTGTTCGCGTTAAGAATTCTGAATAGCAGTGTGCCGCGCATCTTTTCTCCGTACGCAAGTCGAACTATTTGCTCTGTATTTATTTACCAGTTTTTAATTGTTATGTTTGAATAAAATTAAATTTCGTTGTTCCTGAGATGCTTTTGGCACAATTGATAACACGCAGAAATAACATCGAATAATTAAATGCTGCTAGCCAGCATTTTGAGTTGGGATTCTTCCGGAAGCCAGAACCGGAACTACCAAACCCAGGTGACATCCCAAACAATCATAACTCCGGCCGGTCTTCAAGCCTGCAAATCCAAGAGACGAATTAAACATCAGAATCCCCGTAGCACCGCCAACATCAAAATAAATTTACATATACGGGAATACAGGCGTTGCCAAATCATAACGACCTTTATTCCTAGAAATTAAAACATCGTTCTCCCAAACGGCCGGGGAATTTTCAAGTCACGACCGAAATGTGCACAAGAAAGGTTAACAATTTGGACACACAAGAGCACAAACGGAACATCAATAGTTTAAGTTGGAACACGACAGCAAAAACGTGAACAAAATACAAAGAAATTACCCAACACAACACACAATTAAACAACGCGAGGAACAGAATTCAGGGGTCGGAGGGCCTAAAGGAGGCACGCAGGGCGACGTGATTATTTTATTCGTCGTTTCTTAAAATTTATGCTATGGAGATTTACATATGATATGAATTTATGATGGTTAAGATTACATCGGGGCAATAACACCTCAGTTTAATGGCTAAAATATATTTACATTTAAATTCCTCAAAAATTTATCAAGAATAGAGCTCTGAGGAAATAAATGAGGAAAACAACCTCATTGGGAGTGTTCATAAAATAAAATATAAAGTAAATCTTATCTTTAAAATAGTTAAAATAGTAGCACGCTCTAGAAAGGCGAAGTAATATATTATGTTAAGTCTCATTAGAACTATTAACGATAATTTCTAATCAAGGGGAAAGAACCAGAAGGTTAAAAAAATGCAGAACACGAAATGCCTGTTATTTGGAAATCACCACTTGATCAGAAACATACCTTTTCTATCTGATTGGTCAACGCCAATTAGGTCAAACGCCAAACGTCACCAAAATGGAGATAAACTATTTTTAAGGTAACCCCTATATGTATCATGCTAGAGCATTTGGGGAGCGGGAGTAAAATCTTCACTTTTAGTTCCTCTGGTTTGTGTGTGTTTGCTCTGAAAAACTGAGAAAATACTTTCGGAGGGATCCATCTGTTAATCAAGATTTGGGGTCCTAACATGGTAGAGACTCGGTGGAAGCTCAAACTGTAGTTGGTCATTGTATGGGAAGCATTTTATGTCAAGTTAAATGTAGGGTGGTGGTAGGGTTTTTGCGACGATCTGTACGTATTCTGAACGTGACGTCAATTGACTTGTTTTTCGAATATGATTTCAACACTTCGCCAATAAAATTCCAAAGAATTGATAAAGCATAATTGATTGGTCAACACCAATTAAATTAAATTCCAAACGTTACCAAAACTGCTATAAACTACATTTTAAGGTAACCCCGATATGTATCATGTGACTTGCAACTTTCATTGAAGTTTAAGATCTAAGAATATAGAATTTACATTTTATGAAATATTTAATCCAAATTTCATTTTTCTGGGGAAAAATTTCATTATTTTATTTACTAGTTTATGGACTAAGAACTGTTTAATGCTTTATTTCAAGATAGAGTTGAACCAAAAGCTTTTAAATGTACCCCGACTTCCTTTATGGCGGATAAAATACCGATACATTTTCTGTGAGCTAGAAATCAATGCTCAGAAATAGAATTCGATACTAGAAGTGTGTTTTAACGTTTGATATAAATAGCTCTAAGTGGCGTGTTCCACACGAGAAACGTTCGTTTTTATGAAGATCGTTAAACTGGACAATGCTGCCACCGATAAAAACAGCTATAATTGTAACATCGGCTAAGAAAATAAATCTGAGGATAAAAGAGGATATTACATAAAGTAAATTTAATTCTCCGAGTTCTCTTTCAAATGTGTTTTCAGGAAACTCGGACATTTCTGTGACTTGCCTTAAAAATGAAATTCTAGTGAGTTTATTTGATCAAAAATATAATTTTTCTCTCTAGTCTGAATTAATGGCAGTCTTTGACCATGAGCGAATAACCATCGGAAGAATTATTTTATGATTTCATTTCCTCTAGCGTGGAATTTGAAAAAGAATCGTCTGCGAAAAAGAAAACTACGAATTCCATTCACGGAAGTTTATGTGAGTACTCATCTAAAAGCAGGTTTTTGCAGAATAAGGATCTGGAAACCTTTCCGAACAATTCTTCAATGCATCAAGGTCGTGGAATGAAGAAAGGTAAGATTGTTTACGGAAAGTTCTTGGCTCATTTGAGTTTAATTATACATCCGTATGAAATTAATAAACCCATGTTCAATTATATTGCAATTGGATAGTTTTCAATGTCAACGTTCTTGACTACATCGTTTAATCCAACGAAATCGTGACGACAGAAGGAATTGTGTATGGCCAAAAAAGGTTAATTGATCAGAATAATCACATCCAGATACGAAGAATAAACGAATTCAGACTTTCCAGAAAAGAAAAACAAATTATTATAATTCTGCTTCTGATTGTTCGTCTTGAAAAGTTGGCTATTTAGTTAACATTAAATTTTTAAACACTTCTTTATTTTGCCAACCTTCATTTTCTCAATTAAAAATTATCCCCGATTTTCAGTTTACTCCACTTGTACCCCTTTAAATATTCATGTGAACCATTCTTTCTGCATATCGACGACAATCTATTTTTATTGTATTAAATGGATTTTTTGTACCATGGACAATTTCTGAAAGCTATTTTAATCACATTAAAATTCAAAACTCAAGAAACCTGAGAATTGAAAACTCGATAAGAAAATGCAATGGATGAAAATTAAATGTCCGATTCTCAAAAACCAAGTAACTCAAAATATTTAATTATTCGAAAGTTATGTCAAGCGGTAAGAGTAGTAAGTGTTATGAAAGTAAAAGGAGAGCACACAATTCACAAATGAATAACAAGACACCAAAATTGATACAGCTTTGATATAAAAACTTTTTTTGTGGCAACGTCGGTGGCGCGGTTTTTTTTTGGCGAAATTTTTATAAGCGAAGGAAAAATTCGAAAGCGTGTTAAAAATTCGAAAAGAATTTTAAAATTAAAAAAAATTCACTGATTATTCAAACTTCCTCGCAGTAAGTTTTTCCTTTGATGAAAAAATCTTTACTTTTCCTGAAATATTGCGAATTTGCCCAAGTTAAATAAATTATTAGTTTTATGTCTAATGGAACAAAGCTATGTAACATGAATGTCATAAAAGATCACATTAATTGTTGCAAACTTGTGTTTTTATGGCATGATAAAATTGAAAAAGATAATGATTTACAAAATTAATAAGAGATTCAAATAATCGCGAGGTTGCCATAATTCTAATAAAGCGGGACTGCCTTTGCCTGCCATAACTCGCTTCAAAAGCGTTGTCACAAAAATATTTTTATATCAAAGCTGTACCCCAAACTTTTATTGGAATTTTTTTCAATGATAGGAGTGCAAGTTTTTCAAATTGGGAAGGCAGTAAAACTCTTTGTCCATGAAAGCATGAAGGTGATTTCGAGATGAATGAATTCAATGAAGCGATTGTTCTTTGACAGCTAACGTCTCTAATTCGTCATAAAAGCTACAATTTCGTTATTACGTTACATCTCCTCCAGGGACGTTTTGCAAATCCTCGAAACATGCATTTTGCTTAATGGAATTGTGTTATGGGCTATCAGATCAAAAGCAAAAGAGCTTGGATATTTTTCTGAGCACAAGAAAACCATTTTTTGCATGAAGCTGAAAGTCACCACGACACCACGTGATCTAATATAAAACAGGACTTGCAAAACAACGTCACGTGATTCAATACGAAATGGTAGCTAGTTGGTAGTTAATGAACGTCACTCTTGAGCAACACAATGGGCTATCGGCAACGGTCCGAGATCAATCCCGAAGGGAAAGATCCGAGAACAACACTTCGTCATTTTAAACCACAGTCAGGTCACACCTAAGGTCAACACCGGATCTGGCATCCCACTCTTCAAACTTCCATATCACTCCAACATGAGGACATTTGAGGCCACGACAAATTTAATCCCACGTACACAAAGGTCTTTGGTTATACCTAGTTTCGAACTCACAACCCTTCGGTAGCTAATCCGTTATTCCTTCAACTGGCCCGCCAAAATAGAAGGACTTACGTTACTGTGCCTATAAGAAATTAGGAAGGATCCAAAAACCATAATTGATTATGGGAAGAGTAAATGTGCTGTCATTGATCAGAGCGTTGATTATGAAGTTGGGTTTTATTGGGGATGGAGTCGGCAAGATGATAGAATTAGAATTTCTTTGAGAATGAGGACAGATCTTGTGGGTGACGAGAGCTCATGACTTGTGATGCACGTGATCTTCGATGAACCGAAAAGGTAAAGCAATTCACCTTTGACACCACATATCCACCTGCATGGCATACCTACTGTGCAATTAATGATACGTTATAAATATAATTGTTGGATTCAATGATTACTGTTTAGAGCTATTGAACATAAATTGTTAAACGAGGGGTTTCCCTAAATGTTATTGAAAAAATTTTAGTAAGGAGTATATAATTTGTAATGAATAAATAAAACATTAACCTTATACAAAAACATAAAATAACAATATATTATAAAAACTTAAAAGCATATTATAGATAAAAACACATATAAAAACTATTATAAAATAATAACAACGCTTGTGCGCCTCTGTATTTTTTCTGTTTAAAATTGATTTGCATAAATTTCCTCTACATTAGTGGCGAATGTTCCAGACTTGTAAATAATGCGCCTTTAAAGTACTTTTTTTAAATCGTTAATTTTATTTAATATCTTCTATTTTAATAAGTGCCACAGACTTTCCTAAATTCACATATTTCCTTGTGAGTGGATTTAAATTTAGGCCCTTCTGTTGGAGAAAGGTCAAAATAACGGTCAATTTGGTGTGGAATATAGAGGTGAAAATCACAAAAGGTGAACATCTCACTCGAGGAGAGGAAAAAGATGCTCGAGCACTCGCAACTAAGTCACTAGAGTCCTGTATTTGGATCTTACTCGTTAGTTACCTGGCTACCACCGATCGGGTAAACTGGAACTCTTTCTGTGTTTTTCCATACGAGTGGGAATTTTAAGATGGCGGAAAATAAATTTAACTAATGAAAAAAGCGCTTTTCATGAAACTATAAAAACTAACTCAAGGTGCTATTTTTAGGGCACCGGGCCGCGGTAGCCCGGTTGGAAGAGTAACGGACTAGCAACAGCAGGGTTGCGAGTTCGAATCCAACCAAAGACTGTCGTGTACAGGCTGGTGCACGTTAAATCTGTCGAGGCCTCAAATGTCCTCATGTTAACGTGGTGTGGAAGTTTGGAGAGTGGGGTGCCAGTTCAGGTGTGACCTCGTTATCTGACCGTTGTTCAAAATTACGTGGTGTTGTCCTCGGATCTTTCCCTTCGGGGAATTATTCCGGACCGTTGCCAATAGCCCGTCGTGTTGCTCCAGTGCGATGTTAACTAAATACCTACCTACCTTGTTTGGGCACCATTTTGTTTTGGAATAACTTTTAAATAAAATATTTTTATTCGGTATTTTTACATGTTATTTACTCAACTAATTACATTACTTATGTGATATGACATCGGTCAAAAATCACTAGAATTTTGTGGCACATCAAAAAAATTATTAAATTTTTGCCGATCTGCTAAGGACTATAAAGCTGCTTAATTTACAAAGAAATATTAATTACTTTCTTTTTTTTTGCTTTCAAGTGGCTTTCTGAAAAGTCGTTTTGAAACTATTTATAATATTTTGTAATAAAATTTAATACTCAAAATGATTCTTACGGAAATAACTTGAAATTATTTTTGAGCACACTTCTCGAAAGTTCAAAACTAAACCGGTGAAATGAAATGAATCTCACGCATTTTAAACCTTTTCACCATCCATAAGGCACACTAGTGCCATTCCTGTGGCACATACACTCATGTCCAAAATTATCTTTACATGCATAAAAACACGGATTTCTCAGAAACTGCGAACTATAATTTTATGAATTTGTGTGAAATGATACATAAAATCATAGCACATAAATACAAAGGAAAAAGTTTAAGAGCACTGCATATGATATAAAACTGTAGCATGAAACAATAAAATTGGCAATAATATGAGACAAGAAGAGTTCAGAATAAAAAAGAATAACTCAGAAAAAAAATTAAGGCTTATCAATTTAATATAGAAAGTGATCTCCCCTGACGTGTACACACATATCACAACATGTTTTAATGCTGGCAATAATGTTGTTAACCACAGTTTGGGGAATTAAGTTCCACTCCTCCGGCAATGAGGTCTTCAGGGCATTTATATCTAGGAGGAGGATGTCTCCGTGCAACTGCTTTTCCAAGGTTTGCCCATAAGTTCTCTATCGGGTTCAGACAGGACCGTCTCGAAAGGTCACGCAGCCAACGCTGAACCGTTGGCTGCGTGACCTTTCGAGACGGTCCTGGTTCAGATCAGGAGATTTTGCTGGCCACGGTATTCGCTCAATGTCTTCACTTTCAAGGAATTCGTCAACGAGGTTTGCTCGATGTGGACGAGCATTATCGTCCATAAATAAAAAGTCAGATCCATATGCACCTCTGAAAAGTCTTACATAAGGTTCTAAGACCTCATCCCGATATCTCTGGTAGGTCACAGATCCGCTGTTGAAAACGTGTAGCGGCGTACGTCCATCGATCATTATTCCTCCCCATACCATCACACCTGCACTACCGAGACGGTCACGTTCCATAATGTTCGAAGGAAGATTTCGCGTTCCTAACTCCCTCCAGATGTAAACACGTTTAGAATCGGATGTTAAACTAAACCTCGACTCATCAGTAAAGAGAACATGGGTCCATTGGTGTTCACTCCAGTTCTGATGTTCTTTGCACCAATTAAAGCGATCCCTCTTTTGTTGTGAAGACAGTGAAACACATACCCTTGGCTTTCTGGCATAAAGGCCTTTTTCATTAAGCCTTCCGTATACAATTTGCCGTGATACAACAGTTCCAGTGGCTGCTGAAACCTATGAACTTAACTGCCGAGCAGTAGACTTCCTGTTACGACGGGCAGTTATAGATATCAATCTTGAGAAGCAGTTGTTATTCGTTTACGACCTTGTACAGGCCTCTTTACAACAGTTCCAGAGTTCTGAAAATGTTTCCATAGCGTAGAGACTGCCTGTCTTGAAATATTCACACATCTCGCTGCTTCCATGATTGTCTGCCCTGCTTCTAAACAGCCGATAATTCGCCACTTCACAGTTTCTTCCAAATGATACTTCGAATTCATAACAAACCGTTTTGAGTCCTTACACACTGAAATCAAACGCTGTATTGCCAAAATTCACTCAGATATTCACTTTGCACAAAGCGCTTGATTCACCGTCGGATGACGTAACGCCTTGATTTGCATATCAGAAAACGTTTGATCACTTTTGATTGGATAATGCTAATTAGGCTTATCTTTCACACATTCCCTGCAAAAATGGATTACGTCGATTGGATATTTCATGGAATATCATTATTTTTGGATATGTAAAGATAAATTTGGACATGAGTGTAGTTGAAAATCGCTGTTTTAAGGTAATTAATACAACCATTTATAAAATTTAAAATATCCAAATATAGACAATTTTTGGTACCTTGAATTACATTTGAAAAGCTACGTTTCCACTTTTCTGCTACGTTGTCGTTTAAACGTAGCGTTAAACGTCAAAATACAAATCAAAGTTGTTTGAACCTGAAATCTATACTTGAATTGCGTTTAGCCTGATTATTTTCACCCACTGACATTTACCCCTAATATACATTAGGGGGAATGTAGATACCGGAGTCTTTCTGTCAGTGCCTATGAGGTATTACATCTAAAAACCAATTGTTTGAATTCTAGCCTAAACATGGAAACCGGTTCTCTACAAGAACAGGGTGTTTATTATGTAAGGGCACTATTTTATTTTGGAATAACCTTTAAATAAAACATTTTTTTTACATATAGTTTGCTCAATTATTGTCAGTTTGTGGAATATAACATAGACCAAATGTCCGCCTCTGACCGCGTTGCAAATATAGGCTCTATCAACCACATTTTCGAGTACGTAAGGGATTCGTCAATTTCTTCCCGAATGTTGTATTTAAACTTTTGAATCATTGTCCGTTTAGCTCAGACTCGTTCCTTTAAGTAGCCCTAAAGAAAACAAATATGGCGAGGTCAAATCAGGGAAACAAGGGTGCCAATCGACATCACCAGATTTTGGTATTATTCGACCAGGAAATGCGTCCTTTAGAATTCGCATGGTTACACGAATTGTATGACATGTTCCTTGATCTTATTGAAACCGCAAGGACTAAGATTTTTGTCGATCAATTTCATACAGATATTTTGCAACATCGCACTATGTCGTTCACTATTTACATTGGCGTCACCGAAAAAAATAGTACAATAATGCCTCTACTCCAAATTGCACACCAAACAGTTGCTCTGTGAGAATGAAGAAGTCGTTCATTAGTTAACCCTGTATTTTATGATCTCCTACAACGGCTGTTCTGTCGTTAACGTATTCACTTATGTCGAAATAAAGTGCGAAGAAATTGAACCAAATCACGGTCATAAAGCCTTTATTTTACAGCTCGATCAGAGGCAGTTATTTGACCTATGTCATGTTCCATAAACTGTCACTAACCCTCTTCTAGTTACTCCTGGCCTTGACAGGGTATCTCGTCATTAGCAAAACGGACCAGATCTTGAGGGACGAGATATCTCGTCATTAGGAGAAAACTGACAAGATCTTGATCTCATCACCATAAAAAATTCGGCAATATCTTGATGACAAGATGCCCTGTCATTAGTGAAATTGGTCAAATTTTGAATGCCGAGATATCGGGTCGAACCCACTTAGAGAGTTATTAATTAAATGTTAGTCCCAAACAAAATGGTGCTCTTAAATAAAAGCAGCCTGTATTTAGGATCAATTTATGCAGAATTTTAGATTAAATGAGTCAAAACCTCGAAACCATAGTAGTCTTTCAAGAGATGAATAAAATAAACCTCGAAAAATCTAAATTGAAGAAATAATTTAAACTATAACAGTTTATATCGCCATTAAAAAAAGTCGCACAAGTTTTGGATATCTGCGTACAGTTATGCCTAATTTTAAATCTATGCCGGAATTTGAATTCAGACTATTGTGTAATCATTATTTTCTTTTTAATAGAAATATTGGTACTATGAGTCCTAAAATTGAGTATTCACCATGAAGAAATTTGTTTAAAAGTCCAAAATTCTGTGATAGATAATAATTAGAACTTCATTTTCAAAATTGAGAACTTTTTTTTTTTGTAATATTTTAAAAATATTTTTTCTCAGAACTTTTTTACATTCTGTGCTACATTTTTGACATTTAAAACCTATATTTAAAAATATTACATTAAATATGGAATTGTTTTTTAGACTAATATGTTTCTAAATGTGTACGTTACTATGAGACTGTATGTTACTATGAAAATGAAGTTCCGATTATTATATCTTTGATGGGCGGGAATAACAGTACAAGTCGAAAAATGACATTTTTAGGAGAAAAAAAACATTTAATATTCCATATTGTGAATGAATAAAATTTATAAAATCAGTTCTGCACCTTATGTCTGACAACTTTAAAGGGGAAATTAGGAGAAATTTTGGATGTGGCCCTGACAAAATTAAGTTACTTGTACTGTTCGTACCAAGAAAATTGTTCTCATCACAACTGACTTGTACTATTATTCCCGCCCATCAAAGAATATTACAGAATTTTGAACTTTTAAAGAAATTTCTTACTGGCGTATATACAATTTTAGGAGCCACTGTAGATTACAGAGATAATGGAAGAATGGGTGATTCGTTTCTTATTTGATTTGATTTTTAATTAGTAACGTGTATCTGTTGTATTGGTAACTAATATTCCTGTTAAAAAAGAAAAGAATTACACAATAGCCTGAATTCAAATTCCAAAGTAGATTTGAAATTAGGCATAACTGTTCTCATATGTATATACAAAACTTAAGCGGATTTTTAATTGCGATATAAACTGGTATAGTTTAAATTGAGTTCCAATTATTATTTATTACAGAGTTTTCGGTTTTTAAGGAAATCGGAAATCTCTTTATGGTGAATACTCAATTCTGTGACCCACTGCATATTCGTTAAACATAACGGATTTTACGGCATCGAAGTGAAGCAAACAAGATTTAACTTCTCGACTAATTTCTTTTTTTCTCGTGTTCTCAATGTGGTGCAAGCATGCGTAGAGCACAGTTGTCGGACCACAAAGAATAAACCAGCTATTATGAAAAATAATGAAACCATTGTGCGCCGTGGAATTCTTATTGAATCGGGTAAGAAAGCGAGTTAAGAAGTACGTCTAGAACAGAGGAAGAATGACTTCGTATTCATTTGCATTGAGGCAATGATCTGTCATTGATAAAAAACAGGAAGAGGAGAAAGGGGATATTTGTGTTGGTTTTTTACACAAAAAGGATTTTCTTTTCAATCCGACGAGGAAAAGAATTTTCTTTCTATTTGCATAATGTAATAAGATGTTTATAGCAAGGTAATTACCTCGAACTGCAGAGATCAACCGAAAGGACTACAGAAGCGACATCATTTTAATATCGTTTGACATTTTGGAACCTAATGAATTTAACTTCAACTATTCTGCCTCATTGTTCCATTACGAACTGTTGCAGTATATGTGCATTGTCTGAAGACTATTAGTCATAATTTAAGCATCAATGGAACAGTTAGAATTCCAATTGTAACTTGAAAGAACAAAGTGTAAGCCAACGGGTTATACCGATTCTTTATTTTGGTCTTATTTTGTAAACTCGTATATGCATCAAGCATGGATCATCAAGATTGTCTAGAACGTGTTTCCTAGTTGCATATTATCCGCAGTCTGAATTACAAAATGTAATAAATTTGAAGAAGCCTTTCAATAACTACAATTTTATTAAGTTTTTAATGTTGATTGCCGGTGTTGTCAGATTGGAAATTCGTCTACCATTTTCAAACGGAATTATAATTTTCATTCGGATTTCAGTGTTTCAAATAAATATCGTCTGCCATTTTCAAACGGAATTATAATTATCTTGAAACAAAAATTTCATTCGGATTTCAATGCTTAAAATAAATAGGGTCTGCCATTTGCAAACAGAATTATAATTATCTTCACTGTGCTAAACGTAGCAACTCAAAGCTAACAACATGTTTGTAAATCCTCATACAATTGTTCCCCGTCTCACAAGACAAGGATTTAAAAATTAAAAAAAATTCATCAATGGTGTTTCAGTTTGTTTTTCACAGATCCTCCTGCCGCTTTTCTCACCGTCCCTAACCTGCAAACGATAAGGAGAGTGCCATGTTAAAACACAAAAATAAATAACGAATCACTTACGAAAATAGAGCACTTTTGAGAGACAGCCCACCTCTTTAATGATGCTAAAATGGTTTACTTGCCCTTTTCGCCGATCAGAAATCGGTCGCTCGGGAGTGTGCGAGGGCTGCGCATTTTCGGCAAACGATCTGGGCACGTGAGCTTGAAAAGCTTCTGTTTTTCACGCTTCGTTATGCGTATAACAATTGTCTCGCAACCCCCCACCCCCTTTCTACAGTTACGCGGGTGCAAGGATGCGTAGATATTAAATGAAATAGAATGCACAAATTGTTTAAGGATACCAGGAGAGGCAATTTTATTAACTACCTCAAAATTTCCTTTGCTATCAAGCTGAATGATGATGGCTGAGTGTTTCTGTTGTGATTTTGTTTTCTGTACGTATTCTGAACGTGACGTCAGTTTGCTAGTTTTTGACGTGAATACGTCTTTAAGGGGAGACAGTACCCTAAAAATGAACAAAATGGCGAACTTTTCTATTATATTTTATTAATTATACAACTTTAAAGAATATGTGTGCAAAATTTTGTAGCTGTAGCTACATTATTTAGGGAGTTATTAAAGTTTTCTATCGAATGTAAGGACCGAAAGCCATTTGAAATTTTACAGTGCTTTTTCTCGGCTTTTTTTATTTTTTATGACTACAGTGTATTTAAAATGCTAGGGCTTTTTTCGTAATTGATGTAAAGATTTGAAACTTTTTGTGGTTGTTTATTATGATATATTCGATAACATTGTGCATGGAATGAGGATTTGGAAAAAAGTTGTTTTTCAAAAATTGATCAAATCAACTATGACTGTTTTTTTCTGTTTTTCAGTGTTACAAAAATATTTGCAAAAAATAAATAACAGTGGTGTATGTAATCCCATGCCCAAAATTGTGGGGAACACTTTATAGAAATAAAAAACATTTGAAAAAAATTTTAATTTGCAGACCAAGTAGAAATTTTAAAATATTTTTATAAAAATTTAATTTTTTAATTATTGTGAATGTAAAAATGACTTCTTTCTTTAGTGATGTATATTTAATGTGTACCGGGCGAGTTTTGGACCAGTGTACCTTTGGATTCCAGGGAGTGAGGACTGCGTAAGGGATATCATTGGAAAGCTGCCAAAATTACGCTACAATCACAAGCCTTTAATCGATCAAATTATCCTACAATATTAATATCAAACTGCTCTTTAATCGTTTAAATGGTAAATCAATCGTTGAATATTTACAATAAACAATCGTTCAAACTTCTTATGTCTGCATCATTCATTCCACAATCTAACAGGCCCGCGCTTTCACGTCAAAATAATGGTCTGGTATTCGACATAACCTACCATTTTTAGTACGATTTCAGCACTTCCCAATAAAAATTCCGATTGAATTGCGAACTGATTTGTGATAGTTGATTGGTCAACATCAAATAGATCAAACGCCAAATATTGCCAAAACAGCGATAAACTATATTTTAAGGTAACCCGGTATGTATCATGCTAGTGCATTTAGACATCAGAAGTAAAATCTTCGCAGACCATCTTGTTTGTTTACACTCAAAATCCCTTTTATTAAAACAGGAAAAAGACGGTCTGGAATGAATCCCGAAGAAAATAATCCGAGAACAACACCTCGTAAATTCGAACCACGGTCAGATGACGAGGTTAACACTTGAGCTTGCACCCTACTCTCCACACCACGCTAACGCGAGGATATTCGATGCTACGACAGATTAAATGTGTACCAGCCCCTGTGTACACGACGGTCTTTGGTTGGATCGAGTTTCGGACTCGCGGCTCCGGTTGCTAATCCGCGACTCTCCCAACTGGGCTACCGTGGCCCTCACAATAAAAGGAATTACAACAGATCTTGTAGAGCGCGTGGTCGATTTAAAAAAATAAGTATTTGATACAAGATAACAGGAAGTGAACACAAATTGTAGAACAAAGAAATTGAATAGACCGATGAGACGGAATAAATATCAAAAATTCGATTCACGTTTCGAAATTTAGAAAGTGACATCACAAAATGTCTCGCGACCTTCAAGTGCTCATTTTGAAAACATGATTCTTAAACATC
Organism: Meta bourneti; assembly: GCA_933210815.1. Classification (NCBI taxonomy): domain Eukaryota; kingdom Metazoa; phylum Arthropoda; class Arachnida; order Araneae; family Tetragnathidae; genus Meta; species Meta bourneti. The sequence continues at coordinate 96,924,174 of OW119929.1, read as the reverse complement.
AGTGGGAGTTTCAAATGGAAACTTAGAGAATTCATGACAGATCGTTTGTTCTTTTCCACACAACAAAATAAGCGTTTTCACAAGGAATGAGTTCAACGGATGTGACTCTTTATTCTTTTCGTGTTCAATGAATCGCCTCTTGATTTGTATTAGGGAGACCTAGGTTCAAAATTACGAGGCTTTGTCTTTGGATCTTTCCTTTAGCGTTTGATCCCGGACCGTCGCCAATATCCGATTTGCTCCAGTGCGACGTTGATTAATTACCTACCTATTTATAGAATAGTAGCTAAAAATGTTTGGTTTTAATTGTTTGTTAGATAGCACAACAAACAAGGGACTCAAATCGCAAGAAAAAGTCTTATATTTGGCAATCATATTGGTATATTTGGCAAAAAAGTAGATGAAGTTTTGGGTATAATTAATTCATCAAAGTTCACAATTTGTTTTATTCACGGTGGCGGCGCAATTGAGGCAGACGATATCTAAATGTCAAGCGCATTTTCAGCAAATGAAAGGCAGAGGTAGACGATTAATCACTTTATTTCACAAAAGCGGAAGATGCTCCACAGCTGGGAAAATATTTAAAGGGCAAAATGCGAAGCTGTATTTTGGAATGAGTAATTCAGTTCCGTTCTCCTCGTGTTAGACTGACTGCAAACAGCGGCATAGAAAATTTGCATTTTCTTTATGACAAAGTGCAAGAAATTACTCGCCCAAAATAACTTCCCATATTTCTCGTTTCCGACTTAAGCTTCTCATACTTATGCCCCAGTGACATAATTAATAGGTATATCGTAAAATTCAAACGTGTTTTCCAAATAAACGCCATTTTTATTCAAATTCAATTGTTGCCAAATAAACGCCAACTAACTCGTCTAACTAGTCGTATTTTATATACAACTGTTACTACAAAACTTTCACGCCTATATTATTCAATAAAGAGGACAAAAAGTCGATTTTTCAAATACCCTGTGTTCTAAATTAGACATATGTACAAAGTTTCTCCTTTATATATTTGTTAAACAGCTGTATTATAATTGACATACAATGGTAAAAATGGTAACTTAATTGCAAGGATTAAACTATGTTTATATTAAAACTTTAGAGCAAAAGAACTGTAGAAGGCGTTCCACATTTCTTGGGCATTCCATTCCTATACACGGGCGGAAAAAGACGTTTATTCTTCTCGACCGTAGCATAAGATGTAAATGGAAATTATTTTTACTAGAAATACCTAATTCTATATATAGACAACAAAAATTGCCTAGCAATTTCGTGCTTGAATGCCTACAGAATCATCTTGAATTCTGTTAGTGTTTACAAAAGAACTTTTTTGCAATAGTAATGAAGCAAAAATCAACTAAACGTTCCTTCAAAATTGTCGATAAGTTTTATTGTCAAAATTGTTGCATCACATTGTATATTTTATTGTTCAGAAGGCAAAAGAGTCAAATGGCCTTCTTATGCGAGGAGTATATTTGCTCTCGCCGCTACGAGTTGCAGGAGGCGAGGTTTGATTCCTCTCTGGGTATATATTTCTTCTGTTTTAATAAAACTTCCCTTGTGTGTGTATGTCCATGACTTGGCATTATTTGTTTTGTGTTCGGTCGAATACGGCCCTTGCGTCATAAAACCCAAAATCACCGAATTTTTAAATTTAGGCTTAAAAAGTTGCTTAACCTATGCTTTTTTGCAAAATATTAGATATGTAAGTCTGTTTTTTGCTTTACGATTAAACTTACCTACCAAATGGAGGTGAATTGATTTATATTTATCTGTATACAAACTAGAATGTGAATTAAAATTTTTACAAGACATGGAAAATTTATTCACATGGAACCTATGAATTTTTGCTAATTCATCAAAACTTTTTGACCATGTTTATGGTCAAAATGTGAATTTTCCGAAAAGAATCCTTCCATTCGAAGTTCAAACTTCGAATGACTCAATATTTTTGGACCAAACTTAAAAAATAGGTTCTCTTGAAGAAACCAATCTTTGAAAATTTCATGACACGGATAACTGCACAAGTTTGTTTTGAATGTCCACTGGCCCGCTAACTGATATTTTTTCGGAGACATTAAATGCTTATTTTCGTGATGAATACATTGTCTTGTTGTAATCTGTTCAAAAGATTGTCTCTCGTACTATCAAAATTCTCATACTTTTTATTTTTGGCCTAAAAATTAAGTGTTTGAACAATAATAAAGTAAAAAAATTAAGTTCCCGAATTCCTACTCCAAAGTCAACGACATGTGAAGTCTTTATTGCCTTTTCCCCAGCCCCCTGTGTAATAATCAGTACACAAAATTTTGGTAAAGTATTCAGCTTCTTTCCTAATGTTCACAACACATTTTAAAATCATTTTATAATTCATTTTCGAAACACCAGCATGATGAGGGGAAAACGTTCGCTTATGAAGCGTGAAGTTATGAAAGTGTTGCACGTTTCAAGTACGACGGAAGCGTTTTACGGAGAAAAACAATAATGAAAAATCTGTTGAAACAGCGTTGCTTTTTTCTCCTTTGTGATAAGCCAGTAGGTACTAAAAGCTCTGTGGGTCCGCATTACGAATGACTTCCGGTTGAGTGCGACAGCGGTTTTCGTATCATATGTACTCGGAAACGTTTTTCCAAGTGGAAGCGTTGCTACTGTTCAAGTGGAAGCGTTGCTTCTGTTCAAGTGGAAACATGTTTTAGGGTCTGACTCAAAAAGCAGAGTTGGAAACCAGTTTTGATCGCTTAAAAATGTTTTTGAATCGAGATAATTTTTTAAATACATTAGACTTGGATAAAACCACATGTGAAGAAATTGTTTAGATGAGGCAAGACGCTACAAATCCTTCTGATACGAAATTTATTTCAGAAGAATTCGCTAGACATGTTTATTTCTGTTTACAGCATTTTTAAAATAAGCAGACATAACACAACAAATAACACACAACTAGCGCGGAAAAAATATCTTTACGAACAATCTTGTTAAGATTTCTGATCCGCTGTCGGGAGTTAAGTTGCATACCCGCTGCAAAACTAAGAATATTGACTATCAAACAATTCTTTTTATTAAACTATATCTCTTTTTCGAAACATAGTAAAATAGTTCTTACCTCTTCCAACCAACTGGAACTGAAATTCACTCACCTGATGCCAACGATTATCTTTCGAATACGTAAAATGAAATCGATATCAATTTCCCAAAACTTAGTAGAATATTCTCAACGAAGAAAAATATCGTTGGAGTCCGATCGCTTCGTTCGTGATCTTCAAAATAAATATTGTGATAAAATTAAAGATTCCTGTCACAAATGAAAGAAATTTTGATAGTGAATAAGCAAATAGATGGTCTGCGGAAATTTTATTTCTGCTGTCCAAATGCTCCCACATGATACCCGGGGTTATCTCAAAATGAAATTTATCGCCGTTTTGGCAACTGCATTTAAGCAAATTGGTGTTGACCAATCAACAATCAATTCGGTTTTGTCCTAAGTTTTTATTGGCGAAGATCTGAGATCGTAATCGGAAAAAAGCCAAAGAGTCACGTTCAAGAAACGTACAGGAAATGCGTTATTATAATTAAAGTATGCCTTGAAGGAAGATCTACACTATTAATGTGTGATAGTTTGTTGGAAATCTATCTTCGTCTCAACCACAGCACGTAGAGATCTGAGAGAGGTGTCAAAATACGCAGAATAAACTGGGAAAGTTATTCCGCCCCTTTAAAATTTTCAAAAATTTAAATTTTAATATAAAATGCTCAAAAAATTACCTGATTGGATAGAATGCCGTGACGTTTCCGTAACGCTTCCGTAGCGGTTTTTGCCCCAACTTTTTTATTATGTTTTTTTGTTAGACTTGACTTAAATATTCGTGTTAAATTCGAGGAAAAAATCGTAGAAAATGTTCAAAATTCAATATACAGTACTTTTTCGTGTCTTACATTTTACTGCTTTAAATAAACATTTAATACACTACTTTTTAGAGCCTTATATTTTACTTCTTTAAATAAGCATTATTTTTTATAATTATTTCACATCCAATACAGCAAACCTGTACAACTCAACTCTTAAATACATCGTAATTTGGAATTTCAAATTGTTCATTGCTACCTTTTTTATAGCGATTGTTTTTTGCGTTGTAATTACTCTCTCTTTTTTAACAATGCAAAAAAGAAAACGTTCCATAACAAGCAATTCAGCTAAAAATAAACTACGTGAAAGACGTCATAATGCATCTAAGGAACAAGCTACGAATAGAAGACTGGTGAACGTCAGGGTCAAATTGGGAAATTTACATGAAGACTTGCAATGAAACGGCGAAAAATCTAATATGTCGTTTACTAACAATCAGTTATCCCGTGAAACATTAAACCATAAAACTTTTAAATCCGAATAATAATAATGATAAATTTATGGAATTATATAACAGTGAATCTATAAGAAGGCATGCAAAAAAATCCAAGAGGGAGGTATTTACTAACACGTTGTCCTCCGCAACGCGAGGCCATACAGCTAGTATTGAATTAAATCGTGTCAAAAACAACTTGCTACCAATTTATTTTGAATTAAAAATTGAAAATATAGAACTTACATTTGATTTAAAAATTTAAAACAATTTAAATCTTTCAAAATTTGGCTGGTGATAGTAAATGCATTTGTTCATACAACTATCCATAAGCAAAAGATCAATCGATAAATAATGAAAAATAATTGCTAAAAATTTGTTTTGAAAAATGACTTAAGATTGAAAATCGCTTTGGCGTATTTTGCTTGAATGATTTATAAAAGTTCTACATTAAAATTCCAAGATTCAAGTTGAAATTTGAAGAAAATATATCTGTTCTCCAATCCAAGATTTAATTCAGTTGAATGCAAATGTAATATTGGATTGGTGCGAATGGAAATGTCCCATGAGAAATAGCTTTGGGAATGACCCCCATACAGCTAAAAGTAATTACCTACAAGCCTCCGGCATCTTACGTCACAGAGCTACTATAATAGCTATCACGTGTGTGACGTACAAGTTCCAGATTTAATTTGTTTGGGCGTAAGGATCTTCCAAATTCGACATGGAAAACTCAGATTTGAGAGTCATCTTCCCTTACGAATTTAAAGAGACATTCTGCTGCAGTTGCTTCTCGAAACATTAACACAGCATTCGGGGAGAATACAGCCAATGAACGAACCATTCGGCGATGGTTTCGAAGTGGAGATATGGACCTGAAAAACAAACCCCGTGAAGTTACAGTTTCTGACGATGTCCTGCTAATTGTGGTTGAAGCTGAACCGCGGAAAACATGTCTTGAGAGCTAGGTGTAAGCAACACCACAATTGTTCGCCCTTCTGGCTGCACTAAGTAAGGTCAAAAAGATGGATTCGTGGGTGTCTCATAAATTGACAATTGCTATCAAGATGAGACGTTTGGAAGTCTGCATCGCTCCTTTCCTGGAATGAAAGAGAACCTCTACTGCAGCGAATCGTTACTTGCGACGAGAAATGGCTCCTTTATGACAATCGGAAAAGATCTTCACAATGGTTGAGCAAAGCACAGCCTCCTGGACGCCACCCTTATATCCCAGGAAGGTTATGCTTCTTGTATGGTGGTCTACAGCAGGAATAATTCATCGCAGTTTCCTGCCAATTGGCCAAACCATCACTTCAGAACGATGTGATGAATTGCGACAGAAATTGATGGTGAAACAATGGCTTTGGTAAACAGGCATGGCGTTCTCCTCTTGCAAAATAACGTCAGTCCTCCTGTCGCACAACGAACGATGCTGACACTACGTGAGTTGTGCTATGAAGCGATGCCTCATCCCCCTATTCCCCTGACTTGTCACCTACAGATTTTCATCTGTTTCGTCACCTGGATCGCTTTCTGTCTGGCAAACGGTTCACCCAAGATACGGAGGTTCACTGTGCAGTTGATGACTTCGCATCCCAGCCACAAGACTTTTTTCGTTCCGGGATCATGGCCTTGTCAGACGAGTGGCAACAGTATGTCAATTCAGAGAGAGATTATTTCGAGTAAGTCAGGTTCTGTATTTTTCAGTTATCGCCATCGAAGTGTGATGGTCATTTTCCGGACATTTCATTCGCACCGACCCAATATTTTAAAATAAAATAAAACGCAATTTTAAAATAATTATTTGTCATTAAATTTTTAAGATTTTAGAATCACAATTTAAGTTCATAATGTATAACAATTTTATTTCTACAACAAATGAAACAAAATTCGAACGGTTTGTCCAATTGCATTATTTTCTAATGCACAACAAACATAATAAGAATTTGAACCGTAATACGATTTTGATTGTATTGTATATGTAGATTGGGAAATGCATCAAAATGCAGACCAACAGGCATATTCTTTAAAATACTAGTTTGATTACTTAATTTACATTAGAAAGCTTTCTCAGAAGTTCTCATAAAAGAAAAGTATTTTTAATAGAAGTTTCTAGAAATATATCTGATGCAATCATATATTGTGTGTGAATTTTTGTTACGAACTTCTCTGAAAGAAATGGTAATAAAAATGTTTGATTTCGAAACTGATTTATTCGAAGATTGCTAAGTTTGTTTGTATTGAAAGATGTAATTGATTATATGGATGGATACAGCATATGTACATGTATTTGCATTTAAAGTAAATTGCGAATTTTTTTGTTGTTACGAAGGTATTGAAATTGTTTAAGAAACGATATTCATGCTCTTCTAAGAACGCGAAGAAATTTCATTTCATAAAACCTTAGAAAAACAACGGAATCAACTGATGGTTTTGAAAGAATTGAAAAATGTCACCACATTTTCCTTTTATTTCTCTTCGGTAAGTATTCAATAAATAATTAACTTTTGCACTTCTTTATTGCAATTTATATTTCTTCAGAGACAGAGTTCAACAGGTAAGACTTAAACAGAAATTCGTAGCATTAAAGAGATGGTTGTTAAAATTGATGAATATAAATTTTAAGTTTGCTTTCTGAACCCATGTAAGGAAAAGGTAATTAATAGTCTGGGACTTCTCGATCATCTTTTCGAAAGATATTTCTATGTGCAAAAGAAATGTTCTTTATGATGAATAATTTCTTAGAATTTGCTTATTGAGTTTGACTCTGTTCTTTAAAATATACGAAACTATTTTCAATTTGTTTCATTTCTACTCCAAAATTAAAGACCAACAGCTTTATAAACATGGGGAAGGTTGGAAGAGTAAAGGATTAGCAACCGGAGGGTTGCGAGTTCGAATCCAATCAAAGAACGTACTGTACATGGGGGCTGGTGCAAGTTAAATCTGTCGGGGCCTCAAATGTCCTCTCGGTCTCTCGGTGGCGTGGTGTGGAAGTTTGGAGAGTGGGGTGCCAGCTCAGGTCATCTGACCGTGGTTCAAAATTACGTGGTGTTGTCCTCGGATCTTTCCATTTGGGATTGATCCCGGACCGTCGCCAATAACCCGTTGTGTTGCTCCAGTAGGATGTTAATTAAAATACCTATCTTTATATACAGGGTGAGTCTAAATTGTTTTTACAAAATAAGAGGGGTGATAGTACCCATCCAGACGAGCAATAATTACCATGGAACATAGGGTCGCATTCCACTCTGAGAGGCAGAAAAGAGTCAAATTAGAATTTCAACATGAACTTACAACAGTGTTGGAAAGCGAATGAACGATACCAAAAGTTGCACAATCCGATTGATTGATCAACTCACAGCAAGTGCTCAAAGTGGCGGCCACGCGTGTCGTTGCACAGTTCACACTGGCGAAGGAATGACTGGCGCACCCTCTCGAAGATTCCTGGAGTTGTGTTAATTTTGTCTGCGGCAACACCGATTCTCGCAACGAGATTTCAGCCGAGTCCACAGGCGTCTGGTACACTAAAGATTTCATGTGCCCCCAGAAGAAAAAGTCCAGTAGGTTGAGGTCTGGTGAGCGAGGAGGCCAAGCCACAAGTCCGACAAGTCCGATCCATCGTGCGGGATATGTGGCATTCAAGAAGTGCCGCATTGTGCTGGAAGTGATGACTTGAGACGTCAGAGGCGATGACTTGTTCACGCGTTTCGACTTTACTCTTTTCTGCCTTTCAGAGTGGAATGCGACCCTATGTTCCATGGTAATTATTGCTCGTCTGGATGGGTACTATCACCCTTCTTATTTTGTAAAAACAATTTAGACTCACTCTGTACATGATGTTTCAAAATTTCCTGTAAAAACTTTAAGGACAATAGGAACACCAAATTGTACAGCATTCACATAAGGTTGTATGTCAGTTAGTTCCACACGAATGTCTAGGAGGTTACACTGAGGTGCAAAAGAGAAAGACGCAGTAAGTATGTGAACAGCATTTTTATGTGTCTTAATTTGACAGTAGGACAATTTCACTTATTTTCACAGTAGGAGCTCAAAGTTTCGACCACCAACAGTAATGCTCGCCCGACAGCATTGAAGAAACGCAGAACAAACTGGTTATAACAGCGCCCTCTAACAAATCCAGGTGGCGCTTGCGAACATACATCCTTTAGTGAATAAACCTACCTTTGTGTTCTCTACCTCTCTTTAAAGTTTGTACAGGAAGTTTTGAAACACTTGTACAAAGATTAATATTAATTTTAAAAATGTCTTTGGTGCTAGGTCGTCAAGAAACTCTGATTGAACACAGAGTTTTATATAGTTCTATATTATTTGTCATGAATGACTGTTTATATAATTTTTGGTGGTAATGAATTTTTTTATTGTGCCACTTTTATTCACTGTTCTCACATAAATATACTTTTGTTTTTGTAAAATAATATTTTATTCTTTATCATTCCAGTGGCTGACCCAGGGATTGGAGGCTGATGGACTTCAGCCAACCCCGAAGCAATCAGAGGCAGTTTCTGTCAAGCTGGATATAGGTGGCGGTAGTGTTTCTGCTTTGCTTCCTGTACGTATTCTGAATGTGACGTCACTTCGCTTGTTTTTCGAATAGGTTTCAACACGTCGCCAATAAAAATTCAAATGAATAAACACCGAATTGATCTTTGACAGCAGATTGGACAACACTAAATAGATCAAACTCCAAACGTTTCTAAAACGGTGATAAACTACATTTTAAGGTAACCCCGATATCTATCATGCGAGATCATTTGGACAGCAGAAGTAAAATCTTCGCAGACCGTCCTGCTTTGTTTATTTACACTGCAAATCCCCCTCAGAAAATTTACATTTTCACCGATTTGAAAACATTAATTGGTGCATAGTGGATTTGCTGAAAAAATCTTCAGTGATCCCAAATGGAAATTTAGATTCATGAGTAAAGATAACTTAGCATGAATAGCATAAGTATCACAGCATTTTTAATAAGTTGGTTTAAAGTATGAAATTTACATACAAAACCCAAATTTATGAATTTTTTTTAGATTTTTATAACCCCTGGGGTAAGACTATTACTCAGGGAATTCATTGCGAAATTAAAGGAAAAGAGAGCTCCAGGAAAAAATGACTTTCCATTAGTATCAAGGTATTGACCACTTACTCAACCCCTCTTAAGAAAAAATTCTGGGTGAGAGCATGTATCATTAATTTAAAAAGTAATATATTTTAATACAGGTAGCTCTCCTATAACACGGCATCCTACAACACGGTTTCGCTCTAACACGATAGGATAAATTGCGGGAACCCTCGTATAGCACTGCAACCTATAACACGGTTTCGCTCTAACACGATAAGAAAATTGCGAAAACCTTTGCACAACACTGTACTTCTACAGTACTGGATAACATGATTTTTGTTTGACATATTTAAAAACTAAATTACCTTAAAATAATGAAGGGAAGGAATAATGAACTACAGTGACCAGTGATGGTAATGCTGCTCCAATTGCGCCAGCATGTGCCATAGCGTATTGTCTGTTCCAAAACGCCCGTTTTTGCTAAGATTGCTCCAGAGCTGCTCCAAATCGCGTTCGAGTAATAATAAAATTCACTCTTGAGGTCTTCCCCCGCTATGTAAAAATTATATTCTTGCCTTCATCCCATGAAGCGAACCGAAGAAAAATCTTTAAGCTCTTTGAAGTTTTTAGCAGCATCTTTTCCATTTATTGTAAAACCAAGTGAAGGATCTGCTCTATCATATGAATGGATCAAATATCAATGTGAAACTATTGATAGCTTTCATTTTCCAGAAGTTTCAACATGTAGTCGTATAGATCATTATTGGAGGAATATATTTAATATAAGAGAACATCTGGCAAATTTAAATTTGAGATTTTGCCTATTTTTGTCAAGTCTCTTAAGTTATCGCATGGAAACTGATGTAGAAAGAGGCTTCAATGAGAACAATCGCAAGTTGGAAAATAGGAGTAATCTGACTATACAGTATAAATGGTATAAGGCAAATTAAGTCGCATTTTACTAATACAGAAAGCATAAAGAACTTTCAAGTTATTAAGGCTTTGATTAAATCAGTTCGAAATTCCTAGAGGCGGTACCGTGACAGATTGCTGTTAGCATCAGAACAAAAAAGAGAAAAGTAGAAAATATTTGCCATAATGAGGAAGATTTAAAATTAAAGTCGAAGTAAATTGAATTGCAAAAGGAACTTTCTCAAAAATTATTAAATCATGATGAAAGCAAGATTTCACAAGGTATTGCAGACAGATGAGTGCTGTTGAAAGCGGACAGATTCTTTTTAAAGAAGGTAAAGATAGAATGTCTAAAACGATATGTGCCTTAGAAGAAAACAGAAAGGCGCAGTTGGAATGTAACAAACATAAGAAAAGAAAGTAATATTTTTTTGTTCAATAAAATGTTTATTAGTCATGTTAATGTCAAAATTATTCCTTACCTTGCACATAACTTTATGGAAATGGAAAACACTTGGTAAGTTTTTATGCATGTTTTTCTTATTCATTATAGTATATATTTCATCAATTTTAGTAAGTATTTAAAATGAATTTTGTAATATTCAATTATGTTTATTGTTTATCATTCATACAGTCATATGTTTAAAGTTTAAAAACCTGAATTTTATTAGTTTCATTATTAAAATATCTTCCACTGCTTTTTTGATGTGCTGCTCTAAAAGACAGTCTGGCTGCTCCAAAATGTTAATTTACCTGCTCCAAGATCTGCTCTAAAATACTTTGTAGCAATTACCATCACTGAGTGCCTTTACATGGAAATACGTATATAAATAAATTTTAATTTACTCATTTAAAACTCTATTCCGATGTTATAGCGGAAAGCGTCATGCACAGTTTACGCGCAATCCGCGGCGAGACTTGCCGTCTCAGAGATACAGTATTGCGGAAAGTCCCGGCGTATCTAAAAGGATAAAGTGCAATGCGACATCGTCGTATTTTATCGATCTGCTGTGAAATGCGATCACAGCCGAGGGCCCGTGAAAGGCAGGCCCTTTTTTGTTTCTTTTTATTTCTGTGGTCTGGAGACAAAGTGTCTTAAGCGGCTGGTCGGCAGTCTGCGTCAAACCACGATATGTTAAAGAATGACTTTTTCGTCTTTAAGACTAAATTTTTGGAAAATTAAGTTTCAGTCCCAAGCCATCTCTGATAAAGATAAAAAAACAACGTTTAAGAGGAAATTTATTTCTTTAGAAGTAAAGATACAAATCTTGGATCGTCTTTTAAAAGGAGAAAAAGCATCTCATATTGGAAAAAGTCTTAATCAAATGAAGCAACAGTCCGGACTATTGAGAAAAATGAAAAAGAAATAAGAAGTGCAGTTGCTGCAGGATCTTCGATATCCGCAAAATATGCAGCTCGTCCCCGGGCACCAATAATTGAGAAAATGGAAAAGGCACTCAGCATTTGGATTGATGATAGCTGTCGAAAAAGAATTCCATTGGATGGTAACATCATTAAGCAAAAAGCACTTAAAATTTACAAATACCTTAAATAACATGGAGAATCTTCTGTCAACCCAGAATTTTGTGGAAAGTAAAGGTTGGTTCGAAAAATTCAAAAAGCGATTTGCAATTCATAGCATAAAAATTCAAGGAGAAACTGCGTCTGCTGATCATGAAGCTGCCAGGACGTATCCAGAAAAAATTCAAAACATTATAGAAGAGCAAGGATACACAGCACATCAAGTTTTCAATGCCGACGAAACTGGGCTTTGGTGGAAAAAAATGCCCAGAAGAACCTTTATATCGAAAAAAGAAAAACTGCACCCGGATTTAAGATGTCTAAAGATCGTATAATACTACTTTTGTGCAGTAATGCGTCGGGGGACTTTATGACAAAACCCTTGCTAGTTTATAGATCTTTAAATCCCCGTGCACTTAAAGGCGTAAATAAAAACACCTTACCGGTATATTGGAAAGCAAATCCAAGAGCTTGGGTGACTGGAAATTTATTTAAAGATTGGTTTTTAAATTATTTTGTGCCAAATGTTGAAAATTATTTAAAACGGAAAAATTTGAGCTTCAAGGCGCTATTACTATTAGATAATGCTCCGTGTCACCCACAAGATTTGAGTCATCCCAATGTCAAAATAGTGTTCCTACCACCTAACACTACTTCGTTGCTCCAATCATTGGATCAAGGTATTATTTATACCTTTAAAACTTATTACATAAGAGCATTACAGTGGATTTTAGACGTAACCGATTCAAAATCAATTAATGTAATGGAAGGTTGGAAGCAATTTTCAATTAAACACTGCATCGACATCATATCTTTGTCGCAGAAAGAACTAAAAACATCAACGTTAAATGCATGTTGGAAGAAGATATGGCCATCTTCAGTTGAAATAGAAAACGTGCTTGAATCGTCAGAAAATGAAATTGGTGGCATATTAGAACTTGCTAAATCTATCGGAGGCGAAGTCTTTGTGGATATGGCTATTGAGGACGTTTAAGACTTATTAGTGGAAGAAGTTGACGAAGCTGATTTGATGGAAATGGCATCCGAAGTTGGAAATCAAATCGATTCTGAGGACAATAGCACTGATGAAGATTGTGAAGTTGATAATTTAACATTAAAAAAATTAGAAGAAGGCCTAAGCTTAGCTGAAAATCTTGAATCATTTTTCTTGAATGCAGACCCTTCTTCTGAAAGAAGCCGAAAATTCAAAAGGGAGCTGCAAAATTGTCTACCTTCATACCATGAAATCTACAATGACCTTGTAAGAACCAGCAAACAAACCAAAATTACAAATTTTTTAGAGGATAGAAGGTGCAAAAAATCTAAATGAAGAAGATTCAGAAAGTGAAGGTGATATCGTTCATCCGAAAAAACATTATCGTTTGATTGTACTGAGTAGTGATGAGGAAGAAATTTATTAAATAAAGGTTACATTAAATGAAAATAATATTTTTTTTCGTTTTGTGTTATATATATATATATATATATATATATATATATATATATATATATATATATATATATATTTACATTTTTAATAAAAATTAAGTTGCTTATATGGAATTAAAAAAATGTTTATTTTTGATAGGTTTTCGGAACGTAACCCCCCTTTTTGTACTGGCTCTGGGTCTCATATAACACGGTTTCACACAACACGGCATTTTCTAGGGACCTATCTACCGTGTTATAGGAAGGTTACCTGTACCTCATCTATTGTTAACAGATCTTGTAAATCATTTCACTGGTCGTATATTATAAATTGTATCAAATTATTTCAAGGACGAATAAGATTTTAGAATCATAATTCCATCGTCGCTTGAGCCGTCCCTCCAATCGAATGAAACTTTTAATTATGCAATTGAACTGGAAATTTATATTGAATGGGATGGGGAAGCGAAAACGTTATAAATGATGTTGGTGGCGCCATCTATCAGTAGGTGTTAATAATAAATTAAGCAGAATTATTAAGTGTACGAACGTTACCACAAAAGTTAACCATTAATCTCTTTCATACTTAACCAGAAAAAATAACGAATCGCAGTTGAAATAGAACAGTAGAGAGAACAGAAATTGTTTGATTACAGGTAGGTAGTTGAATTTTCGTAGCACTGGAGTAATACAAGCTATTGGCAACCTATAGAAATTGAAAGCTGAAATTTTTTGACATTGATTTTGAAAGTTTTAACGAACTATCTAAATTCAACGGGAGTGCTTCACATAGAAATTTACTTTTGAGAAAGATCTTTTATCTCGTTGTAAAACTTGATTGTACCTAAATTCTAGTCTGCATTGGTAACCTCCAATTTTAAATAATTTAATTGCAGATGATTAAAGTATTTCGATAGTTGAGATTATAGTGACCTTTAAACTTTACAATTTGACTTATTTTATTTCAAAATGCTTGTATCTGAATCTAGCTTTTTATTTTGTTAAACTGCGGAAGCTATCCCAGACCGTCGTCAATAGTCCGTGTGTTTCTCCTGTGCGACGTTAATTAACTACCTATTTACCCATTTTACTAAACTCGTAACAATAACCAAAGTTAGAACCGACAGTAATTCACTGTGACCTTAACTGACAAAAACTAGTTTTGTTTTATTTCAAGCAAATGACCATGCTGAGCCGAGTTTTGAAATGACGCTGGCGACGTGGTTTATCATATAAAATACTGTGACACTTTCTTTTGTTTATTTCTTCCCGCAGGGATTTTATATTGTGCAAATTATGTATGTTCAACTTGTACACTTTTTTTGCATCCATTTGATTTACTATATTTCTTTTATTATTTCAAATGCACGATTGAAGTATGCGGAAGTTCACTGAAACTTCTTTCCTCCAGGGTAGTTAAGTGCCGCCGGTGGTACTATAAATGAAAAATAATTCTTACCTTAGAAAGTCACCAATATGTTCAAACTCACACCCACAAAGCTTTTATCTGAAGATTTAAATCTTTTTACAAATTATATATAAATGTTTCAACGTAATTAAATACATACCAATCAGATTAACAAGGTATGATTTTTAAAAAGTGATGTTTTTACATGTCATGAATCAAACGCAGATTGAAATCATGCATAAAATCTAACATTAATGTTTGTGTGCTTTAAAATCCAATTTTATAGATTCGTAACAATGTTTATATAGTCTGCCCATACGTACCTTTTTGTACATACAGTACCGTTATTTTTGCTTATCTCCCTTCTATTCCGTCGTTTTAATAAAAATGACAATTTTATAGCGTTTTTTGAAAACTAAATATACCGTTAATAATGATCAGTTATAAATTATTCATAACCTATAACATTATCAACATCCATGGATACCAGCACTTTGTATAACTATGGAGTCACATAAAGCCAACTTTCCTGTATATGATAGACTAGTACAAATTAATATTGTAGAGCTTATTCTTTGTCTTCCAGGAAATACAGATATTTTCTGTTATGTACAGTATGCAATCAAAGGAGAAATTTAGATTAAGTGATGAGACAATGAGGGCTTTGTGTAAGTTGTAAGACATAAGATGTGGCATGAAGTGTGAGAAGTTTTATGATAGGATTGAAAGACCAAAAAAATTTGTTTCATAAGTTTACTTCACCAGAGAAATATTCTTGGTGTGATTTTGTGAAATATATTACCCTCTATTTCTACCTAAATTTTTGTGAGGGATTTGTCTGAAGAATAACAGTAATCTTAATATGTTAGTGATAAAAACTTTATCATCTTTACTTGCATGAATACAGAATATTACATAACCCCAGTCTTGTTTTTGCTATCCCAAGGTCCAGTTTTGTCTCAAGGAAATATGGTCAGCCTATGTGTAGGCGAAACTAGATCTTAATTGTTTGCAAGTGACACTAATAAATTGAAATAGTGCTAAATATAAATGCAATGAAATGAAGCAATGTTACATTTTGTCTTATTTAATCAGATATTTAAGTTCAAATCTGATTGGCATCTGCAATTGATCATCTCTGGCTTAGTACAGAAATGAAACTATCTGTTTTAAATCAATCACAAATGTGTTGCTGTCATGTGCATTCCTCCCTGGGTGCTGTTCGCTGTTCTGTGTCAATAAAACTTTCATTGTGTGTGTCTTACTTGATGTATGTCATGTGCTGGCACAGCATGGCCCTTGCACCATAAAACCCTCAAACCAACCACAAATGTGTTGCATTTATTTTAATTTAGTGTACATGTTATGTGATAAGCTATAGTATAGCAGAGTGAAAGACGTATATCAAGTACATATCTATAAACATAACATTGCTTCTTTAAATATGAAATCCCTTTGTATGAATACATTGAAAAATATGGCCCTTGTGTCATAAACCCCAACCAACCCAAAGTATGAGAATTCCCACTAGAAAAAGATATTCTCACTTTATGAAATGTCTAACCTATTCTATTTAAAATGGAGTTGCAGTGTTTTACAAATGTAAAAATTATTTTAATTTGCAGGTTATTCAGTTTATATAACGTTTCTCATTTCTGACTTGGGAAAAGAAATTTAAAGAATTTTCTATTCCATTCATAATGAGGATCGCGACCCCAGGATGCCCAAACGATCTTTCTTCTCTCCATCCTTTCTTTTAACAATTACTTGACATTGTCTCTTGCATTTGCTGCAGCTTGGCCATTGTGCCATGAAACCCCAAAACAACCAACCATTCCATTCATGATTATTTAAAACCTGGGATATTTTGTTATTTTGAAGTGAAGTTGAATTTAGCAGCCTTTTAAACTTAATTTACCTTGGAAGTTAAATGTGATTAAGGCTAGACTGTAAATATGAAAATAAAAAATATAAAAGTGAAATAGAGATAACAGCTTCAGTTTTTTCAGAATAAAACCAAATTAATTATAGCCAAATTGCATTGTGTGAGTCATGCTATTTGATGGTAAAGTGTTTTTCAAAGAAAAACATTTCTCACTTTATATTGCCCTTGAATTAGTGTTTTTTATAATTTAATATTCTGTAAGTGACCAAAATCACTCAATCTATATTTTAAAGAAAATATGGTAAAATTGTATAAGTTATTAAAAATATTTTAGACAAAACAGTCGCAGCTCTTCACCTGGGAAAGATGCTGAATCGTTTGGTACCAGTAAAAATGGATTCAGAATTTTACAATTCCTCTTATGAATATCAATTTCTTTCAAGTTTGTTAACAGATGATGTTTTATAAGTGAATGAAAACCTCCAAGTATTCACAACAAAATTGGCTTTTCTACATTAACAAAAACTACTAAAAGGAAATCGAAGTTTGAAAAAAATTAATTCTGGTTTTCCAGTGTTAAATCTGGATCCCATTTTACTTTTGAAGGTGCCTACTCTATTCTGAATTCACTTTTGGAATTTTATGCAGTGGGTTCAAATGAATTAATCATGTAAAAATGTAAAAGATATTTACTTAAATTAGCAAAATATTAGCTTTCTTACTGTAGCCAATTTTTCCATGTTCTTTTGTGTGATTTCATTATGAAGTATAAAAAGTATTTAATATACACTAAATTTATAGTAATGTCTGTTTTATTTTAGATTTTGGTGTTTTGAAATGGCATTAAATGTAAGTAATTCATCAGTGTTTCCTGGCATTTTTTATAATTTCAGATTTAAGCTAACATTTTGTCATTGCGAATTTAACTATCCATAACATTGTTAATTTAAATCTATTAACTATATATTAATAGCTAAAATCACCAATTACCATTTTATCATGACTATCATAATCCATTTGTTCAAATTTGGTTTTATTCTATATAAGTTTAGGACTGCAGTAACCTGGTTGGAAGAGTAATGGACTATCAACCGGAAGGTTGCAAATTCCAATCCAACCAAAGACCGTCCTGTACAAAGAGGGCTGGCGCATGTTAAATCTGTTAGGGTCTCAAATGTCGTCGCGTTGGCATGGTGTGGAAGTTTGGAGAGTGAGGTGCTAGCTCAGGCTCAACCTCGTTATCTGACCGAGGTTCAAAATTACGTAGTGTTCTCGATCTTCCCCTCTGGGGTGGATGATCCCGGACCGTTGCCAATAGCCCGTTGTGTTGTTCCAATGTGACGTTAACTAAATACCTACTTGCTTCTACATGTTTAATTATGAAAATTCTTTGTAAGAAAATTTGAACAGAAGATTATGAGAAGCAAGCTCATTTCTTTATATTCAAGTTCTCTATTTCTTTTGCCAAAATCAAGTTCTTTGAACATTTCAGGAAGTTGTTGTCCTTTCCCATGCAAGGACTCCCATTGGATCTTTCCGAGGGGCACTTTCAAGTGTTTCAGCAATTGATCTTGGGAAGTTTGCTATTGAAGGAGCTATTGAGAGAGCTGGTATGGGAAAAATTGAAATTGTTTTGTTACTTTTCAAATTGCGGTACAGCTGTACTATATGGCTCATTTGTTGGCAGCATACTTTTAGTAGCGAGTTATGGTAGTTAAAGGTAACCCATCCTTATTAGGGTTATTCCTGTTTTTATGGCAACCTCGGGAAGTGAAAAGTTTAAATTTTTATTTGGCCAAGTATTTGTTTGAAAATTCATGTGAAGATTTAAAAATTGATTACTTTAGCAAATTCTTAGAAATTTGGATTAGGAGTTTAAAACAGTTTAAAAAATAAAGATATTTTAACCGCTATTTTAAAAATATTTCTGCTAATTATTTTCCAATAAAAAACCCATGTTTTTTCATTGTTTTTTCTGTTAATTACTTTCCGCTGAAGCTTATTATTTTTCGTTAAAGAAAACGATTTTTTCTAAGAGTTCTCTCCTTGGCGACATAAAAAGTGTACCAAGAAATGTGCCAAAAGCATTGCCACCTAACGAGGCGTATGGTACAGCTGTATTCAAATTGCAATCAAATTATGTTACTAACTCTTCCATGTTTTATGCCGCCTTAGGGGGTTTATTTAAGTAAACACAGGCATCAACTCCGAGGTACTCTAATCTTCCCTTCACTTTTACCCTCACTTTTTCATGTACTTTTATCATTTCAAAGGTGGCTCAATTATTTGTATTCATATCATCTTGAATCATGCCTTTGACATTTAAACCGCTCATTTTGTCTATTTTGAATCAACTTTTACATCAATGCATTTTAAACACTTCACTCAGATATTTTATGTTGATGAGATATTTTAATGTATTTACCTTTTCATACTTTTCAAGTGTTCATTTTGTTTTCATACTTTTACTTATGTTTTATCATGCTTTTGGCCGTGGTTAATCTGATATTTTTAATTCTATTTTTATTGAATCTCATTTTGTCTTGTGTTTTGTGCAGCTTATCTAAATTTGGATCTTATT
This sequence comes from Meta bourneti, assembly GCA_933210815.1. NCBI lineage: Eukaryota > Metazoa > Arthropoda > Arachnida > Araneae > Tetragnathidae > Meta > Meta bourneti. Next base: position 96,905,019 of record OW119929.1, on the reverse strand, counting down.
TGGCACCATAATACCCGAATCAACCATTTCCATATTGGGTTGACATGGTTTTTCCCATTGCGCCAGCGGGTCCGTCGTGGCCCAGTGGGTATGCCCACTGCGCTAGCAACCTTCGAGTTGTAGGCGCCGTGGGTTCGATTCCTGTCCATTCCTCCCTGGGTGTAATAGCCCGTTATGTTGCTCCAGTGTGACTAATTAAAATACCTACCTCCCTAGGTGTATTTCTCTCTTCTGTGTCAGTAAAATACTTTTATTGTGTGTATATGTATTACTTGATATTATGTTTTGCCTTTGGCACAGTATGGGCAAATATGGTCCTTGAGCCATAAAAACCTCAAATCAACCATTGGCCTAGCTACCTTTGAGTTAGGTGGCAATTTCGATTCCTGTCAGGTTTAATTCCTCCCTAGGTATATTTCGCTCTTCTGTGTTAGTGAAACTTAAATTGCTTGTATGTCTATTTACTTGATGTTTGGCACAACTTGAACGGAATGTGTCATAAAACCCAACCAGCCATTTTCATGCACTTACAACTCAATAGAGAAATCACATAAATTAACACATGTTATCAAAACAACTGACAATTTTATAGAAATTTATGTACCTTTTATGGTAAAAGTTTGTAATTAATATTAATTGAAGTGTTTAAGATCTTATTGGATTGGGGTTTGTTCCATAACTCAGTGGGTTTTTCCACTGCACCAGCAACCTGCTAGTTGTAGGTGATGCAAGTTCGATTCCTCCCTAGGTGTTCTCTCCTCTCTGTCCCTCTGTTAATTCAACTTTGTTAATATTCATTTATTCAGTATTCAACAACTAACATGTTTTAATCCATCTTTATAAATCATGTACACATTATAATTTCATAATTATTATTTTCAAATAAAATCTTTTGGATTTTTTATTTTGATGAGTACGTTTAAGACAATTGAAATATTAACATAAATAAGCATGTATGAATAGAACTTATGCATGTGTTATGTTTGGATGCTTTTTTTCTTGATACTTAAATAATTAGTTTTTGAGGGTAAAAAGTGAATATATATATTGTATTGTAAATAGTCGATTTTAATGGTATTTACCCTGAGAATAATTAAATTGAAGAAATTTAAACATGTGATTTGTTTGAAATTTCAGGTATTCCAAAAGATGCTATACAAGAAGTATTCATGGGATGTGCCCTACAAGCAGGAGTTGGACAGGCACCAGCAAGACAAGCAAGTCTTGCTGCCGGTAATTATTATTCAATCACAAATCATACAATTTTACCTTGTACATCTCTACAAATTATATCAAAACTGAGATTGCTGTGTTTCATAGGCTTCCATATTTTCTTATCTTGCTCCTCTATGATTCCTGCTCTTCAGGGGCACATCTTTGGGTGTGTACTGGCTTCACGATCCCAAGTTACCCTAGTGATCTATTTTTTACCCATGGAGTTTACTGCCTCTGGTAAACATGGGGATTGCAACCCCAGGATGCACAATCGATCTTTCTCTTCTCCTCATTCTTTCTTTTCACATTGGTTGTGCAGCTTGGCCAAATATCGCCCTTTCACCATAAAAAACCAGCCAACCTGATATATTTGTTTTTAGTGGTTTGGAATTCATTTTAAGCCATGGGTACTTGTCTAATTAGCCCTCGTGCAGCGAAAAAATTGACATTGAGCAACAAACTAAATTATATTTCTTCTCTAAGGCCTACTCTTCATTTGATAATAATTTTGTACAAGTGAATACTGTATGTATCATGTCAGGTCCATTCAGAGGTGCCCACAGGGGGATCATGGCGCAAGTTGCACCATCAGAATTGGGGGGGGGGATGTTTTCAGGGTGTTTTTTGGAAGTTTCAGGGGGAATTTTTCGGGCAAAAAATTATTTAATAAGAAACCTTTTTATTGTTATATATATTTTTTCGTAAGTAATTAGACTATCTCTGAATTTGTTTAAAAGACTACTGTTTCCTGCTATGACAACAATTTCACTATAGGAAGTTATTCCATAATTTTTTATTGAGCGATGCTTTGTTGGCAGCGCTGATATACTACCCATTCATAAACATCTGTCACCTTGAGGGGTTTCCCTCCGTCGCCATTACGTTATGTGGATCGCTAGTAGTCCCATAGACAAGATAAAGTCAAGTCACTAGTTGAATGCAGGTAGCCGTCTAGCCATGTTCATTTTGTGTAGTCTGTCTCGGAGAAGGAAAGGAATTTTAGTTCAGTGGTGTTCGATCCCTGAAAATGTCATTAAAGATTTACAAATACAACCCTCTTCATCAAGTATGACCCAAGGCGTAGATTTTGAAAACCTTGATGAAAATGAGTCAGGAAAAGTTGTTGGTGAAATTGAATTAGGACACGAAGAGGTAGAATCATGTAGCAATCCATCTGCTGAAAGACCTTCAGCTTCCATTCAACAAGAGGAAACTCTAACAACTGAAGATTCCTGATGATAGATTGAAAACCCAAGAGATCCAGCATCATATGCCAACATCAAACTGTCAGCTGTGAGGAAATAAATAAAGCACTATATTTGGAAAATCAAAATTTGTCTTTTGTCACTTCCTTCAACAGGCGGAAGAAATTCAACCCATCATGGAAGAATGAAGTTTTACCAAATAAAAGTAAACATTAGATAATGGCTGGTATAGAGCCAAGAAAAAGATGCTGTATTTTGCTTGCCATGTACTGTTTTCCCTCCCACGCGAACAGTCAATATGGGGAACAACTGACTATAAAGGATGGACAGAGCATAGGGAGACGGGGATATTGTTTTCCATGAAAAATCTAAAACCCACTTATCAGCACAAATTGAAAGGATTCAGTGGATCTCTCAGTAGAGGATTGATTCACGTTTAGCTGAACAATCAGATCAGTTAGTCCATCCCAATCGAAAGGTGCTGTTTGTTGTCATCGATATTTAAGTGAAGAAAAGGATGTAGCAAAAGGAAAATTCATAATCTATTCAGGCTATTGAGCAAATATAGTCCTAATGCTAGGGTATACCTTGAAAAAATTGATAAAGCTAGAACTCAAAAAGGAAAGCTGGGGTCTAATTTCTTGGGTTATCGAAACATGTATGATGTAATCAACAAAATGAGCGACATCGTTGCTTCAAAAATCATAGTATAAAAACGACTAACATTTATTCTATTACTCTAGACTCAACTCAAGACATTAGTAAAAAAGAATGTTCAACATTAGTGGTTCGTTATATCGACTTACTGACCCGCATGGTGCCCCAAAGAAAAATGTCAAACCTGAAGAGTGGCTCATTAAAGTTTTCACTAGTGGAGATACCACAGTCCAAAATCTTTTTAAAGGAATAATGAAATGCCTGAATTTACCTTGTCTTGATCCAAGTAGAATTGTTGGTCAAAGTATGGATGGGGCTGGTAATATGAGAGGAAAATTCAATGGTGTAAAAGTGCTAATCCAGATAGAATGTCCCAAAGCGCTCTATATATGGTGTTCTTCTCACAGATTTGCTTTAATTGTGGAAAAATCTGGACATGCCCCAAAATGAAAAATCTATTTTCTCTTTTGGAGGAATTATATATCCTCATCTCAGGTCATACAAGGCATGATCTATTTACTACAAACTTGGACAAGGGTCCAACCAATATAAGGAGACTGAAAAGAGTGCAAACTACAAGATGTCAAGCAGAAATGATGCACTGCAAACAGTTGTCACCTAAAACAGCACACAATAAAGGAGATGTTGCATAGTTTATCCATTGACAAAAAAGCTGCCAATGATTCAAAGGCACTGGCAACTGGCCTGTGGAAACAAATGACCGATTTTAAAAAATTTGCTCAATACATGTTGCCTTAGCTATTTTCAAAGTGTTGTCACCAATCACAATTGTTCTACAATAAAAATAATTGATTATAGCAGTGTGTCAAAAATTGTTGCTGAAACCAAAGCTAAACTTGTAAAAATGCGAAGTGAGTCGGAAGGGAATAAAGTGAATGATTCAATTCTTGCCTTTGCTGATGTGAATAATATTTCGCAACCCCACCGCAGAAGCAGAAAACGTAAGAGGTTTATGGATGGAATGGCTATCGATGAAAGAATAGATGATCCTCTTAAGAGGCTCAAAGTGGAAGTTTATTTTCACGTACTAGATTCACTTATTAAACAACTCAATGACAGATTCTCTGACAGTTCTCTTTCTATAATCTCACAAATGGTAGTGCTTTCGCATGAAGGAATTTTGAAAATTGCAAGAGAAAAAGAAAAGCAGGGATATAAATTCTTGTCTGATTCTTCGTCAGTGAAAGACTCGTGTGGGTTTTACGATCTTGAAAGTGACCAAATAATAGAGGAACTAGAAACTTTTGCAAATTTGTATAAGGTTACTCACTCAGAAATTGACATTTCCGACCTGCTTCTAGAGAAAGAAAATTGTAAAAATATGGCACCAGACAGGGAATCTGACATTTCAATTCCCTGTCTGGTGTGAATGAAGGTGGAAATGAAGTTGAAGTCCGTAAAGATGGAGATGAGGAAGAAGATTCAGGGGCCATGATGAGTTGCTTTTGTCTGTTGATCAGTGGGTAAAAAGAGGGTTTATTAGGCCTTACAGATGCCTGCAGTATATGTCAGCATTTCCTCAACTCACCATGCTGTATCATATCCTTTTATCGTTACCTGTCACAAGTTGCTCAGCGGAAAGGATGATGAGCCGTTTAAAAATTGTAAAGAACAGGTTAAGAAGCAGCTTAGGGGACCATTGGTTGCCAAGCTTATTGATACTATCATCTGAGAATGACATTCTCAAAAAAATCACAAATGAAGAAATTATTGAAAAGTTTGCCATATCAAGTGCACAGAGCAAAAAAGCTTCTGTTAAAATCTTATAAATAATACATAAATCCCTGTGCTTAAAGAATTTATTTTCTGGTCATACTATAGATTTTTTTCAACCTAGAGTGTTCAAATGTTTTCCCTCCGCATGAGATAGCTGTTTTTCTGTCACTACTCTAAAACAATTTAGTTTTTAAGGTTTTATGAATACTTACGCAACTTATGTAAACATTTCGATAATACTCATATCATTAGTTTTTACACATTTAGTTCGTCTTTTCAATATCTAATTATTGTTGATCTTCATTGATGTGTTCAATCTTTTTATATTCTATTCTTCCATTCACTCAATTTTAGTTTTTATGAATATAAAATTATTCTTATACAAAAGGTCAAGGTAAAATATTTGTTTTATTCATATAATATTCAGAATCTTTCAAAACATCTGTTATTACTATACTATAGTTATTTTCATTTGCAAAGTGTAAGTAATATCATTATTTATACATGAAATTGCTGTTATAAATATAAAATGTTCATTTTCCTAGCTGTTCTGGTTTAATTTATCTCATCCAAACTTATCTCTAACTGATTTACAAAATACGAAATGTAGAGCTTTGTGTGGATTCAGTTGGAAATTTGAGATTCTAATAAGGGCTATATGGTTAACTGAATTTGAGAGGGGGTAAAGAAACATGGGGGAATTGTGCTTAAGGGGGATGGGCACCCTGGGTCCATTATCTTTATGAATAGAGTATTTGTAAAAGTGCAAAAAAACAGTGTTGTGTAATATTATATTAACTAAATATAAATTTTATTTTGATAACATGAAACAGAATTAAATTAGCTACTTATAAGTTTTGAAACTTCGTGATTTTCTTTCTTTTTGAGACTTCAGAATTATGAAAGAATATTACTTTTTAGTACTTATTCATTTTAATTTTCTTTTAGATTTCAAAATATGAGATTTGATGCATTAAAAACGTTTATTAGGGAAGTTGTCTATTCCAGAAATAAAAACTTTAAAGTATTAAAAATTGTATATTTATTCCATAATTGCAGTAATAAAATTGAAATGACAATTTGTATGTTTCACAAGAAATAAAGTTATTGAAATTTTTTTAAGTTCTCGAAATTATATTAATTTTGGGCATTTAAAGTGTATTTCATTTGATACTGAAAACCATTATATCTTTATTCAGCAAATGTGTTATTGTTCCATGTTTTTAAAGGTCTTTCCATGTCGACTCCTTGTACAACTGTAAACAAAGTTTGTGCTTCGGGTATGAAGTCCATTATCTTTGGTGCGCAAAGTGTAATGCTTGGTCAACAGGTAAGTGTTTAAAAAATTACATTTTGTGAGCAATATTTTTGAGATTACTGATAATTACCCATTCAGAAAAATTTTTTTAAAGGGAAAAATCTTCTGGGAAAACAGTTTTCCAGATGGAAATGGTTTCTGGATTTCACTTCAGAGAAAGTTTTCAAATGACGCCAGTTTCAAAGTTTAGCGGCAGGCCGTGTCAACTATAATACAAAAACATTATCATAAAACCTTTGGGGGCCTGGTGGTTCAGTGGGTATGTCCACTGCGCTAGCAACCTTCGAGTTATAGGAGGCGCAGGTTCGATTCCTGTCAGGTGTATTTCTCTTCTGTATCAGTAAAACTTTCATTTTGTTACTTACTTTACTTATTGTACACTACCTGACATTGAAAATGCAACACCAAGAAGGAGTTGGCAGAAAGTGATGAAATTTGGCAAACAGAGAGACAGCAATAAGTGATCTTTATTGCAACATTATACACCTTGCCACTGAGCAGCAAGAACGTCTGATCAGTAGGTTGTAGGACCACTGCGAGAGGCGATACAGGCAGCAACACGTCTAGGTACAGACGCAATGAGCATGCAGATGGTGTCCTGAGGGATGGCTGCCCATTCCCTGTCAACCATTTGCCAGAGTTCGTCTTCTGAATTTGCCGGTGGCAAAGCATGCAAGCGACGTCCAATGACGTCCCAGAAATGTTTGATAGGTGAGAGATCAGGGGAGACAGCTGGCCAGGGAAGCACCTGGGTACCTTGCAGGGCATGTTGGCTGATGCGTGCCGTGTGCGGCCAGGCATTATCCTGCTGGAAAATGGCATTGGGCACCCCCTGAAGGAAAGGTAGTGTCACCGGCTGCAGCACATCATCCATGTATCGTTGGGCCGTCATAGTGCCCTGAATACGGACCAGAGGTGACCTGCTATCGTAGGCGATGTGGTGCCCCAAACCATTATACCGCGTTGTCTCGCGGTATGGCATTCCACAGATGCGGCCGGATTGGCCCTGTCACCACGTCGGCGCCAGACTCGTACACGGCGACTGTCATTGCTAAAGCAGAAGCGTGACTCGTTTGAGAACACCACCCTGTGCCGTTCCGTCGTCCATGTCGCTCTATCCCGACACCATTGCAAACGGAGACATCTGTGCTGTTGGGTCAATGGTAGTCGTCTCAACGGGCGCCATGCGTGCAGGCCGCCAGCAATCAATCGGCTGCTAATGGTCCTGGATGATATGGGAGCATCAAGGGTGTCCTGCACATGCTGCAAAAGGGCAACAGACGTGGCTTGCGGGGCCGCCGATGCTTGCCGGCAGATGCTTCGGTCCACGCGTGCTGTCGTCACTCTGGCTGCACCGGAACCCCTCAAATGTGCCACACTCCCTTGATCCAACCATCTGTGCCACAACCGGTGCACCGTGGACGTGTGTAGGTGGGTATCTGCTGAGATTTGACGTATGGACCAACCTGCCCTTCTGAGGCCAATCACCATACCCCTCGTGAAGTCGTCTGTTTGCTGGAACTGTTTTGATTGGTGGCGTCCTGGCATTCTCTGCTACTAGACGTTTCCTCTGAGACACAAAAACAAATTGCAACTTGATTTACCTGACAAACAGAGCGGCGCGAAACTGACCACTTTTGCAGGTTCCTTCCCTGGTTTTTCACTCGCCGTGCGCAGGACAGCTGCGCAGTTTGCATCATTTACATATCTGTTGGAATCGGTCTCAAACCTCCAATTATAGTGCCGTGTGGGGCACATCAATATAGAAGAATATGTAAATCTTTATATGTATATAAGTGAGGAGATTGGGGATCATGATCTGATCAGACTTCTTGTTTTCTAAAATGTATGTTTTAAACTATAAGACTTGGCTACGTAATAAAAATTTATTTTTAATGTATAAAACTCTGTCTTCAATCGATAAAACCCAACAATTGGTTATGGGCCACAGACCTTAAGCTGAACCTGAATTCTGCCACTACCGGTTTCCAGTATGATGGGTATTCAAGAAATGTCCATGTTTTCCTTCCCGAAGTTATCGGATTTCAACTATGTCACGTGGAAGACGGACATGAAGGTATTGCTAATGGACCGGAACTGCTGGGAATTTATCATTAAAACGGAACCTCTATTATTGGAAGATGCTCCAGAACAAGAAAAAAGAGACTATCGTTATAGGAAGCAGAGGACATACACAACTATCTACCAGGGCATAGACAGAAAATATCAAGTCTTAATTTCATCTACTGAGGACGGTAAGGAAGCCTGGGATATATTAAAGACCAACTTTGAACCAGCATCTAGAGCACGATTGGCAGGCCTTGTGGACGAGTTCTTTTCAATCCGCTACCAGCCGGAGGACGAATCCATTGGACTCTTCTGCAAACGAGTGCATGAGAAGCTGTTAGAGATAAAAGAAGGTGGATTCGAAATCCCAGACCTCTTAGTTTGCTTTCAACTAATAAGACATTTGCCTCACGAATACGATAATCTGGTACAACTGCTATACAGGATGGATGACAACGAGTTCACGCTAGACAATTTGTCTAAACATTTAATAACAGAATCCAGTCGGATCGACCTGAAGCGGAAGGACGAAGACACAAAATTAAGTATCGTGGCCGATGCTTATGCTACAAGAAACAAGTCATCTAGATACAAGGAGACACGGGCGTCTACTCCTGATCACAGCAGATGCGTACTGGACCCTGAATTAATTCCTTCAAGCCCAAGAAAGTCGACAGTTTGTCGTATGGGGCCGCGACCATTCTGCAACTACTGCAAAAAGTCGGGACATTACGAATCGAAGTGCTTCAAGAAATGCAATCGGCAGAAACCTGGTGGTGAATTATTTTATATGGAGGACAATCCAAAAACTGATCTTCAACGTGCCTATGCAGTTTCAAATTTTCCAAATGAAAGACTGAGGGAATTTCTCATTGATTCTGCTGCAACTGCTCACTTCTGTAAAGAACGTGATATGTTTACGACATTCAGAAAACTACCACCACAGAAGATCCTAGTCGGAGACAAGGACAGCACCTCGGAAGTATTAGGTATGGGTGATATTCAATTTACAGTTTTAGATAGAAACAGAAATTATGATATAACTTTAAAAGATGTGTTATACTCGCCTAATATGAGAAGAAATTTAATTAGTGGTGCTCGTATTGACCTTGTGGGAAACCAAATTAAATGGGGAAATAACAAAATGATTATTTATAATAGTTATAATAAATATTTGTTTACTGTTCCCAGAATTGGAAAATTGTATATCTTGAAAGGTTATCCCAAGATTAAAAATTATACATATGTAACTGGTTTAGATCTAGAAAAAGCCCACCGTAGGTTTTGTCATGTTAACATGCCCTTAATTGAAAATATGAGTAAAATTAATTGTGTAAAAGGAATTGAAAAACTTAATTGTAAGAATATAGATAAAAATTGTAAGATTTGTGCTATTGCTAAATCCACTAGAATATCCTTAAAAAGAAACTATATGTACGAAAGGAAAACTAAAAATGTTTTGGAAAGGATCCATATGGATTTGTGGGGTCCTGCTCCAGTTAACTCTCTAGGTGGAAACAAATACTTTTTATCTATTATTGATGATTTTTCACGTAAAGTAACTGTTTATATTATTCGAAATAAGAATGAAGTTTTTGATTACTTTAAAAAATACTTGGTTAAAGCTGAAAGACAGCTAAATGTTAAGTTAAAATGTGTCCGAACTGACAATGGTTTAGAATTTTGTCACAAAGAATTTAAAAAGTTTTTAAATGATCTAGGAATAAAAATCGAAAGAACTTCAACTTATACCCCTGAACAAAATGGCGTTGCAGAAAGGTTCAATAGAACAGCCATGGATTGTGTCAGAGCTATGCTTCAAGACAGTGGTTTACAACCACAATTTTGGTCAGAAGCACTTTTAGCATTTATTCATACTAAAAATAGATGCGAACACAAATTAACTGAGGGTATATCTCCTAACGAAATATGGACTGGTTTCAAACCATCAGTAAAACATTTTAGAATTTTTGGCTCTTTGGCATATGTTCATATTCCTAAAATACAGAGAAATAAATTACAACCCAGAGCAAAACTTGGTATTTTGACAGGATATGGTTTGAAAACTAAAGGTTACAGAATATATATCCCAAACGAGAAGAGAATAGTTGAAACAGTCCATGTTCATATCGACGAAAGTAAGAAAGCTGTTGATGTACTATTTGGTAAAAACTTTGAGTACGTTTCTTTCGATCTTAATTCTAATATTCCTATTTATCAATCAAATGAAAATATAAAAGTAAAATCGGAAAGTGAAACTCAAGTTTTAGATTCTAAAGATTTAGTTAAAACTGAGGACTTAAAAAGTCTTAACATTTCAAATTGGCGAAGAATCGAAAAACCTAGAAATAAAAGCAATAGGATAGATGTATACTATTATTCTCCTGAAAATTTGAGAATGAGATCTTTAAATGATATTAAAAAGTACTGTACTAAAAATAAGATTAGGTTTGATCCTGTAAATTTCAATTTTAAGCCAGAAACTGAACATCCTAATGTGGATATTTCTAATGTGCCATCTACTTCTAGTGATGAATCTAATTTTTTAGACCAACAGATGTACGACATGTATGATCAGTGTTACAATGTCGAAATCCCCAAAAGTTATGAAGAAACGCAAGCAAGTAAGGATAAAATTAAATGGAATACTGCCATGAATGAAGAAATTCAGATAATGAAGGATAGGCAAGTATGGAAATTAGTGGACACCCCCCCAAATACAACCATAATTGGAAGTAAGTGGGTGTACAGCATAAAAATGGACGAAAACAATATACCTAAAAGGTATAAAGCTCGTCTTGTTGCTCAAGGTTTTAAGCAAAAACCCGGCATTGATTTTAAAGATATTTTTTCACCAGTTGTGAATTTTTCTATTGTTAGATTATTGTTTGTACTATTGATTTCTATGTTGGGTTGGTATCACTGTCAAGTTGACGTGAAAAGTGCATATTTATATGGACACCTTAAGGATACTATATACATGAAACAGCCAAAAGGATTTGTGCTGAAAGGATCCGAAAACAAAGTATGTCTATTGGAAAAGGCTATATATGGTCTGCATCAAAGTGGTAGAGAATGGAATTAGACGGTATTTTAACTAAATTAGGATTTTCTCAGTTAAATTGGTGTAATTGTGTCTACAAATTTAAAGATGTAATTTTAATTGTTTATGTAGATGATATGGTTTTGTTTTCAAAAAGGGAACATTTGATAAATGAAGTAATCGAATTATTGGACAAAAAATTGGATCTTACAGTCCTAGGTAAAACTAAATATTTGTTAGGCGTAAACTTTCAAGAAATTGAAAATTCGATTTATTTACATCAAATTACCTACATTGAAAAATTAATGTCAAAATTCAAAGATCTTCCTAAAAGTTTTGTGAATTTACCTTTTAAAATTGGTTGTAACTTACCTGATAAGGTTAAAGAGGAAGAAATAATTGAAAATGATTTAATGAGGAAATTTCCCTATCGTTCCTTAATAGGATGTTTATCGTTTTTGTCAGATAGATCCAGACCAGATATTGCATTTGCCGTTAATATAATGTCTCAGTTTTGTAATGGTTATACTTACAAACACTGGTCTTACGTTGTTGATATTATGAACTATGTTTTTCTTACAAAGGATTTTAAAATTAATCTTTCCAATGTAGAAAGTTCAAATTTGATTGCTTTTTCTGATGCAAATTGGGGATGTGGTCTCGCAAACAGACATTCAAGCAGTGGCTATTTAATTTATTTGGGTAACATCCCAATATCATGGAAATCTTCTAAACAAAAGTGCATAGCTCTTAGCTCAATGGAATCTGAATTTATTGCACTAACCGATTGCACTAAAGAAGTTATTTGGTTTAGTAGAATTATAAATGAATTAAGTTTGTGTGATTACATAAGACCCCAAGTATATTGTGATAATCAATCTGCTATCTATTTTTCAAAAAATAGTCAGGAAAATCAGAAAACTAAACATATTGATATCAAGTACAAATTTATTCGTAAATTAATAAAAGATGAACTATTTAACGTAAATTATATTTCATCGGAAAATAATTTGGCTGACTTTTTAACAAAGCCTTTATTGTTAAATAAATTTAAAAATATTATTAGAAAAATATTTTGTTAGATTTATATAAATATATATATTGAATTGTAATACATCTGCTGAGGTTTTACAACCGATGGGGCCGCATGTTGGAATCGGTCTCAAACCTCCAATTATAGTGCCGTGTGGGGCACATAAATTTGAAGAATATGTAAATCTTTATATGTATATAAGTGAGGAGATTGGGGATCATGATCTGATCAGACTTCTTGTTTTCTAAAATGTATGTTTTAAACTATAAGACTTGGCTACGTAATAAAAATTTATTTTTAATGTATAAAACTCTGTCTTCAATCGATAAAACCCAACAATATCTCGGTGAGCTGCGTCTACCCTGTAAATTTCATCCAGTTCTGCGCACTCCTTCTGTGTGTTGCATTTTCAATGTCAGGTAGTGTATGTCTTGTGTCTGTCACAGCATGGCCAAATATGGCCCTTGAGCCATAAAACACCCCAACCAACCAACCATAAAATCTTTGGCACTAATTTTCAAGTAAAGCCTTCAAATATACCTATAAAACTCTCAAGAAAAAATTTAATACATATTTTAGCCTATAATTGACACCATCTTAATATTGGCAAATCGGTTTTGCCAAGTTTGAACTGCATCCAAGCATGTAACATTGTGTAAGGTTACTTTTTCTATTTTGAATTGTTTCTTAAAGCCCAATTTGGTGCAATTGTCTCTAATTTGGATCTTAATAATTTTTTGGCAATTTTCATTTCTGATGGTTGCGTGTTGCTTTTTGTGTTGCAAACACATTCTGGATTGTTTTGGTGGTTTTCAAATATATTAATGCTCAATTTGCACCTCTTTATTTCTAATAAGAAAGGTTTTTTGGCCCTCTATCATGCTCCCCTCAATATATTGTGAATTTTTCTTGTTCTTAAAGAAGCATCATGAAATATCAAGGGGTTACTGTATTTCATTTCTAAATATCTCAGAGGCTACTGTAGCCCTGTTAGAAGAGTAGCGGATCAGCAACTGGAGGGTTGCGAGTTCAAAACTTGATCCAACCACAGACCATCACGTACATGGGGCTGATGCGGATTAAATCTGCCCCAAATGTCCTCATGTTGGCCTGGTTTGGAAGTTTGGAGAATAAGGTGGCAGCTCAGGTGTTGACCTTGCCATCTGACCGTGGTTCAAAATTACGAGGTGTAGTTCTTGGATCTTTTCCTTCGAGGTTGATTCCGGGCAGTCACCAATAGTCCGTTGTGCATTCAAGTGCAACATTAATTCAAATACCTACCTGCCATATATATCAATGCTTCGCATATATTTTTTGTTGCATGTGTTTGAATGAATTCATCCATTCATTGTAACGAAAACCTCCATAAAAATTGTGATTGAACTTAATATAGCTTTTCTTTCCTTTCAGGAAGTTGTCGTTGCTGGAGGAATGGAAAGTATGTCTAATGTACCATACTACCTACAAAGAGGAGATACCCCATATGGAGGTGTTGATTTAAAAGTATGTCTTCCTAGATCAGTTGTTTAATTTAAATAGCATTAGGGAAGTGAAATATTTTTTTGTCAATCAAAAAATGGGCATACTATTAATTGATTTTCTAAAAAATAATAGTTGTTACCTACCCTTTTTGTTCCAAAGTGTTTTGTATAATCTTTATGAAACAATATATGTATGATACTTTGTAATAAAATATAATACTCAAAATTATTTATATGGGTATTAACCCTCTGAGCATCACAAGATTTCCGAGTAATGTAGTATTGCCTTTACCCCACATCACATGTAATGATTAAGTAACAACATGTATTACTTAAAATGAATCCTAGGAAAGATTCTACTGCTCACAAAGGTGAAAGGCGATTAGAAGTCCATGCATGGAAGATTGCAGGTTACAGAACAGATACATGTGTGTGAACCCCTCATAGGGTTAAATATACAGATTTTACTTGAAATTATTTGTGAACATTCTGGTAAAAAGTTCTAAGATAAATCATTGAAATGAAATCTACAATTCAAACAATTTCACCATCTGTACAGCACACCAGTTGAAAATCACTATTAGGATACCAAATAGATATTTCTTGAGATGTTCGAGTTTTTAAGTCATGTTCATTCTTTTGAAAACTTTGTTTACAATATTCCTAGATAACAGTAAACTTCAAAACTGAAAAGTTTTTACTATCTTTTATACATGGGCCTATTTGGATCCATACACAAACTATTTTACAAGAGGGTGGATCAAGACAGAAGTCTTAGATTCGATTCCACATCTTGAATCGTCCTTTTGTATATGATGTACAACAGAAAAAAATTTGAACCACCCTTTTTATTTGCATTATTCATAGTAGGGAAAATTTAAAGGAACCATATAATAGGGACTAATGTCCCATAAATTCATGTGCATAAAATTTGTCTGAGGGCTCATCTTCATATTAAATTGCACATAACTTCATAATTTTCGATGACATCACCCAACTCTGACACTAAATTTCAAATCTATCAAAATTTAACCTTGAATACAGTTTCAAGTCATTTAGTTCAAGCGTTTTTGTGGATTATGAGTGGAAAATTTGGAGCACTTAATATTGAATTAATTTCTCAGACTTTTATTCGTGTCTTCTGAATTAATCTTCCTATTACACTGAAATTGTTTTGTTTATATTAAAGAACCTAAGCAAAATCTGTGATGCTTTCTTAAAAGGTGTGCAATATTAATTATGAAATTTATATTCAAAAATATAATTTGTGACCTTATATGTTTTTATCGATATTGATTCAGAAAGACTTATATGCTCATGGAAAGTTTCAGCTCTTTCTTTTAGATAGTTATTTCACTGTAATAAATTTAATGTTTGCTATTTTTTGTCGAAAGAAAAGACTAACTTCTATGAGGAAGTGTTAACCTAAAGGAACCAGAAATATCCAAGTAGCCAACAAGGATCACACTCAAACATAATCTGCAAGTGTCATGTCCTTCCAGGACTTTAGGAGGAATCAATTCACACTTGTGTAGTTATGGAATTAGAACACCAGGCACTCAATCTAAGAGTAGTGAGAATTGAACTCGTGACATAGTCCTTTAGCTTCTTGATATTGTACGTCTTGCATAAACCATAGTATTTTGGCTGACCAGTCTGAACACTTAGTAGTTGAGCATTTTGGCCCTTGTGAATCAATGGTGTTCGTCTGTTTCATGGCCAAGATTTTATTCCCATTTTCTTTTTCAGGATGGAGTAGTAGGAGATGGTTTGACAGATTCATTTGGAAATGGACATATGGTAAGTTATTAGTAATTTTGTTTCTTGGAGATAAGAGTAATTTTAGCTAGAGCAACTGAAGACTTTGATATACAGTGCAACATTGTACTCCATCATGAAAGTACTTCATGGTGGAGATAGGTTACATTGCTGTATACAGGGTGGTCCCAAAAAGGTTGTTCCGCAATTTATCTTTTTACCATTTGGAGATAGGTAGGCAATGTAAATTGCAAAAGTGCACCAAATAAGGTAAGTAATTAAGATATGTGAATAAAATTATCTTGTGATAACAATTTAAGCGGATACAGTTTTTAATTTGTATACAACCCCTCTAGATAAAAATCCGAGATAGCAAAAATGTTCCTTACCTGTATCCCTATCGTTAGTAAAAAACCACATTTCTGTAGGTTGAATAGTAACGGAGATACAAGAGTTTCCATTTTAAGGGGGCCGTATCTAATTTAGAACGATCGACAAAAATGAAGAGCTAAGTTCTGCATTGCTGCAGATGGAAAACATTTTGAACATGAGTTGTAAATTTCCTTTTATTTTTATTTAAACCATTTTTTCTACAATATTTTTATTGAAGATTACATTGCCTACTATTATTCAGTGCGATTTTCATCTGCAGTTGCAATACTACATTACTTTGCACAATGTTGCACTTTCTGACCGAAAAAAATGCTTTTTAGCATTGTGTATACGGCCCCTAATCTGACTGCTTGAACAGCTGTGCACGAGCGGTATGTCAACTTTTTTGCGTCATTATGCCTCCGTTACTGTTCAACCTACAGAAATTTACTACTTTAGAATTTTGTAAATGCTACTGGGAATTAACTAAGATTTCAGATTCGTTACATAAGCAAAACTTTGTTATTGACTCTTCTAGCTTGTATGTTTTTATGAAGTACATGTCATTGTCATCTGAATCTCTAGCAAACATTTCGGAAATTGATTGTGGAATCTAAGCTACCAGATTTTCACTTCTGGATATTGTCTCATTTGTAGGGAAAAACAGCATGCTCAGTATACAGGGTGTCCCAAAAAGGTTGTTCCGCGATTTATCTTTTTACCATTTGGAGATAAGTAGGCAATGTAAATTGCAAAAGTGCACCAAATAAGGTAAGTAATTAAGATATGTGAATAAAATTGTGTGATAACAATTTAAGCAGATACAGTTTTTAATTTTTATACCACCCCTCTAGATAAAAATCCGAGATAGCAAAAAATGTTCCTTACCTGTATCCCTATCGTTAGTGAAAAACCATATTTCTGTAGGTTGAATAGTTACGGAGATAGAAGAGTTTCCATTTTTTAAGGGGGCCATATCTAATCTAGAACGGAAACTGACCCATGGCCAAGAATGAAGAGCTAAGTTCTGCATTGCTGCAGATGGAAAAAATTTCCTTTTATTTTTATTTAAACCATTTTTTCTACAATATTTTTATTAAGATTACATTGTCTACTATTATGCATTGCGATTTTCATCTGCAGTTGCAATACTACATTATTTTGCACAATGTTGAACTTTCTGACCGAAAAATGCTTTTTAGCATTGTGTATGCGGTCCCTAATCTGACTGCTTGAACAGCTGTGCACAAGCGGTATAAGTCAACTTTTTTGCGTCCTTATGCCTCCGTTACTGTTCAACCTACAGAAATGCAGTTTTCTGCTAACGATAGGAGAAATGTCCCTTACCTGCATCCCTATCTCGGATTTTTATCTAGAGGGGTTGTATAAAAATTAAAAACTGTATCCGCTTAAATTGTTATCACATGATAATTTTATTCACATATCTTAATTACTTACCTTATTTGGTGTACTTTTGCAATTTACATTGCCTACCTATCTCCAAATGGTAAAAAGATAAATTGCTGAACAACCTTTTTGGGACACCCTGTATACTTCTGTATTATAAGTTAATTTTTGTAGTGGTGGCTAAGTTCACATAAGAGGATAAAACATAATTAGTTGGAAAGTGAGCACTCGTATAAATAAAAAAAATTAGTTGTATTGATTGTAGCTGTTTATTTTATAATTTATTTTAAAATCATGTATGTCTCACTGAGTGAAATTTGTTCCTGTATACAATTATACAGTGCTTGCTCTAAAGATTCTTACATCAACATAAAATTGCAGGAACCTATGGATTCTGAAAATAGTTTTAAAATATCCTTAAAAAGCACTGAACAATGCTAATTGCTCGATAAAAATTAGTTTATTTGTCTTAGCACATAATACCTAACCATATGCTTTATCATTTTGCTTGGTTTTAATTACTATTCCTAATTGATAATTTTTCTAAAATTGTATTTTCATTTAATTAAATATTATTTATTACCTCGCCTATGTTCTATTTTACTTCTCTTTATAATAATATATTTCATTTTATTACAGGGTATTTGTGCAGAAGGTATAGCAAGAAAATTTGATTTTTCAAGGGAAGCTCAAGACCAATTTGCAATAACTAGCTATAACAGGACAATTGAAGCAAGCAAGGTAATTTAATTTGGCATATATATTATTTTGACAATGTGAATCTTTACAAAAACAACAGACAAAATGCTGATTTAAATATGTATTATTTTATTTAGTCTGGTTTCTTAAGAAATGAAATAGTCCCTGTTGTTATTCCTGGTAAAAGAGGAAAGGAGAAAGTCATAGTAGATACCGATGAAGAATACAAACGAGTTAATTTTGAAAAAATACCATCTCTGAGACCAGTTTTTTCAAGTGATGGTATGTTTTTTCGATTTAGTGTTTTAAAAATCTGTTTATTTTTTTATCATTTAGAAATAATATACTGCTCTACAAAATATAAAAAATAACATTTATATTTGAAATTGTATATGTAAAAGCAACTAGTATATATAGAATTGCAAGTTGTGTATTTATTGCAGTTTTTCCATGTATTGCAATCTGGCAACTTTTCTGTGGAACAGAATTTACAATACACAACACTAAGTTATTTCTGAAAGTTTTGACACTGGAAGCGCATTATAACATCCTGAACCTGAGAATACGCAATCACCAAACTATTGTGTTGATGCAAAAGTTCGTCCCGGGTTTTTTTGACAAATTGAAGAAAAAAATGATTTACTACTAAAAATTACATTTAATCAATAGAGTATGTGTCGTTCTGTTCGATGACCTTTCTCCATCTCTCAGGTAGCTGCATAATTCCACGCTCATAGAAGTTCTGAGGTTTCTGGCTAAGGAACTGATCCAGGTGACGAAACTTTCTGAACCACTTACGGCACGTGGAATCGTCAAATGCACCCTCACCATACATAACACATATCTTTTGCATCTGCAAAGCATTCTTGCCTTTTCAGAAATAAAAAAGCATACTATGTCGAAAATGCTTCTTATTTTCTGCCATTTTTAATGCTTAACACAATTTTTTCCCCAAGTACTCACTGAAATTCCTCCTTTCAAACTACATCAGAACTTTACACGTGTGAAGTAGATAACACTTGAGTTTTGCAATGTTAGGCCATCGATAGCCAAAAATGGAAAGAACTTTTGCATCAACCCAATAATACTGTTAATTTCAAAGTTGATGATATTGTTCCATTAAGTGATTAAAAGCTTGCACGAAATATGTGAAAAGTGGCTATTTGCTGAAATATAACCATGTCGAGATGGTAAAATCAGATCATGTGAATCGAGACTGATCAGAAAACAATCCTGCAGTAGTTTCTCTTTTTGCTAGTTTATATTTAGTGCAGCTTGTTCCGTCTTTGGACCTTGCGCCATAAAACCTAAACCAACCATTGTAACGTCCGCTGGATGAGGTTTGACAAAACAGGTATTTTTGAAAATTCCATTGCCTACTAAAGTCATCAACTTGAGTCGACAAGCCACCCCTCTCAGCTCTGGCGAAATGCAAATAGAAAAGAGTTAGCATTGGGACTCCGTCTGGATTACATGCAACGATGATTCTTTTGACTATTTATATTTTCTTTGCTCTGCATGCTTCTACGTATTTTCTCAAGAAATTTGTAAATATCAGTATAAATAAATTTAATAAATAATTTCCAAAAACTATTTGGATTATTTCATCATACAGTCGTAAATCCTTTCTCTATAATTTGTTTCTTTAACCCTTTCGCCCCAACTTTTGCATGATTAAAATTTAACTCTGAAAAGTAGTTTAATTTAGTAGTTTAGTAATTTTTGCTCTTTCTGACGGACGACCGTACTTTCACGTTCTTTTTGTGTTGGCTTTCTCCCTTCCAACATTTATTAGTTGCTCAGCTAAGGGGACCATGAAGGATAATAGTGGTTCTGTTTTATGTTCCACATCACACTTCGTAATCCATGGATTCACAACAGAAATAATAACTAAAAATCTTTTTCTACCACTTGTCTGATTTTCTGCCATGACCCTAAAAAGTAGCCATTTCATCACAGCGGTCAACTCCATTCATGTACATTGTAGTGGGAAATGGCTTCTGGGCAACTAACGTCTAATTTTGTACCATCTTTTTGTTTCCGAACCACGGTCACTCATTCATCAGAATGAATGGGCGTGCTCAAAACCATAAGTCCGCCATTTGCAATCTGAAAGTATTGCCAGGTTTCTTGAGTCCTATTTTTATTCCCTAATTCCTTAAGAACACTGAAAAGTAAAAATCCATTCAAAAGTGGGATTTATTTACCCAATCTAATCTCTGGGACGTATATGCCCATTAGGCCCGAAAGGGTTAATGCTTTAATGTCATTTTTCGCTTCATGAACTATGGCTTAAAGTGTTTCCAAACCACTACAAACATTAATGCAAAACAAAGATTCAAACCTAAACCCGGCTGAACTGAAGGCGAGAGGTTTTGAGTGACAGGCAATTCCCCAGAGGAAGGTGTTACTGTGGTATACCTTACCCCAAGAACAACAAGGGAAGGAAATATGAAAATGTTTTGAACTGTAATGTACAGTAGATAAACAGATGGAAACCTTAGTCAAATATATATAGTAAAAATTGATAAACCTTCGAAACAATGACTAATAGTGTTTTAAAAACAAAAAATAATCAATTACCATTTTGGTGGAGCAAGATGTCCACTATCATCAGGACAGAAGTAAGCAATAAGAAAATGAGTTTCAATATGCTCTAGAATAGCATTGCCATGACTTTTTTTAACCAAACCTTTCCAGGCCATGTGATTCAAAATTGCTAAGTGTTCTAGATTCTTTCCCTTCGAGGTTGATCCTGGACTGTCACCAATAGCCCGTTGTGTTGCTCCAGTGCTATGTTAATTAACTGCCTACCTTTCTAAGCCTCATGTAAGGATGGGGAAGCACTAACATTATTCACTTGTGTGTTTGACAAAAAACTAGATGAGGCTTCTCTGATGTTTAACTCGAGAATAGATCTAAGAGATTGGACCACTTTTGCTTGTTTGAAATCAAACTGGTGAAAATTCCCTAGTGTTGAGCAATGTAAGGATTGATTATTTCTTTATTTTTAATACAGTGCATGTGTTGCAAATGGAATGGGAATATTCTTGCACTGTTTTGTCACCAGTTTGATTTCAAACAAGCAAAAGTGGTCCAATCTCCGAGATCTATTCTCAAGTGAAACTTCAGAGGAGCCTCATCTAGTTTTATGTTGTCAAACACACTTGTAAATGATATTGCTTCCCCACCTTTACACGTGCCCTAGAAAGGCCTACTTAAAAGAGTAAGTTGTGGTAACACTATTCTATAGCGACATATTTAAACTGGCATTTTCTTGAAAATTACTTCTGTTCTAATGATGGACATTTTGCACCATCAAAATAGCCATCCTTTCTTTTTATTAATTGTTTTGGAAGTTTTACATTTTTCACTGCAATGTGTAGTCTCTGATTAACCCTCCCGATGGTTCTTTCAACGAAGTATCTCGTCATTAGCAAAATTGGTCAGATCCTGATGGATGAGATATCTCGTCAAAACCACTTGGAGGGCTAAAGTCAGGGTATGAAAAAAGTCATGATTTTTTTAAATCAAAAACGTTGGATTTATTTGATTTAAATTGGATTTTTATGATTTTAATTAATTCCTTGCCATTTTGAGTCCTTACACACTGAAATCAAACGCTGTATTGCAGAAATTCACTCAGATATTGACTTTGCGCAAAGCGCTTGATTCACCGTCAGATGACGTAACACCTTGATTTGCATATCAGAAACCGTTTGATTACTTTTGATTGGATAGTGCTAATTAGGTTTGTCTTTCACACATTCCCTACAAAAATGGATTACATCAATTGGATATTTCATAGAATATCATTATTTTTGTGTATGTAAAGATAAATTTGGACATGAGTGTAAATAAATAACTCTAAAACTCAGTGGCGCTACAGTCCTCGAAGAACCATGGCTGGCAGTGCCCATCTCGCTTACAAGGCCCTGGAGCACCAAGTGGCATTTTTTGTCCTTAGGTGGTCGCCCTGACGCGGGGATCCCCAGTGTTTAGTTCCCAAGCACGCTTGGTCGACCTTGCCCAGTCTGAGGATTAAACCCGGACCTGTATTGTGGCAGCGCAAAGCGCTACTCACTAGACTACAGGGCCTCCAAATAAATAACTAGAACATCTTAAAAAGAAAAGCAAGTTACCACAATTTTAATAATTTGAGTGAATATATTTCGATCATCTTCACTCACTACATGGTGAATGGTTTGAAATTGGCCATGTGTGATTTATAGCTACACGAAATGTTTAAAACAGAACCAACACTGATAAGCAGGCTTGTGAGTGACACCTATTGGTCAATGGCCCAAGATGAAAATACTTGTCTGCTTATTATGATCCCAATCAGCAAATATTGTTATTTAGTCTTTAAAAGGAGGAGGATTTTCAAAATAATTTTGAGGTGAACTCAGTACAAGCGAAGTTCTTAACTTATTTGAATAAATTAACATGCATCTTGTTCAGTATTTCATTCTCTATATTATTAGACATAACAGAAAGAAAGTTTAAATTTAAAATTTTGATTGAAATCAATGATTTTTTTAATAAAAATCACTTGATTTAAATTGGCATACCCTGGTAAAAGTGCTGAATCTTTTCACCTAATGTTTTAACCTTATGACATTGCTTTAGATTATTTGGTGCTTATGTGTTGCATTTGTCCATGTTATTAAATGTCTACTTTAAAGTATGGCAGCTTACAATACACAGCGTTCTTGTTCTAATGTAATTAGTGTTACTGACATTTTCAGATGATGGTACATCAAATTTACTTAATAATTATGAATTTATTTGTAGGTACAATTACCGCTGCCAATGCAAGTTCTCTAAGTGATGGAGCGGCTGCATGTGTCTTAACAACGAGGTCAGTTGCTGAGGCATGGAGTGCAAAACCATTGGCTAGAATTTTAGGTAAAAAAATGTCATCTTCAGAGCACATGTAATTGTTTCATGTAGTGCTGTACTTCATTGAATCGGGCCGGCTGTAGCCCAGTTGTAAGAGTAACAGATTAGCAACAGGAGGGTTGCGAGTTCGAATCCAACCAAAGACCGCCGTGTACTTGGGGGTGGTGCATGTTAAATCTGTCGTGGCCTCAAATGTCCTCACGTTGGTGTGGAAGTTTGGAGAGTGGGGTGCCAGTTCACAGGTGTGACCTTGTCATCTGACTGTGATTGAAAATTACGTGGTATTGTTCTTGGATCTTTCCCTTCGGATTTGATCCCAGACCGTCACCAATAGCCCTTTGTGTCACTCCAGTGCAACGTTAATTAAATACCTACCTTCATTGAAGTAGTTAAATTAATGTAATCAAACTCATAATGTAACTAAGTAATTCATAATTTTTATGAATTGTTTCAAACCACCAATCACTAAGAAAAATCTTTCCCAGAAGTCTTCTAGAAAACCAATTTTTCCTGTCTTCTGCACAAAAATATCTGGATTTTGCTTTTCAATGTGAGAAGTTTTCAAATGACGTTATGTCTTGGCAATCCATGAAGGAATGGTGTTTGGAATACCTGCCATACTTTCCGAAAATCTTCCAATAGAGCACTTAGCTTTCTTGTGGGAAATAAATCAGTATTTTTCTTTCAGGAGAGAATTTTCAAGTGATGCCAATTTGAAATTTTTGATTCCAAGCTGTGGCAACCATGATATAAAAACATCCAAATCATTAGTTGCTAGATTGTCGTAAAAACCTTTGGAACTAATTTCCAAGAAAAACTTTCAAATATTACCTTTAAAACATTCAAGAACAAGTTTAATTGCTTATTTTTGCCATAATGTAATTGGCACCATTTTGTGTAAAATATCACCAAGCCGATTTTGCAGAGTTCGAACTGCTGCCAAGTACATAACAGTTGTAGAGATCAGGGTTACTTTTGTTTTGAATTGCTTCTTAAAACCCAATTTCGTGCAATTGTCACTAATTTGCCTCTTGATTATTTTTCATTTTAACTTGAGGTATTTTTCATTTTTCTGACAGTTGCATATTGGTTTTTATGTTGAAAAAATCGTCCGGATTTTTTTTCTTGGTTGGCAGATATGCAATGATGCATGGAATATATGAATTTTCAAACAAACTTTTCTTAAAACATTTTCTGCCTCTTATAATCAGAGAACACATCGCACCTTCTCGAGAAAAGTGGCAACTGAAAAGATTTTATGTTTAAACTAATAAATCACTCCATTCAACTTGGAACAGACTATGGAAATCAAATCAGAAAATATCCTATAAATTCTTTGAAAGATTTTGTAATTTTATTCTTTAGGGTCTCTTGAAAATGTGCCAAAAAATGCTAGTCGAAATTCGCAAAATTGTCCCAGTTATAAGCCATTAACAGACTGCATGCAGATGTAGAATTTGGATCATGTGCCACTTCATAAAGATGTAAATGATATAAAGCTGATTTACAATGATTTGTGATCAAAAATCATGAATGCATGCAATAAAAAGATTATCACTGGTATAGAAGATTGGCAGGAAAATACTAAAAGTATTGAGTATGCTTCTGTGTGTGTGGTAACTACTCAAACTCATTTTTCGCAGTGGTTGGCATATCTATAACACTATTGGATTGATTGACTTGAAATTTTTTCATCATGTCAAGCAAACATCCTTTAATACTTAATAAACCTAGAAAGGGACGTCGTTTTTATATTTTTATAGCAAAAAAACTTGGTCAATTTTTTTAGCTAAATCAATTATCTGGATTTGACAGGTCACCATTTCCTCAAATATTTGTTTTAATATTCTAGTTCATCAACGATAGCTACATGTGTATGAAGTGAAATGACATTCAATTTTTTTGGGGGGGGTGAGATGATTTGAAATGGAGTTGAGAAATGGCAATCAAGCGACCTTGTTCGACTTCATGAAAATTAATTTTTTAAATGTTTGAATACCTAAAAAAAATAAATGTACAAAGTTTGGAATTATGTGATTGCATAGCTTCTTCAATAAAAACATCTCCAAACAGTAGTAATTTTAGCAAAGAAAAAAAAGAATTCCCTTAATCAGGGTTCTCACTCTTTTTTCAAAATAAAAAATAAGGAGTCTCTAAGGACACAAATAATTTTTATAAGGAACTAATCGAGATATACCAAGCAACGTATTGCATCTTCATTGTATGAGTCAACCTAGTAGGACAAAAATTAGAGATGTATGCTGGACCGTTGGCAGATATATAGTAACTTAAAAGTTAATTTTTTTATGTCTGTTAAATACATTGTGTGTTTTGAAGTTAACTTTCTAAAAACAATGCACACAAAAAAGATGAATGTATTTTACACATATTAAACCCATTAACCACAATAAAACTAATTTTTAAGGATGTCATCTCAAGGGGAAAAAATGAACTTCTAAAAATCATTGCATTTTTTCTAGAAAATAAGAAAGAATTTTAATAACAGATTTATTTTCCATTTTAAACACATATACATTTATCTTGTTAAATATTGCCCCTGAGAAAAAGTCTTACGAATAAATTTCAACTGATATGGGTTTCTTTTAGAAATTATTTTGTCTAATTGATTTATTTCAGCTGCTTTTCCTTTAAATTAGTGCATTTGCACTTTTTAAAAGAAAAGTCCTCAGAGGCTTCTGCCTCATTAGCCAGTTCTTCAGCTGACTTTTCTATTCTCATTATATCGCCCTCAAGACAAATTCTCTTTGATTTTAAGGAATTAAGTTCTTGTAGCTCGTTTTCTTTTCTAAATTTGTCTTCGCACTTTTGCGTTGTTCTTCTAAATGCATAACATATTTCTGCCTTGAAGAAACAAATTTTCTCATTTCTTTAGTAATTACTAAGTTTGGAATATCATTAGCATTTTCATTAATAAGTATGCAATATAGGAGTCTCCTTTTAAATTTTCAATTTCTAAGAACTTGTTGATATTAAATCCACATTCCACAAGCCTGGCCATGAGATAGGATTATTATGGTTTTCATAACTTTCAATAGTTTTCCTTTTGTATCATCTATACTAAAAAAGTCATTTAAAAACTATCTAAACGCATTGGTTTTGGTTCAAAATTCTGAAACAATGAAGTGGATTTGAAAACGGTGCTTTCCATAAAATCTTTGAATTGAAGTAATATATCATCACAATCTTTTTCTGAGTAAAGAGCGATAATACAAGCTTCATGGAGTTCATGCACTTGTTCTGATCTTTAACCATACGTCTGGGTCAAGACATGAAGCATTTCGAACAAACAAATATGCTGCAGGAGATTTAGCCATGAGACAGCATTTGTATAGCAAAACTTCTACAATCACGCCGCAAATCAAAGGCAGCACAACTTTTCCTCTACTATTCTTTCCCCAATGAAACCTATATTGATTTTGTCCACAGGAGAATAACAATTAGTCAGAAAAATCAAATTTGGAAAGCTTCTGAATGGTACTTATATTAACTTTTTCTTCTGGTTTTAGAAGATTAAAATATTACACATTGCTTTACAAGTTTTAACATATCATCTCTAAAAAAAGCAACAATGGTTTGTCATTTTGATAAAATTCAAGGAATGGTTGCAATAATTTTGCCACAGATAAAAAAAAATTAAATTTTGCCAGAATTAACTCATCCTTTGTAGCATCTTGTACTGTCAGAAGACTTGCAATTTACTTTATTCAAAGTACCCTTTTCTACACTTCTAACATTTGATACATCAGTCCAAATTACAATTGCACATTCTACAACTGGGACATTCTCTAGCCATCTATGACCACAAAATATTAAGGGAAGTTCCTTGACATCAGACAAATTACTGAAATCTTACCTTCTTGCAGGATAATCTTAATAATCCACTCAGAACATGTTCTTGTTTTTCAAAAATTGTATTTCATTTTGTGAAAATTATTACATTTCTTTGGAAAATGATAATCTCACGCCACTGCATTATTTTTCATTATATTAGTACCTAAATAGTTTTGCAATACATTTGCATCCGAGTTTTTTCTATTTATTTTAATTTTCAAAAAGAAATTTTTTGTTTGTTAATTTTCTAATATCGGAACGAATTCACGGAGTATAGGCTCTTAAAAATCATTTTGCGCACGTTTTTAATTTTATTTTATTAAATTTTTCTTACGATTGTAAAATGGGTTATGCCCAGCACCATGCATGATTTTAAAAATACATTAGAACCTAAAATCGGATTTACAATCCATTTGCATTCATCTGCGTTTTTTTATTTTTGTTAGAAAGAACTTTTGTTAATTTTCTAATTAAATCGGGGTGCATTTTTGGAATAGGCTCTAAAAATAATTCATTCAGTGAATACATTTGTAATTTTATTTTACATGTAAAAATTATCACAGTGATGGTAATTGCTTCAAAGTGTTTTGGAGCAGGTAAATTAACATTTTGGAGAAGCCAGACTCATTTGGAGCAGCACATCAAAGGAGCAGTGGAAGATATTTTAATAATGAAACTAATAAAATTCAGGTTTTTAAACTTTAAACATATGACTGTATGAATGATAAACAATAAACATAATTGAATATTACAAAATTCATTTTAAATACTTACTAAAATTGATGAAATATATATAATGAGTAAGAAAAACACAAAAACTTACCAAGTGCTTTCCATTTCCATAAAGTCATGTGCAAGGTAAGAAATAACTTTGACATTAACATGACTAATAAACATTTTATTGAACAAAAAATATTATTTTCTTTTCTTATGTTTGTTACATTCCAACTTTCTGTTTTCTTCTAAGGCTATCTTTTTAGACATTCTATCTTTACCTTCTTTAAAAAGAATCTGTCCGCTTTCAACAGCACTCATCTGTCTGCAATACCTTGTGAAATCTTGCTTTCATCATGATTTAATAGTTTTTGAGAAAGTTCCTTTTGCAATTTAATTTTTGACTTTAATTTTAAATCTTCCTCATGGCAAATATTTTCTACTTTTCTCTTTTTGTTCTGATGCTAACAGCAATCTGTCATGGTACCACTTCCAGGAATTTCGAACTGATTTAATCAAAGCCGTAGTAACTTGAAAGTTCTTTATGCTTTCTGTATTAGTAAAATGCGACTTAATTTGCCTTATACCATTTGTACTGAATAGTCAGATTACTCCTATTTTCCAACATGCAATTGTTCTCACTGAAGCCTCTTTCTACATCAGTTTCCATGCGATAACTTAAGAGACTTGACAAAATAGGCAAAATCTCAAACTTAAACTTGCCAGATGATTCTCTTATATTAAATATATTTATTCCTCCAATAATGGTCTATACGACATGTTGAAACTTCTGGAAAATGAAAGCTATCAATAGTTTCACATTTATATCTGATCCATTCATATGATAGAGCAGATTCTTCACTTGGTTTTACAATAAATGGAAAAGATGCTGCTAAAAACTTCAAAGAGCTCTGGCGCAGCATTACCATCACTGTGATCACTAACGATTGCAAAATGACTAATGCACAGCACATGCATCATTTAAAAATTATATTCGAACCTAAGTATGGTTTTACAATCCATTCGCATATATATATATTTATCCATCTGAGTTTTTTCTATTTGTTTTCCATTTTAAGAGGAACGTTTTTGTTCGTTAATTTACTAATTATACCGGAGCACATTTTACTTATAAATAAATTAACGCGTTTAGAAAACTTGATTGTTTTACACATTTTTATGTGTAAAAAATGTGAACAAAAAGCTTTCACAACAGCTAACAATCACCAAATAAAAGTTACCCAATTTACTTACCACTCATGAGTTTTAACAGCACTTTCCCCCATTCTTAAAATATCAAATTCTTTTTGGCAAATTTTGCTTTATGGCGATCAGTTGAAGCTGCAATCCATTCTCAATACTTTTCATTTGTAGTCCATAAGCTGTTAAAAAAACGCATTTCCCAGGCATACTTTTTTAACCCTCCAAGAGCTTCGTCTCCGCATCGAAGTCTGCCCAAAATTGCTACTCCTTATCAGCGGAACCAAGTTGTTTCTCCTCAAAGTTCTTCATTCCCCACGAAGCACCTAATGCAAACCCATCTGCCATGTATTTTGCTTGTGGGGACAATGTGGAAATAAAGACTGCTATTTATGTGCTTTTTCTTTACATGTTTAGAAACTTTGTCATTGTAAAAACATCTGGGAAAAAGCCGATAAACGGGAGAACATGAAGCATGAGCAAATCTATCAATGGAAGTCATCTATCTCCCCACACCCAATGAACTAAATGGTCATTACCCGTCAATCAACCTCACACACCCCTTCGGAAGGTTAATCAGTGGTCCTCTTTGTATTCTTTTCTGAAGAGGGGAGGATAAACGTTGTCTCCCAGTGAAACCTGCTGCTTCCCGTCCAAGATCAGACAACGAAGCTCGAAAACGGGAAAAATCGGAAAATGGCTGTGCCGTCAGAAAAATTTAGTGTTCTAATTTTGAGAAAAATAAGGAGTTTTTAAGGACTCTTGATTTTAAAACTAAGGAGTTTTAAGGGCTCTTAGAAATGATAAAAATAAGGAGTTTCTAAGGAGAGTGGAAACCTTGTTAATGTAATAACTTTGTTTTGTAATAGCTTTACTTGTTTTATGTATTCATGATAGCATTTTGAAACAAATATATGAAAGAGCAATCAAATCAGATTGTAGCAAAATTTCTATTCAAGCGAATTTCTTTATAAAATTTGTTGATTTCAAATATTTCTTTACAGCCTTTTCGGATGCTGCAGTTGATCCTCAGGATTTCCCCATTGCTCCAGCATATGCTGTTCCAAAGGTAAGTTTTGTGAATGAAAATACCTTTGTACAAAAAATCTTTCCCAGTTATAAATCCCATTATTTTTCAACTGTTTAAAATAAACCTACAACCAAGTAAGCTAAATAACCCCAATGTAAAAATAATTTTCTAGTTTTCCTTTTATGAAAAACTTGTGCATAATACACTACACGCCACCTATTTTTTACAAATACTACTTAAGCCAAGAAAATAAGTCTTGTACATCAATGTGTTAAATTTTCCTAGTTCGCAATACTTATGTAGTCACTTGCATTAAAATGGAACTATGGCGAGCATTACCAGCAATGAATGCCTAAATCTGCATACGTATTTACAGGTGTCAACTTGAAAATACTTGGGATCCTCTAAAGGTGATCTGTGTAAACACTTCAGCTCAACTCGATCCAATCATTGAATGGCAACATTGATGCGATGATCAAACTAACCAATTAAATCCAAACGAGTTTAGACCAAAATTCATTTCTTTCTGTACTCAGTTGGAGGTGGTTCACCATTGCAGCGAATGGCTCAAACTCATTTGGCCTCGATTTTTTGGCATGCATGGGACCTGCTTTGAGCATGTGCGCTCCAAAATGGCAAAGAACCTGCAGCCATGTTTATTGTAAGTGTTAATGTGTAGCTATTGTGTTGTAAATAGTTGTAGATTTGCATAAATCAATCTTCTGAGGAGTTGCAGAATACGAGGGGTAGAGACCTCTACTCCGCAACAATGGTGACCCAGACGTGATTTGAACACTCAACATTCTGATCTATAGTCCGAGGGGTGGTAACCTCTTTACCACTACAGCTTTCACTTTTGAAGATTAAACAAGAAAATGTTATAAATTAGTCTATTTAAGGAAATATCTAAAAGTGGGAAGTGATATTTTATTTGTTACTTTGTTTATTAATCCATTCATAACTGCTTTAGATTATTCAGATGAACTAGTAGGGAATTTTGCTACATTTATATTTATTTTTTGAATGGTTTCCTTCAGTTTGTTTTGCAAATGACTCCAGTATGTTTTATGAATAATGCTGCAGTATGGATATTCCAATTTGTCTGAAAACAAAATCCCTTTGATACTATTTTCAGATTGCAAAATCTGAATTCAATTAAAGAAAGCTAATCTCAAACTAAATTTCTGTCCATAGTTGAACAAAAATGCTCATACAATTATATAAATGCCTGATGTTGAATTTTGCAATTTTCAGATTTTAAAGCAAGCTCACTTGGTAAAAGATGACATTGATTTATGGGAAATAAATGAAGCTTTCAGTGTGGCTGGATTAGCTAACATAAAAATGTTGAACTTGAACCCAGACAAAGTCAACGTTCATGGTGGAGCTGTAAGCTTAGGTCATCCCTTAGGGTAAGAACATTTTCATTTAAATCTTATATGAAGATACTGTATCCAAGCAAATGACATCACAAAAAACCTAAATATTCAGTATGCAAAATGTTTGGGTGTCTGGTAAAATTCGAAGATTATTGTAAGAAAATGACTGGTAAAGGGAGGTAAATTTTTTAGCCTTCATTGAGAAATAATAATTTGAAAACTTTTCTGCAACTTCAGATGCAGTAGATAAGTATTTTGAATTTCTTTTCTTGCAAGTGAATTTTAAGCTTGTCCTTCCCTCCATGTCTTGAATTAGAAAATTCTGAGAATCCGCTACATAAGCTATTTTAAGTCATTCAAATGAGTAAGAATCCCTAATTTCTTCGACAAAAAAATTCAAGAAAAACAAGGTGAAGCTGTTTTTGACAACTTAAATCTAGTTTGGTTATAATGATGGAAAATTTCCCTTATTATAGTTTCACATCCAAACCAAACAAATCATGGTATTGTGAAAGAAACCCAATCACTCCTCTTTTCAGAAGAGTTTAACTGATGGAATTTAAAGAAAGTGTCTAAATATTCAAAGCCCTTCAGTTCAGAATTAAATTATAAAATATTTGTCAAGTTTTATGAAAAATTAAAATGTAGAAAGGGAAATGAGTCAAGATCAGAAAGTAAACGATGCATAAGTAACTTGAAAATTATACTTTTAAATTTCAAGTTTACAAAAGTGCCATCAAATGATACACTGTCTCAAGTTATGAGAATGTCCCAAGGAATTGTATTCAATTTACTTACCCTTATTTCTAATCTTGACTCAACACCGTACCATCGGCAATTTGGAATATGGTAACCAATCTATTCAAATAGCTGTTTGGTGCAGAAAATTTCAGTCACTAATTTGGCAATATTTCAATAAAACAAGAACCTAGTATCTGCCTAAGTTTAAAATAAATATTAAATAGCAGGCTTTTCACCACTTATAGTATTGATATTTTTAGTGCAAAATTATTTGTCTAAATCGAATGATTCTTTTCATATTTAGAATGTCGGGTGCTCGTATAGTGTTTCGTCTCATTGAGAGCTTGTCGCCATCGCAAAAGGGAATTGCAGCTGTTTGCAATGGAGGAGGTGGTGCTTCTGCTATACTTGTGGAAAAACTTTGACATGTTTCAATTATTCTTATATTTATTTTGGCTATAGAACTTTATTCTGATTATCTTTTTAGAAATAACAATCAAAACAATGTTTTGCAATAAAGAGTATTTTACCTTAAGAGTATTGCGGCTGTTATATTCAATTATTTTAAGATGTTGTACAGGGTATGAAAAAACCATGATTTAAAATTCATTGCCCCTATGTTTAAATTTGTGGGATGAACTGATGCCCTTTCAAAAGGCATGTTTCAAGTCTATTTAACCTTTTTCCATGGTATGTCAAAACTAACCAAAAATACTTTGTGCCAGGGTATGCCGATTTAAATCAAGTGATTTTTATTGAAAATCATTGATGCCTTACTGTTAACTTGGAAAAAAATTACTCAATTGGTGGAAAAAAAAATTTTTTTTAAGTTCCTTTTATTTTGTATTGGTGACATAATTTTTCTCAAAAGCATCTTGAACCAATTTATTTTATATCAAAATAACTAGTTCAAAACATTTTCATATGATAAATACATAATGCAAAAAATTCTGAAATTTGTATGATTGAAAAAATTCATAATATAGTGTCAGTGGGATCCCGCAACCCTATTTATACGAATCCAAAAATTTCATGTCACTGGTTAAACTCAAAGTAATCTAAATCGCTTGAGAACCAGATGGGAAAACATTGCATATGCTTAGAATTTAGGGCACTGTTCTATTTACTCTATCATGTGATTTACTTTGCTAATTCCTGTCGCGTTTTAATCTTTCAAAAATGTACACTACTATATTTCTTAATATTTTTATGTAAAACATTAATGTTTAAATAAATCAAAACTCTAGAAAACAGTAATTTGTGTCTCATGTCCAACAAATTTAAACTTGTACGGGCAAGGAATTAATTCAAATCATAAAAATCTTATGAAAAACATAGGATAATTTAAATTTCTTTTTTTAAAAATCACGATTTTTTCATACCCTGTGCAATGTATGAACTGGCCCCATATGCACAAAATTCAGCTTATCAAAAGATTTGTGAGTGACTAGTTTTCAGTGAGCAAAAGAAACTCGTTGGTCAGTTGGCACGACCGACTCCTAGAGGCCTGTGTCCTCTGAAATAGGAGGTATGTTTCTGAGAAACCCCATTTAAAAGACACCTACAGCATGCCCTAGGAACTTTTAAAATTTTTATGCTAAAGGGCCCCAGGACTCCTGAAAATTAGGGATAAATGTGCAAATAGGTAAGGACTCTATCTCTTAGGATCCCTTATGATAAATTGACTTAAGTTCATGGAAGTAGAACACCTTAGGTTCTAATTTTTATAGTTGGGACCCAGCACTCCTCAAAATATATTACAAATATACAATTATAAAAACAAGAGTTCCAAAACACATGAAACGAGTATTGTTTTACTGTGGCCTCTAATTAATTTTTCATACCACTGCATCCCAATCAATACTATATCTCTAGCATCCTCTAAGTAGGAAGTCGGCAATTTTTAGTTTTAATGGTCATTCTCAGGTGTTACCAAGAAAACATTTGAACATTCATCTTTAAGAAAAAATATTTAAAGTTTGATTTAAATTTCCACACCCAGCTATTGAATATATATTTTCATACAATTTTTAATACTAATTATCAAAATTTTATTATCAAACTTGTGTACACTTTAGAAGCACAGCCGGACAATGTATTTTAAAATGTTCGATTAAATGAAGTAAAAATACAAATAATGAAGAGAGTAAAGTTTCTTTTGCACTTTTCAAGTAGTGGCAGGTTCCAGGTCTGTGGCAAGAGTTTCGGGTTCCTCATCATTGTAGATGTTTTCAGCCTAAAATGGAGTACAAGATATTTAAGGATGCTCTAACCAAACTAAACAAGATTGTTCCACACCAAAACCATGAATTTTCACTCACCATTTGCCACACTTGCATTATATTGTCTTCAGAAACAGAACAAATCACCCACGGTTCATTCGGATTCCAAGAAAAGTCTGAAATCTTGGCCGTATGTCCACCATGTATGAACTAAAACAAAGAATTCCAAACTTCAATATGCTACCAAAAATTATTTAAGCCTAAGTTTGACATTTTTTGCCTAAATAACTGAAATATTTCAAAGCAGAACCAAAGTTTTAAAACACAACTTCAAATAAGCTAAAAAGCACACGAGAATGATTTATTCCAGCCACACAAAAAATTGTCTAGTTTACTGCGATTAAATAAGCCAAAGGCAAAAAAAACTTTGTGGTTTTGCCCAATTTATAATCATAGTCTACAAGTTTCCAACTTTTTTTAATTAAGTAATCTAGTCCCATTGGTGCAAGACTAATCTAATTATATGCGATGTTTGGTGCAGCTTATACAGAGCCTTTAACTAGCCCTTGTGCCATTGAACTCAAGCCAACCCAGTCACTCATCCAGATAATAGTGCATTTGGTTGAGATATATAACAACTAAGTAAAGAACACATTTGTAGTCCATGGCAGTCAAGATCTTGGTTATGTGGCTTTCAATGAGTCTATTAGTTAAATTACAGGACTGGTGCTAACGATAACAAATCACTTCCACAACTGATGTCTTTATAGCATGGAATTTGGTTCTTAGATAATCATCTGGTGCCAAAAGAGATAGCCTTCGTGAGTTGGCAGAGAGAAAACATCCACTGTGATCACTCATGCTTTTGAATTTGGCAATTTTCTAACTTGTTTTCACACCTTTTTACAAAATAAGTCGACTGCCTTCTCAACAGATATTGTTTTAAATGTCTGCCATACTTAAGAAATTGTTTTAAATGTTCCCAAACTTATTTAGCTCTCATGGCTTATTAATGTTTTAATGGTGCTGATCAGGAGAATTTTTCATTGAAATTTATTTTATTCTTTGGTATCTTAAATAACATTCATAAGTAAAACATAAAAGACAAACAAAATGCTTTAATAAAAATATTTCTACAAAATTTGGATCCAGTCAAAAGGCCGCATTAGAGGACCTAGTCACCAGGCCTAGGTTTCAAGTTGATTATACACTATGCAACCAGACATAGATTTGAACACAAGGCTACTTACTGTGTTGAGAGCTAGGGTGCTAACACTTAGCTGCCAAGCTCATCAGAAAAGATTGCTTTATATTAAGGATCTGATAAAACTTCCTAAGAATTCTCAGGACAATTTGTTTTCTGAAAACTCCAAATTGTGCCAGAGCCCCATTAAAGCATCAAGCTTTACAAAATTTAAAAAACATACCAAAAGCTCAGGTGGACCATCTTCAGCATCTTCTGGTGATTGTTCTTCTCCGATTTTACTTAAATCCCAAACATGAAGCCTCCTATCAGTTCCGCTGGAGGCCAGAATGGTTTCATTATGTGGAGACCACTGGACTTGGAAGATCTCGTCTTTGTGAGATTCAAAAGAATGCAGCTTCAACTTCAAGTTGCGCAGATCCCACAGAGCCACTGTCTACAGCAAAAATAATCACAAGCTCAAAAATTAGTTGCTATTATAATGGTAAAGACTTGGAGCTTTCATAAATTTGATAATAGTCATTTAAACAAAACATTTGGTTACTAACAGTTAACAATGCAAAAGTAGATTTTCTAGTGATATTGACACAGGAAACAAATCCTGTAGTATAGCATATTTAAAATTTATTTTTCTAAAATCCCTAATTTCAAGGCTTGGCCAAATACGATCCTTGTTTCATAAAATCTAAAAACCAATTTCAGGATTCTAAAATGAATTTCTGAAGATTATGCATGCATTGACAAATTATAATTTTGTTCATATATCAATGTTAAAAACTTAGTGTAATTCAAAATTGTATTTGAAAACTTATTTACTGAAATACAAAATCATTCTCCAATAAAACAACGAACAGCGAGAACAAGATTTGCAAGGCATTAAGGCAAGTAAAATAGCTTTGTAATCCATGTCACAATGAGTAGCTTTTTATTGCAGGAAAAAATAAGAATACAATCATTATTTCAAACTCACATTGATAATTTGATTTGGATATTTGCTTGGAAAGTGCTTATTTCTTGCCCTTTTCCCTCCAAATCTAATTTATTAAACTTCAAATTCTATATTAAAATATGCAATATCCAAAAGAATGGTGAATTGATAGATTAATTTGCTAAGTCAATATTTTATAAGCAACTATTTTTAAATATTTTACAATGTACCAGAAGCATTACTTTTAATACTTATGAAGCTATTCAGTGTTAAATGTTTCAAGCACTGTTTTAATAGTAAAAGTACAGGAAAATTTCAATACTGAGATTACAGTTATGTTTCTAATATACTTAACATTTGCTTTGGAAGTTTTAAAGCACTATTCTCTTAAAACAGCCTACTGAATACAGTGAATTGAATCTACAATGTTTTACACAGAATGCATTCTTCAAAATCCATATAAAAATTCCAACATAGCACATTCAATTAAATCAACAGGACACACTTGGAATATTTTAATACTACTTACACTTTTTCTTGCCTGTGAAAGCAAAGGAAGGAGAAATAACATTTATGTAATATCTCAATGAATTTTAAATGATTTTACCCATAAATTACGTAATAACTTTAAGCCCATAGAGAGGATTTCATAGAATCACAAGTACTATCATTACATGCTAGATAAGCTACAAAATTAATCTTCAAAATCTGCTATTCTGAAGTTTCAAAAAAAAAAAAAAATGCAGCCTTGATTTCATGGTTAAAAACCCAGCTCCTCCTAACTTCTAAAATATAACTTTCCCAAATTTACGATCCATCGCAGTACTTTCCAAGAATATTGTTGTAACATTTTTAACTACTTCTGTAAGATGCAGCAATCAGTGGCACGAAATGATACCAAGTATAAATGTTCCACAAGTATAACTTCAGACTTTGAAACAATTGCCTTGATAAAACAATCAATACAATTTTAATATTTAAAAAAGTATTCATACATAGCAGGTCTGCAGATAATTAACTTGCAAAAGCTGCAAATCACTATTTTTAGTTGCACTACATTGATTTCAGAACATTAGAACTTCTTATTCTTACAGAACTGCTTGTTTTTCTAAGTTGTCAGAGACAACTAAAAACATTCATAAACTATCGAGCGATTTAAAGCATTTTCAACCGAAAGCAAATGCCATTCTTGCACGCTTTTAATAAGCTTTCATGTGTTTTGGTTACCAAATTGTTATACAGGGTGTCCCAAAAAGGT
Source organism: Meta bourneti (assembly GCA_933210815.1). NCBI lineage: Eukaryota > Metazoa > Arthropoda > Arachnida > Araneae > Tetragnathidae > Meta > Meta bourneti. The sequence goes on along the minus strand of OW119929.1, from coordinate 96,867,597 downwards.
TATTCCGCAATTTATCTTTTTACCATTTGGAGATAAGTAGGCAATGTAAATTGCAAAAGTGCACCAAATAAGGTAAGTAATTAAGATATGTGAATAAAATTATCACGTGATAACAATTTAAGCAGATACAGTTTTTAATTTGTATACAACCCCTCTAGATAAAAATCCGAGATGGCAGAAATGTCCCTCACCTGCATCCCTATCGTTAGCAGAAAACTGCATTTCTGTAGGTTGAACAGTAACGGAGGCATAAGGACGCAAAAAAGTTGACTTATACCGCTTGTGCACAGCTGTTCAAGCAGTCAGATTAGGGACCGCATACACAATGCTAAAAAGCATTTTTCGGTCAGAAAGTTCAACATTGTGCAAAATAATGTAGTATTGCAACTGCAGATGAAAATCGCAATGCATAATAGTAGACAATGTAATCTTAATAAAAATATTGTAGAAAAAATGGTTTAAATAAAAATAAAAGGAAATTTTTTCCATCTGCAGCAATGCAGAACTTAGCTCTTCATTCTTGGCCATGGGTCAGTTTCCGTTCTAGATTAGATATGGCCCCCTTAAAAAATGGAAACTCTTCTATCTCCGTAACTATTCAACCTACAGAAATATGGTTTTTCACTAACGATAGGGATACAGGTAAGGAACATTTTTTGCTATCTCGGATTTTTATCTAGAGGGGTGGTATAAAAATTAAAAACTGTATCTGCTTAAATTGTTATCACACAATTTTATTCACATATCTTAATTACTTACCTTATTTGGTGCACTTTTGCAATTTACATTGCCTACTTATCTCCAAATGGTAAAAAGATAAATCGCGGAACAACCTTTTTGGGACACCCTGTATACTGAGCATGCTGTTTTTCCCTACAAATGAGACAATATCCAGAAGTGAAAATCTGGTAGCTTAGATTCCACAATCAATTTCCGAAATGTTTGCTAGAGATTCAGATGACAATGACATGTACTTCATAAAAACATACAAGCTAGAAGAGTCAATAACAAAGTTTTGCTTATGTAACAAATCTGAAATATTAGTTAATTCCCAGTAGCATTTACAAAATTCTAAAGTTGGAAACATGAAGCCCATTCAAAGAAACCTAGAAGCATCAGCTTCCAATTTACATTAGCATAAAGTCAACTCAAAGCTAAGCGAAACTGCAGAAAATAACAACATGCATACCTTATCAGCAGATCCAGTGGCCAAAATGAACTCGCTGTAGGGGTTGAATGAGAGACAGTTTACCTCAGCGGTATGAGCATCTACGGTATGACTTGGCTTACTTGTGTTGTTGGAACGTGTATCCCATCTAGTTAAGATAACATTTTTAAGTTTTCAAGCAAATGATATTAAAGGGTACTAAAAATGCATCTATCCAACAAAACATACGACTTCTTTTGTAAAAGCCATACAACTAAAAATACCAACCATTCTTATGACAAATAAAAATTCATTAATTTTCAGTCTGTTTGCAATACTCTTATGAAGTCCCATATTTTATTCGATCAGCTGTTTCATGACTTTACAGTACTGTTTCAGCACAAAACTTATTTTCTTCAGGTGTACATTTAAGCTTTAAAAGTTTTATTTTTCTGATTTTTTCATCCAGAAGGTTCGTTGATGGCACAAGGTCCAGAAATGGACAAATAATAAATACTCAAAATTAAAAATAAACATACCAAAAAGACAAGTACATGGAAAGTACTCACCCATTTTTTATCATTACCAGCCATAATTCTGTACATGAGGTAATAACGTAATTTTATGTGCACTAGTTTTATTCTATACAAGTACTAGTTTGCTTAGATGAACAAATATACTGTTAGTAAACGAAATATTAGAGGTTTATCAACTTTAAATTTGGCTTAAAAATTAAAATTTCCGGAATTCGTATTGTGTGAAAAGAGAACATTTACATTCAAGAGGAATTTTAAGGAATATACTTTTGGAAACTTTAACTTATGAAACATTGAAAGTGTTTTCAATAGATATTTACAGAATCCAGTTTTAAAAAAATTTCAACTTTTTATTTGGATAACAGAATTAGTAGAAATTAGACAGCTTGTAAAATTGCTGTTTGAATGCAAGAACATTTGGATCCACAAAAAACTATTTTTGTACAACTAGCTACTTGTTCAAAATACAGTTCAAGTTAACAAAAATAAAAATCATCTTACATCATTAATTTTTGATCATCTGCAACAGACCCGAATAAGCTTTCATGCAATAGATGCCATGCCACATCCTAGAAATAAAAGGATAAATTCATTTCCAAACACTTTAAATTTAAAAATCAAAAAGCCTTTTAAAACAACTCTACATAATCCCAGTTATAGGTTGTTAAATTATTGTTCTTTGTCTTCATGAATTCATACATATATTTTTTACTATACATGTTAAATATATCATAAACACTTTACAATAACAAATTATGCACAGTTGTGTAAAAATAGTACTCATTTGGAAAAAGCACTTGAAATTAACAGTTAGCAATACCGAGTATAAAAAAATATTCCAAAACTAAATGACTTGCATTACACTAGTTTAATTGTTTGTATCCATTGGTGGCAGCGTTGTTACTAAAGTTTGATACTTTACATAAACCTATTTATAGCAAATATAAGCATCGAAATGCACGTTTCATTTCATCGAAAGATTCCTGGAAAAGTTGAGGATTTTAAGAGCTTGTGAATTAGTTCTTCAGAACTTTTAAGGTATTGGTATTTTTTAATTAACGTCACACTGGAGCAACACAACGGGCTATTGGTGACGGTCCGGGATCAATCCCAAAAAACACCACGTAATTTTGAACCACTGTCAGATGACGAGGCAACACCTGAGCTGGCACCCTACTCTCCAAACTTCCACACCATGCCAACATGAGGACATGGAGGACTTAACGTGCAACAGCCCCGTTGTACACGGCGGTGTTTGGCTGGATTCGAACTCGCAACCCTCCGGTTGTTAATCTGTTCTCTTCCAACCAGGCCACTGAACTTTCAGACCAAGCAAAGTGTAATTGTCGTTTGAGAAAGGAGAATGTTTTATATAAAAATCAGTATTGAGAAAAATCAAAACTGAGAAACGAAGGACTAGCTTGACCAAAGGGTTGAATTGTAAAAACTCAGTTTGAAAAGTGTTAAGACAGATCGGGTAGCATTAATATTTTTAAAAACCAATACATTTAAATATTACTATGGTCACAAATAGAAAATACATAATCAGTCAGTAAACACACACAAGAAAAACGTTTAAATACAAACCTCTACTACAGCAGTGTGTCCAGTAAAAATAGTTTTGGCGTCAACTACTTTATTATCCCTCGGAGTAGCATTGATATCCCATAAACAAATAGTCTGAAAGGAAATGAAACTTTATAACCAAATTGCTTAATACTAGTAATTATCAATCAAAAAGCTCATACAACAGGTAAAAAAAATCAGTCCATAAAAATACTGATACATTTGAGAAAACTGGTAGTTTGTGTTAAGGACAAAACAGTAGTTTTGGTGTGAATTCCCAGGCCTGATGTTATATTGTGGAATGAATGAAGCAGACATAAGTTTGAATGATTGCTTATCGTATATTCGATTTATTTCCAGTTTGAACAATCAAAGTGCAATTTGATATTAATTGCTGTCCAATGTTAATGGTAGCTTCCAAATGACACTACTTAAACCTCACACAACATAATCCAAGGTTACACTGGCCCAAAGCTCGCCCAGCACCATAGAATTTCGACATACTGCAGACACCCTACCAGAGCTCAGTGTGCCTGTGCACTCGGTCGTATCAGGTATAGACATCCTTCTTTCAACAAGACGCTATATTTATCTTCTAGTTCTGAAATCATAAGTTACGAGTCATGTTAGGCTTTTCATGCATGTCACCAGAACTGTTCAGATTTGAAAGACATTCAGGTCCAAAGTAAACAGGTTCAAGATTTGCAAGAATTTGTATACTGTTCTAATCACCATTTCAAAGCAAAGTACATCTTTGACCAAGTAACTGTTCAGGAGTTTCCTAGCAGCAGGCTCAAAATACATCGAGAAATGAGAAGTTCGAATATTTCGAGTCTGTTGCTCTCCATGTGGGAATTTTTTCGGGTAATATTCTGAATTGTTCGAGTTATGTTTGGGTGTGCAGCTTAGAGGGTTAAGTAAAACAAAATTACACTTTAATCTGTGTGCATAACATTCGAATTCAAAGTGAATGTATTCAAACATGCAAGAGCATGTTTCATATCTATGATTCACAGGTCACAATCCATTTAAATTATAATCAGTCTAGTTAGCTGGTGGTTTTTATGGTACAAGAGTCAGGATCTAGCCAAAAGTAGATGGACTTGGACACAAGTTTTACTGACACAGAAGAGAAACATACCCAGGGTACTAACAGGGGCAGGAAACTAAACTGCAGCACCTTCAGGGTGTTAGTGCAATGACCAAACCCAGTGAGGCACCAAATGAACAAAGTAAATTTAAAAATAAATTACTGCAGGTTATCAACCACAATGTTACCAACAGCAGATGGATTATGCTGATTATTAGATAGTTTTAACACAACAGTTGCTGTAAAGTTATCGGATATAGTATCTTTAACATTAAGAGAATTTAAAATCCAAGAAAATTATTTGTCTGTGTATATCACCTGAATGCATTTTCAAATAAAGCACATTAATTGAAAACCTTTGATACAACTTTCATAATAATGTAAAATTTTACTGGGATTTCAAAAATGAAAGATTACAACTCATGTTTTTTATTCAATAGGCTTACTAAGTTAGTTTCCATTAAGTTTCAAATTTAGCACTAGGTTTTGATAGGCAAATGCAATAAACTATTCTTGCAAGATCTTGCTGCATTTGTTACGAAATATCATTAGTAGTAGGGTTTCAACTAAATCTGCCGACTAATTGGTCTGGTAGTCAGTCTGCTGGCTTCTAGATCTAAAGGTTCCTGGTCCTAATCTGGGGTTAAGGCACGGATCCATCTGGAGAGAATGTGTGGCTTCTCTATAAACAGGCTGTGCCTTGAATGTGTGGCTTCTCTATAAACAGGCTGTGCCTTGAATGTGTGGCTTCTCTATAAACAGGCTGTGCCTTGAATGTGTGGCTTCTCTATAAACAGGCTGTGCCTTGAATGTGTGGCTTCTCTATAAACAGGCTGTGCCTTGAATGTGTGGCTTCTCTATAAACAGGCTGTGCCTTGAATGTGTGGCTTCTCTATAAACAGGCTGTGCCTTGAATGTGTGGCTTCTCTATAAACAGGCTGTGCCTTGAATGTGTGGCTTCTCTATAAACAGGCTGTGCCTTGAATGTGTGCAATACATAACATGAATCCTGTGGTGCACCAGGGTAACACCACATAATTCAAGATTCCATTCTTGTAGTGCCATGACGAAAAGCTTTCAATTAGCAGGACATTGGAAAAGCATCTGCACATTTTTTTATGTTCAAACATTTTCACAATATAGAATATGCTGAATTTTACCCTCAAGTTTAGACTAAATGCGACAACATTGTATTTGAAAAAGAGCGTAAAATACCTTAGTTATAAATGTGCTATTTTGATGGATTTCTATGCTGATTGATATTCAAAATACTAGCAATATTTTATTGAGCATAAAGTTAATATAAAGAGATGGTCTTAAAGTGAATGTAGTCAAATAATCCTTTTTACATGTACAACACCAACATAAAACCAAATAGTCATTACAATTTAATTTTTATAAAATGCTTACATGATCATCAGAAGCACTGAGCAAGTGTCCATTTAAATTTGGATTCCAGGATAATCCATATCTATAAATAAAAAGTTTTTTTTACACTATAATACAAAATCTTAAAATATTACTTAAACACTTAAAACAAGTTGCCTCTCATTGTTAAATCACATTTTTTTTTAATCAATAGCCTTAATGGTTTCCTTTCCTAAATTTAGAATGCATATAATTGAGACCAAGTATGCAAAATTTTATCATTTCATTGTTAGTATAAACTGCAAACTCCAATTTAGACTGTTCAATTAAATGCAATAAATTATCTTGGATTAAAATTGATCATGGATATTCAGAAAAGTATCCATTTTTGCAAACAAACTCACAATCCAAATTTTAACAATATTTTCCATGGTTCCCAGCTGATTGAGATAACAATGAGGAAATAGCCATGTGTTAATAACAGGTTTCTATGGTTAGCCTAATTATTCTTTGATAGTTTAAAATGCACTTCCACACAAGTATTTTCTCAGTCTTAATCTTATTTTTAGTCAACTCGCAGAAAACATGCAATGGTGAAATAAGTTATGCCTTGTTTATATGATGCAATTGCTATAATACAACAGAGATGACAACCTCAGATTAGATATTTCCAGGAATTTGGAATGCGATTTTCAGGAATTTTCCCTGTTTCAACAATTTGCTTTCATACAATTTTTTTATACCTGTCACATTTTAATCAATATTAATTAACAATACCAGTTAACTATATCCAAATTTATATTTTTAGTTTTGCTGTTTCGTATTGCATTAATTCAACTTGGAGAACTGTTGCAACAAATTTCCAACCAATAACACATCACCTACGTGTAATATAGAACAAAAAAATTTGAATGATATAGTAAAAATGGAAAATTTGCTTACTGTTTCGGCTTCAAGAATAAAAATGATTCCATAGAGTAGATAAGTAATTTAACAATTTATAAAATTTCAAAACTGAAAATAAGGTTAAATTTTTTTGTATTGGAGCATTGGCATTTGTAAAGTAATATGCATCCTTTATAAAAACGGAAATTTTTCAGAGATTGAAAATCCACCTTGTGAGAAAATATCTCACAAGATGGATTCTCTCAGATGAAATTGCCTTAAAACCGTGATAAAAGGTGAAATCTCGTAATAATTTCAATGGGCGGTCTGCAATGTCATTACCTGAAAACACTGCAGAGAAAAAAAATTACCCTTACCCTTCTTTCTGATGACCACGAAGGCGGAGATCAGGACTGCATTCTCCACTGGGATCTGCAAAAGCAAGACAGAAATCAAACCATTTCAATCTAGAACATTTAGTTACTTACCAGGGTAGCAGAAGCAAATGAATGATCAGAACTTCCAAAGATGCGATAACTCTCTGAACGAGGAAACAAATACCTATACAGTAAAGAGTAGGGGTTAAAGCCCCTACTTTAACCTTTACACTACGGCGCTTTTATTCCGCTATCTGAATTTGGGATGACTGTTGTCCCGCCCGTAGTCAAAAGGTTAAATGAAAATTAATAAAAGTAAAAAAGGAATTAAATGAAAATACAACACTACAAATGAAGAATTTTTTTAAATTTTCATTCCATGCTGACAAAAGGCACAATCTAGTTTGAGATACTTGTAGCTCCACTCAACCATCAGCATCATAGAAACCAAATGGTTTGTATTTAGTTAAGGCAGATTTTTAAAAAGGAAAAAAAAACTAATATCAATACCTGGCTTTGATGGATGTTTAGTGTAATCGAAAATCAAAACATCACTTGATGGTGTCTTAGTTGCAATGATGCAGGGATTCTGAGGCATGAAGCGAGCACGATTCACTTCGCCTTCATGATTTATTTTGATTTCAATTTCAATTTTACCACTTACAGATCCAAAACCTCCGAATTCTGGAAAACAAGATCAAATTATGAAAAGAAAAAAAATTTTAACAAATGGCTAGAAGCAACAGAGAAAAAATATTTTTTTTTTCAATGAAATGCAATTCAAGTTGCACATGTGGCATAAAAAATTTTCTTTTGTTGCATCATAGTTAACATTACAGCAGAAACATGAAAATCGTACAGTGCAAACAACTTTAGTTTTTAATAACTGTTTGTTAAAAAACAAGTTTTAAAATTATTTTTAAAAATAAGGTATTTTATTCAACCAATTGTTTAGTCAATAAATACATCACAATAAAAATAATAGTAGGATCAGGTGGGGTAAAGTGGGTAGTCCATGCAAAAGCTACTTCATTAATTATAAACCTGTTTTGATGGAAAATAAAACTCACAACTGTATATTTAAATTCTTAAAAAGATTTTCCAATAGAACAAATTTTACTGGTAATATCTAGAAGATCCTGGTGGCCTCTCTTTTGTTTTGATCCAGTCATGTGGATTGTAATTGTCAGGAAAACTTTTTTTTATGTAGGTGTTTCTAAAACCATTATACATTTTTGTTATCCTGAGCTAGATAAACTTGTTAACAGATTTTAATAAATAGGCAAGAAATTACAACATTATTTTTAGTGCTAGTTGTTTTTAAATGAAGTGGGGTAAAGTGGGTATAGCCATAGGCTTAGCTGCAACATTGAAGAAACTTCTTTTATGCTAAAGATAAGGAATTTCAATATCATGGTACAGGGGAAAACGATTGGCAAAATGTTTTAAGGTCATATTTCTATGTCCACTGAAACCGTTATGTGAATCATTAAAATTTCTTTAAAAAAAATCTAGAGCTTATTGATAGTACATTTTCTAGAAAAGGAGGATGTTGACAACAGATATTGGAAGCATTTATTATACACACATTGCCTCAAAACCTACATTTGATAATCATGGACAGTTTTGATATGTAACCTTTATATCTTTCTCAAAATTCATGCTAACAATGTTTTCGTGAATTTTGAATAATTCACGTTTTGTATTTTTGTGTAGAATTTCTGATTGTTATTTACACTTAAACATAGTGAACACTTAAACATAGTTGAAGTACATCTTGAGCTACAGCATTCATGAATATAGTTACATATTACAAGTTTGGCATTTAGAAGGCCACTAAAATAGTAGCTCATTGAATAAAGAGTTAATTTAATAGTAGCTCATTCAACAAAAATTGTTCTTTTAATACACTTATCTATTATACTGTGTTTTATAATATATAACAATTTTTTCTCACCATTTAATGACTTTATAACTTCTATGAATTACCCACTTTACCCCATACAATGGGGTAAAGTGGGTATAAAAATATCAATTTAACTAAAAATATATGTTTAAATATGAAGGAAAAACAGTTGCAGTATATTCTTGAATAATGCAATGTATATATAATGCAAAGAAACGCCACTTTTAAAAACTTGTCATGCTAAATTCTACTTTGAAATTGAAAATAGCTTTTTAAATGAAGTGAAAAAACTTACCCTACTCTAGAAATCCTACTAAACTTAAACAATTAAACAAATTATGACACATTAGATTGACAAACTTGAGTTATATTTAACAAAATTAAAGATAGATAAAAAGGTAATTAGAAAAATTTTAAGTTTAATTTATTGTGTAAACTCAAGTGTGTGTGTGATCCATGTCTTATTCAGATCATTAAGTTTGGTACAGAATAACCACAAAACAAAAATAGCTCAAATTACCTCCTTTCTCACTATCATAGTGAGATGCATCAAACTGGGCATCCTCACTTGGAAGTTGAACACTAGCAATCAACAAATGATTTTGCTCATCAGATCTGGAAATAAATTTAAAGAACATTTAATTAGATTCAAAATTCAATACACAAGCTGCTTTGAAAATATATATCTTAAACCATTTTATGTCAATTTGTATACTAGACAGCTAAAGAAAAACTAACAATTATTGGGAATTTGAGCTGAGAAAAATGAAAATTTTAAAGGTAAAAACTTCTAAAATGCTATTTTAAAATACATAAAATAAAGTTCAAATTTCATTTCAGAAGTAAAAACACTGGTTTCACTGTTGGTCTGGGTACATGTGTATTAAAAATGAGACTAAGGTGTAGATTCTTAATACACGCATCATTTAAACTAGATTAATAAAATCAGGATATCTATCAACCAGGGTATGAAAAAATAATGATTTTTTAAATTAAAAACATCGGATTTATTTGATTTAAATCAGATTTTTATGGTTCTAATTCATCAAAATCATGACTTTTAAGAAAAAAAACCGGATTTATTTGATAAAAATAATATTTTTATGTTTCTAATTAATTCCTTGCCCATGCAAGATTAAATTTGTTGGACATGAGATGCGAATCAGTGTAGTTTTTAGATGGTTTTGATTTATGTTTAACATTAATATATATGTTATAACATTAATGTATTAGGGAATACAGCTGGGTAAATTTTTGAAAGATTAAAATTCAACATAGGAATTAGATTAATAAATCACATGAGTAAATAGAACAGTGCCACATAAATGCCAAGCGTAAACAATGTTTTCCCATCTGGTTCTCGAGCAGCTTAGCTTAGTTTGATTGATTTTAAACCCATAACCAGTGAAGTGAAAGTTTTAGACTTATATAAATAAGGTCGTGGGGATCCCACCAACACCATATAAATTTTTGTACAAAATTATTCAATTCTAGAAATTTTAGAATTTTTTTGCATTTTTATTTATCATACATGAATAAAATGTGTATAGAATTTCTTTAATTACTTTGATATTAAGTAATTAATTGGTTCAAGACAAGCTTTCAAGAAAAAAATCACGTCACCAATAGAAAATAAAATAAAAGGAACTTGCATTACGAAAACATTCCTACATCTCATTAACATTTAGCTTGCAAAAATAACTTATGAAAAAATTGTTATTTATAAGTAAACAGTAAAAAATGAGACAAGACATGAAAATACATAAATTTGAAATAAAATGCCTTTTTCAAATTTTCCGAGCATTCGACTAGTATTTCTTTAGAATATTCCAAGCAAACAAAAAGGACTTATACATGACATACAATAAAATGAAGCTTCTCTATGAACATAAAACAAGTGTGTATATATATATAATAGCATTAAAAAATTCATTATTGCAATCATAATCATTCAAATAGTTTTCTGAGATCCATTATCTATTTTCTCAACACTCGATTATCAGATGAGTGAATTAACTTTTACTTCCCAAATTTCAATTCCATAAATACAGTATAGTTATGCTTGCTGTGTATCCAAGGTATCAATACATAAAATTTCCCAAAAAAATTTAAAAATTAACCATCAAAAAAAGATTAAAATTGCCCATTTTAAGAATTATGTGAAAAATTACAACACTAAATAACTAGAAAATCTTAATAAAGAATAGAAGTTTCCATAATTTTAATTTAGTGAGTATATTTTAGGTATCTACCCATCACATCGAGAACAGTTCAAAATAGGCCATGTGGATTTATGGCCACATGGAATGCTTAAAGCAAAACCCATGCAGATGAACAGGCTTGTGAGGGACACCTGTTTGTCAATGGCCCAAGAGGGAAATACACATAGCTGTCTGGTAATTACGATCCCTATCAAAAAAGGTTATTTAGTGTCTTCAAGGGAAGGATGATTTTCAGTATAACTGTTGAAGTGAATTCAGTACGAGCAAAATTCTTAACTTATTTGAATATAATAACCTGCATCTTATTCATAGTTCTTTCATTTTCGATATTATTAAACATAATACAGAAAAGAAAATTTAAAATTTTCCAATTTAATTGCCAATTTATATTTTAAATTTTTAAAATTTAAAATATAAATCGGCATACCCAGCTATCAACATTAAAAATTATGGCCTTTAACAGAACATTCTATTGAGAAACTAACTACATAACAGAAATATCGTCAATAAAATTTCATTTAAGGTAACATGAATAAATTTTTAGCAATTTCAAAATAACTTGCCAACAAAAATCTTTACAGTATTTTCTTATGGATTAATTTTACAACTTAAACGAAACATCAACTTACGTATGTGTTCCCAAAATGAGACGATGGATGGAGTAGTCCTTGCCTTCAGGCCTACAAAATAAAAAAATAAGCACATTGACTTGATTTTAATATTTTAATTCAATTGCTTAAACTGCACAGAACTTGGTTACATCTTACTTTGTAACATCTGGAAGCCACTGTGCTGTTAAACTCGGCCATTCTAAGGCATGGGTCATGACCAAGTCATACAAAAATGGGGTGTTTTTCTTCCATATTTTATACTCTTCATTGATAACCCGTTCTTCAACTGCAAAAAGATGCAATACAAATCAAGAATACAATAGTGATGCAAAAACACTAGTCAAGATTAGTTACCACCCCTCCAGGTTTGATTCATAGACCAGTTTATGAGACCAAGCCTCTGAAAGAAATCTCTTGGATTCAATAAATTGAGTAAAAATTAAAAACATTGCTATCAGCAAGTTAATAATCTCTACAAAACATATCTGTAAGCAAAACAGAATTTTTTAGTCTATTACTCGCTATTTTGTATGTAGATCTCACTGTGCTCGTGTGTTGAGAAATTTCAATAGTTTTTCAGTCTCATGATTTATAAACATTCAATGCTATTCTAGAGTTTATGACAGCTGTTTTTTATTAACCCGGGAAAGCCATGCTGTACCATCTGGTACCAGTGAAAATGGGTTCAAAAATTTAAGATTTCCACCTATGAACATCAATTATTTGAATGTTTGATAGCAGGTAACTGAGAGTGATGTTTGAAGAGTGGAGGAAGACCACCAGGTGTTTGCTAAGTTATGCAAGGTATCAGTGTTCAGATTCGAGTGCGAAAAGCATGCAGATAGTCTAGACATTACAATAACACACTGTGAAAAGTAGACATTTCCACTCTTTTATATAAATAGAAATGAATCTATAATGATAGCCATCTCATGTGACCAGAGTACCCATAAACTGATTCGGAAAGATATATTATTAGATAACCAATTTTCCATTTGAATAAAAATGATACCGTTTGGAGCTGCTAAGCTTTCATATCATCATAATCAGCTTTTAATCATATTTTTATAATTACCGATTTTAGTGCTTGTGATATACAAAATATGCTGATAACATCTATGAACAAAACTACACATATTATTTGATTATATAAAACATACTATAAGCGTAACATGGCATGGCTGGTGACATGATTGTACGTTAAAAGACAAACATTCAACTAAAAATACTAGGTTTTTGCTTCTTTTTAGTCTTTGTAGCTATTTTTAACTTAATACCCCTCCTTAAGCTTTTTTGTGAGAAATTAGGTTTACAAATTATACTGAATAATTTCATTTTTCAAAGTTTAATGCTCAAGAAGACAAGCTGAATTCAGATTTGTCGCAGTAATATCAGATGAGGACCCAGCAGAAGAAAAACAAGGTTGCTTTATGAATACTTATGTCTGGGCATCAGTTGCATGCCAAGTTGAAATTTTACAAAAAGCAAGCAGTTCAGGTGAAATTTCATTGAAATCCTCATTTTTTGTTGGTACAATATTATTCCTCCCATAAAACATTTTGAAGAAAATACACGGGATCTCGAAAATGATCTAATATACAATGCAATGCGACCACTTTATTCAAATTATGATATATCCACTGTTCTGACATAACATTAAAATAGATCCTAACAAAGTTGCCTCCTTCCTGATATGCTAAAAAAATCCTTCAAAACTACAAGTTAGAACTGTGTTTGGATTACAATGAGTGCATGATACCCTACTTTGGTATGAATAGTTGTTAGCTTTCACACTAAACCACAAAACTAGTATTGTAGCGGATCAAACTGTTAGTGCATTCAAAGTGAACTGAACTATTGATAGCCTAATTACCCCATAAACACTCAACCCCTTCTTGACACGTCGCAAAGTACGTCATTGAACTACACTGGTGTGCAAAACTTAAGCAAAGACTTTTTTTCCGTAACTCCGCAAGAAATCACCTGGGAGATGTAATTCAGAATACAGACAGTATTTTGTACTTAACGGATGAGGAAAGCATACTAGCGCAAAAATTAATAGAACGCATACAGTATGGAATCAAACAAAAAAGGCTTTATCGAAAGAGTAGCGTTGGTACAAATGATTGTCTGCCCAAGAGGGAGAACAAACAGATGCCCCTTAGAAAGGGATATGACCTCCATTAACCGCAACGGCTGCTTGGCACTGTCTCTCCATACTCAACACCAGATTATCCAACAGTTGTTCAGGTAAGAAGGCTCATTCCTCAATGAGCACCTGTTTCAGTTGTTGGGTGTTCTCCGGATATAATCGTGCCAAAAGGCGTCTCCCCAAAGCATCCCACACATGCTCTATGGGATTTAAATCAGGGGAGTACGGTGGCCAATCCATTCTAGTGATATCTTCACTTTCTAGCAGCACCTCAACAGCAAGAGTCCAATGCGGCCTGGCATTATTGTCCATAAAAACGAAGTCTGCATCAATGGCACCTCGGAACAGAAGGATCACTTGCTGACAATAGCGATCTCCAGTAACAGTACCTCTGTCGAAAATTTGGAGCTCAGTCCACCCGCTCATCATGATGCCTCCCCAGACAAGCACGCCAGGACCACCATAAGTCTTTCCCTGATGTTAGAAGGATAAAACCGTGTCCTTCTCTCCATATCAACTGGCTTTGAAAATTGCTTGTGAAACTGAAACGACTTTCATCTGTAAAGAGGATGTGACTCCATTGACGAGATGTCCAGTCTTTGTGTTCCTTACACCAATCCAAACGGCAGTGCCGATGGGCAGCTGTCAATGGGATGCAGCATTCAGGACGGCGGGCAAAAAGGCCACCTTTATGAAGGCATCTGGCCACAGTAAACAACGACACTTGTCATCCCATTGCCGCATTCAGCTGCTGAGCCAGGTTGCCCGCTGACTGGTATTGATCTCTTTTCGCCTGCAGGACGATATATCGGTCATCCATTGGCGTTGTTTTTCTTGGCCGACCACCAACCTTTCTTACAGCTGTACCAGTTGTTTGGAAGGCTTTCCAAGCTCGTGAAACGACCCTCTTGTCGATCCTAAACACTTGGGCTACACTCGTCAAACTACGCCCCTTCTCGAGCTTGCCGATCATTCTACCATGTGTAAAGTTGTCCAGATGGTTTCATGTAGCCATATTGCACATACGAACTCATTTGAACTTGCAGCGAATGCCTTTAATAGTGCCTTTCGTCCTTTTTTTGTAGTCTTGCACTGTGCACACTGACTGCACGCGTTTTGCGTACCCTCACGTTACCTGTAACGTCTTGTTCCTGATATTTGTGTACTTTCTACTGAATTGGGTGTTCATTGTACTGAACGCAACAAGCCCCTTTTGTACAATTTCATGGCTGTCTGGTTAAAAATTACATCGTTGCTTAAGTTTTACACTGCAGTGTAATAAAAAATGTTTTCCTCCTTGCAAACAGAAGAGAAGTACTGCCCCTTCCCTCCAGATTCGCGTTTGCACTGTGTGGTCCCGTCTTACTTTATGTTTTCTTGTAATTTGTACCCAAAATGTGAATAAATTGTGTTAATTTTACCCCGAGATGTTTACTCGACTAAACTCCACTCATCTACCTGTTATAGTATGTATATAAAATAAGAGTTTGTCGACTATATACTTATATATCTTCTGTGTTGTCAAAATTTTGACGAGTCCAAAGGATTCAATTGCATCATTAATTTAAAAACAATACAATGTGCTTAAATTCAAAATTAAATTAATCTACTTATCTAAATTACAATTATATGTATCATGGCCTGCTTTTTCTTTCTGAATGATTGAGAAAATGAAACATTCAACTAAAGGTTCCGAGAAGTAATCATTTTGACCCCTTTTACCCTGATACGAAAGATATACTATGTCGTACATCCTAATTAATAACATTTTTCAGTTTATAAAATAGCAAATGTATGTTATCATTTATAGATGTAGGAAAGAAACTGGTGGTACATATGGTACCATGAATTTTTGGCAACCTTATTCATAATTTACAAAAGAAAAATGGCTTTTACTGCATTAACAAAATCGTATAAACATACTAAAAGGAAATAGAAATTCGAAAAAATAATTTCGGCTTTCCCAGATTAATTGCAAACATGACAGAGGAAGATAGGCAAAATTCTCAGATGAAAGATAATGAAAAATACAAAAACTGCCACAAATTTAATTAATCAGGTTACCAGAAACTGCATATACAAATAAGATTATGCATCGACAGGAACCAGTTAGCACAAAATATAACTGTAAACAGTGCATATGGATATCATAGAAGCACCTCACAGAAAAAAGTTCTACTCATTGGTGCCATGGTGGAGATGTCGAATCCGGGGCCTATTTATCGCCAAACATGGTAACCTTATTATTTTGATCTAGATTTATGGCAACCCCTTTTTTTAACGAAATTGAGATGTATTGTGTTCTATTTGTGTGGTTTGAAGCATTGATTTTGAAGCGGTGGTTAAATTTGTATTTTTCCGTGGGATTGGTTTCCGTGCTTGCCGTTGGATTTTCAAAATTTTTTATTACTATCTTTTCAAGTAAGTGGCACATTTCTATTGATTTTTTAAAAATTTTTTAATTAGAAATTCAATTTATTAATTATAGTTCGTGATATTATAGATTTATTAGCCGCTCACATACCCTTGATTAGATATGGCAGTGGATGGTTTGACTGGACGCATAAATGCAGTTTTTTGGAAAAAATGTATGATGAATGTTTAACGAATCCGGAGAGCTTGAAAGTGATTGAATGGAGCCAGAAAGTTGGTTTGATTGCGAATAGTGTGGAATGTCCAGAATGTTGGAGTAAAATGGCTTTAAAATACAGAAAGGATGCAGGCGATAAGTACGAGTGGTTGTATAGAAAAGGTGGACATAAGCGAAAGCAGTCGGTGCGAAAGGGAACATGGTTTGAAAACAGTAAATTGCATATGTGTAAGATTCTTTTGATTACGTGGTACTGGGTGAATGAAACGCCAATTAAATGCGTTATGAATGAAATGGATCTGGCGACCAATACGATGACTGATAGGTTTAATTTTTGTAGAAAAGTGTGTGGATGTTCAATTTTTGTTAAAATTTGTTATTTTTTGTAAAAAATTGTTTTAAAACAATCAATTAAAAAGTAATTAAGTTTTGTAAAAATTAGTTTGAAACAATTCATTAAAAATTAATTAATTTTTGTAAAAAATTAATAAAATTTTGAACCCTGACAAACCTAATTAAAAATTGGATGTAAGTTTTATTTTCTTTACTTTTTATCGCTTATTTGTGAATTTCTTATTTTTACTTCCTGATGTAACAAATCGATCGGCAAGTTGAACGCCATCTTGATTTGGCGACAAACATGCCCCGGATTCAACATATTTACCTGTGCCATTTTTTGCCTGACATAACTTTTCGTAAGCAAGTAAAACTACTGAGAAGCCCTTGCAACATTTCATGCCAACAGGCATGATGCAGACCGGACAAGAAATTCGCGCAACTCCAGACATTCCAAGCAAGGTTGGGAGAAATCTGGGCATAAGTACGAGTGCTATGGCACCTAGTCTATGTGTAGGCAATCACATGGAGGCAAAATGTCCCAGCTTCACAATTGGCAGTGCAAGCGATCTAAAGATTAACAATTCTGCACTTGCTTAAAAAGGAAGTGTTCTAGGTCAATCTTTGAGTAGCTCTTGTTTCCTTTGGCAGCCCCTGTTATATGAACATCAACGATCTAGGAATTTGTGTAATGAGGAAGCAAATGACGGAAGTTCAGGAAAAAGAAAGGCCCGCGCAAGCATATCAAACAGCACGGCACTTACACAACATATTTGCAGACATACTTTCTGACAAAAAATGTTTATTTTGATGTACCCTACTACCCTCTAAAGTTTAGCCAGAGAATTTCAAATCACCTGGTTCAATCATCTTTTTTGCCACATGAGGATTTAGATTTAGCTCTCCAGCCTAGAGGTTCTTGAATCATAATGAACAACCATACTCAATACTAGGATTAGAACCTAGAGACTTAATAGAGGGCCAGAGTACTAAAAACTTTGGCTGCTAAGCTAACACTTAGCCAGATAAAGGTTTAAGATAAAGACTTAAAACATTTTCTTGGAGATAAATGAATATTTTCCTTGAAGTGACATAACCATTATAAAGTACTTCCAAAATTATTAGCTAGCTTTTTAGCACAAAAGTCTTCTGAAAAGGATTTAACAAATGAATTTTGAGTTTCCATTTTAATCCACTATACATAAAATGTAGTGGATCAATGCATTTTAATGAAGCTATCTTTCAATAAATTACGTAACATTAAATAAAATAGGGTATAATGCACCACCAATACCAATCAAATATTCAGCGATAAATAAATTTTAAAATATGATGGCCATGTTGCCTTTGAAGCACAAAGATTTATTTACAACGTTGACAAATTTCAACATTGTTTAACCAATGACATCAGACATATCCTGTTTAAACAGGCTAGAAGATAGACCAATGTTTACAAATGCCACTTTAGAACAGTAGCAATTATTTTAGTACATACAAATAACAATTTGACGTCACACGCTGCTTAAAACCCAAATTGAAAGCATTCACGCGCAAATGAAGGAAACGTACTAAGTAACTGAAGTTAAGAATAGTGTTCACAAGAGTCACGTGAAGAATAAAGTAACCATATCTGATAACAATATATAAAACAACCAATTCTAAAGCAATCACAAAGCGTAGTTATACTGACTTGTAGTCATCATCTTTGATCAATAGAATTAAACAATTCTTTTTCGATTCTGAGAGTAAACAAGAAGGACCATGAATATACTATCTTAACCCTAGACAGGTAAAATTCTCATTTTGAAATAGTTCTAAGACAATAAATCAATTGAAAGCTTTAGAAGCGTGCTACTTCTGTTTGGCAATTAAAATGTTATCTTACCGGCGTCTTTATCAGCCATTTTTGTAGGAAATTTTTACAAATTAATTTACATTCGGAACAACGATTCAAAATCACCACACAACTTTGGCGCTAATACAGAGGGCGCTGTACTAGAATATTTTTGCGCACTTAATTTATTCCTACGTTTTTGAAAAATCATTTAATCCTTGCAAAGAAGTTATTGAAATTGTGGGATATTATTGTTTGCAGAATTAGATTTTGCACACAAAAATGAAACCATATTTTTTCCCTCTAAAAAACAGGACACAACAAATATAATTAACCTGACACACGGTGACGTCATAATATCAAACATGGCAGATTATAATTTCATCTAAAATGTGTTTTGACTACTGTCTCGTGACTGAAATAACTATTTGTTACAACTAAATAATTTCCTTGAAGTTTTGACAATACTTCTCAGGCTTACCCATACATGCGGTAAGCGCTTGTGATGATTCAGTTTTTATTTCCAAGCTTGGTATTTCTTTCGCAAAAAAATATATAAGTGGAAGCTGATGATTTTGATTTATTTACATTTCAACTATAAAAGTATTGTGAAATGATAGTACTTAACTCGTACTGAACTATAAAGCATTTGTTTCAACAATGAAAGAATTCTATTATTTGTGTCAATATTTGTCCTTTTTCTGATCAAAGTTAAGAAATACGAGTCTTAATTTTAACTTCCTGTACTACGAACAATTTTTTATGCGAACGAAGTTATTCGCCTGTGTGTTTACGTTTGATTTCTAAGAGTAATCTTTCCTGCATTAAAATTCGTAGTCATATTCCTTCACGTAGAACGTAAATGACTACCAATGCTTGACAATATTGTACAGTGCAAAAGAATATGATGCGCGTATATTTTGTGAAATGAAATTCCATAACATTATCTCATCTCATTTCAGTCATACAATCTTTTAGTCTTGCATTATTGCCAGAGCAATAAGTAGGACTTAATGTTCATTTCCAACAAATCCGTTGTGCAGCAACAGCTGTCATAATTTTTTAACTGTGCCTTTAAATATTAAACCTTGAAATAATTTTTAATGCTAATTAATTTGTTGGCCGATCGACAATTACACATTACTCATGAAAGAATATAGATCTTGAATTTCCAATAGCAAGTAAAAATTATTGGTTTAGTGGAATTGTAATGCCAGCTGTTGCAGTTCGAAAAAACTGTTTTAAGTTGTACTTTCAAACACTTACAAATATACAACAAAAAATTTCTACTTTCATTTTTTTCTTGTTACCAAAGCTAATCGCCTGTTAATTTTTTGCTCATACCTAAATCAAATTTCACTACAAAAATCAAATACATTAAAAGCGATCTATGCTATTAGAAATTAAATATGATCTGGCATTCATCCAAAATTTATTTAATCTTGCAAACTATTCAAATAGCATAGATCAAGTTGGAGAGCTTACACATCTGTGTTTACAAACCTTTTAAAAGAAATTTTTTTGTAACATTTCTTGATATTGCGTTTTTTCCAAAAAATTTGTCTTGCATTATATGGATGCAATTTCCTATCAAAGCCTACTTATGATTCTAGTTATTTCTAGTTAATCTTTTTGAAATTATGGCTAAATCGGAAAATGTCAATATGCAGGTAAAAATTTAAATTCCATATAGAAAATCTATGAATGTGTAAGGTTATTAGCTTTGTTGTCTCCCGTATTGTCTTGAATCTGAAGTAGAAAATCAGTTGCTGAGGAGTTTTTCAACTCGGTGTTCTCTATTTGGATGTGTGTAAATTCTCTACGTAAATGTTACTCAATTACATATGTGGCTGCAAGTAGTTTATAGTAGTTGAAGTTGATCAATTTTGAATGCACTAATTAGCTTCCAAGTGTTTCAAAAAATAATCACTTGGTTTTCTTTTCAAGAAGAAATGTTCCAATCGTTTCATGATTGACAAAAATTTATCAGGATTAAAACAAGTTTTATTTTATTCAACTAGTGGCAAGCTTATAATTTTGATTATGTAACTCAAGAATTTGACAAATTTTAACTAAGATTGGCAAAATATAAGTTCAATAAATACAAAGTGAATTATGAAATCAAAACTGAAAATTTAACGTATGTATCACAATTTTAAAATATTGAAATAGTGTAATAATCAAAAATATAATTGTGTGTAAATGATTGTTTTGCAGTTGTGAATATTTTGTAATTTTAAAATTGAATTTTATAGGTACATATTAAATGATTGAAATGTAAAAGAAAATATTCTAACAGCTTTGTATATACAAAAGGTATGTATAAGTAATCAGTAACACATATATCTAACTGCTTTATGTACTATTATACAAGGTAACCTCTAGGGCTAGAATTGCAGTAGTCTGGCTCCCACATATCGGCATTTGGGACATGTAGTTTTGAATGAATGATTTAATGTAAATAATGCATTCTCATAATAGGAGTTTTGGCGTAATTCATAGGGGGGGGTAGCACTCTTGACTAATGAATGCTATTACTCGAGGACATCAAACAGTGAATTGATTTAAATTAAAAATTTGACTTGTTCTTAAAAGATTAATTCACTTTTTTGTTATATTAAGATTCATAAATTTATGAATGGAAATAACTAATTATTAAAATGTTAATGTGAAAGTGTTTTTGATTTACAAAATTCTAATGTTGGACATAATTTTTTCCTTCTTATTTTATATTAAATAAAAATGTTCAACAACCAAAATGTTCTGTGTCTTATATTATTCTCTTTACTTTAAGAACTCCATCCCTTGCTGCATCAACTTTTCAAATATAGGAAAATGAATGATATATGTAAGTACTGGATAAATGATATAGATAAAAAATATTAATATTTATTTAAAATTATTAAAACTGTAGTAACTTGCTTTTTATTTTTAAGATGTTCTAGTTATTTATTTAGTATTTTTTGTAGTTTGTTCATAAAAATATTAAGACACTCACTCACAACAAAAAGATTTTCTGCAGTATCAAAAGCATTCCAATTTTTCATTTAAATCTTTATAATTAGCAATTTTAATATTCTTATTTTGTTTTGCTTATATATTGGTTAATTTTTATTTCAATTTATTGGGGAATTTTATGCATTCATCCGTTAGAATTCTTTACACTGGTTGAATAACTATTCAATATTTATGGAATTGAAATTTGGGAATGAAAACGTTAATTCACTCATCTGATAATTGAGTATGTTGAGAAAAGATTATGGGTTGATGAGAAAGCTATTGGAATTGATAAATTTTTTATTGCAAGCTCAACATTCCACTGAAATGACATGTTCTGGGGAATGCTATTACACTTGTTCTTTGCTGTTCATAGAGAAAAGCTTCATTTTTTGTTTTATATATATGTCCTATGAAATACTTGTCGATGCTCGAAGAATTTGAAAAATAGACATTTGATTTCAAATTTATGTATTTTCATGTCTTATTTTTTACTGTTAACTTACAGAAAATAACAATTTTTTCACCAAGTTATTTTTGCAAGCTAAAAATTAATTAGAAGTAATTTTTTCAAGAGATGCAAGTTCCTTTTATTTTATTTTGTATTGGTGACATGATGTTTTCTCATTTCTCTCATTTTTTTCTCTCAAAGCAAGTCTTGAACCAATGAATTATTTTATATCAAAATAATTAAAGTAATTCAAAACATTTTATTTGTATCTGATAAATATATAATTCAAAAAAAATTCTGAAATTTGTATGATTGAAAAAGTTTATAATATGGTGTGAGTGGGATTTATTTATCTGGATTCAAAAAATTCATCACCTGGTATGGGTTAAACTCAAAAGTAATCTGAACTGCTTTAGAACCAGATGAAAAAACATTACTCATGCTTGTTTTTGAGAGCACTGTTCTATTTACTCTATCATGTGATTTACTTTGCTAATTCCTATGTCGCATTTTAATTTTTCAAAAATTTACCCAGCTATATTTTCTAATATATTAATGTTTTACATAAAAAAATATTGATGTTTAAATAAATCGAAATTATCTAGAAACTACGCTGTAATTTGTGTCTTATGTCCAACAAATTTAAACTTGTATGGGCAAGGAATTAATTAGAAACACAAAAATATTATTTAAATCAAATAAATCCTGTTTTTTTTTTCTTAAAAGTCATGATTTTTTCATTCCCTGTTCTCTAAATGAATTGGTGAGTGCAAAAACTGATTCCAAAAATTTTGGAATCAGTTTTTGTCTTTACTGCACAGATGGGCTTACTAGGGTCGACATGTGATGTATGAAGAAAGCAAATTAGTCAGAGGATTTAGTAAATATAGGGTTATAAAAATATGTGTTGGGTGCAGAAACCACATGAGTCACTGACTTAAGTAGTTTCTTCATCCATTTTTGTGATGTTTGAAAAATGTGATTTGATTCAATTGTCTTTCAGTGAAAAGCACTTAGTACCTGCATTTTTCCACAGAAAAGTATTGATTTAATTTCTCTAATTTTTCAGCTTCTAACATTTTGGAGACGAGGAATGTGGGAAATCCATCTCATATTTTAACTGTCCTTCCTCCTCCTCCAACAAAGAGTAGGAGTCTAAGTCTGAGCTCAAAGCAAAATAGTTTAGTCATTGAAAGCGAAATATCACCTAAAAACCAGCCTCCTTCTCAGGTGTGTATATTTGTTCCAACTTGGAGGATTTGTAGTGGTAGGTATTAATAATTTACCACCATTCAAGCGTGATTCAGAATACTTTTTATGGTGATTATAATTTAACTATTTATTGTTGAAACTTCTAATTAGGTAAAGTACTCAAGACCATGTGCAATAATGTACCATTTGTTTAACAAGGAGTTATGTGTATAAAAGTATGAAACTAATGACTGTTTATCTGAACATTGCCAAAAAACTTCTGATTTTCAAAAATATTCCATAGTAATTCTAGACTGACCAACTCAGACTAAATGCTGTTTTTGTGGCCCAAAGCATTACATGAAAACTCGGTAATTTTGTATTGACCGCATGCCAGCGATTAATCGCCAAATCTGTTGGAAGGGGTATAAGACAGAAGAACTGGAACAATCTGGTTATATTCACTGCCAAGTGAACCACAAATGCAATTTCATTGATTTTAAAACTGGTATGCACACACAGAATATAGAACGCATCTGGGGACCACCTCACGGAGTTTATGTGGAGGATAAAACAAGCCTCAAATGATAATGATATGTTTGGTGCCATCCTAAGGGCAATTGCTAAACATTTTTCACCAGAAACAAAACTTGGTTGATATTCGCCAATGGCATGAGGTTAATACTAAAGTACCGAAAACTCCAATAATCTGGCAAAATGAGCATGCTTGGCTTCTAGTTCATTGGTTAAAAATCAAATGGTTTCTAATAATCAATGCAAGTTTATTCATATTTGGATCTTGCGCCGTAAAAACTAAATCAATTAAAGAATCTAATAATCAATAAAATTTAAAAATACTCAAATTCATATAATTAATTTTTAAAGGCTAAAATCGCTGATTAATCTATATACATTATTAATTAGAAGGGAATATACTAGTAAAATCAATGCCAATCAATCAATCATTAGGTTTGATAATAAAATTATATAAGATGTGTAAATATAACAACAAATATTTTTTTAATATTATATCTTAAAGTATTAATTTACATGTAACCCATGTGAGAAAATTGTAGCTTCTCAAGTTACTCTCAGAATGATTTGGGTTGGCCAGGGGACTGGTCTAATTAGTTAAATAAAAATCTATTGTTTTTCTCATATATATTCGACGATGTATCCAACTTCAAATTTTAACATTCATTGACGAAACCTTAGGGAACATCTCTAAAGTAAGTAAATGAAATAGCACATTGATTAAGTTCATGTTTCATTTCGCACAGTCCTACACATGTGCCTTTTTATGGAAGTTATGAAACCTCAATTTCCTTTTTCCCCTGTCAATTTGTTATTCAAGTTAAAATGTAAGAAATGGTTAGTTGTAACATGCTTCTCCATTGAAATATTTATTTTTCAGCCAACTTCCCTCATTCTTCCTCCACCTGTGAAAAGCAATGACTCTCCATGTTCTTCACCAACTGATACTGCATCATCTCCCCGAAGCTCATTCCTGTCAACAGACAGTAGAAGTTGGGCTTTTCTCCACAAAGGTAGATTATCCTATCAGTTTAACCCAATGGTGTCATTTAAATGCCCTCAAAGCTTACTGAGGAATCATTTAAAAACTCGCAGGGCCGTTGTACAAAAACTTTTTGAAGGGCCTGGCACAACACCATTGTTTATATCAGTATCACTAGAACTTTCTGTTGCATCTTTCGAAAAATCACTGTCTAAAACATTTCTGTAAGCTTTCTCATCAGTTGGCACAGCTCGTCTGCTGTCGGACTTTACGCCATAAAACCCCAACCAACCATCCTCATCAACACCACTTCATCTTTTTGCTGCCATGATGGCTACTGAGGACAGCAAAATACAATGAGGCACAAAAATAATTGTTAATTTCCTTTTTAATAACGGGCCGTAGTAGCCCAATTCGAAGAGTAATGGACTAGCAATCGGAGGGTTGTAAGTTTGAATCCAGCCAAAAGATTGTCGTGTACAAAGGGGACTGGTGCATGTTAAATCTGTTGTAGCCTCAAATGTCCTCATGTTGGCATGGTGTGGAAGTTTGGAGAGTGGGGTGCCTGCTCAGGTGTGATCTCGTCATCTGACTGGTTCAAAATGACGTGATGTTGTCCGCGAATCTTTCCCTTCAGGTTTGATCCTAGACTGTCGCCAATAGCCCATTGTGTTGCTCCAGAGCGATGCTAATTAAAATATCTACCTACTGTTTTAACTACATTTATCATACATAAGATCTTTATTTTTTTCATGTTCTATATTAGCTGTTCAGTGTAATGTTACAACATTTCTTTTGAATTAATTTTAATTCTTTTTAGCAAGTTTTTTTATTGAAATCTTGTATATTTTTAGCATTAAGAAGTATCTATGGTTATAATAAAAAGTATATTTAGAATCGATAATGATCTTTCGAAAATAATCTAGATGGCACATCGAGTTTCGAGGAACACCACCATTTACTGGGCAACGATGAAGAGAATAGTGAACGACACTCTAGTGATGAGGACTTTGATATATGGTCCATAACTGAAGAACAGAAAGAATATTATATAAATCAATTTAAATCCATGCAGCCTGATCTGAAGAAAAAAATAACAGGTATAAACAGTTTTAATTAGTTTTAGATCATATATTCACCAATGTGAAAACTCGTAAGGAAATGGGATATGTGGTTCTCTTTCTGGGCCTTTGACTCATCAATAAGTTCAGATTTGCCTTGGTTGGTCACATCTCACATTGAGTACAAATGGCTTATTGGGCTTAATTTTTTAGGTTGTATGTATGACTAATGTTTCAGATTACAATCTTGAACCTATAATATAAAAGAAATTGTCATATTTTACAACTTTATTCTCATATCCTCAAGATTCCAATTTACCTTCAAAGAAAATTACAGCCTTCAAAACATTCCATTAAAATGCATTTACTCATGAACAACAAAAACTGAACTGTTGGCTCATTTCTTACTTCACAATCTTATCTTTTGAAGTAAATTTATTTGACACAACATCAGAATTTTAAAATTGAAAGCTAAAAGCCAATCAATTTTCAATCCATTGCTGTAGTGTGATAAGCACTTCATCGCAATTCATCCACCTATTGTGACTTTTTTAATTCTTATTGTGATTTCTTTTTAATTTAATTGATTTCCCTTTTGGTTCTACATTTATAGAGACCAATTCTTAGATATTAGTTTCTTTCTGCAGAATCAGCAACTAACTCTCTTAGACAAATTCTGCCCTCTTTAATAATCCCCAGGAAGCACATAGCACAATCCCTAGGGCAACATCTACCTGAAAAAGGTACAGTTTAGGCTTGGTTTCTTTCATACTTTGTTTGGAGTTGTAGGCGGTGCAGGTTCGATTCCTGTCAGGTGCATTCCTCCCTGGGTGTACTTCTCTCTTCCGTGTCAGTAAAAC
Source organism: Meta bourneti (assembly GCA_933210815.1). NCBI lineage: Eukaryota > Metazoa > Arthropoda > Arachnida > Araneae > Tetragnathidae > Meta > Meta bourneti. The sequence goes on along the minus strand of OW119929.1, from coordinate 96,840,901 downwards.
TTTCATTGTGTGTATCTGTCTTTACTTGATATGGTCTGGTGCAGCATAGCTAAATACGGCCCTTGTGCAGTAAAACCCCAGAACCAACCTTCATACTTCAGCCTTTACTTTCAAGGATCGCCAATATATTTTTATGTATCTCATCTTTTAACAAAAAACTTATTTGTTTCAAGCTACATTATTTCATCAACATTCTCAATTCAATAAATTTTTTCTTATGCTTTTATATATCTTACCTTTAAATTGCTTGACTCAAAAAAAAAAATTTGCTTTCATGTTTACCTACGTTTTTATTACCCTTTGAATGTTAGTATGGTTGTTAGTCCGTTATTCTTTTACGTCTCTTGAATTTTATTTCATCTTGCATTTGGCTGAGCTTAAGTATGTTTCCATCTTGTACCATAAAACCTGAATTAACCAACCAATCTTTGTACCGCAGACCAAAACCACTCCAGTGAAAAGAAAATGAGACCCATGAAAGACTGCCTTATAAAATCTCGAACACTTCTCTCACTTTTCCCTTTATAGTGGAATCCCGGTTATCTGTAAATCTGTTTAACTGAAAGGCCTTTTTTGTTTAAATATTGAAGATATGTAACTCTGAATGACGCAGACTTGAAACATTAATATGTGATAGAATCGCAAATTTAATGCAAAATATGTGATGAGACTGGTATTTCACAGGAAAAGATTTCATATTGACATTCTTGAAAGCTCTGGTTTTGGTTGATTTCCCAATTAACACCAGTGGAAGTTTATGCGACCCTGATGCATTGGCAGCAACCAAAAGAGTTACTTTGCTTTGCAGCCTTGAAACAGGGAGCATTTTTCTATGCACTCAAGGCTAATGTGCGACTTTGCAACATTTTAAAGTTCAAGCCTGTTTCATCGCAATTATAAATTTGGTCAGTAGTTAAGCTTTCTTCGGCAATAATCTGAGAAAATTTCTCCTGTAAGCATTTCACTTGAGCAGGATCCTCGGAAGGTTTCTCACTTCAAATGCCGATGTGACAAACGCCATGATGCTTTTTCCAGCGATCTAACCACCCTACACTTGCTTAGAAATTTGGATCTCTGCCCATTGCCTTGTTCAAGCATTTTGTTTTTTCTTGAAGAATAGGCCCACTCAGAGGTGATCCTTTCTCGCGTACTTGCATAAACCAATGAAAAAGAGCCTCGTCCACTTTATTATTTTCAGATTGTTTCATTGTGCTTCTAGCTAAGCCCACATTTGTTGCAGTCTTCATGCACCACGTCTCAATCTGAGCCCGGTTTTTAATCCAATCCGCAAGTGTAGACCTTCCCATGGCCAAATCAGCACAAATAATCTTCAAAGACTCCATCGTCAACTCTTTTCAAGGTATTTAGCTTGTCCTCGGAGCTTACATTTTGTTTGCTCTTTATACCACTCATCCTAAGAGAAACATGTCAGTTGCTTTCCGTGCGAATGCTCTGTCTCAACTGACCTTGAAGGACAGAAGATGGGATAATATTCAAGCGACAAGGGGAGAAGTCCATCTGATGACAGAAGAGCTAGAACAAAGGAAGCTTCCCAGTATCCGAAAATTCCTATGGAATCTCAATTAACCGAAAATGCTTCGGTCCCGTGCTTTTCGGATAACCGGGATTCCACTGTAATTCCTTTTGCTGTGCCATTAACCTTCTAAGCGCATGCCCGAACACAGTTCAGAAAATTCAGTTTGAATGTAGTTAAAAAAAATTGCCACACTGCAAGGGGCAGACCCTAAATATTCAGACATCATCCTGACCCCAGGACATCTTGCTCTTCAAAATATATTGGGTCCGCTGCCCACCACACAGAAACTCCTCTAAACAATTCTCAGACATGCCACTTGGAAGGTTAATTATTCTAACTAGTGGCAAGAAATTGATTTTGGGAGATATGGCACATTGTACGGGAGAAACTTCCTTGTGTCTCAGGTTACCACACAACTACTAGAGGCATCAAGCATGGATAACTATGACTGGGTGCAATGTTTTGGGCAGATCCCTATGCAACAGGGGGGTTGCATTCGTATCACAAAAAATGGAGAATGTCTGGGTTTTCTGTCAACTCTGATTTCCCTTTCACTGAAATCTTTCAAAAATCTCAAAATTATGATTCTTTCGAAACAATCTGGGATTGATAGCCCTTACAGTTAAAAATATTTTTTAAATGTCTTATCAAACATTTGGTTAATCTAAATGTAGTACTTAAAAGAATATTATGTTCAATGTGATGTAATAAATTACTGCACGTTTTATGAAGGATACTTTAGATTAGCAATTAACACACATTTTTACTATCTCAAATTATACATTAAAAGCAAAATCCTCTTTTCAGATAAAAGTAATTATTTCTTAGTGGGAAAACTACTTTAGTATATTCAACCAAAACAAACTAAAATGGAACTGTTATGTAAAAGAAAAAGTATGTTTTTCTTTCTTTAATCGCTGTAAATTAGTGTTAGGTCAAAATTTGTTTAAATATTTATGGGGGTCCATGCTTATCTTAGTTAAAAGTTGTCTTGAATTATTAACGTATTTAAAAGTATTAAAATGTTCTATAATATATTTTCCAATCTCTTCGTTATTGTATCTTTTGCATGTAGCATTGTTTCTTGTTTTAAAATTGATTTGTAACAGCTTTATATATACTAGTGTCCCAATTTAGTCTAGTTAATTTGTGTAATACCATTGTGGACATCACAGTGAGTAAAACAAGTACTGAAAAACTAATTGCATACTTTATCCAAAACTATTGGAAAGTATATAAACTTTAATTCTATTGTATAACAGCCTCTTATATAAGTCACTATTCAAAAAAGTTTTATACTTGCATACTTTTTGTTGGTCATTCAATTTGAATTATTTTTATTTTCCAGGTGCAACAGCCAAAGAGTTTTTTGAAAAGTCAAAATTGGCACTTACTGAACTGTCAAAAATATGGTATGTTACTTTTCATTTGCGATGATCAAGAAGTATTAGTTCTTTGAAAATACAAATTGTTATTGAAGTGATTAATATTTTTTAATTTTATCAATAGATTATGAAGGGTTTAACAAATTTATCTATGGTCAATGCTTTGGAGTACTTCAAATTTTATCAGTGTTTTTTCACCAGCAATGTGCATTTTATGTTTATGTAGTTGTAAATCAATACTGAGACTAAGCATTTCAAAGGTAGTAAATTTATTTCAATAAAACAAATAGAAAACCTTTTGCGTACACGGATAAATATTTGTATTTGACCATAGAATGTTTCAACAGCTATTTCATTTTGGTGTTTTCTAATATATTTTCTAGCATTCGAAATTTTCTCAAGAACTAAATATCACCAAGATTTTTCATAGGCAAACTCCAAATTTGTAATAAAATTATAAATATAAAGTGAAGTTAACAAATGATGGTTTTGTAACTTTTTAGCCTTGTTCGAGCTGTATTTGCATACATCAAAAACTTTTATGTAATTGTTTCTAGATATCTTCTGTCTTATAAAAAAAGTACATATAAAAAAAAGGAAATAGTTTTCAAAAGCTATAATTATCTAAATTTAATTTATATTCCCTATTAAATAATAAAAGATGAGTTAAAATGCAATTTTTGATTTCTTAGTGTTTATTTATCCAATTTCATGTACTTTGGTTATGTGTCGCACCTTTCGGCATGTGCACCGGGTTATGAAGATACATGACAGGGAAATATGCAGTGTATTTCTCTAATTTCAGTTCTTATTTTTAATTTTACAATCGTTTCCTTTGTAAATCTTTGAGTGTGATGCAGTGTTTTATGTATTGAAATGCAGTTCTTCACTTGCTATTATTTTTGCAGGCGATTATCAGATGTAGATAAAGATGGCGAACTTGGCATTGAAGAGTTCTGCACAGCTATGCACTTAGTTGTTCTTCGAAGAAATTTTATCGAATTACCTACTGTTTTACCCCCTTCTTTAGTTCCAAAAATATCAAAGTCTTCAAAAGGTAAACATAGCTTTATATGTCGAAATGTATGCTGTATTTAAATGGTACTATGGTGTCATATCAACAAAATCCTTCAATTTGAATCAAACTTCTAACTTGTTTTAAATTTTGAAATTGGTAGATTTTGAAATACCATTTTGCTTATAACCTTTCAATTAGTTTGTGTTGCCTATTTTACTGATGCTGTTAGTAAACAAACTACTATTTTCTTCATAAATTTCCTACTGAGTTCTTTAACTCAGTAGCAAATTGAATTGAAAATCCCCTGTATATTACACTGATTGTATATGTACAAATAAAATTCTTGCATATTGAGATGTATTGTTTATACAGAATGATTACAATTGTATGTTTCATTTAATAAATTGTTAAATTTTTCATAATAATCCCTTTCACTGGAACCAAATTTGTTGTAATTTTTCATTAAGATACCATATAATTTGGCAAGCCAAGATGTTTTACTCATCTGTGTCCATATCTATACATAAAAAAATGGAGTTTGTACATTCAAAATTTGTATCCCATTTCAAGTTATTTATTCGTTTTGCTTCATTTTAATGTATAATTAGTGGTTTCGTGTCTATACCCGCTCATATCGAATTTTCAAATTATGATTTTTATTTTAAAAAATGTTTATAATCCCTGTTGAGCAACTGTTGAACTTTTCTGTGTAGTGAAATTTGAAGCCATTGAGAATACTAGTTAAAACTAAATATCTAGGATCAGGAGATTGCAAACAGAATTTTTATCTATAAAACTCATTGTCAACAAAATGCTAACGAAAATATAACATTCCATACCTACCAACGTTTCTGGATTTTCTGTAAAAAAAACCTTTTTTCCGTCTTCCAGATGGAAAATATATCTTCTGGACTTTTCAATGTGGAAAATTTTCAAATGATGCCAAATTTGGCATGTGATGCAACGCCATGTCAATCAATAAAGGATTGGATATTATAAAGTAGTGGGATCAGGAGCACAGGTCACCAAAAAAATTTTCTTTGGCCACGTCAACATTGATAAAACAGATTTCGCACATTTTATGAAAGAAAGGCAGGGAAGTGCCACTTTATTTTCAAAATTAAAAGACCAGCTTTAGAATCAGTGAATATTCAGACCAGAAAAATTTGCTATTAGCAATTCAACTTTGGGAAACTAATTTACACATATTGTGAAAGAATTTTTCTGTTAGTAATCTGAATCTGTTTTAGTTAGATCTTTTATTACTTCACTTTGCTCTTTTCATTTGAACTTAATTGGTTTTTATGCTACTAAAAATCTTATTAATTTTTCCTTGAATGTTGGCAGTTATGCATGTGAACAAAATCCCAGTCTTGGTAATTATTAAGTTTGTTAGCCTGCATGACATGTGTATTTAACAATTGGTTTTTGTTACAGCTGATGTAAATATCATTCCTAATCATGCACCACAAAGCAGCCATGTTGTTAGTAGTCCAAAACAACCCTCTCCGACAGAGCTTGTATCCCCACAGAGTAAAGAGGTAATTATTCCTACTAATTATATGCTTTCCTATTTATTTTCTGTCTTCTAACTGAAAGCTTTATAACTTTGTGTTGTCCAATTTCCTAGGAATCCTAATAGTTTTGGGGGAAAAGGAAAATATATTTTTAAACTCAAGGCAGGTTCAATTGTTCGATTTGATCTATTTACAAAATAGTGACTGTCTAAATTCATGCATTTTTGTAACTTTTATCTTAAATAAACAAAGAATAAAACTGAATTGATTTTAATAAAAAATTGTGTTTGAAAAATAGTGGCCTCTCAAAAATCTGAATTCTGTGATTTAAAATGGAGATTTTTGAAACAAATCCAAAAGAGGCCTTTAAGAACACATTTGTTATAATAATCTGTCTATAACACAGCAGGATTTTGATATTACTGAAAATTCTCTAAATTACAAATATTTAGGGAGGTAATTTTTTAATTTCTGATTGATTGTTTTTAAAACTATGAAAATTAAATTTTTATTGGAAAAGTTGCTTTTCACGATTTTTGAATTTTATGTTGGGAAAACTTGCATTTTATTCAGACATACAAGAACTAATATTTATATATGTATATTTGTAGATCTCATGTGTAACCTGCTACTTTATTTTTATGTGAGTAACCTTTTAATCCATAGAATAAAATGGTTTTACAGTGGACTAAGTTTAATGATTCACCCACGAGTTCCTTATCTTCCCCTGGAATGAAACCTGTAAATTTTGACTTCTCAGCTGCATCTGTGGAACAAGTAAGACCACTTCCCTGTGTATAAGTAAAGAACATTAAGTTAGTTTGGTTTCCATAACCATTGACTTAGTTTGAGTTTTAAGTTCTGATATTTCAGTAATCTGAAAACAAGTAATTATGGATTTAAATATCTTATATCAGTAGAAATTAATTGGAAAGATTTTTGTTGATTTAGCTATATAAAAAGTGGGTTATCAGTCACAGAGGGGTTTCAATTTTTTGTCTCCCCTTTATTTTTGTTTAAAATTTACAATACTGTAGAATCGTGTACAATATCTATAGGAATTAAATTTACAGTAGGTGTGAAAAATCAAATCTTTTAACTAATGTTAGGTTTCGGTGCTCTGATTTCATCCTGAATATTGTTCTTCTGCTGTTGGAGTGAGGCTTGTTAATATAAACTCTTTGAGATAAACCCATAGGAAGAAATCAAGAGTTGTCAGAGTTGTTTTGGGTCTTCTGCAACACTCTTACACATTTAACTGTGACTTTGTTCCTAACTGAGCAAGGTCTGTGTTCATTTGAAGTCGTTTACTGAACACTGTTCCTCAAAACAACCAATCAAATGTAATCATTGATTCACTTGGAGAATCTTTCAAGCCATAATGGCATCAATGCTCTCATTGGGTCAGAATTATTGATTCTTGGATTTGATAGTAAAATTTTGCAATTTGTTTGCTGTTTCGGTTGTGAACTTTTTGTTAAAATTATTAATACTTCGTGAATTTTGGTCCGCCCTGTAAATAGCCATTTAGTATATTTTGAATTACGAGTTCCGATATTTCTGGCAATCTGAAATCAAGTAATTGTGGATTTTAAAATATCTTAGCAGTAGAAACTAATTGAAATGAGATTTCTGCTGATTTAGCTATATACTTACAGAAAATCATATTTTATGTAATGAATATATTTGAACTTGAAGTTATATTTTCCCCATGAATTCGCAATAGTGCTATGCTAATACGAATGTTTTGTTCTGAAGGATCCAAAAATTCTTCATCCTGTTGCCCTCCGTCTTTCTCCAGAAAGCCAGACGACGTATGCTAACAATTCTGAGAAAGAACAAGCAGGTAAAAAAAAAATTCTCATTAAATGTAAATGCAGAGAAATGGTTTACAATTCATTGTGCTTTGTCAACTGCTTGGAATGTTCGTGTTTCCATGGATAGCATCCTTTGTGCAAAAACTATCTTTAGTTGAGACCTTAGCTGAAGCTGCAAATACTAAAAATCAAATTTTGGGTAAATCATGAAGTTTTCTATCTATTTTTTATTCAGTGCCTGGCATTTTCTTTTCACAAATACTGTTTGTGTTATTTCATTTGAAACAGCATTTGATCCTACTTTGTGTACATCATACTACAAGTCCATCTTAGGTGTCCTATTTCTGCAATTGGAGAAAATGTATCTTATTTGTTAAGAGATTTAAACTTAACCTTTTGTCCCGACTTTTGCATGATTAAAATTTAACTCTGAAAAGTAGTTTAATTTAGTAGTTTTTGCTCTTTTTGACGGACGACCGTACTTTCGCGTTCTTTTTGTGTTTACTTTCTCCCTTCCAACATTTATTAGTTGCTCAGCTAAGGGGACCATGAATGATAATAGTGGTTCTGTTTTATGTTCCACATCACACTTTGTAATCCATGCATTCACAAAAGAAATTTTAACTAAAAATCTTTTTCCACCACTTGTCTGATTTTCTGCCATGACCCTAAAAAGTAGCCATTTCATCACAGCGGTCAACTCCATTCATGTACATATTGTAGTGGGAAATGGCTTCTGGGCAACTAACGTCTAATTTTGTACCATCTTTTTGTTTCCGAACCACGGTCACTAATTCATCAGAATGAATGGGCGTGCTCAAAAACATGAGTACGCCATTTGCAATCTGAAAGTATTGCCAGGTTTCTTTAGTCATATTTTTATTCCTTAAGAACACTGAAAATGTAAAAACCCATTCAAAAGTGGGATTTATTTACCCAATCTAATCTCTGGGACGTATATGCCCATTAGGACCGAAAGGGTTAAATGAAATTTTAAGTGAGATAATACTATACATTACTGTTTTTAGTTCTGGGAAGTGCTCCAAATGCAAAGTCTCCTTGTGTGTTCCCAGGGCCCCTTAGCCTGGTCGGAAGAGTAACGGACTAGCAACAGGAGGGTTAGGGGTTCGAATCCAACCAAAGACCGTCATGTACAAAGGGGACTGGTGCACATTAAATCTATTGTGGCTCCAAATGTCCTCACATTGCCGTGGTGTGGAAATTTGGAGAGTGGGATGCCAGCTCAGGTGTGACCTCGTCATCTGACTTTGGTTCAAGATTATGTGTTGGCCTCGGATCTTTCCTTTCGAGATTGATCCTGAACCTTCACCAATAGCACTTTGTATTACTCCAGTGCGACATTAATTCCACTACCTACTTATCTATCTCTATGGAAAAAAGAATATGAATAATTCTTCTCTCAAGGCAGTTGATAATAAAATAAACCATAGTCAACTCGCAGAATAGACCAATACAGGTCCAATACCGGTCCGAGATCATCCCGGTGATGGTAATGCTGCTCCAATTACGCCAGCATGCGCATTGCCTGCTGCAGACTGCTCCAAAATGCCCGGTTTTGCTAAGATTGCGCCTGAGCTGCTCCAAATTGCGTTCGAGTAATAAAATTCACTCTTGAGGTCTTCCCCTGCTATAAGAATTACTTTCTTGCCTTCATCCCATGAAACGAACTGAAGAAAAATCTTTAAGCTCTTTGAAGTTTTTAGCAGCATCTTTTCCATTTATTGTAAAACCAAGTGAAGGATCTGCTCTGTCATATGAATGGATCAAATATCAATGTGAAACTATTGATAGCTTTCATTTTCCAGAAGTTTCATCATGTAGTCGTATAGACCATTATTGGAGGAATAAATATATTTAATATAAGAGAATCATCTGGCAAGTTTAAGTTTGAGATTTTGCCTATTTTTGTCAAGTCTCTTAAGTTATTGCATGGAAACTGATGTAGAAAGAGGCTTCAGTGAGAACAATTGCATGTTGGAAAATAGGAATAATCTGACTATACAGTATAAATGGTATAAGGCAAATTAAGTCTCATTTTACTAATACAGAAAGCATAAAGAACTTTCAAGTTACTATGGCTTTGATTAAATCAGTTCGAAATTCCTGGAGGCGATACCGTGACAGATTGCTGTTAGCATCGGGACAAAAAAAGAGAGAAGTAGAAAATATTTGCCATAATAAAGATTTAAAATCAGAGTCGAAACAAATTGAATTGCAAAAGGAACTTTCTCGAAAACTATTAAATCATGATGAAAGCAAGATTTCACAAGGTATTGCAGACAGATTCTTTTTAAAGAAGGTAAAGATAGAATGTCTGAAACGATAGCCTTAGAAGAAAACAGAAAGGCGCAGTTGGAATGTAACAAACATAAGAAAATAATATTTTTTTGTTTAATAAAATGTTTATTAGTCATGTTAATGTCAAAGTTTTTATGTATGTTTTTCTTATTCATTATATATATTTCATCAATTTTAGTAAGTATTTAAAATGAATTTTGTAATAGTTTACAGTTATGTTTATTGTTTATCATTCATACAATCATATGTTTAAAGTTTAAAAACCTGAATTTTATTAGTTTCATTATTAAAATATCTTCCACTGCTCCTTTGATGTGCTGCTCCAAAATGTTAATTTACCTGCTCTAAGATCTGCTCCAGAACACTTTGTAGCAATTACCATCACTAATCCCTATGGGATTGATCCCAGACCGTCTCCAATAGCCTGTTGTGTTTCTCCGGTATGACGTTAATTAAAATACCTACCTTGTGTGTTCCCCTAGAAACCAGACTGCCTATTTTCTGTAGGAGATTCTTGAAGCATTCGAGTGTCACATTGCCACACTGATTAAGAATTAGTCTTGTTTCAGGCTAGAGTTGGTCAGGATTCCAAGAAAGCACATCCTAATCCCACCCCACATATGGTCATGTCTTCCCAGAGCAGCGCCTGTTAATAAGTTCCAAGCAGTTGTGAAAAGGCAATCCACCTCCTATGTTTCATTTGTGCTCTGCATTCGTTTGTGGGATTGCAAAGGGCTACATGAAAGGAAGAATGGCTTATTACCGCTTGGCTAATGGAAATTACCACTTTGTGGGATTTTTTTACTGACAACTATGCAATCAAATAATTCCCAACTCTATATGTATTATTAATTCAGGTATTCGTAAAAAGTGTTTAATCGTTTTCATGAAGAATCATGCCTGCTAACTCCCTCAACCAAAGGTCTGTTGTCACTGATTGGCATGACTCCAACTGATCTAAAAAAAATTGAACTGCCTTTTACTTCATACACATGTAGCTATCATGATGAACCAGAAAATTCTTTTTTTATATATATATTTGAGAAAATGGTGACTGATCAAATCCAAAATCATCAATTAAGCACAAAAAAACGAGTTTTTTGTTATAAAAATATAGAAACATAATATCTCTTTTCTGGTTTATTGAACCATAAAAGGATGTTTGCTCGATATGTTCTAAAAATTTCAAGGCAGTCATTCCAATAGTTTTATAGATATCATGCGATCCACTAGTGAAAAATTTATTCAGAGAAAAATGTTTTTAAAGCTTCAGTAAAGTTAACGGAAGCATTTTCAGTACTTATAGTATTGAAAATGCTTCCGTTGAAATGCTATAGCTTGCCATAATTTGATTGCTAACTTTTGATGACAAGCATTGTAAATCAGCTTTATAGGATTTACATCTTTATGAAGTGATGCACCCTCCCAATTCTACATCTGTGTCTGTTAATGGCTTACAACTGTGAATTTCGACTTGAAATTTGGCACACATGAAAATAAAATTACATGAAAAATACAAAATCAATTTTTTTCCATGAACGAAAGAAAATCCTCCTTAAAAAGCACGAGTTATAAACAATCACCTACCAACTCCAAACCTCATTCCTACTCAAAATATTCATCCCTGTTTCTTTAGTGACTCATTACCTAGACTGTCCAGAGTAGTTATGATATACAATGTGTAACTTGATTCTTGAGACTAATGTGGAAAATTTCAAATGTTGTGTGTTTGACAGAACTAAAACGTATTTCAATTTCTTGTAATCTTGACTTTTAGGGTATAGAAAGTTTCTTATTTTAAGATAAATTATATGCATTGCGTTAATTGTATTCAGTCCTAGAAATTATTTATGTAACACTACTTGCTACTAAGAATTTCAATTTTATGAAGGAGATTTAGTAATTGATTAATTTCAACAAATCAATATTATTTTACAGATCCTTCCCTAAATAGTAATCTTGTATCCCAACAAATTGAATCCAGTTCTGAAGCAACAAATGTCCGTATTCATTCTAGGTAAGCATAAAGTCTTGAATTGGCATTGTTATATGGTTCAAAACTTTTTCATTAAATTCATCTAGTTTATACAATTTTCTTTAAATTCTATAATAAAGAAATAGTGTGCATTAATCAATTCATGAGTAGTCATGTCTGATCTTTTCTCACTCAGAAAAGCTTTGACTTTTCTTTTATAAATTTCTTTTAATTTGCATGATTTCCTATTATGAAATAATGTAATCTAATATCTCATATGCATTTAAAAATTGATTTCATGTGATGAGTCTTCGCTTGTATTGGGTCGGTGCGAATGAAATGTTCGGAAAATGACCATCACACTTTGATGGCGATAACTGAAAAATACAGTACTTGACCTACTCGAAATAATCTCCCTCTGACTTGACACACTGTTGCCACTTGTCTGACAAAGCCATGATCCCGGAACAGAAAGAGTCTAGTGGCTATGATGTGAAGAAGTAATCAACTACACTGTGAACCTCCGAATCGTGGGTGAACCGTTTGCCACACAGAAAACGATCCAGGTGATGAAACATGAAAATCTAGGTGACAAGTCAGGGGAATAGGGGATGAGGCATCGCTTCATAGGCCAACTCACATAGTGTCAGCATCGTTCGTTGTGCGACATGAGGACGGACATTATCTTACAAGAGGAGAAAATGCCATGCCTGTTTACCAAAGCCGTTATTTCGCCATCAATTTCTGTCATAATTCATCACAATCTTGTTCTTAAGTGATGGTTTGGCCAATTGGCAAGAAACTGCGATGAATTATTCCAGCTGTAGACCACCATACAAGAAGCATAATCTTCTTGGGATGTAAGAGTGGGTCCATGAGGCTGTGCTTTGCTCAACCATTGTGCAGATCTTTTCCGATTGTCATAAAGGACCCATTTCTCGTCGCAGGTAACGATTCGCTGCAGTAGAGGTTCTCTTTCATTCCTGGAAAGGAGCGATGCAGACTTCCAAATGTCTGATCTTGATGGCAATTGTCCATTTATGAGACCCACGAATCCATCTTTTTGACCTTACCTAGTGCAGCCACACGGCGAACAATTGTGGTGTGGTTTACACCTAGCTGTCAAGACATGTTTTCCGCTGTTCACACTTCATAGAACATCGTCAGAAACTGCAACTTCTTTGTGACCACGTGGTTCGTTTTTCAAGTCCATATCTCCACTTTGCAAATCATCGCCGAATGGTTCATTCATTGGCTGTATTCTCCCTGAATGCTGTGTTAATGTTTCGAGTAGCAACTGCAGCAGAATGTCTCAGTTTAAATTCATAAAGGAAGATGACTCAAATCTGAGTTTTCCATGTCGAATTTGGAATCACCTTACGCCCAAACAAATTAAATCTGGAACTTGTACTTCACACGCGTGATAGCTACTTATAGTAGCTCTGGTGACATAAGATGCCGGAAGCTTGTAGGTAATTACTTTTAGCTGTATGGGGGTCATTCCCAAAGCTGTTTCTCATTGGACATTTCATTCGCACTGACCCAATATATATTTGCGAGTTTTATTAAAATTCCGCTAAAATATTTCAGGTAGTTTATTTAAGTTCTAAGCACAATCTCTGTTTATTCACAAAAAAGCAATGTCAAAATATCGTTAAACATAAGACTATTAATAAATAAGTTTTAAATTCCTGAAACTTGAACTTATAAAAATATGCACATTTGTTAATTGAAAGTTTTGGTTACAAAATTTGTAAGTATTCTCTGGCTGTCATAATTTGCCTATAATTTTTTTAATTTGATAAGGGCTTTTGTAAAGCATTAATTTAATTCAGAAGTTAGAATCAAATAGAGAATTGGAGTTATAAAATAGGTCATAAATAATCAATAGTATTGTTTAGGATCCTTTTATTTGTGTCATTGATTTTCTGCATTTTTATATTCAATGCTATCCAGGGAAACACGGAGAAGGTAGGGTATTATACTTTTAAGGATCTACTGTAAATTAAATTTATATTTGTAAATTGTCTGCAACTTTTTAATGCAACTACTGATTTTGTAATTGAATGATTTTATAACTACACTTGAAGTGTCTTAGAAACACTTTCTGCAAAATGTATTGGTGATATATCACATTTTTCGTGTAATTCTTTGTTCTTGGTACGGTTCTTTCATTTGACAAGTCTGTTGTAGGGGGCATTAAGAGCAGGAATAGGTGATAAAGTGCTAAAAACATTTATAAATTAAAGATGTTTTAAGCAAACACCTGTCCACTTGACCATACAGAAACACTCACTAGTGATGCATTGTTGCAAGAACGTAAATATTTTAGTGAAATTCGAAAATTCTAGACAGATATCAGCAATTTATTATTTGTTTAAATAGTTTTCTGAGGGGGCAAAAATTGTCTTTGAAGGGGGGCATTGAGTCTAAAAAGTTTCAAAAACTGCTGTACATATCTGTCAACTGTTGTGGAATGTCTTTTTTGTGATAGCTGGCTATAGAATTACAAAAAGCATTCCTAAAGCTGTGAATTGTAACATTAGCATAGAAAACACAACTGTTTTACTTTAGATTTCTGTTTTCAATTTTGGGTATATCAAATTTTATCAAGAAAGGAAGTTTTACAAGATTGAATTTCCTATTCTCAGGGCCACAGCTTGGTCAAATTTGGTCTTTGCGCCATAAAATCCGAAAACAACCAACCTTTTCTCTAGTATAAAAGTTTATTGTATTTTTATTTGTACTAGGCTAAAGGTAATTCTAACTAAAAAGGGTTGGTTGTTGGTTGTGGTAGGGTAATGTATAGCACATACTATGAACCCATGAATGTAAAGGGTGGCAAGTATGTAAATTTAAAACTATAACTTTGTTCTCGTATACACTGAGCTCCAATGTTAGTTATTTTTCTGGATTTCCTGATTATCTTATTTTTCATAAAAATACCTATTTAAATGAGTGCAGAAGAAATATAGTGTGGCTCTTACTATAAGGCAATCAACATTTTGCCGGTCAATTTTTGAAAAGGTGTGAATGCTAAAAGCAGTAGGTAACTAACGCAAAGCATGAATGACCATCACTGAATGGTTTTTCCTCCACTAAACTCATTATCACTGCTATTGCTTTCACATTGAGCAATAAACTTAGACCCAGAATCTGTGCTAAAGACGTCAGTTGTGTAAGCACTTTGTTCGTATTTCAACCTATTGCCTAATTTAGAGAAGACTCAAAACCATGTGACTCGTCTGCCAATTCGTGGGAGCCAGACTGTATCTGCTGAGCAGTTTTTCCATTTGACTAGTATTGCTTTAACAATGTGCATTTCAGTTCATTCTCTGGAACCAGTGATGCCTCTAAGGGTAGCAGTTTAGCAACAACCTCTAATCAAACGGCTGTCACGCATCCTCATGGCCTTAAAAAGGAGCCACCTCCTCCACCCCCGCCCAGGCCAAAACACAATCACATCAGAAGTTCCTCCCTAGATCTGAATAAATTAGGTGAGTGATTAAAGTGATCTCTTTCTTTTTCCATAGGTTTGGTTTATCCCTTTATGATCAGTTTTTTACTGTATGACCAGGGCCTAGATTTTATTAACCATGTCCGATAAATAGAACTTCATTTACTATATTCAGATTCTAGATATGTGTTGTTTTAAGATATTTTTTGTTGTGTTTGGTATTTTTGAGGGTTTTAGTGTATCTTTTTCATCATTTATTGAGTTTTTAGTATAATTTCATTGTCTTGGACTTTAATATTTGTTGAAATATCCTTTAGTTGTAAGCTTATTCGTGGTTTCATTTGTTACAATAAAACATGTTAAAAGATTTCAAAATATTGTAACTTGTGTTGATTGGCTATACTTTCTATTCTGAGATTGATAGGATCTAAATTTAAATAATGTAGGTTTTTGAATTTGTATATAGGATTTATGGCTTTGTATTAAAAATATGGAAGAAATATCACACATTTTGTGAATGTAAGTTAATTGTTGTAAAGCATTAACAGCTCAATTCATATGGTAATCATGACAAATGTTATAGGATTCATTACCTTTCTGTACAGTAATTTTTGACATGATGCTCTATGTGTTCAATAAAAATTGGTAAATTTTTTGTTTATAGTTACTATTATAAACTATAATATTCTCTCTAATATTAAAAATTAGCATTTATTGAAGTTTATTTTTAATCTTCATGTTACATCTTGCAGGAATAAAGTCATAATAACTGAGTGCTTTAGCGCATTAACTTTGAATCCTTCTACTGAATTATTTATGGGTGATCATGTTTTTAAATATTATAATAATTTTGAAGATGCTTTATATAAACTAGATCATGAATGTATCAAAATCAGCAAAAGAAATCTTGAGCCCTGTTCTGTTTTTCACTCTGAACTTTTGGCCATTGATGAAGCTCTGGGGTACATTGAATCATCTCAAATTGATAAGGACATTTCGATCCTATCTAATAACTAAAGCTCCACGGGACATCTCAGCAAGTGGTGGAAACAGTGACCTCACCAGCAGAAGCATCAGCAAAATGAGATCTGTAAGAGGAACGTGATACATCTTCAATAGATCCTGTCACATATTGGTCTTTTCCTTCACAAGGAAATCAAATCGCTGACCTTTTGGCTGAGGAGAGAAGTCTACATGCATTACTGGCTAACTTACCCATGATGAAATCGCTTAAAAAAATTAAAGTGTGTGTGAACAGAATTTGGGGGACCCCTTACTGGATAAACCCCTTGTGCCGTAAAACTCCAACCAACCTTACTCTTGACTAGTACGCCTATCAGACTACTCTGTAGGCTTTGCAGAGGACTCTTGAAATCGATAAGATTGAATTGAATTGCAAGCATTTTCCTCTGGGCTGTGATAGGGTATTAGCAACCGGAGGGTTGCGAGTTCGAAACTCCATCCAACCAAAGACAGTCGTGGACATGGGGGCTGCTGTACATTAAATCTGTCATGATCTCAAATGATGTGGAAGTTTGAAGCATGGAGTGCAAGCTCAAGCATATCCTTGTCGTCTGACCAGGGTTCAAAATGACGATGTGTTGTCCTCGATCATTCCCTTCGGAATTGATCCCGGACCGTTTGCAATAGCAATGGACTTACCAATCTACCCTCTGCTCTGAATGTAATTCAGCTCAGGCTTCGCTGGAACACATCTATCTTCCCTGTTTCTCAGGCCAGCTTATTCACCATCTTGAGCTGGTTCTTGAGGGCTTCAAGTGTCATGGGCAAATAAACTTGAATATGTATAATTTATTTATTCCAAGTGTGACAAGTAAGATTTTGAAGATGCTGTTAATAGTTAGAAAATTTTTCTTGCAAATTAACAAGTAATGTTCTTCCATGTTGAAGTTTCAAGCCTCACCAATCTTTATTAACTCAAAAGTTAAATGGCTTTAATTCTGACATTTTTGCCATATGCATTATATAACAGCACATTAAAGGCTCATTGTTTTGTCTTAGGTAAAACAGTACCACATTTCCTTGGGGCACCCCCTGCTGTTCCACCAAGAGTATCCCCCAGTAGTGTAAGTTTGTTTATTATATAAGAATAGATTTACTCTTTGGGGTTAGGTCAGTTAAAAACTGTTCCACCTTTTGCTTAGCTTTTTATGTAGGGTGGGATATTTTTTAACCCACCTGAAAAGGTTGAAATGACTCATAGTCATACAGTTTAAGATTTATTGAAAGTTTTTCATTGAGTTTGCAATGCTATGAACTAACACTAATTGTGTAAATAACTTAAAACAAAAATTGACATGTCAAAACCCATTAGTAAGTGGCTGACACTGTTGTGATTAAAGTTGACGAATTGTGTTGTGCAGCGAATTTTTGTCTTTGATAACGGTAAATGTTTTTTTTTCATAAAAATTTATTATGAGCGAATAAATCGTTTTACAATAAAAAAGCATGTTATGTGATGTTTTATAGTAATTCTGAAGCTGAATAAGTGAATAAACAATTCTGTTCAGCTTGGGGTTTTTTCCTTTCAAATCGTGTGCCTCAAAGAGTTAAGCTCATTTGGGATTTATTGAAATTGCTAACGAATAGATTGTGAAAGACATAGCTGTTATGGATATGTCAATGGATGTAATTTGGTTTTCTCATGTAATTTGTGTACCATGATTCAGTTCACTTTCAGGAACTTTGATAGTATCCTAAGTCTTTCAGAGTAAAGTTAGAGAAATGTCACAATTCTAATTTTTAATTTCTAAATTACAATATCAAGTGTTGCAGGTTGAGGGTGGCACTGCTTCACAGTGACTTCCCCCTCATGAAAGAACCTAATGTTAGCACTTTCCTGTTTATAATTGCTGAAGAGGGTAAAACCAGGTGGGATTTTAAGGCTGATATGTTCCGTAGAATGTTTTGTAGCTGCCGGGAGGTCATGCTGTCCAGATTCAATTTGTATATTATAATAGTAGATACATTAAATGTATTTAAATTATTTTCTCTTTTATTTGGCTCATGGAGATTTGTTAAGAATTGGTTTTTTGCACCTTTATGTCTGGAAAATCAATAACTGTTATTGTAAAACAGTTAGCAACTATTAATTATTGACAAATGTTATTGGGATGGGATAGCAGTGAAGTGATTTAAATTCAATTGAATTTTAAATTAAAAATTACAATTTTTAGAACATGATAAAAGTAAAGGGTTGGAAATCAAAATATTTTGAAATCACATAATGGCAAATTTAAACAGGTTATAACTATTGAAATACCATTGTTGTCAATTTCTAACATTTAATAATATCCATTTAATTTAGTTGCTAACCGATTACAAAATTGCTAATATTAACAGTTCATAAAAATTTTGCTAAATGGTAATAACAGTTAACGCTTTTCATAAAATGACAGTTTTGCCTATTTCTATTAAACTTGCAATGTTTACAAGAATTGAATGACAAGAGTTAGTGAAAGAAGCTACTTAAAACAAATAAAAATCTAACTTTTAACACAGAATCCTGGTTATTCCTAACTTATCAAAAAGAGTATTTATTATGTTAATGTTCATAATGTAAAAACAAGAAGTACAGTGGATTCATTTTTCTATCTCTGGGATGTTAAAAGAAAGATGTGGTCATGGATTATTGATTAATATGAAACATAAAAGTTGATCTCTTAAAATTTGAAAATGAATCCAGTTTTCATGTATGATTCCTGCCTGTTTCATTTGGAATTCAGTGAATTTCACATAAATATTATTTTTCCGTGAAATAAATTCATTTATTTTTAAAATGTTTTGCAGGCTACACCACATAAAGCCACTGTCCATCCAGATGAACAACATAGTCTAAGTGAATCTATAGATTTTGCAGATTTTACAAATTTCGATGATCCTGATACTGCTAATTTACATCTTAAGGTATTAGCCAGATATTGATTTCAAAAGTCAAATGTTTTCTATCAAAAATGTAGTTATATTTATGAATGAAAAGAACTTGAAATAAATTCCTTATTCTAATATTTTTCATGTTTTGTAGAGTAAAACCTTAATAGGTTTCATGCTTAATTTTTGTTCCACAATCTTCCAAAATTCGCTATTTATTTGCCTCAATATTTCATCAGTATTTAAGCTTTTTTATTAAATATATTGTGGTTATGTGAATGATACTTATGACAATCCTGTATAAGTAAATGTTAAGAATAATTTTTATGTATGTGTTACCCTTAAAGCTCGAAAGCTGTTAATGTGCACATTACCTAGGAATCTGCAAATTAACTGATTTGTTCCTTTAAAGTGCGGAATCATCTACAAAATAAGTTTTCCGCACTTTACCTAGGTAATGTGCACGTTAACAGCTTTCGAATCGTTAAAGTTCAAAAGTTTGTTTCTCTAATTTGCTGTTTAATTGATTCTTTATATTATACTTTGTTCATTGATTGATTCTATCAACTATTCTGTTGATTGATTCTATCAACTTGATTCTTTAGATATCGAAAAATTCATAACATATTTCAACAATTGTCAGTATATTTTATTTACATCCGTTGATTATTATATGAAATTGCTATACTTTTATCCCATAAGTTATAAGTGAGTTTTTCAATTAGTAGTACCTAGTAGTTTCAGTATTAATTTAAGCGTACAAAAACGTTGCTGTTCGAGCAAAGATCTTATTTTCACTGTAACGAGTGCCTAGTAGGTAGTGTTCAGATTATCTAGGTGATCTGCAGATTACCTAGGTAATTTGAGAAATGAAACAATTTTCGGCACTTTAACTGATCGGCCTAGTTAATCTGCACATTGCCTAGTTAATCTGCAGATTACCTTATTTCCATACTTTAGCGGTAACATGTATATTGGTTTAAAATATAAATTTTTGCTGATATATTTTCAACACTGATACCTAAAAAGAAACTCGGTATTAAATTTCTTTAAATTTTGAACAAGAAAATTTTGATTAATACATGTTTTGCTGCAACAGCATTGTATTAATTTATCTTGACTTTCATTCTTTAGTCTGGAGCTTTTGAAGTGTATAAGAAACCTTTGACATCACAAGATAGTAAGTTTTTTTTATTCATCCTTTCATAGCTTTAACAGTTCCCATGTGTAGGGTGGTCAGAATCCTCAGGGATGCCAAAAGGATAGTTTTTTAGTGTTTAAGTGAAATATTGCATGACCAAAGTGACTTTCTTAACTTTCAACTCAAATGTCTCTGGAGTGCCACATTTAATCATAAAAAGGAACAATACTTTTCGGGTTACTTTTTTATAAGAATTGATATGGTTGTTGTGCAGCCGTTTCTGATCACCCTGTATATTTTATTCCTGTATATTCTGTAGTCCCAATGTGCATGGGCTGATTTTTCCCAATTGACATTTTTGCTCTAATTAAAATATAGGTCTCAGAATTTGTTTCACTGTGCATAGCAGTAGTACCAAAAAATGCACTGGAAAATATTGCACTGGCATTTTGAATAGTTTCATGACTTCTATTCCATTAATTTTTGAATGTTGTTGAATGCTTTATTGCAATAGTCCCTAACCACCTGTTAATTTTTGGAAGGGAATGCATTTGCAAGCCCCTATTCTGCTGGTTTCAGGGTAGCTGACTTTTCTTTTCATGAACTGAAAAGTTTTGACTTAATTTCCTATCAAGAGAAAAAATAATTGAAAATTATATATTTTTAAGCTAGGTTTGTTAAAGAGTGCAACTTTGTCTACCAAAAAATACTTCATGGAGACTGAATTTGATAGATGGTACTACTTGTTGACTGATTGCCAATTGCAGGATACTGAGAGTTGTAGATTAAGATCATGAGTGTACTTCCACTGTATTCAAGATTTTGCAATGGATGATTGCTACCATTTGACTGTCCTGTGTTGTTTTAGCAGCCAAGTGTGGGTGCAGCCTGCAGTTTGTTGAAATGATGCTGAGCAGCAACAGCAAAGCTGTGATAGGTGTAGAGGTAGTGTCTGTTATCACAGAGCTTCAGACATTTGTTGAAAGTAATATTCATCTCATTGATAATTCAATTGTTCATTGTGGACCATCCATCTAAGTGTGTGCTGATTGAAGTGACATCTGGCTTGTTTTTGAAAGTGTACTTGATCTCATCATCTACCAGTCACCAATTTAGCATTAGCAATGATGAATGAAAGAAAGTGCAAATTTGTCTACCAAAATGTTGTTCCTGGTGGAGTCGAGTAACACTGCTATATATACCATTGTGTTCATTAATTTTTTGTAGTAGCATTTAAGTTCACCAGTTTAAAGAATTCCAAGAAATGCCTATCAAGCTGCATGCATAAGGTAGAATCGTACATGGCAATGTCTAACTAATACCAAGAAATTATAATTTGTGTAAAGACAGTGATAATGAGTTTTAATTATCTATCACAGTAAAAAATAACATTTAACTATCCCTTGTATTTAAATTTTATTCATTTGATGTTTATTGCTTTTCAAAATCTCAAGTTTTAGAAATCCAAGTTTTTTGTACATTACCTGACATTGAAAATGCAACACCAAGAAGGAGTTGGCAGAAAGTGATGAAATTTGGCAAACAGAGAGACAGCAACGAGCAATAAGTGATCTTTATTGCAGCATTATACACCTTGCCACCGAGCAGCAAGAACGTCTGATCAGTAGGTTGTAGGACCACTGCGAGTGGCTATACAGGCAGCAACACGTCTAGGTACAGACGCAATGAGCGTGCGGATGGTATCCTTGAGGGATGGCTGCCCATTCTCCCTGTCAACCATTTGCCAGAGTTCGTCTTCTGAACGTGCAGGTGGCAACGCATGCAAGCGATGTCCAATGACGTCCCATAAATGTTCAATAGGTGAGAGATCAGGGGAGACAGCTGTCCAGGGAAGCACCTGGGTACCTTGCAGGGCATGTTGGCTGATGCGTGCCGTGTGCGGCCGGGCGTTATCCTGCTGGAAAATGGCATTGGGCACTCCCTGAAGGAAAGGTAGTGTCACCGGCTGCAGCACGTCATCCACGTATCGTTGGGCCGTCATAGTGCCCTGAATACGGACCAGAGGTGACCTGCTATCATAGGCCCCAAACCATTATACCGCGTTTTCTCACGGTATAGCGTTCCACAGATGTGGCCGGATTGGTCGGCGCCAGACTCGTACACGGCGACTGTCATTGCTAAAACAGAAGCGTGACTCGTCTGAGAACACCACCTTGTGCCATTCCGTCGTCCACGTGGCTCTATCCCGACACCATTGCAAACGGAGACGTCTGTGCTGTTGGGTCAATGGTAGTCGTCTCAACGGGTGCCACGAGTGCAGGCCGCCAGCGATCAATCGGCGACTAATGGTCCTGGACGATATGGGAGCATCAAGGGTGTCCTGCACATGCTGCAAAAGGGCGACAGACATGGCTTGCGGGGCCACCGATGCTTGCCGGAAGATGCATCGGTCCACGCTTGCTGACGTCACTCTGGCTGCACCGGAACCCCTCAAACGTGCCACATTCCCTTGGTCAAACCATCTGT
Source organism: Meta bourneti (assembly GCA_933210815.1). NCBI lineage: Eukaryota > Metazoa > Arthropoda > Arachnida > Araneae > Tetragnathidae > Meta > Meta bourneti. The sequence goes on along the minus strand of OW119929.1, from coordinate 96,818,357 downwards.
GCCACAACCGGTGCACCGTGGACGTGTGTAGGTGGGTATCTGCTGAGATTTGACGTATGGACCAACCTGCCCTTCTGAGGCCAATCACCATACCCCTCGTGAAGTCGTCTGTTTGCTGGAACTGTCTTGATTGGCGGCGGCCTGGCATTCTCCGCTACTAGACATTTCCTCTGAGACACAAAAACAAATTGCAACTTGATTTACCTTGCAAACAGAGCTGCACGAAACTGACCACTTTTGCAGGTTCCTTCCCTGGTTTTTCACTCGTCGTGCGCGAGACAGCTGCGCAGCTTGCATCATTTACATATCTCGGTGAGCTGCGTCTACCCTGTAAATTTCATCCAGTTCTGCGCACTCCTTCTGGGTGTTGCATTTTCAATGTCAGGTAGTGTATATGCATTTGCTGCCACTTATATTTTCATCTCTCTTCAGGGCTACTTGCTAATTCTTCTGCTGGGTCTGAAACTTTTTTGTTGGAACAGGTCAGTTTTACTTTTATTCTAAAAATCTATTTGCTAATAGTAAGAGATATCTAACACTAACAGTTTAAAGGAAGAAATTATTTAAATCTATATTATTAATACGTGAAGAAAAAACTTTGTACCCCTTTTTAAGCACATTGCGCGCACGGAGGAGTATGAGATTTGGCATAATTAAAGTTCATATGGAGAAGGGGGAGTGCAGAAATATAAAATTAATGTATAATATGCGTTACAAATATATTAAATGAAACAAAATAAAACATTCATTGTTTACGTTCATATACTGTAATCTATATATTAATACGTGAAGAAAAACTTTGTACCCCTTTTTAAGCACATTGCGCGCACGGAGGAGTATGAGATTTGGCATAATTTGCCACCACATAAGTTAGTATTGAAAGTTAATTGCATCGTTTTGCTGATCAGAAACTTAAATACAAAGGAAGCATTAGTCAATGGAACAAGAATGCGCATCAGATTTATGCATCGTAATACTATTGATTGCGAAGTTTTAGCTGGAACCGCACGCAATAAGAGAATTTTGATTCTACGTATAAATTTAACATATTCCGGAACTATTTTACCATTTAACTTTCAAAGAACTCAATTTCTAATTATACCTACATTTGCGATGACAATAAATAAGTCTCAAGGACAAACATTAGAAAAAATTGGAATTTTATTGAGGCAGCCAGTTTTTACACATGGTCAATTGTACGTCGCAGCAAGTAGAGTTCGATCATTCGATGGTTTGAGATTTTATATTTCAGAATATAACGGTCAAGGGCATTTAGTTTTTTTTGTTTCAATAAAAAATATATAAAAAAATACGAAGCACGTATCCTTATTTCATTTTTTGGATTTATTTTTTATTAAAATTTTATATTATTTGAAAAAGATAGGCAAATTAACTGTGTAGCCTTGGCGAAACCTGTGGCCAGTATAGCAATAAAAGACCCCAAGAAAATGTCAAACAACGCGTTATTGTTTTTTAGATATGGCTTAACCAAGCTATACTGCATTTTTCCTATGACATATTTGTACATGCTCGCAGCTTACGTAATAGAACAAAATTCAAAAAAATTATATGCAATGAATATAGAGGTATACTGTTTGACAAAAGAACCTTATTAACGTTCAAACTTAAAAATTAAATGAATTATGGTCGAATTTCGACCACTGGGCGACCACTAGTCAGTCTTTAAAAGGCATTTTTAATTTTGTGAGTGATCTGCTTGAGTGATGTTATAAAAGTAAAGAATATATATATATATTTGCTTTCACAAATATGAATGTAGCTATTTACAAAACAGTGCTAGGCTGTGAATTGAAACTTTAAATATATATTAATATTCAATATTCTTATCTCATCTATGGATGTGATAAAAAATATTTGGAGAACCATATCTGGTCTGCGTGTCAGGTAAACCTGTCCTTAGAGTCATATCTAGTCTGGGAAAGGTAAACTTATCCAGAGGGCTGTATATGGTTTGCAGGCCTGATCTAAATATTTGGAGGATCATATCCAGTCTAAAGGGCTGATAAAAATATTTGGAGCACCTGTGGGTCAGTTAAAATTGTCTGGAGAACCGTATCTGGTTATACCTGTTCGATGGACAGTATCGGTTCTGCAGGCCTGAGGTAAACCTGTGTCCTACAACTTGTATCTTTTGCATACCATCCTTCATCTTTACAGTTTTTATGGACAGTACCTGACTCCAACAAGAACAGCTATTTCTCAAATAACTAATGTGCTACTTCACACTTCATCTATTTATTACTTGCTTTTTATAATTTGAAGTATGCTTCTATGACCAGCAGTTCTAAAGATGGTGATTGTAACCCTGTGTATTGTGATATGATTTTTATATTTCCCAAATTTATAGGTGTCTACCCCATCTGTTGCCATTGATGACAGCACAGCACTCTTAGTAGATATTTCTCACCAAGATGAATCTTTAACAGACAGAAAAAGGCACCCGTCAGCACCTCCCCCTCTAGCTTTAACAGCTGCCAGTATAATGTAAGTAGTAGGCCTTTATACAGCACATTCTGTTAATTAGATCAGCTACTTAATCTAATTGAATTCCCAGGGAATAGATTCAAATCAATGCAGTATCACTGTAAAATCGCAGTTTAACATTCTGTGAATGCCACCCTAATCTCACACCCAGGCGATGACCTGCCAAATGTGGTGGGTGCCAGTGGAGTCGCCTTGTTTGGCTAAAAATAGCATCAGGTCAGTTGCATTTGGGACTCCACTTAAATCTGGTCAACAGAGACACAACTCTTCAATATTCAATTGGTGAATACAATCTTATAAGGACAATAGAGTCCAAGAAATCATTTATTAATCATAGATCTATGCATAGTTCCCATATAGTTATTTGTAAATTGTAAGACAAAAGTAGAAATACAAGTTGCATCATTATCTGCACTTGAAGCTCGTTAGTGATTAAAATTGATAGAACTCAATTCAGCATGTAGATGTAAATATGCAGTTTAGTAAATGTCTTGTGTGTGTGTGTCGCTTTTGAGATGTGAGATATCTTTTTTTACGATCCACAATGGATACAACATAAATATAATAATAAACGACATTCGGACTCCAGTGTAGCTACTTAAAGCACCATAGGGCATTTGGTCCTTATATAGAAACAATGGCGAACTCTGTCTCTGATAAAAATAAAAAATTTTAATCTGACAAATGTCTAGTAACATAGTTGGAAATGCCCACCATTATGTTACGAGATTGATTCTCAGAGTTCGCACGCAAGCCTTAAAAGGGCCTGATTTTTTTAAAAGCCTCTAAAAAGCTTTAGTATTCAGTGACAGTCCTTAAAAATTAAAGTCTTGGTTTTTTCAAGAACACTCATTTCATTTGACCTGCATTCAGAAACCGAGATCAGTGATACTTGTCCGAGGTCAAGTATTAGAAATAGAGGGCATAATATTCATAGCAAAAATTTATGTTTTTAAAATAAACCCATTGTGATATACCAGGCAATGAGCACAGACAAGCTAGCTAAAAGTGGTTACCCTTGCCTCCGTGCTAGCTGGTTGGTAGAGCGAAAGATAAATAAGTCCTGTCTGCAATCATCAAAAGTTTAAGGCCACGGACAAAACATGGAGCAAGCTTTTCTGACCCTGTTCCACCTAATTTGCCACAACATATTGCTATGGCAAATTTTCGAATTTTAACTGGACACGACTTTTTACGAGGACACTTACACTGCATTGGTGTGCATGCTTCTCCTGACTGCTCCTTTTGTTCAATGGGGAGCTTTATGGATTTTAGTCATCTTTTATCTTGCACGTTTTGATCTGACGGTTTCTATCATCTTAGTTGACGACCTTTTTAGCTGGGCTAATTTGTACTGGGCTGCCCGTAGGAAATTATGGTCCCTGGACTTCTCCTGATGTAGGAAAAAATGTTTTTAAACTAGATACATGAGATCCAAACTTAACATTTGTAATAGCTTCATTTGTACAATATTTCAGGTTAATCTAGCAATCTGAAATGTAGCCTTCAAAAATGAAAAATAGCCTTGGAAAAGTCCTAATTTTTCTTTTGCTTGAAGAGTAGGAATCTTGTCTAAAGGAGAATTAATCGGCAAGAAAACTAAAAATATATTTATGTCAGGGCTGCCTCAGGTAACTAAAAGATGACTGCTACTGTTATTTAACCTTGGTGACTAGGGGTATCTTTAAACAAAATCATCTCAAAAGCTCCTAGTTCCAAAGTTTTGGTAACTTTTTGAAATTTTTGGTGACTTTTGTCAACTCACTAAAGGCCAACAAAATTAAGACCTTACCTTAGATTACGGGGGCCGTCGTGTCTCAGTGGGTATGTCCACTGCGCTAGCAACCTTCGAGTTGTAGGTGGCACATGTTCGATTCCTCCCTGGGTGTATTTCTCTCTTCTGTGACAGTAAAAACTTTCATTGTGTATGTCTATTACTTGATATTGTATGTCTTGGCACAGCATGGCCAAATGTGCCCCAAATAAACCAACCTTGGTGTTGAAGTTTGGAGAGTGGGGTGCCAGTTCAGGTGTGGCCTTATCATCTAACCATGGTTCAAAATTACGTGCTGTCCTTTTATCTTTCCCTTCGGGTTTGATCGCTTAGGACCGTCGCCAATAGTCCATTGTGTTGCTCCAGTGCGATGCTAATTAATTACCTACCTTAGATTACAGCAAATATTGAAATCATTGCAGTAAATCCCACTCAACGAAAACAATTAAAAGGGACAGACTACCATGGTAGTGAGGTCTTTACAACTATAATGTAATGATTTTCTGATTCTTTATTCATAAAATTATGTAAAAATACCTCCTAATTATAAGTTTTTGCTTAAATAGAGATGTCCCTCGAGATAAAAGAGAGCTTCATGCAGCCATTAAAGCACACCGTGAAAGAAACATGATGCTGACATTGCTTAATAATGAACTAAACCAAGAATTGTCTGAAATTATGGAAGAAAGGATAGCGTTGGAGATACAGTTAGAGCACCTGAAGCCTTTCTCATAATTTCTCGACTCGTCCGTTGTGCCGAAAATACTCCAGAGTATTCTGACAATATCCAAGTTTATTTCTATTGCTCACCTTTTCTTCAAAGATTATTGCAATGTATAAATTACTTCAAACTTTGCTTTTTGGGGGTCCTTGTACCAGTAGTCAAGAGAATCATGTCTTTTTACTTGAAGGGAGATCTGCACATTTCATTTATATGCTTTCTAAAGTTAAAACATTTCCATTTTTAAATGACATTATTTACTGTTTACGTGTTTTACTCATCTACAAGCATAAAGAAAAATTCAAATGTGTTTTTACACCTTGAATGCAGTAGTCTAATATTTTGTGAAATGTATTCGTTAATTTTAATTACCTTTCTGTTCTCAATGTAATGCAGTGGGTAAGTGTTTGTTATCTCCCCTTTGAATAAGATTACTAAAATTAATGGATCATGAAATGTAAAACTTACTGATTCATTAGTAAATTTTGAAACAGCTTGGCAACCTGAGAAATATTGTTTTGTCACTACATAAATCATTCCACTTTTCCTGTTATTCCCTAGTCCAAATGAATAATTGAGATGTCTACCTGGTGTCAAGAAGAAACTACAAAAATTGATTAGTTATTAATTTTTGCGAGATTTACTCAGTCATAGAAATTTCTTTCAAGTCCTTAGGGATTATTTCCCCGTGTTCACTTGTTCGATATTTTTTTCTCTGTCCAAAATTGATCTATTACATTTCTAAATATCTCCCATTTAGAAACATGTCAGCTGCCTCAAAATTCTGCATTTCACTACATTATATAATTAACATTATTTTGCTTTGGAAGTATTTTGATGTTGGTGGCATTTTCTTAAAAATATGTTTTGTCATTTATTTAATTTGTGTATAAGTTATAATTGTTTAGCATTGTAGTCTCGCAAATGTCTTCATAATATTAACTATTTTACAAGTAATTGTAAATGGTGTTTGGGGTTAAATTTTTGTATAATACTTTGGTTTAGCAGAGGTAATTTTAGTTTCTTTTTAAAAGAAAACTAACTTCAAAGTATTATTTTATAAAGAATTAAAAATTTTGGAAGAATTTTTTTTGCATGCTTAAGTGTTGACTATTTTATAAAATCTACTTATATGTATAACAAAATATCTAATATTTCCCATATCATTTGTAAGAGCTTTGGGGAAACTTTGATTGAACTTGATTTTAAGAATTAGGAAATGACAAAAATTAGACTAAAGATTCAGTTTTCAAAATTTGGTAGACATATCCATGTGTGTGATTTCTGATATCATTAAGTCTTGATACAATTTTGAATGTGTGTTTCAGCAATTACTCTTAGCTGTAATGCATTTTGAATATTTGTATCTAATCCAATTAATTACCATCGCATATGAATATACTCGCATGAGTATTTGAAACTTTCCGATAGTTTAGAGATTATTGGAGGATATATATTATTTCAATATCCCTTCTCGTTAAGTGTTTTGATTTGGCAATCAGTTAAGTGATGAAATAGCTGTTTCTCTTGCATTGGATGATGCAGAATTTCATAAAATAAATGATTTTACGACATGAACTATGGTTCTCAAATATTCATTTAAGTTTTACTATATTTGGTCCATATACTTGTTAATTTTTCTACCTTTCACTCGTTTTCATATAAGTATTCTTTCTTGAGCTAACACCTATAAAATCGCAATTTCAAACCAAAATTTCAAATTTGAAAATGATACCACTAGCATGTGTACTTTACTTTAAACTTGCTTGACCTTCCTTTGAGGTTTTTAATGTTAAGTATTTAACTATTCAAACACAACTTGGTCTGTTAAATTTGACAAAAAAATCATTAATTTGTCAGTGAAAATTAAAAATATGTTTTTTTTTTTTTTTTTTTTTTAATTCATTCAATGTACCCTTAAAAACGGAAATTCCAAAATTTTAAATAATGTGCTTTGAATTCTTCGTTGAATGTTCAGTGTTTATGGATTGGAAGCAAAGCACTTTATGTGGAGGAAATGAATATCATTTATTACTTTTACAATCAATTATTTTAAATATTAGACGAAAAATAGTTTAATAATGACTATAAAATATTTTTTATCAAGCAATTGAAGTGCTATGCGATTCTTCGAATTTAATTTGACTTTCAAGCATTCAAAACTTGTGACATGCTTTTAATCCATAAGTTTTTCTTAGAGCACAAATATTTATGGAAAATAAACTCCTTTTCTCAAATAGAAATAGTACTTACTTTCACTGACATAAAACAGCTTTTACAAACTGAGCATTGAAGACAGCACATCAGAAACTAAAACATTGCTCTATTTTATTTTAATTTATATTGTATTTTTATGACCAAAAGAGTATCGAGAAATGCTGGTTTTATTTAGTTGTGTATCGTGTTTTGTAAAACATTTATCTAATAAGTAAATTTTTAACATTTATCTTTTATATTCAATATGAACTGAGCAATGCATTGAAAACCATAAGGTATTCCAAGCTTTATTAATTGTCTTTGTTTCAAAATTCGGTATATTTTTACAAAACCTGCCATGATTCGCAATTATGCACTGACCATATCAGGATTTCATCATGGATCGCAAAAATTATTTATTACATTTGTGAGAAAATTGTGGATTATCATAAAACAGCATGTTTTTAAATTGAAGTAGACTGAAATTGAAGTCAAGCTGTTAGCATGCTAAACTCGACACTGTTTTGTCCTCTTGAAAATTTACAATACTTGCATGCAATTTACATTCAGAAAATAATATACCTTTAAAATGAAATAGAATTTTTGTCACTATTTTTATATTGTGTAGATTACTCTATTTGAAATTTTGTTGCCTTTAAAAGTTAAATTTCTTTCATAATTGTATTTACTGCACTTATATTTATTGTCAGATCTCTAGTTCAGGAGGAGTATCATAATTTACATCATACTTTTTAGGATGCTTGACTAGTAACATCTGTGATCCTCTTCCTAAAAAGTACTTATCTATGCAATGTACACTTTTTGAGCACTGGTTAAATGTTCACTTTTTATGAATGGATTTCACTTTTTCTGCCTTCAGAAGAGTAATTTTATGAACACTTATAATTTATTATAAAAGGGTTTGAAATAACCCACATAGCATACCTGCCGTTTCCAGAAGTACTTCCAGAAAACACTTGGTTTTCCGGATGGGAAAAATATTACATCCAGAGGTTTTTTTTTTTTTTAAGTGATGGCACTTGGAAGTTTTGGCATCAAGGCGTGGCAACCATGAATGAAAACGTCAGAATCAGTGATTGCTAGATTGTCATGAAAACTTGTCATTGTTTCGTATATATTTGCCACTGTTTGGTGTAAAAATCGCCACATTGGTTGCGGCAAGTTCAAACTTCCGTCAAGCATATTGCCGTAGTAGAGAGCAGGGTTACCTTTTCTGCTTTGATTTTATTTCGTATTTGCCTCAATAGCCGCTAATTTGGGGCTTTAGATTATTTTTTCTTTTAAGAAGTAATTTTAGGTATATTTCATTTCTGACAGGTTCTTTTTTTTTTTTCGTAAAAATCTTCCTGATTTTTTCTTGAAGGTTGGCAGGTATGCTCCATAGATTCATGGATATGATATACATCAATGTTATAACCTCCAACAGTTCACATTTAAATTCCAAGTTGAAAAAAGTTTAAAAATGGCCTTTTTAAAAATAAAGGACTAAAGCAGCAAGTAATAGTAAAATTTCCCCAAAATTAAATTCCCTTTTTAATAAGAAAAATGGAGCCCCATGTATTTTGCACAAGATGTAAAATGTAGAGTAAATGTCTTTTGGGCTGAGGGATTGGGTATTGTATGTGATGCTAGAAGGCACAGTAAATGTTGGTAAATATGCAATCTTATTAAAAAAGAAAGTAAACTTTTGTGACACCAGCTGATCTTTTAACGATATACTTAAACAAATCAGGTTGGCATATCCTGGTATTAAAGGCATTTATCAAATTTTGTGCTAAAGGGGGTTCCATTTTCATTATAATTAAATATTTCTCTTCATGTTAGATATTAATTATAAGAAAAGCAGCACACTTTTAGTTTAATTGAAGGTGCATTATACAGTGAATTGCTGTATTTTGACTTTTACCAATTGTGCTTATTACTTTAAAACTGATAGCACTAAAAATGCTCCACTCTTATCCAAATTACTCTGGCCATAAAATACATTTGCCTTTCACTTTGTTCTGCCCCATTCATTAATCTAGAAAAACTATATTTGATGTAGTTATCTGAAGCTATAAGTTATAGAATCTTTCCCCTGATGAATGTCTCAAGACTCAGAAAACCAAAATTCATTCATCCATGCAAATATGACAGTTATTTTATGTGATTAAAGTGCTCAGATATGGCTTGTAAATTTTATGTATTGATAATCATTAAAGTGCACTAATTATTGATGGACAGTACAAAGACTTTAAGCATGTTAGTGTAGATTTCACCCGAAATTTAGACATTTACTTTTATACAAATAATGCATGCAATTGTAAAATACAGTGCTGTCCCAACGAGAAGGCAGTTCATTTTTGAATAACGTTAAAGCTTGTTAGGAGAAAGGTTGTCATATGCAATAGCATGAATGGCGATCACTGTGGATGGTTTCCCCACTATCATTTTCGGTACAGAACGACAAACTTAGAACTAGAATCTTCTCTAAAGAAGCCAGTCGTTTTGTTTACCTTTCAATCTATCACAGGCGCTCAAGTGATCTTTTCTTTTCCCATGGGGTTTACTGTCTTTTGTAAACACGGGAGTTGTGCTCCGAGGCAATCTGCTTTTTTCATCCCACTATGTTCCCAAGTCCCTCATTTTCCTTTCACGGCATTTTTTGCTTGGCATTGTCTTCTGTTTGGTGCAGCTTGCCAAATATGGCCCCAAAACAACCAATCTCTCTATATATATCCCCTAATTCAAAGAACATACTCATTCAAAACCACGCGACTTGACTGCCAACTCGTGGGAGCCAGACTATACAAGTATGTTATGGAAAATTTATCACAGGCAGTTTTTAATCGCGACTTTTTAAACCTGTTGAAATTCATGAATTTTTAGATGAAGTAACTAAGTTAGCAATTTGAATTTTCTTAAGTATGAGAGGTTGTGTAATCTTAATGTACAAGGTTTTCATGTTTTATTGTTTCATTTAAATTCTTTTTGGGAATGGATAACTTGATTAAAGGAAAAATATTTATAAAACATGTCATCAAATATTGTTACATTTGTAAAACTTTGTTTTAAAATTATTTTTTGTTATACAAAAATATTTTTGAACCATCACTGCAATTACTCGCAAGTAGCAGTGACGTCTCTTTTAAAGGAACTGTGCAATTTTTATTTCGTACTTCATTAAACAAAAGTCCAATAATTCTAAATCAATGACTTTAATCATTTCTTTTTGCAAAGTGTAATAGAATTTATCTTTATCTAATATAGTCTAAAACTATTTGGATAGCTGTAATGGAATGAAATATTAGAACAATTTATTTCAACACGTGTGCATGATAAACTATTTTCAAATAAGAAATGTTAAAGTTATAGTGTTATTTTTAAAACTTTACCTCAACTATATTGTTATTCTATCTCATTTCCTTAAGGACTGGCTACTAAGTTGTTGACATTTTCTCGAGGAATGATGTTTAGATGAAGGAATTGTGCATATTTGTGAATAATTAAGTATATATCTGTAAAAAAACTTTCATAATATAGATGCTTCAGTATGAAAGAGTTTAATCCAGATTGTATTTTGAGCCTACTAGTGTGGATCATGTTTGTAAATATAGGAGTGTGAGAATTGACATACTGAATTTTAGAATTTGTTAAATGCATTTTTTTGTTGAACTCGTAGCTTGTATGACTCCCCTTGAGGCTTGTGAAACAAACAGTTGTACTGTTGCCTAGTTCCTGTGTTAATTATGCCGCTTAATATCTAATATTTAAATTGATGTGATAATTATGGTGTTGGATTACGTGTGGAGCCAATGCACATACTTTTAAGAGGTTTATGTTGGAGTGTATGAAGAATTGCATATTGATTTTCTAAGTTTATGAATTTTGCTCAACTATCTTGTCATGCCAAATGATTTCCAATAACTAGTTCTAAAGTAATCGATGAATATAAATAAAAATGACTGATTAGGATTTTATCCATTTGGATATGAGTTTTTTAATATGAAATCTGGTCTATAAAAAAGCGTTGTTCTTTTTAAATGTAACAAATTTTTGTCTTCAAAAATATTTCTCCTACATTTTATTATTTTAAAATGCATTCTAGCAATAAAAGTATATTTGTTTAAAAATATATTTTTGAATCGGATCTAGACATTTTTATTTAATTTACCATTTTTATGCTTTATTTTAAATAAATTTTAAATTGGAATATATTCTTTCAAACAGTCATTAAGTATGAACTTTTATGGTTTGTAATTTATGTTGTAAAAAGAATCCTGAACTTTCTATTTGCAATGAACTTTTATTTTCAATTAGGAATCAGCTTATTTTACTTTAATTATATTTTGTACATTTTAAAAAAAATCTGCATAATTATGTAGTAATGTGCTTGTGGGCTAATGAATTATTTCTGATTTTGTGAATTTTATATCAGAATTTTTTTTATTCGTAACTTTATATTGGCCCTTTAAGAAAATATTAAATCCCCATCAAGTACCAATATTTTATGTTGTCGTTTTTTAATACCTACATATTAGGCTTGTTTATTAGTTTGTGTGCTGTTATGGTGTTGAAATGTTATATGCATTGGAACTACTACCTAAATGATAAATATTGTACATTATTTTACTAATATATTGATTTATCAGGCTAACTGGAAATAAATTTTATTAATAATGTTATTTTGCTGTTTCGAGTTTTGGCATGTCTCCTTACAATACTCAGGTTAGATTTTTGTAAAACATAGTTCACTTTTCTTCAAATATATATTTTTTTTTCACATGACACCGACAAAGTGCCTAGTGGTAGATGAGCTGCAAATATTAATGAAGTTTATTCGTGTCAGTTTAAAACGAGTATCAAAAATGACTCAGACGTCTTATGCTATTTTCAATCCACATTTTATAAGGATTGATATTTGATTTTTATATACTCGCAGAATTAAAAATGCTAGCACACTGAGGTAAAAACATTTTTTTATTTAGAATATATAGAAATAACAGTTCATTAGCTTTGGCTGACATTAAATATAGTTGCAATTTTAATTGGATGAAATTCAAATGGTTAAAGCTATACGAAACTAAATGTAAGTTTTATAAAGAAAACCTTACAAATATTTAAATTATAAGTTTGATAATGCAAAGAAAAATTGTCAAATTAGTGTATGCATGCAAGAAAAACATCACATTTTCACCCAAAGAATTATAATTCATTTTTTATTGGGTTTTAATTCATGATAGAAATACAAAGGTATTTAAATATTCATTTAGGCATTCTTTAAATATATGCTGATTTAAAATGTACAAAATCCAAACAAAACAAGTCTGCAAATGCAATTAAATATTGGAATTACCAAGTATCAAAACTTAAAAGTGGCACTAAGTTTTCAGTTACTTTACCATAAAAAATCCATTGTATACACATTTAAGTCTTGTCACATGTGCCTTAGAGAAGGAAAATAGAGTTTTGGCCTTCAGAACAGTAAACATGGACAGCAAAACACATTTATGCAAGACTGCACTCTAGGCATTGTTGATGCGAATGACAAACTTAAAAAATAAAATAGGCCATTAGATTGTAATAAAAATATTTTTACTGCAATAGAGGTATTGTCAAAAAGTAACCATTTTTAGCATAGCACGTCAAATTAAAAAATAACCAGTTCCTATGCATTAGAGGGTGGATTGAAAAACGTTTTCCAACTCAAAATCCACATGTATAGAAAGGATACCTTTTAGCATTCTGAGTTGTAAAAAAATTTCAACATTCATCTTTAGCTGTCTGTGGCATTGAAAATTTTACTCATTACACAGTAAAGAACATCCAAATTGATAGGAAAATTTCCTTTTTTCGATTGTGCGCAAAAACATGTCCAATTGACTAGAAAAAGGAACCAAAATATAAAAATTGCAGATAGTATATATTAACATAATTCAGTAATTTGAACCACGAGTCTGTTCAGTTATGTTGGTGGCTTGGAGATTTTTCCTCCTGTCATGAATTCGAACAAACTACCATATAAGACGTCCAGGAAGTTAAAACCTCCATCCCCTTTAAAGACTTGCTTGTATTTATGCTCCAAATCAGGAGTGGGGAACCTTTGGCCACATCTGGCCTAAGTTCTTGACACTGAATCCAAATTGTACAGAACAAATGCTTATTTTAATACATTTTTGTTTGTATTTATATTTGATTTTTAAAATGAACGTATTTAAAATACCATGGAAAATAAGTTTCAATGAAATAATCTTCCCAGATTGACCAGCAAAATTAGAACATAGTAAGCCACGAGGGCTAAATTCAGTTGCTACTCATTTAATTCTAATGCAACTACAATATCTTACAACGAAAGGTTGACTTTGAGAATCATGACGTCCTACTCAAATTAAATTACAGCTTCACATAGTTAATATCATCAAGGCACCTATAAGAACTATAGATGGAACTGATTTCTCAGTAGATGACGTTTAAAGTCGTTTCATGCTAAGAAAGATCCAATTGAAATATGGAAAAATACAGACATGCCTAAAAATGGCTTTCTTGCTTTTCAACCACTTATTGCTGTGAATCTACATTCCATCCTTAATCCAAAATCGAGGCACCCTTAAGATCACAAATGATTGATACCCATCTAGAGCATCAACTGAAACTGGACCTATGCTGCAACCAAATATTTCCAACAGACAGGTCATTAAAAAATTAGTTTAAAATTAACAAATAGTTTTCATTTATTGAAATTATTAAGTACATAGTAATTAGATTTTTACAAAATAAGTACATCTAATTCAATTTCTTGAATGCAGTTTCCAATGTGAAAAAGTTCCCCACTCCTGCTCCAAATATTCAAGCCAACAAAGGCAGCTAAAGATGTTAACTGAGATGGCTAAGATTTTGCAGGATTTACTTGAACCTACCAATAACTTTTTCCCACTCAAACTAAAATAGAAAACAATTTTGCTTAGTTTTTGATCACCCTTGTATTAATTGTGCATGCATGCCACAATTGTATTATATATATTACCACATTCAATGATATCGCTTTTTGAATCTTAGCCCTTTTTACCAGCAATGGTATTAGCAACAATAATTCCAAAAAGTGCATTCAGAAAAAATTTGAAATTTACTCAAGTCTATTAATATTCGATTGGTTGATAAATATAATTTAACATAATTCAGATTTTCAAGATTCTGTTGAATGTTATCTAGGATATTTTTTTCTATTTTATAAAAATTAAAAAATTTTGATAGAAAATCTCCCTTTATTTTGTACACAAAAATACAACCATTGTTTATTAGTGTTCCTGTGAGACACTTCATAGATATAATGCATGGCAATGTTTTGGATGAAAAATAGGTTTTAATATAGGCAACTTTACTTAACCCTTTTTAAAAATAGGAACCAACAGTTGATATAACAGCACCAGAATTTTTACAAGATTGAAATTTTGCATTTGGTTAAGAACTTTTAATATACTGCTACAAAATACTATTTTATATGTGCATGTTTTACATAAACTCATTACCTAAAGATGTTTCAACTTAAAAATTAGGACTGCAAAAATTACTTAATACTGCTTTAATCAACTACAAAACAAACATGATTCTTTGAAAAATCAAGAATGTATTGGTTTAAAATTATTACAATTGTTTTTTAATGTATAATTATTAAATGTTTGAAACAGGTAAAAATTATTACACAATTTACTAACTATTAGTAATATTTAACTGAATCAGGTTTTGTGATGACTGCCTTACTGTAAAGTGCAGATTTAACACAAAAACTAATTTCATGACTCATTTTAACTGACAACCCTTTGGACTGATTAAAAGTGCATAAATTATGAAAGCAAACTGCAAAACTCCCAATATCAAAATTTTATTTGCACGAGTCCATAAGATTTAGTTTCTCATGCAACAAAGTAACCCTATATAAAAACAAGTTCACAATTCACATGTCTACAACGAAAACTGCTAAACACAAAGTCTGTTGCTATAGAAATGGACCTATCCAATTTTCATAGGGATGCTTGAAAGAAAGGTATTAAAGTTTGTCACATTAGCACACTTGATGACAAATTGGAAAATGTATAAAAGATTTTTACTTGTCAACGAGAAAATATATTCTCATAAACTACCTCTTTTCCACACCAAATTTGTAAAAACAAAGTAAATTTAAAACATCCTGAAATTTGCCCCAACTCAAAATGAAAGAGCCCTGTTTCTATAGCGACTGCCACCACCAGACTCGGTGTCGGATTAGTTCATATTTGGAAAAAGCTGCAAACTTGAAGTAAATGGATATACACACAAGAAAAGTTTTACTTATTCAGAAGAGTACCTAGGGAGGAATCGAATCTGTGCCACCTCCAACTCAAAGGTTGCTAGCATAGTGGGAAAACCCACTGAGCCCTGCAGCTTCGATTGGTGTCGGAAGCAGTTCTCGCGGTAGACTGTACCTAGATGTCCATAACAGAAGTTATAATGTGATTTGATACTTTTCAAATAAAAAGGAGCGATTTCAATGTAATAAACAATCAAAGGAACTTTTCCTTTAGAATAGCATTAATGTAACATACATTTGAAGATTGTTTTTAACATGATTTAAAGAATAAGTGTATTTTATCACAATAAAATATACTCATTTGAGACAAAACAATAACATCTTTTACATGAAGAAAAGAAAATGTGATACAGTGCGACTCCAACGAGAAGGCAGTTCACCTCGGATTAGTTGATTTCAGAATAGGTGTGAAAACAAGTTAAAAGACTGCCACACTCAAAAGCATGAATGGCAATCGCCGTGGGTTGCTTTCCCCAGGCCAACTCGTGATCAATGCTATCGCTTTTGGAGCCAAATGATTAACTTAAAACAGGAATCTGCGCTAAAGATGAAAAGTGTAGAAGGGATTTGTTTACATTATCATCAGTCATCTAATTTTATTAATACTCTTTCAAAACCATGTAACTGCCTTCTTCAGGTGCCACACTATATGGGTTTACTACTCGAATCCAGATTGTTATAATTGTGAAGTCTCGTTTTTAATAATCAATTATTTCTGACTTTTTCATTGCTTTAAACAAAATATATATGATGACCATTTTTAAACTTATTTAAATTTTAAAAAATATGCATAGTACATTTCAACTCTAGATCCCATTAAAAAGGTGTAATGTCCAGAGCAAAAATACAGTTGAACCCGACTTTAACAAATCCAACTGTGGCTTTCAAAAATCGTACAATCACAGAGATGGATGGTCAAGTGTGAATATTAAATGATTTCCCCACCTTAATAAATGTGAATACCAGGATGCTAATTTTTCTTCACAAGACAATTAAAATACCCAATCATGAAAATTCATTTCTATTACTTAATTCATAGTTTCGTATTCTGGACTGCGCCACCAGAAAGTTCAGAAAAAAAGCTTAAGATTTTGATTGAAATGATTCAATAAATTACGAGTATTTCTCTGTAAGATTGGAATTTGACACAATTTTGTTGGGACTTAGAATTAAGTACATTAAGTTAAGGTTCCACTAGATTTCCTTCTTAGGTGGTTCAGTTTGAATTATTTTAATTTCAAAATTATATTGTTTATATAATTTGTGTTAAAAGTCATTTATGTTTAAAACCCTATCTTGGTACAATTCAGTAGTTGATAAAAATTGCATCTTTCTGTGACCTTAGTGGACATTTATGAGCAGATTTCCATTCTTGTTACTGTTTTCCACAACCAAGAGAATGCAAACCATTTAATTTAAAAACAATTAATTTATTAAATGCAAACAAATGGAACATTGAAACTGAACGACTGTCCAGATGCTTTTTAAATGTCTTGAAAAAGCAATGAATACATTTTCGACATATGTATTTTGTGGAAGAAATAGCAAATATTAATAAATTTTCAGTAGAAAATAATCTTTACAATTTGCATGGGCTATTAGGACAGGAAGAAATAAAATTTATGCTAATTACTTTACAAAAACATAACTGCCTTTTGTAGTTCAAGATTGGGCGTTTTAAGTATGTTAAGGAAAAATAAATGTCACAGCAAGTGCCTGAAATATGAAGACGAAAAAAATTGTTGCCAAATCAATTTTGCTTAAAAATTTTCAAAACCCCAGAAAAATAAGGTTATATATTCTCAAGAAAAAATTATGGTATCAAAAACTGTTTCAGCTTGAGCTTAGCTGCCACTTGAGTTCAGAGAAAGTTTATGCTTCCGTTAAAACAAGTTTATATAAAATTGATGAATGTGAAATCAAATCAAATGAACAAATTGATAGCATCCGTGGTAATGTAAAAAGGCTCATTTCATACACCTAATGGTATGTACTGAAACAGAAAATAGGTATGGCACTCACAACTAATGCATTGGGTAAAAACATGAGAAACTAGTGTAACAAATAGCCCAAAAGCAATACAATCAAATAATTTCTATTTTCTTCCAGGAGATATTTTTAAAGAAAATTAATGAGCATGTAATATTCCAATCATTAATTCTATTTATAACTTGTTTAGAGACCATTCTTCCCAACTGCATGGTTAAAGAACCTTTCAAAACTGTTTGTGTAACTGGATAAGAGGTTCAACTCTGCATTTACTTAGTAACTATTTTACAGATTAAAAGAGATGTGATGAAATAATAATGATGAATGGAAATATAATCGAAATACATTACAATAACATTTCGATTCAGGAGTAAAAATACTGCTAATCCTAATTTAAAACACTTATTATAACTGAAACAAAAGGTACAGAAGAAATTTGAAAACTCTCTTCTGGCAATTTATCAAATTAATCATATGCAATTAATGTTCCTTTTCTCAGAAATGCTTTAAAGGCCAACCAGTTTTAACTGACATTAAATGTAAATTTAATAATGAAATTAAATAAAGTTGGTTTCGAATGCATATTAAACATTTATGCCACTTGAATCTAGGATTTAGGTATTTGAATTCGACAAGAGCAGATTATTAACAAGTTAGAATATTAACATAATATAGAAATGCTTTAAAAGGTATTAATTTCTCTCTGTAATATTTACACAAACCTCACAAAAAGATACACAATCTTCACCTTGTGTGTGCTATATACATATGTATACTCAACTAGAAAAGTGAATAAAAATTTGAACCAATATTCATTACTTGGATCCTCCAAATCCAAAATAAGTATACAGTTCTTTATAAAATAGTTCACACATGCCTTGAACGATTTCAACTTGGTCCAATGAGCCACAATCACAGTTAGGTTTGCAGCTCTGGGGTTTAGAACTCTCTTTACGAGTCTTGGTTTTCACCTTTCTTGTTTTGACTACTTGACTACTTGAATCAGTGTCTGAATAGTTACTTTCTGCACTTGGAGTGTAAGTTTGCGGAATGTGTTCAGACGATCTGGAACTCAAATCAGAACTAGGCAAATGAACATTTATGTTGAAATTCGATTCACTAGATACATTTGAAGCACTATTTGCTTTATGTTTTTTTCTATTTGAGGCAATGGCAGTAGGCATAACCTTTCTCTTTTTCTTAGGGCTAATTGGACTACCACCGATGATACCACCAGGTTTTGGTTTCAAATCCAATGTCTTTGAAAAGAAACTGTTAGCATTTGACCGAATCAAATTAATAAGATCAGGGTGGATTTCTTGCTTGGACTCATTTTCTGAAAACATTCTTTTTTTCATGGGATTCTGCACAATATTGAAATTATCCTCGATTTCTTTGGACTTGGTGTCATCCACAGGCATTGCTACATCATGATCAACTTCTGCTAAAGTTTCAGAGGGTCTTGCTGTAATCTCATCTAAACACTCATTGCTAAGAAATCTTACTTTCTTATGACTCGTAGCATTTGTTTCTTGCATCAAGGATATTTTTAAAATTTTGTTATTCGCATTTGTCACAGAGGTTGATTCTAAGTTTTTTTTTGCACTTGCATGAATCCTATCCGATTCTGCTTTACTAGAATAAGTGAAACCACTATTTGGTGTTTGTTTGCAGTTAGATTCCTTCCCTGATGGAAAAAGATTTTCATTTGGTTTTGCTTGAGGACTTTTGGTAAGACTCTTTCCACAAATTTCTTGAGTGGTTTGCTTTGGTGCCCAAGTGACAAAGCTTTTGGTATCTAAGTTTGTTCTCTCTGAATTAAGATTACCATCAACTATAACAGAAACCCCAAATTGACTGTTTGCTTGAGATAACAGCTCATTTACAGTTTCAGATCTTCCACCTACTGGTGGAACTTCACTGAAAACTTCTCGAGCTTCCAATTTCATAGATGATTCAGACTTTGGAGAAATGTGCTTGCTTATTAGAGGCTCAGATGAATGAGGTTTGTTTGGAATTGTCTTGTCAGTCTGAAACAAATCAGTCATTTCTGGAATTTTAGTTCCTTGAGATAATACATGAACAGATTGTTTACTCGTTTTGAAAGCATGTAGTTTTGTTTTCTGCTGCTCTGGGGCAAATATTCTAGAATTCATGGCCGGCAAGCAATCGATTCTAGAATATTTTCGAACTGAATTCTTTAGGCTCGGGTTAACACTGGGAGCTTTTATTTTCTTTGCAGAACAGGATATAAGTGCAGCTAATGCAGATTGATTTTTACGCCGAACTGGTTGCTGGTTAACACTTTGTGAGGATCCTGGTATTGGATTTTCATCTAGATTTGGTTCTATACTGTCCTCTTGATTTGATTCAAGTGCGGAATTAGAAATATTCTTGAATTTTACTTCAGGGTTTGATCTAGTTGAAACTTTTGAGAGTATTATTTTCATATTTCCACATGGATCTTGTGGATATATGAAAGGTACAGAATTCAGTTCATCAGAAATATCTTTCATGCTTACAGTTTGACTAGTTGGGACTTTGGAATGTTCTGTTATCTTACTTTTCTCTGGATTTGGCTCCACAACAGAATATTCATCTTTAAGAACATTCTTATGATTCATTACTTCCTTTGTTTGTTGCATAAGGATTTGTAAGGATTCCAGTTTAGTCTTTTCTGGC
Source organism: Meta bourneti (assembly GCA_933210815.1). NCBI lineage: Eukaryota > Metazoa > Arthropoda > Arachnida > Araneae > Tetragnathidae > Meta > Meta bourneti. The sequence continues at coordinate 96,798,146 of OW119929.1, read as the reverse complement.
CGAACTAGCATATGAACCGAATCAAGCTTATTTTCAGTATTTTGCAGTTCTATAGCTTCATTTGAGAGCAACTTTTTACCCGAGTCACTTAGCTCACAATTATTTATTTCAATTTCATCATACTTTGAAGAACTTTTCCGTTTCATTTCCATCAACATTTTAAAATATTCTCTTTTTCTGGTATTTCTTGATAATTCTGTCATTAAAGTTTCCTCATCTAACTTCTTAAGTGCAACTCTAACATCTTTCACTTGATATTTTACCTGAGCCAATTCCATTTTACCTAGAGACTTAGTTTCTCCATTATCCAATTGTTTCATCGTGATTTTTGAAGATGAGACCATATTACATGTACTTTCTTTTTCAGCCTTTCTTTTTTCTGTCAGCTCAGATTCTAAATAATTCAAACTTGAAGCACTTTCAGAAGAGTAGATAGAATTTTTCATGGGGATCTCTACAGTCTGCTGAGAAGCTTTCAAGGATTTTTCTGCCTCATTAGACATGGGATTATCATTAACAGACTTATTTACAGTTAACTTTTCTTGGGGAGTTTGATTTGCAGTAGAATTAGCTATTTGTATTGTTTTTTGATGATTCTTAACTCCTTTGTTGGACAATTCAGCACTAGATTTTATCTGTAAAAACCTAGAATTGGGATTCTTTGTTTCACCTTTACTATCTGACAACGTAGCAAAACTCTTTGGATTTGTAGGATTTTCAAGCTGAAAACCAAGAGATTGGAGTCTTTTTCTATATTGGGAAAGAGTCAAGTCCAGATATTCTTCCTTCATAGATTCTTTGATGTCTACCATCGTCTCAATTTGTTGATTAAAAGTGGATTTTTTTTCACTTTCTAAGTTATTTCTGTCTTTGTTACATAATAAACTCCTTTCAGGAGAAATTTGAGCAGAACCATCAGATCTAAAGAGCTTACTTACAGGCCTAGGTCCAGAAGCATGAAAACATTTTTCTTGATTTGCAGACAAGGCAGATGCTTGTCGAATCTGAGAAATAGCATGGATCCCCTGTGATGTGGTTTCGCTGGATCCTGGAGGTGGATTTTGCTTCTGAAAACTTCTCTCGGCACCGTTCCTTTGATGGCCCACCGAAGTAAGCAATGGGTTATTTTCAGAAATATCCACATTAGTCGATTCAGTATTTTCTGAAACTTCAGGAATTGCAGAATTCAAAAGGTTCGACTCATTTCTTCTAAGATTATCTACTAACTTCGGCGTAAACTTTCTTTTTCGAGAAGAGCGTCTTATTGTTACATCTTTGGAAACATTTTGAGATTTGGGTACCACCAAAGTTTCGTTATTCTGCTCTATCGTGTTTCTTACAACTAATTCCAAATTATTCCTAAAATGAATGTTAGATATTTCAATTGCATTTTTTGAAATAGTGTTAGACGGTTGTTGTGCAGGTAATATAGTATTTGGAGAATTTAAAGTAACTTTTCTAGCTAATGATCCAGATTCGTCTACCCAATTTTCATTAAACTCATCTGTTAATTTATTTACAGAATTATTTAATAACAAGCCAGCGTTCTCCTGCAATTTCTCCATCTTTTCTTTGTTTTCGATTTTTCTATTATGACTAGTTTTAGATTCAAGTACACAAGTATTATCTGCTAAAGAATCAATGTTTTTGTTTTGATTAGCAATGGGCGAAACAGAGTAATGGCGATCTTTATTTGTAACGACATCTAATTCTGTCTGAAATAAATCGGCCATTGATCTTTGTTTTGTAGATTTTTCAGTAAGCCTTGTAATTGTTATATCAGGATATTCGACTGCTACATTTCCCCCAGAAAAGATTTGGCTACTTGTGCCCTTAGTTACAAAATTAGCATTTGAAAGATGATTTGATGTAGCTTCCTGTTTTGCAACTGCCTTGGATTTCTTGTTAAGGTTACCTGAAATCAATCTTTTAATCTTTTTCTTAAGAATCTTGGATTTTTCTGTCAACTTTGTCACTGTTATATCAAGGGATCCAACTGTTCTGTTTTCCCTCGGTAGGAATGAGCTGCTTGTGCTCTCAGTTGCAAAATTCGCATTGGAAAGCTCATTTGATGCAGCTTCTTCCCATTCTGCAACTGCCACGGATTCACTATCAATGCCGTCTGAACTTATACTTTTACTCCTTCCCACACGAGATTGAATCTTAACTGCAGCAGACTCCTCGGAAAAATTTACAGAAAATTCCTCTTTTTCGAATTTTGAAGACTCGTATGAATGTTGGTCCTTCAGTATGGTGGGAGTGCCAGAAAAATCATTTTTTCTAAAAAATAACTCTTCTGTAATTATTTCATCTACTTTAGTTGTTGCTGACAGAATTGCCGCATATTCCAAAGGCATTCTGGTGTCATTTTCAATTTGTATAGACATTTCGATATCCACTGAAGGGTGGCTTCCTTCTGTTTTAGTTAATATTGCATGCTCCTTCACTTCATCTTCAGCTGAATTTTTCTCACCAACATCCAGTTCAGGGTTCTCCGTCAGAGGTGCTTTTTCATCGACGTTTTTATTCTTTTCACAAGTCTCAACCAATTCAACTTTCTGGACACTGCAACCACTTGATTTGGACATGTCTGCAATGTTGCTTGTACTTCCCGTCTCGTCGTCAGAAAGATCAATCAGAGGAATACTGGCATTGCTTTTGGCAACATCTTCTTCGGAATCCTTCTTCTCATCAACACTAACAGTTAAAGGTTGACTGAAGGTAGTTCCCTTCGAGTCCGATGCCTCGTACATGACTATGTACACTTCTTCGAGGTCAATGAAAGGAGGCACGACGCTGAAGCTCAAGATATCGGAGTTCAGATCATTGCATTCCAGCCAACTATCAGTATCTGGATCGCGTATCCATGTCACAAAATGATTCAAGTCTGAATCTCGACTCTTTTCCAGCACCATCACGCCAGTTAACCTGTACCTGCGCTCATTAAGTGTGAAGTCCAAGGACTGAAGTTCCCCTTTTCCAGCACCACTTTCAAAATGAAAAATCAAACACTGTGGTAGAGTTTTATAGTTCAGAACCAAATTCTGATCAGGTTTCTTGCAAACTGGACACTGACACACAGAGATAGGAGTAGTGGGTTGAAATGCCGTCACTTTCGACAAAGTAATGATGGGTTTCGTGTGCTTACTGGCTCTATGATTATTGCACTTTTGGCACTCCAGGACAGAAGTAAAATCCACCTCAAAGAAATTCTTGACCAGTTTACTTTCAGCAATCAGATTGTAAAGTGAGCAAAAAGCAGAGTCGGGCTCACCATCTTTGTATTTCAGTCTGGGTTGCAAATACTTAAGCGATGACTCTTGGATTTCTTTCAGCATACCTTTAGCTTCTTGCATTCTTACTTCAATGTTATTCGGATTAGGGAAATCATTGAGGAGGAGGATAGCTTCATCATACTTTTTAATTATCTTCCCGACTTGAGAGGGACTGCCGTCACTGAGAAGACGTCGCAGAGATCTGTTATGAACCAATAAAGACATGGATGCATCTAGCCAACATATGTTAGAATTATTTTCCCACATCAGATAGCTTAGTGTCAAAAAGTTTTCTCTTGTGTCGAAAGTTCTAAATTTGGTTGGTAGAGTGGGAGAATCTGTGGCATTGTGATCCAAAATCATCAGCCGGCTACGGATGGAATCTCTGCGAATGGTTTCTGGATCATCATTCGCTTCTTCTGAATCATCTCCACTCTCTGTGGAATTGCCTTTGTCCTTCAATTTGCTAATCGCATTATCAAGCCTCTCAATTTGCTTTGAAGGAAGAGAGCTTGTGACTGAGGGTTCGGTGGGAGAACCTTTCGATGAAGAATGTGTAGACATCTTAAATCGTGTTTCCCAAATGGCAACCAAGCATCCATTCACCAAATCTGCAAAAGTAAAATATAAGTTTAAAATATTTGCATGGTTGGGGTCAAAAAAGAAATATATTTATTTCAATAAAGCAAATTTTATCATTAATTTTTTATATTGACTGTTATAGTCATAGTTTTCAATCTCTAGAATATAAATGCAACTTAATTAAGTCGGTCACTCATTCATAAATGCACTCATAGTTTAGATCAAGAACCAAATCACTCATAGTGGAAATATACTGTTGAGTAAAACTTAAGAAATACTATTTTTTATGAAGGTTACAACCTCAACGAAACAGGCTGTATCAATTTGATTAATGCAGATCTTTAAAAGAAAGTTGGTGTATATCAGAGTATATTAGTGATGAGCTATATAAAATATAGCTAAAAAATACACATGCATATGAAAAAAAAGCAACTGGGTCTTACTCAGGTCCCACCCTCCCCAAGTTGATGTCACTGATAAAAACAATCGAGTGCAGAAAATCAAAATTGAAAGTAGGGTAGAAAATAAAAGATTTTATTACAAAACGTAAATGTCACAATCCTTAACTTGCATACCCTGTTAACCAAAAGAACCAGGAATAAACAATGAAGTGAGGAAATCGGTAATAAAATAACAGTGAGAATTGAGAGTTCCATGAACTCGAAGATCAATACTTTTTGCTAATTGTTCGCGAGCTGTAACAATTGCTGTTTTTTATTAGGATCTTAAACTGTCATGTTGAATGGATATCCAAAAATCAACACAGCTATAAAATTCTCAGAACAGCAATTTCAAAACGAAAATAAATATCACGAACTAGCAGTTATGAAGATTTTGTTCAAAAGGAAAGGAACATGCATCCAGATGTAACTAGGCTAGTTTCCACCCGGGGCAAGAACTCGCCTTGGGGCCCCAACCGACCAACCAAACGAAAAAATCCAACAACACCTGATATAGCTGCAACACATTAATTCCACTAGTCCAAATTTTTATATTAAACAAAGATGGTAAATGGATTAATTTGCAGCAATTTCATTTTTAGTGCAAGATAAAATACCTAATTAATTCTAAGATATTTCATTGACAAATAATCTAAGAGTAGCATGTTTGGTATATTCTTTCATACTTATAATCACTGCAAATTAAATGAAAAGGTTTTATCAAATGATACCGGGATATGTGTGGGCTGCATCAAAATCAAGACTGTTGCTTCAGAATAGGATATTTAATTATGATAAATACAGAGGATGTTCAGACATTTTTTAAATGATTTTGAAGAGCTGTAAAAAAAATTGTATGCTACGAAATAATTTTATTTTCGCAGCAGTTAAATACACTGCTGGCCACCGTAAATGCAACACCCTGAAGGAAGCATGCAAATAATATGAAATTTACAACATGCATTAGCGGAGGTGAGATATGCAAATGATTAGAATTTCAGAGCAGACGCATATCACGCGCGCCTGTGGCGCCACTTCAAAGCGCTATTTAAGGCTTGGAGATTTCGACGATTTCAAGTACGGCAATTGTGTTTTTCTTGTGGTTTTTTAAAAAAAAACGATCAATTATGCCTCGTAGAAAACAGCGATCATCTTTTGATCAAGTATCCGAGTTCGACAGAGGAAGGATAGTGGCCTACCGAGATTGTGGATTATCTTTCAGGGAAATCGGTAGTCGTGTTGGACGAAACCAAACAACTGTAATGGGGATATGTGATCGTTGGATGCAGGAGGGTACGACGGACCGACGTGTTCGATCGCATCCACCTCAGTGCACCACTTCACGTGATGACAGGCATATTGTGCGTATGGCAGTGACGGATCGCTCAGCCACATCACGAACCATAGCACAGCACATTCAGTCTGTACCGCATCATTCAGTGTCTGCGCGCACCATTCGACGCCGTTTACAGCAGAGTGGTCTGTCCGCAAGACGTCCATTGCTTCGTCTACCCTTGATGCAGAACCAGACGTTTCCGCCGCCAATGGTGCGATGAAAGAAGGATGTGGACGGCAGAATGGAATGAAATTGTCTTTACTGACGAGTCACGCTTCTGTCTGCAACACCACGATGGTCGGATTCGAGTCTGGAGACACTGTGGAGAGAGGATGCTGAACAGCTGCATTATGCACCGCCACACTGGTCCTGCACCGGGTATTATGATATGGGGCGGTATTGGATATCACTCTCGCACTCCTCTAGTACGCATTGCCGGTACTTTAAACAGCCAGTGCTACATCTCCGAGGTGTTGGAGCCAGTTGTCCTTCCTTACCTTCAGGGCTTGCCCACAGCCATATTTCAACAGGATAATGCGCGACCACACGTGGCACGCATTGTCCAAGGGTTCTTCGTCAATCGCCAGATTGAATTGCTTCCCTGGCCAGCTCGCTCTCCGGATCTTTCGCCGATAGAAAACATGGTGTCCATGGTTGCTCAACGATTGACCCAGAATACATCCCCAGCTGCCACACCAGATCAACTTTGGCAACGTGTGGAAGCTGCTTGGTCTGCTGTACCCCAAGAACACATCCAAAGTCTCTTTGAATCAATGCCGAGGCGTGTGGCAGCGGTGATCTCCAACAATGGCGGCTACTCTGGCTACTGATTTTGGCAGGAACACACTTCACAGAAGTCTATAAATTTAATCATTTGATACTTGGTCAACATGTTATCTACAAAATAAATTTTGTTGTGATATCTCTTGTCTTTCTTGGTGTTGCAATTTGGGTGGCCAGCAGTGTAGTTAAAGTATAACTTATTGTCTGCTAACTCAGAGTTTTGTTTACTTTCAAAATGGCCCTTTTAAATAAGCAATGGATGGAAGGCTATGTTTCCATTCTTTCCGAAGAGAATTATGCTTATTCAATTATTCAAAACTGCTGTAAAAGTCCTGTTTTTTCTATATCTAAAGCTACTGTAAGTAATATTATTAATGAGAAAGGAATAAATACGTAAAAGTGGAAAAATACTTTCAAATACACTACCTGACATTGAAAATGCAACACCCAGAAGGAGTGCGCAGAACTGGATGAAATTTACAGGGTAGACGCAGCTCACCGAGATATGTAAATGATGCAAACTGCGCAGCTGTCCCACGCATGGCGAGTGAAAAACCAGGGAAGGAACCTGCAAAAGTGGTCAGTTTTGCGCTGCTCTGTTTGCCAGGTAAATCAAATTGCAATTTGTTTTTGTGTCTCAGGGGAAACGTCAAGTAGCGGAGAATGCAAGGACGCCGCCAATCAAGACAGTTCCAGCAAACACACGACTTCACGAGGGGTATGGTGATTGGCAGGTTGGTCCATACGTCAAATCTCAGCAGATACCCACCTACATGCGTCCACGGTGTACCGGTTGTGGCACAGATGGTTGGACCAAGGGAATGTGGCATGTTTGAGGGGTTCCGGTGCAGCCAAAGTGACGTCAGCACGCGTGGACCGACGTATCTGCCGGCAAGCATCGGTGGCCCCACAACCCACGTCTGTCGCCCTTTTGCAGCACGTGTAAGACACCCTTGATGCTCCCATATCGTCCAGGACCATTAGCCGCCGATTGATCGCTGGCGGCCTGCACTCATGGCGCCCATAGAGACGACTACCATTGACCCAACAGCACAGACGTCTCCGTTTGCAATGGTGTCGGGATAGAGCCATGTGGACGACGGAATGCCACAAGGTGGTGTTCTCAGATGAGTCATGCTTCTGTGTTAGCAATGATAGTCGCTGTGTACGAGTCTGGCGCCGACGTGGTGACAGGGCCAATCTGGCCGCATCTGTGGAACGCCATACCGCGAGACAACGCGGTATAATGATTTGGGGCGTCATTGCCTACGATAGCAGGTCACCTCTGGTCCATATTCAGGGCACTATGACGGCCCAACGATACGTGGATGACATGCTGCAGCCGGTGACACTACCTTCCCTTCAGGGGGTGCCCAATGCCATTTTCCAGCAGGATAATGCCCGGCCGCACACGGCATGCATCAGCCAACATACCCTGCAAGGTACCCAGGTGCTTACCTGGCCAGCTGTCTCCCCTGATCTCTCACCTATTGAACATTTCTGGGACATCATTGGACGTCGCTTGCATGCGTTGCCACCGGCACGTTCAGAAGACGAACTCTGGCAAATGATTGATAGGGAATGAGCAGCCATCCCTCAGGACACCATCCGCACACTCATTGAGTCTGTACCTAGATGTGTTGCTGCCTGTATCGCCGCTCGCGGTGGTCTTACAACCTACTGATCAAACGTTCTTGCTGCTCAGTGGTAATAATATTGCAATAAAGATCACTTATTGCTCGTTGCTGTCTCTCTCTGCCAAATTTCATCATTTTCTGCCAACTCCTTCTTGGTGTTGCATTTTCAATATCAGGTAGTGTATGTATCCAAAAAAGAAAAGAATTTCTGAGAATATTTGTAAGGTAAGATTTTAAATTTTAAATTCAATTTTAAAAGAGAATCCGTCAAGTCAAAGGACTATTACAAAGTCATTAAAAGTTCAGTTTCAACTGTAAATAAAATAATTGACAGTGATTTGAATCTTAGAAAGGCCAAAAAATACAATGTTCAGTGTCTATCTCCACGACATACTGCAGAAAGCAGAACTCACTGCAGAATTCTGTATGAGAAGCATTTAGCTGGAGAAAGATGGAAAAATGTTGTGACAATAGACAAGGCGTGGGTTAAAAGATTGCAATAAAAAAGAACAATTTATTATCATAAAAGAGGAGAAAAATCTTAAAACGTGGTTCAACATTGTAACTTTAACGTGAGAACTTTCTCTAAGAGATTTATGATTGTTGCCGGTCTTGCATATAATAAAATTAAAAGTAAAAAGAGGGGGAATGTAAAAATCAACTCCCACATACTATCAAGACCATATTTTATCCCCACTATTCAAAAAAGAAGTACCATATCTTTACCCAAAGTGCCAACAATCAGAATTGCATCAGGATAAAGCAAGCAGCAACACATCTAAATCCACTATTAAATTTGTAGAAAAAAATGGAAGAAACTGGTATCAAGTCAATAAATACCCTTTACTGATATTCCTGCTAAATCTCCAGATGTCTCATCCTTTTGTGAGAAAGGGTGATACAAAAGTCCAAAAGCACCTCTTTTGTGCTTTTGGACTTTTAAAAAGAGAATTATCGAAACGTCGACCGAAAACCATTCAAGGATTTTGGAAAACTGTGCAACAAGAATTAATAATAACAGATTTTACTGAAGTTATTGTCTTGAGTATTATATTTTAGACATTTTTCACAATCTCTTAATCTATTGACAAAATGTGAAAAATTAATTTAAACACAGAAAGCTCGAACTAAAACTTAACTTTACGGGCTTTTTCGGCTGCAAACATTTTTACAATGTCCTCAAAAGATAGCTTTGAAGCTAACTTGTACTCTATTGATATGATGCTCAGGTTGGTTAGTCGTTGTTGGCCTGTTAAGTTTCTGAGGTAATTTTTTATGATCTTTAGTTGCTAAAACTCCTTTGATTTGAGGCGACTGTGACTGGTATTGTAAGGAAAATTCTCAATGCTGTCGTTATGTTGGTGGACGCGTCTTCGAGTCTGTTCTTGTATATTAACGTTAGAAGACCTGATGGTGTAGCTGTTTTCATATTAGGGCTTAAATTCAAGGCATAATACTTAAAACTCTCCACTTCTATTGTCTGTCTTCTTTATATGTGGTAGCTAACTCAAGTTCCTGGTTCTTCAATTCTTCACCATTCATTGTTTCAAACCGAGCTCCATTGAGGAAACCTAATAAACTATTCATGTTTTGAATGACTTGAAACCTTTGCCTCAGTTCATTCAGAATCCGATCTATTACTTGTATAATCAATAATCTGAACTTTTTTCTTCTGAGAATTCAGAGCTTTCAACTTCGCCCTTCTCATCAAACCTCCGCTTCTTCCTCCGTACTTCTTCAAAAAGAGGATCTAGGTTTACGCTTTCCTGCTATTTCTTCACACATTCTACATTTAGCTCCTTTTATAGTTTTTGTAGTCTACTAATACGTTTTCCTCTTCATTTTTTATCATAAGTAAATATCTATAGTAAAAAAAATACTCAGCCAATTTAGCGCCCCCGGCAGATGCCCCATCTGCCCCCTCTAGTTACGTCTCTGGGTACAGCTGCAGTCTCCGCCGCGCGGTGTGGCAACGCTTTTTTTTGGCGCACTTTTTATGTCGCCACGGAAATCTTCCAAAATTGAATATATACTGCCATACATATGGATGAAATATATAAATCTTGATAAAACAACATTTTGACAAGTAAAACACTGCAAATATGGATTAAATATACCCAAATTTACAAAAAATATTTTTTAACGGAAATCACATCTTGATTAGTGAAACATTGCAAAACTGGATTAAATATACACAAATATGCAAAAAAAATTTAACGGAATTAAAGGTCGAGCAGTCGCATCAGGTTGTATTTTTCCTGTCTATTTTGTTTTATTAGTTATCTTATTATTTCTAGTATACCTTATTTCTTAAGATGCCTTCATTTTTAGTGTAGTCGATAAGTTTCAAGAGAATTTTTCTCGCAACTTAAAGTTTACTTTTTCTGGTGGTAGACAAATTTTCGGGACTGAGGGAGTTGGTAATCGTTTTTGTTTTTTTTTTGTTACGAGTTGTGTCGCGATAAAGAGCTTTTTTTAACTTTTTTAAAGGAATCGGGGGTAAAGATGTAGAATCCGGTGCATGTTTGTCGCCAAATCAAGATGGCATAAAGCCAGTATATTCATTAAAAAATCATCGTGGACTTTCCTACGCGAAAAACCTTTTGCATAGGGTTGCCATAAAGCTGAATCAAAACATCAAGGTTACCATGTTTGGCGATAAATCGCTAGTGCCCCGGATTCGACATCTCCACTGAATCGGGATTAATTAAATCTAAATTTTCTTGCGATAAATGCAACGGGAAATGACGTTTTCTGTTAGGAATTCAGAGCGATGGATACATGTTGATTTGTAGAAATCGCAGGGATAATCCAAATCCGTGTCCAAACTGAAAAGAACAATCTATGCAAGAGCACTTGACCATATTGGAAATCGTAAAAAAATAGAACAATCTAGAAAAAAGAAGAATCGTCACTTTTGGACGCTGGCAAGGTTGCCATAAAAACACGAGAACCCTAACCAGAGAAAAATTCGGGTTACCATCAGCCGGCATCATTCGCTTAAAACTGCGCCAAAAGTCGTTGCCACTCCGCGCGGCGGAGACTGCAGCTGTACCAAATGTATGCATCTGATTGGGCTTCAAATGACTGAAAATTGAAAACATACTGAGTGATTAGATGGAAAATTTCGAAACCTATACACAAAATTCATCACTTTTATCCAAACCATTAAACGTAGGTTGATTGAGAAAAAAATTTATAATTTCTCATAAACTTAAATCCTAACATTCACTAAAACAAAATCACGTCGTCTTCCGAAATGTAAATAAAAATAAATTTACCGAAATACAATTACATTCGAGTTGTATTGTAACTTAACACAAAAATTCCTTTCTTGAAACTTTGGTGCGGTTTAAAAGCCAAATTAGTGAATACTTACTGCGCAGTGAAGTACGGTTTCTGACATTTCAGCGGTAAATTTGTAAGCCAACAAGTAAGAAAAACAAACGACACTTCAAAGGAAACACGCAAAGCTAATCAGGCGAAAAATTATAACATAAAGACAATATCACCCGTATTGGATGAAAACTTTTGCGAAAATCAAGTGATATCTTATATGTAAAACTTCCGAAAAACAACACGAATTATTGACTAAACAAAACAACCATTAATGATTAGTGAAAGTTACAGTTAAATTTGAAAATATATAAAAGATTTAAATTTTTGAAAGGCTACATCAGCAGCACAGATTGGAATTGGTATTTTTAATTAACATCACACTGGAACAACACACGGGCTATTGGTGACGGTCCGGGATCAATCCCAAAGGGAAAGATACGAGAATACCACGTAATTTTGAACCACGGTCAGATGACGAGGCAACACCTGAGTTGGCACCCCACTCTCCAAACTTCCACACCACGCTAACGTGAGGACATTTGATGCCACGACAGATTTAACATGCACCAGCTCCTTAGGCTTAGACTGGATTCGAACTCACAACCCTCCGGTTGCTAGTCCGTTACTCTTACAACCGGGTACCGCGGCCCGCACAGATTGAAATCTTACAGATCCTGCTGAAGCAACACAACAGATTATTGGTGCCCATCAGGGATCAATTCCGAAAGTAAGTACTTGATAAGTGTCCCACTGGAGCAACAGAATGGGCTATTGGTGACTATATTCTTTCGTGTCTTACACGATAAAAATGTTATGAATTGAAAACATGAACGAAAGTACATAATTTAAACTGTTATTTATTTCTTGCTGAACAAAATTGTTTTGTATCTACCCATCTGTGGAATTATATAAGAATAATAATTAAAATAAAAGATAAATTTTGAAACTTTTAAGAATTATAAATTAAATAAAATCGATTTGCTAAAAATAGGATTAAATCATTTCACAAACCTTATTATAAATGTGAACCAGATTTATGCGCTGTATGTTTTAAATGTTTGTTCATGTTTTAAAATATATGTAAAATCTTTCATTATAAGATTACATTTGACAAGTTTTTCTATCAAATATTTTTTCCTTGAACCTATAACTTTCTACTGGAATGGTGAAAAACAAATTGCCGTTCTCTCATGTGGAAAACGAAAACAGTGCTTAAAAGGAAAGTGAAATACTGTTTGGAGTATTTTTATTCTTGTTAATGAAACACATGCAATATAGCAAATTGGGAAAGGAAAATTAGAGAACGAAATGAAACTTCTTTTGTACTAATTCTAAACAATCCGCGCAGTTGGAAAAGTTCCTTTTGTAAAACCATTTACTTGACACCCTGATTTTTTTTTGCTTAGTGTTAAAATAAACCTAACATTAAAATTTAATTATTTTCCACTTTTAAAAGTTTCTTCTTCCTTATTTGTTTTAATCTTGAGATAAATTATACTGAATTAGATTGTTTCGAGAGAAAATATTTGTTAACATTTCAATGTTTATATCGTTCTTTAACTCGATAAATAAGCTTGGTGGTGATAAAAACACATTCCGCAGCGAAATGAAATCCTTCACTCTTTTGTTTTCTACCTGAAAACTTTTATTTCTTTTCCCTAAGTAGAGTACTAAGTAGAGCAGTAGTAGCTTTTCCCTAAGTAGTAGTACTAAGTAGAGCACTTGAACGCATTACATATACGTATTTGTGAAAATTTATGCACATAAAATATGCTCCTCAATCGAGGGAAACATTTATTTTCTACAATTTTTTTAAGCTGAAAAAAATTATTTTTTAAACATTAAATTTGTGATAACTTAAACACTTAAGGTATTATTCTTCAAACTATAAACATAATTTTGTATTTATGATTTTTAGAACTTTAAGTAAAACAATTTATTTTTATATACAAATAGGTATATACTTGTAACAAGAACTTGTAAAGATGTGTACCTGTTAAAATTAATAAATTCAGTTCTTATGAATTTAAAATTATTATTTTGTTCCATTTATTAGTGGCCAAATATGGCCCTTGCGTCATAAAACCCCAAAACCAACCAACCATCCATCTATTTATTAGTTTTCCCAAAGATGAAGAAAGAAGATGGCTAGTAAATGGCTAAATGTGTCTAGGAGTTTTATTCAGTGGATTTAAAATGTGATGACATTTTTTGACAAAAGTTTACTGTTTCTTATTTATTTTTCGTATTTATAAAATATTGTTTCACATGCCCAATAAGTAAAACAAATTTAATATTAAAAATCCTGCACAGTACTTTTGCACACTTAAAATCATAAAAAAATGTCAAGAGTTCTTTACATGATCACTGATAAATTTAAAATCCAAATATAGACACACGAGTGTAACTGATTTAGTTTTTGAATCAGAAATTTAAAATTGGGCAAAATAGCTAACTTCAATATATGGTTAAAAAGGTTTAGTAATGCAGGCCGGGTTCTGTCCAAATCTGTCCGCAAGACCGTATCTGAACTGCGGGTTGGTTAAACTAATCTAGAGGGCCCGGCCTGGTCTGCGGGCCTGATAAAAATATTTGGTGGGCCGTATCTGGACTCCGGGCCTGAGATCAATCTATTCACTGCAACCTATTTTACGCGTACTGTTTTTTGTATACGTGCTAGTTAAACTTGATCCCAACGAGTACTTAATGAATGAAAAAGTACTTCAGCTTCTTACATAACAACTCAAATAGCTAAAAACATTAAAAAGTAACACAAATTCAAGAAATATTCAATAGTTTATATATTCACATCGCTAACAATGTTTAAACGTAAATCAAATTCAAGAAATATTCAGTATTGGACACATTCGCATCGCTAACTTTTAATAAAACAATGTTGTCGCCAAGAGCGATAAAAAGTCAAAGCAATCAACCAAGCTGAATTTTCGAGTAGCAGTCACGTGACTACTAGCGACATGTTGGTCCCACTTTTTATAGCTCTGCTCAATAGCGATGCTGAGTCTACTTATATTTCACGTCTGTGATCGATCTCGGGCCGTCATCAATAGCCTGTTGCATTGATCCAAGTGTGACGGTAATTAAAAATACCTACCTATATAACACACCTTGAATTCGTCATTTTTAAAATAAGACTAATGTTTTTCCTGTTTTACAATGTAGTGCAGTGGTGCGCAAACCGTGGGTCGCGACCCCTCTGGGGGTCGCTTGAAAATTTTTGTGGGTCGCCAATTTCAAAGAAATTTATCCGACAATAAAAAATATAAGGCTTTTCTTCAACAAGTATCAGGTACCAGTAAAAGAGTGAAATGAGATAATGTTATTTATCAAAAAAGAACTACATTTTTTTACGAAAACAATTGTCTGTATTAGTATAGGACCTATACTTCGGCAACCGGCAGGCGAACAGACATAGTGATAAAAGATAATTGTCAATTTGAGATGCCCTTTACCTGCTCTCCGGTGGGATTCATATGCAACTTGGGTCGGTCTGACGTTTAGCAGTGGCCATCTTCACTACAGCTCTTTCAATCTAGGTGTGCACCCCTGCTATTTAGTCTTTATACTGTGATCACAGCTAGGACCATGCAGTTATTTCCGTCTGCCTCAGTAGTTCGGTTTTGCTGCGTCTTACATTCATTCAAGTGCATTCTGTAATTCTGTTTATATACTGCTTTTGCTAATTTTAAGTAAAATTTGCAATCGGGTATGTACATAACTTATTTTTTAAGTATAGGACAGTTCAGTAGCGTGCTCGGAGGGCAATAATAAACAATTAATTAAAAAATCAATATAGATATTAAAATGTTTATAAAGAAAAACTGTCTTTTTTAAATATTTTGTATTATTTTTTCGTTTTTGATTTTTTTCGAAAATCAATTATCATCAACTGATATTTCGTTGGAAACGTTACCAGGGTAGTTACTATTTTAAAACGTGTAAGGGAACAGTTAGTTCTGTTTTTGGATTACAGATGGCTGCTCACTAAACAAAGCCTGCTTTTGCAGTTTAAATGCGAGTACAAATTTAAGATCACAGTAAGATGAATTTTGAAAAATAAACACTAATTGTAATATTTTTAAATATATATTTTCCCATCTTTGGAGCAAGTAATGTTAAACATAATTATATTAAATCACTATAATTAATTTTATACTTGTTTTGTATTTTTTAAGTAAGCTCCAATATTTGTGTGTTATGATTCACTGTAACCTCTGTGTACAATATAGATGTGTGCTCGACTGGCAACACCAGTTGAGATATTTATTTACTTGCCTCGATTACCTTGTGTAAATTTTTATTTGAGCGTTGTATTTTTTATTTTAAGTAGCGAGCATGTGCAATTGGTATAAAGAGATGTTTCTCTTATAATTAAGTTTTCTTTAATTCTCGTCTGATTAAGCTACAAATAAACATGATTTATACAGAGTAATCATGTACTTTATTTTCTTCCCACGTGGTAGCCGCACGTGATTGAACAAACGCAGATATGAAATATTGTATATTTATAATTTAGTTTAATTTTAATACCCTCATGATGGATAAATGGCTAAAAATAGGTACCCAACGTCCAAAAGATGAAAAGAATGACATTACAAATGAGAATGATGGACCAACATCCAATGAACTTAGAAAAACTGTGAATGAATCCAATGGCACTGTTTCTACATAAAAAAATATCGAACGAAATGTGCTGTCTAATAAAAAATTGAGAAAATATCAAGAAGAGTTTATTAAATATGGATTTACATATTTGCGTTGTTAATGGGAAAGAACATGCGTTGTGTTTTAATTGCAGGGATAAACTAGCAAATGAAAGTATGAAACCTGCTAAATTAAAAAGACATGTGGAAACCAAACATAAAGGATTAGCAAATAAATCTGAAACATTTTTTAAAAAACGAGCTGAAAGTATGAAAAATCAAAATGTATTTTTGAAAAAATACACAATTCCTGAGAAGGCTTTACGGGCATCCTTAGAAGTTTCATATTTAATAGGGAAAAATTTGAAACCACATACAATTGGAGAATCACTCATTCTTCCTTCAGCAATTAAAATGATATCAATTATGCATGGAGAAAAATATGGTAACGATTTAAAAACGATACCATTGTAGCGTCTTGGTTCACGGGTAGCTTAGACTAGTTACCATTCAAAAGTATCCGTTTCTAGACCAATGAATTTATTTTACAATTTGTACAAAAGTCGGAAAAATGAATGAAGAGTTTAGTGTTAGTTCATTGGAAAGTCCAAAGTTCTATCGAGGTGCTTCTTATGGCGGCTGGCGAGCCTCTCCCAAATTGCTCGGAAGAGTCTGATTCAGGCTACGGCGAGTCTTTTCTCAATAAAAATACTCCGATGAGTATAGAGTATCAGGGCAGGATATCTCAGTCTTTTCCAGTTCGGATGAGATCAATCTCCACTACTCGGATGAGCAGTCGCACAGGTTTCTAGGAGGAGTCTCCTTAACGGCTACCGCCGAGCCTTTCTCAATAAAATACTCAGGCGAGTATAGAATCCCGGGGCGGGATAAATCGGCCTTTACCAGCTCGGATGAGCTCTCCCGAAAGATGGCAATCTTTCGCCGACAGTGAACGGGTGTTCACTTCTATCTCCAAAACGGTCTCTCTGCTGACCTCTTCTCTCTCTGCTGTCTTTCCTTGCAATCCTCCTCTCTCTCATCTGTTTGATCCCCCTCTCAAGATCTCAAGAACTCTATATATATCGGGTGCTTCTCGACTCCTCCTTTTCGTTTCGGGTCGGCCTCTCAGTCGGTGCTGGTTGGCTGTTGAAAATCTCACCATCTTAGGACCTTCCCGAATGGCTCTCTCACGTTGGCCTCTCCCCTTGACTTTTACGACAGACTTCGGCGGACTTGAAAGGGGACCGTAAACCCTTGTCGGCAATGGTCATCGTAATTCATCTCCGTCCTCTTTGTCTCGAAATGTCATAGAGAGCGACAGAAAGGCGCCTGCCTTTTGTTTCGAAGTCACCCACGATTTCCGCTACCTGGAGCGTGGTACTGTCGTTAAAAAGATGTTTTCGGGTGGTCTTTTCCTTTCGACGCGATCCGCCGGCAAGATGGTCAGACCCCCTATCTCGACTGCCGTGGTGGTCGTTTTCCTCTTCGGCGCACGATCGGCCGGCAAGATTGTCCGTTTCCCTAGCCGCCGTTACACCATTATCAAGAGATACCGTTTCTCACTGAATTTCCGCCATCTTACGTAATATAGAATCAGTTCTGTTAAGTCGATTACAAAACTCTCCTGTATTTGCTCTACAACTTGACGAAACTACTGACATTTCTAAACTGTCTCAATTAATTGTTTATGTGAGATACGTTTATGAAGACACATCAGAAGATTTTTTTATGTTGTAAAAAATTGGAAGGAAAAACAAATGGAGAGAAAATATTTGAAATTATTAATAGATATTTTGAAACAAATGACCTTACCAGATAATGAATTAGGTTGGATACGTGATCCATTTTCGTTTGATATTTTTGAATCCAATATATCTTTAAATGAAAAAGAACAGTTAATTGATGTTTCAAGCGACGAAACACTGCGCATTCAATTTAAGTCTCTGTCTTGCCAAAACTTTTGTTTATAGATTGGAAACGAATATGCCGATTTGAAGAAAAAGGCAATTAATATTTTGATTCAGTTTGCATCGACCTACTTATGTGAAACTGGCTTTTCAAAATTAGTTGCCATAAAAACAAAATATCGATTGGATCCAGAGGATGACTTACGGCTTGCGATTTCCAATACAGATCCGAACATAGAAGCAATTATGAGCTTTTTGCAAGCGCATACCTCACATTGAATTCTTATGTTGTAAGTTTTTTGAAGTATTTTCCATTAAAAAATATATATATACCCATATGCATAAATGAAACCATTGATTCATAAAATTATGTCAGTCCTCTAATAAGGCACAAACATAAGCGCAAATTCCCAAAAGAATTCAACTTTAACTATGTTGATGATTAAAAAAACGTCAATTGTCTATCCAGGGGTCGCGACAAAATAGTACACAAAATTGGGGGCCGGAAATGAAAATAGTTTGCGCACCACTGATGTAGTGCATTGCTTTGAGTGTAGAATATACGAGAACGCATATAGATGGCGACACTATAGTAGAATTATTGGCTCGTTTTAATTTTTTAGGAGATCCGCGCTTCGATCCATTAAAAAGGTTCAGTTTGTGAGTACG
The DNA here is from genome assembly GCA_933210815.1 of Meta bourneti. Lineage (NCBI taxonomy): Eukaryota > Metazoa > Arthropoda > Arachnida > Araneae > Tetragnathidae > Meta > Meta bourneti. The sequence continues at coordinate 96,779,517 of OW119929.1, read as the reverse complement.
AAAAGAAATAAAAGTAAACGATTATAATCACGAAACTGACTTCCATTCGCGGATTATCTTTTCAAACTTTTGTGGTCTACATCTCGCGTTGCATTAATTTATCCTCAGTGACTCCTATACATAAAAATTGCACTTTTATTAAAATACATGTTTTCATTAATTGATTTCAAGTTTAACTAAGTATTTAATTTATTGTAATTCAATTCGTATAATTATTTTAACTGATCGCATTTTATCACACTAAATATTTAAATTGATTGTAACTTAATTTCGGAAGACTCATTTTTTAATTTTTTAAAATCACTCTTTAATGAATCGAGAATACATTTTACATTTCGAATGTCTAGGAATCGAATAAACTCTGCGTTATCAGTTTTTCATCTACGAAAGCATCTCCTTCATCTGTCAAGGCAGGTAGGTATTTAATTAATGACGCAATGGAACAACACCACGGGCTATTGGCGACGGTCCGGGATCCATCCCAAAGGGAAAGATCCGAGAACACCACGTAATTTAGAACCACGGTCAGATGATGAGGTGAACACATGAGCTGTGACACCCCACTCTCCAAACTTCCACACCACGCCAACGTGAGGATATTTGAGGCACGACGGATTTAACGTGCACCAGCCCCCTTTGTACACTACGGTCTTTGGATGGATTCGAACTTGCAACCCTCCGGTTGCTAATCCGTTACTCTTCCACCCGGGCTACCGATGCCGGGAATAGGAAGACCGGCACCAATGTCGATTTTACTATTCCGAATGATGACATCATAACTTGTCTTCGTTCCACCGAAATGGACAAGTTTTGTTTTTGTTTGATCCTCTCTATATAATAGATTCATCAATTCTTACTATATTTTTTAATGTATATTTTTTAATGTATATTTTTTTATGTATATTTTAATGTATATTTTTAATGTATATTTTTTATGTATATTGCTTCGCTGGTTTATAGAAGACGTCGCGATATCGGTGTTTATACGCAGGACTCATAAATCAAGATGTAATGGAATGTAATCCACACTCATGTCCAAAAGTTAAGCATAATTTGTAAAATGCGAAAAATATGGATACAATGGTTCAAAATCACTTGTGGAGAATCGTGGGACGAAGGTAAAACATTGTGCTTATGCAAAACAGTTCAGTCGACGTCGACATGCGCAAAGCAGCGGCGCACGTCGGAACGAGTATAAAACGTCTTTGAGCAGCATGGCGAGCTTAGACAGAAATTTCGCAATTGCTGTGGTACGGAGCGTTGTTAACAATCAATAAGGACGAAAGATGTCACAAAGATGCCAACTGGACATGTTTGTGAAGGGACGAATTATTGGAATGCTGGAATCCGGTCGATCCCAAACCGAAGCGTCTCGAATTCTGAATGTGCCTCAGTGTTTATCTCCAGAGGTTTCAAACCACTGAAGATGTTACCCGACGACCAGTACCAGGTCGGCCAAGGGTAACAACCGCTCGGCAAGACCAATATTTGGCGATAAATGCGCGACGTCAGAGGAACCGTTCTGCCAGACAACTGGGTTCAGCCCTGACAGCCACCACAGGAGTCATAGTTTCGAGACAAACTGTTTATAGGAGACTCGGACACGTTGGTCCCTATGCCAGACGACCAGCAGTTTGCATCCCCCTGACGTCTGACAGAAACGCGCGCGTTTACAGTGGAATATCGGCAGTGGAGTCGACGATAGTGGGGCAATGTCATGTTCAGTGACGAGCCCAAATTTAGTCTGCAAACTGATTCTCGTCTTACTGGAGTGAAGGAACGCGTTTTCACCCAGGAAACATCACGGAAAGACATCGTTTTCCTTCAGGTGGACTCATAGTCTGGGCAGGCATCATGCTCGACGGCCGCATAGACTCCACATCTTTGAAACGGGGTCTGTTACCTGTCAAAGATAGACGAAGTCCTTGAGCCTACCGTCCCCCTATTTCGAGGTGCTGTAGGTCCTGGTTTCATATTCATGGATGATAACGCGCCTCCTCACCGTGCAGCTCTGGTCGACGCCTTCCTTGAAAATGAAGATATCCACCGCATGCAGTGGCCTGCCAACTCTCCTGATCTGAATCCTATAGAGCATGTGTGGGATATCCTCGGGAGACATATTGCAGCCCTCCGCCACCCACCCAGCTCCGTTCCGGAATTGAAAACTGCTCTACGTGAAGCTTGGAACTCTTTGAGCACACAACTCATCCATACCCTTATCGAAAATATGGGAAATCGTTGTGCAATATGCATGGCTACCAGAGGTTCCCACACACAGTATTAAACTTCAGCATCACATTGTTTTAATCATTCTGTTTCACTAAAGTTGACATTCGTATTGTGAACCTTTTCTTTGGATAATAAAAATCATTATCCTTGTTTCCCATTTTCTTATTCTATAACCCTATAACACCCGCATACCGCGTTTCCTTCCATTCCGATGAAGATTTCTGAAATATTCACATAAACAGCAATTATGCTTAACTTTTGGACGTGAGTGTATATCATTACCAACACCAAACTGGAAAGCCATAAAAAGACGGGTTGAATTGAGGCAGAACTGCTTTTAGGAAATAACTTTTGATTCACCTTGATTAAGAACCGTATTTTCTTGTGATTGACGTTGGTGTTTAAAGTGTGTCTATTATATTTTTATATTAAATAGATCCAGATCTTGTGCATATTTGGCCATGCTGCGCCAGACACAATATCAAGGCTACGGTCCGGGAACATCCTTCGAAGGGAGAAATTCGAGGACGTAATTTTAAACTAATGAGAGTAACACCTGAGCTGGCACCCCCACTCTCCAAACTTCCACACCACGCCCACGTGAATTGAATCAGGAGATCGATTGTGAAGTGAAGGAAGAATTTCGTCTCCAAAATAACTACATCAGTGTCATGATGATGGGCATTTTCTCCGTCCTCCCAAAGAATAATTCTCATCATCTGACTCCAAATGCGATGTTAATTAAAATACCTACCTACCTTATCGAGTAGGTACGTAGATGAAAATTAACATCGCTCTGGAGCAATACAAACTTTAAGGGAAAGAACCGAGGACAACACCAGGTAATTTTGAACCACGGTCAGACGATCAGGTCCCACCTGAGTTGGCACCCCTCTCTTCAAACTTCCACACCACCCCAAAGTGAGGACATTTGAGGCCGCGACATATCTAACGTGCACCATCCCCCCATGTACACGACGGTGTCTGGATCGAGTTTCGAACTCGCAATCTTCAGCTTGCTAATCCGCTTTCCTTCCAACCAGGCTACCCAAAAAATGAGCATCAAGATATGCAAAATAGGCGAAGAAATAAAAGCCCAGGTATTTTAAGTAGGTACTAAATAGGAGTCAAAGAGACAGGGCTTTAAGCAGATAAGCGATGTTATTAAGTTCATGCTCCGAGACAAAAGCAAGAAGAGCTATGAGAATGTAATTAGATATTTACAGTACTCCATCCCCCTTCACTGTAATTGGGCGAGAGCAGACGGGTCCCCCCCCCCCCCCTACGCATCACCTCATATATATTCGCCAAATCATTGGAATCATCAGCGGTCTTCCACCAAAGGAGATTCTGGGTGTGTTTGCCTTCGGATTCCGAGCGGGCATCATCTTTTTTAAGTGCTTGTCTCCGACTTATCTGGCAGCCATCAAAACGTTGAAGGATGGATTTAATAGCGGCACCAAAAAAGTTTCCAAAAATTAAAAAGCGAGAGAGAAAGAGATAGCTCGGAAACGCAAACCTGAAAAGGCGCCATGTTTGGGCACCAAATAAACGATCGATTTCTTTACGGCAGGGGTGTCAAACTGGCGGGCCGCATACGGCCCCCGAGGTAATTTTTTGTGGCCCACGATGCTTTGAAATAAAATGAAAACAGGACAATATGTTACGAAGAAAATAGCACTTAGGGGAGATCGAGGCAATACCGTACACAATTTTAATTAATTGATTTCCAGAATGATTCGGTTTTAAAAGACATATCGAGAAGTAGGAATTCCCAAAATATATTCTTATTTAGGTGAAAAATATCCGGAAATTAAAAAGTTTGCTGCATAAATTTTATGCTATTTTAGGAGTACGTACTTGTGTGAGCAACTATTTTCGTCCGTGAAATGAAATAAAACGGCCTACAGATCAAGATTAACTGATAATGATCTATCTGCCATAATGAAGATTGTTCTCAGTCTTTGAATCCAGATATTGGAAAACGAGTAGGAGGAAAGCGCTGGCAAGTTTCCGGTAAAAAAATTAATTTTAGTTTTATAAATAAATTAAATTAAATAAACGTTCAGATAAAAGCAATTATATAGCAATATTAAAAATTATTACCCTAAATTCATTTAATTACATAATGTGTTTTAATTATCCTATCCATATTCCTGAATCCTCACTTCAAAATATGATTTTAAGAAAATTTGTAAATGTGATGTGGCCCGCGTGAATCTTACCAGTTGCATTAAATGGCCCGTGTTTTAATTGAGTTTGACACCCCTGCTTTACGGTTTCGTTAGTAGGTAGGTATTTTAATTAACGTCGCTCTGGAGCAACGCAAGGGGCTACTGGCGACGGTCCGGAATCAATCCCAAAGGGGAAAGACCCGAGGAATGTGAATGATATGTCCTCATGTTGGCGTGGTGTGGAAGTTTGGAGAGTATGGTGTCAGCTCAGGGGTGTGACCTCGTCATCTGACCGTATTTCAAAATTACGTGGTGTTGTCCTCGATCCTTCCCTTCGGGATTGATCCCGGACCGTCGCCAATAGCCCCATTGTGTTGCTCCAGTGCGACGTTAACTATAATACCTTATAATACCATACCGAGGACACCACGTAACTTTGAACCACAGTCAGATGACGAGGCAACACCTGAGCTGGCACTCCACTCTCCAAACTTCCACATCACGTGTTTGTTCAATCGGAACGGTCGTATTAATTACGGAATAACTAACTGTTAACATTTTATCTGCACGTCATGATTAATAAAATAATTTTATAAATTTGAAATTTCTATAAAAGAGAAGTTAAGGGAAGTATCTTAAAGAACTAAAAAAGGAAAATAAATGGGAGGAGATAGAATTTATAGTAATTGATAAATTAGGGGTCCAATTCACGTTCCAATGGTGCACAAGAAACAGACGACAATCTGATCCAAAAAAGAGATGGATGGAATGTTTTGTTTCTAGGAATGGAAACGTTCTTGTCCTCCGATATGGAAATGTTCTCTAGCTTGCCTAAAGGCTGGTTCACTCTAGGCAAGTAATTTAGTCCAGTGATTTAGTAGCTCTACTAAACGAGAAAACAGCAAGTGGGGAGTGTGTGTTCAAACACGGTTTAGTTAGTGTTCAAGTGTCGACTGCTAAAGATGATACGGAGAGCGAGGCTGAATCGAGCAATAAATGTTGCTGCAAGGATTATCCTGGAAAGTGGAAGAGATTATAAAAGAGAAAATGGGTACGAGAATGGATTGGTCGAAGAGATTTGCAAGAAGCCTCCAGAGAACTCGCAGTTGAAGACCCAAAAGAATACTTTTCAACTCTGGAGAATGTTGGAAAGTTGCTTCAATTTTCTATTAGAAAAAGTACAGGCTAAAATCCAGCGTACCGATACTCATCTAAGAGAAGCCATACCTGCAAAAACAAAACTGGAGGCAGTGCTATACCTTCTTGCAACTGGATGGAGTTTAAGGACCCTGACACTTCGAATAGGGAAGTCAACTACTTCTGAATTCGTTCACGAAGTTTGTGAAGTTGTTTTTGATTTTTGTTTGATTTCCTTCTCGCGAAACTCCGGTATTCCCATCAATTTTTCCAACTCATCGATTGCAACTGCCTTGGCTGCTTTATTTTTGTACAGGGGAGATTTCACATTCCATAAGCTCTCCTGTTCAACATAAGCAGTAACATATTTGATCGTAGTATCAACACTCCAACGAGTCATGATGCCGATAAAAACACAAGAAACAGAGATCACGCAGAATGATAACGAATTAATGAACTCTACTAAACAGACGTGTTCAGACCTGTCCAGTGGTACGCTAGTGGTTAATGAGGTGGGGTGGGGATACTACTCGACCGTCTACTTTCCATTTGACTGGATCGAGTTCACTAAATCATTTTACTAAACTACTTGACTAAATAGTTTTGTCCGAACACGTTTAGTTACTACACTGGTGTGCAAAACTTAAGCGACGACTGTTTTTTTGCCGTAATTCCGCAAGAAATCACCTGGAGACATGAAATTCAGAATACAGAGACCGTATTTTGTACTTAACGGATGAAGAAAGCATACTAGCGCAAAAATGAATAGAACGCATACAGTATGGAATCAAACAAAAAAGGCTTTATCGAAAGAGCAGCGTTGGTACAAATAAGTGTCTGCCAAGAGGGAGAACAACAAACAGATGACCCTTAGTAAGGGATATGACCTCCATTAACTGCAATGGTTGCTTGGCACCGTCTCTCCATACTTAGATTATCCAACAGTTGTTGAAGTGGGTGGGTAGGGTGGGTGGGTATTTCAATTAACGTCACACTGGAGCAACACAACGGGCTATTGGTGACGGTCCGGGATCAATCCCAAAGGGAAGGATCCGAGGACAACACCACGTAATTTTGAACCACGGTCAGATGACGAGGCAACACCTGAGCTGGCACCCCACTCTCCAAACTTCCACACCACGCCAACGTGAGGACATTTGAGGCCACGACAGATTTAACATGCACCAGCCCCCTTTGTACACGACGGTGTTTGGCTGGATTCGAACTCGCAACCCTTCGGTTGCAAGTCCGTTACTCTTCCAACCGGGCCACCGCGGCCCTAGTTGTTGAAGTAAGAGGGCCCATTCCTAAATTGAGCACCGGTTTCAGTTGTTGGGTGTTCTCCGGCGGATATAATCGTGCCGAAAGGCGTCTCCCCAAAGCATCCCACACATGTTCTATGGGATTTAAATCAGGGGAGTACGGTGGCCAATCCATTCTAGTGATATCTTAACTTTCTAGCAACTCCTCAACAGCGAGAGTCCGATGTTGCCTGGCGTTATCGTCCATAAAAACGAAGTCTGCACCAATGGTACCTCGGAACAGACGTACGGGGGGGGGAGGATCACTTCATGACAATAGCGATCCCAGTAACAGCACCTCTCGAAAATTTGGAGCTCAGTCCGCCCGTTCATCATGATGCCTCCCCAGACGAGCACGCCAGGACCACCGTAACGGTCTCTTTCCCTGATAGTGGGATAAAACCGTGTCCCTACCTCTCTCCATATCAACTGGCGTTGAGAATCGCTTGTGACACTGAAACGACTCTCATCTGTAAAGAGGATGTGACTCCATTGACGAGATGTCCTGTCTTTGTGTTCCTTACACCAATCCAAACGGCGCCGCCGATGGGCAGCTGTCAATGGGATGCAGCGTTCAGGACGGCGGGCGAATAGGCCACCTTTATGAAGGCGTCTGGTCACAGTAAACCGCAACACTTGTCGTCCTGTTGCCGCACGCAGCTGCTGAGCCAGGTTGCCCGCTGACTGGTATGAATCTCTTTTCGCCTGCAGGACGATATATCGGTCATCCATTGGCGTTGTTTTTCTTGGCCGACCACCACCAACCTTTCTTACAGCTGTACCAGTTGTTTGGAAGGCTTTCCAAGCTCGTGAAACGACACTTTTGTTGATTCTAAACTCTTGGGCTACACTCGTCAAACTGCGCCCCTCCTCGAGCTTGCTGATCATTCTACTACGTGTAAAGTCGTCCAGATGGTTTCTTGTAGCCATATTGCACGTACGAACTCACTTGAACTTGCAGCGAATGCCTTTAATAGCGCCTTTCGTCCTTCTTTTTAGTGTAGTCTTGCACTGCGCACGCTGAAAAAATTGCATCGTTGCTTAAGTTTTGCACGCCAGTGTAAATTACTCACTACTCGACTAAATTACTAGCCTAGTGTGAACCAGCCTTAAGTTTAGCCACACATTGGTCCTGCGACACACATTTGCTAATCACGCATGAGTACCGACATGTTTTCTGTACAGAAAACGGAGAACGCATGCGCATGTTGTGTAAAGTTGTCGAAAACAAAAGTGCTCGGATACAAAAGTACTCGAACACCAAAGTAATCGGATACCCAAAGTACTTGAAAGCCAAAGTAATCGTATACCAAACTACTCGAATTCCAAAACATTCATCTTATATATATAAGTATACCAAATTTTTGAAAGGATTTGAATACCAAAGTATTCGTCCAACCAAAGTTTATAAAAATGCCTGAAATCGGCAGTTAACTGATTCTTACTATCGATTAATCTTGCATTGTATTCGGTACTTGAAAGTACGGGAATACCAATATTCAAAAAACTTCCCTATTCATCCCATCTCTTCTATAAAGGTTAAAGCCAAGAGCAGTAAAGTAGACCAAAGATGTCCGAATGGGTCCTCCTCGATCCGATGACAGCGATCAGGTAGGTGTACCAGCCAAAAAGCAGATGGTAATTCCGGCCGGAGAGCAGGACGTGTATCTTTGAGTAAATATAATGATGAAGCGTATCATCTGGTGTATGTTGACACCCTGATTATACTCTGCACACGGTAATCACAGAGTTGCCGAACCCCCCTGCATCGCGGAAAAAAAACCATCATTTGCCGAGGGATGGTCGTGGGGCCATCCAACCTGTTCCTCCAGAACGATCGTGACTGGGATATTCTTTCTCTCCGCAGGCCCGAGGGCCATCCCCTTGCCATGGACGATAAGTGGTACTCTGCTTAGACAAATACGGACGCTGTGTATATCGTGATGATGACTTACATAAGAAGCAGCACCAAAAATAAAGACTTTAATCGACCCCTTGTTGGCATGGGAAGGGGGCTCTGGAAAATGGAACCATGGGGAAAAGGGGTCTGTGTGGTGGGGTTGGTGCGACGGCTTGATGACTAACTGAGGTTGCACGCTCTTTAAACAAGCCTGGCCGGATAATAAGAGTCTCATTGTTTACGGTTCTGTCAATAGGGAAGATGGAGTATGGGAAATGATGGATTAAATGTGAGAAATGATACTCGTTATACCTTGTGGAAAACTACTGCTCACTTGGCAGTCTGGTGGAATTCTCGGTGTTTCATAGGGCTTTAGATCAAGTGTGCCTGTGGGGGCTATTAGGATCTACGAAAATTCTAAATCGGGAAGCCAATTGTCTTGAAGTTAGGCAGATCCTTCATTTGAATCCGAAGATGGAGTGTAGGAAATGATGGATTGAATATGCGAAATGAGACTCTTTATGCCTTGTGGAAAACTACTGCGCGAAGTTTATTAGATCATGGCGGAGTTCTCGGTATTTCGATGAAGTTGACAACATGGTGCTTTAGATCGAGAGTGCCTGTGGAGCTTTTAGGATCTAAGAAAATTCTGAATCAGGACGCCAATTGTTGTCTTGAGGTTCCGGCAGATTCTTCATTTGAATTCAAAGATGGAGCATAGGAAATGATGCATTAAATATGACAAAATAATACTCGTTATACCTTGTGTATGTATTAAAAACTCACTTGTGGAGTTTTCCACGATATAGAAGTTGACAACATCGGACTTTGGATCAAGTGTGCCTTGTGGTGCATGAGAAGGTTGGTTGGTACAGGACGGTTTGTAGACGACGGTCTTTGGTTGGATTCGAACTCGCAACCCTCCGGTTGCTAATCCGTTACTCTTCCATCCGGGCTACCACGGCCCAAAAAGTTTGGGAAACAACGGTCTGAAGCTAAAAATTTTCAGAACGAAATTCTGGTAGCGATCGATATCGAACTAAGAGCTTTCAACTCTAAAATTCAAGACATCGCCATTTCCTGCTTCATAAGAAACGTGGAATATTAACAAATAGTTAAAACTACTTTTGCGATAATTTTTTCGATTAAATCTTTCCAAATTCTAATGGACTGAGAATAAGATAAACTATCAAACAGATGTTTGAGGCTTAGAAAATAAACACCGAAACAAAATCTCTTGTGGAATTATTTTGTACCATTTATTTTTAAACTGAAAGTGTTTTTCAATGAATCGTGAACTGGAAAATAGAAGAGGGTTTATTGAACTTTTGAATGATCGCAGCCAGATCAGATTCGAATTAATTTAGAAATAGGAAAATTTTAGCAGAATATAATCCAAGTCCAAAGAATTTTTAAAAAATCGAACTTGTTTTCGGTTTGGAATTTTCTGAACTGTGAAGTGTTTTTTTGAGAACTGGTTCTCACATGTTTCAATATTCTGTCTGCTTTAGAAACTGAACACTTCTAAGCCGGTTTCTTTCTGAAATTTAAATCTGTTGTAGTTCTGGAAAAAAGTTTTGGGAAAATTAGAATTGGCTCGGAAAATAAACATTTGCGATTGCTGGAAAGAAGTTTGTTTTTGAAAACGTAGGACCAAGCTGAAGCTAGACTGAGTTTTATGTAACAGCTAGTCGTAAATAACCTCTTTCAGATGTAGCTTTTTGGGCAGAAAACTAATTTATTTTTGCAATTGTTTTCAACAGGGTCGAATTTCAAAAGACGAATTTCACTTGAAATAATAAATTCCCTATGCAGAGCATTTTTCACCTCATCTTTTCTTCATAAAGTTATTGTTTTCTTTTCAGCTATTCCTCCCAATTTCTCAGTTGCGAGTTCGAATCCAACCAAAGACCGTCGTCTACAAAGGGGCTAGTGCACGTTAAATCTGTCGCGGCCTCAAACGTCCTCACGTTGGCGTGGAGTGGAAGTTTGGAGGGTGGGGCGCCAGCTCAGGTGTGACCTCGGCATCTGACCGTAGTTCAAAATTACGAGGCATCGTCCTTGGGAACCCCGAAGGGAAAGATCCGAGGACACCACGTAATTTTGAATCACGGTCATGGAAAGGGCCCATGCATTTTATTGGAAATTTGAATCAACATCATTAACAAACGAAACGCGGTTATACATTTTGAATAATTTTGTTTCATCTATGTATTAAATCCATGTGTTTTAATATAGATGCTATGTTCATTAGAAATAGCTTAAAAGAAGTTATGAAATGTGAGTAAAGACACTTTTCCATCAATACATAAGAAATTAAGAGTTTAGCGCAGATGTTACGCGCGGTTGTTTTTTTAGAGGGATTTAAGCGCCAGGATCATATTTTGGCCATTGAAGACAGAATGTCAAGCAATAGACATACACACAATGAAGGTTTTACTGACACAGAAGAGAGAAATACACCCAGGGAGGAATGCACCCGACAGGAATCGAACCTGCGCCGCCTACAATATCGAAGGTTGCTAGCACAGTGGACATACCCACTGACCCACGACGGCTCCATATTACGCGCGGATCTGTAGTAAGAATAATCGAAACAAAATCTAAAAATTTGGCCATCCGGTTTTACTTGACACTTCAGATTGCTTAAACACTCGAGAATCTGTTTATAAGTTTGTTTGAGGATAAGTAGGGAATAAAAGCGGGTTCCGGGGCGGTGGCGAGCGAGTGGAGGTGAGTTGTTTTCCTCCTGTTGCTGGAAGTGACGTCACTTGCGGAAGCAGGAGGAAAACACAACTCCACTTGCGTCGCCTCCGCGCCGGAACCCGCTTTTATCCCCTACTCGGAAACAATCGTGCTTGCGGTATTGGCTGTCCAGTTGCAAACCGGGGCTGTCGTGGCTCAGTAGGTATGCCCACTGCGCTAGCAACCTTCAAGTTGCATGCGGCGCAGGTCCGATTCCTGTCAGGTGCATTCCTCCCTGGGTGTATTTCTCTTCTGTCAGTAAAACTTTCAGTGTATGTATGTTTATTACTTGATATTATAAGTCTTATGTCTGGACTTATATGGCCCATGCACCATAAAACCCCAAAAAACAATCAGTTGCAAACCTCAACATTCGATGGAGCCGTAGTAGCCCGGTTCGAAGAGTAACGGATTAGCAAGCGGAGGGTTGCTAGTTTGGAACTCGATCCAACCAGACCGTTGTGTACAAAGGGGGCTGGTGCACGTTAAATCGGTCGTGGCCTCAAATGTCCTCATTGACGTGATGCGGAAGTTTGGAAAGTCGGGTGCCAGCTCCCACAACAGAGGGGGACAGGTGTTGCCTCGTTATTTGACTGATTCAAAATTACGAGGTGTCCTTCCCTTGAGGATTGATCCCGTACTGTAGCCAATAGCCCGTTGTGGTGCCCCAATTCAATACAACCCAAGTACCAACCAACCAACCGTAGTTGTAAATTTGCTCTTTTTATTTAGTCTCAGTAAAGGGAAGAAATTCTGACCCATGAGCCGCACCCCCGAGCATCCACAGCGCCCTCTGTTGGTGAAATCACTTCCTTTCATAACAACTTCGGTGCCAGAGAAGGACGGAATGCGCGATACAGTTCAGCGTAATCACCTCCTTCATTAGGTGAGCGCCTCGTAAACATACCTCGGGGCTTCGGTTGCCAGCACGGAAACCGTAATTGTGAGGGGGACGGAGAGAGTTTCGAAAGAGGCGTCAGGAAGCGCACGCCGCGTGGGGTGGAAACCTCCCCGCGAGGAGGATGTCGGCCACATGTTTTAATAAACACCTCCTGCGGTTTCGTGCGGGATTCCACAAGATGAACTTCGTCAACCCTCTTCTGGAGGTGTTTTATCTTCGCGTCGAAATAGGGCCGAGGTTGCCCGGTTGGCAGAGTAGCGCATTAGCCACCAGTGTTGCGAGTTCGAATCCAATCAAAGACTTGTACAAAGAGGGTTGGTGCACGTTAAATCTGTCGTGGTCTCAAATGTCCTCGCGTTGGCGTGATGTGGAAGTTTGGAGAGTGGGGTCCCGGACTATCGCCAATAGCCCGTTGTGTTGCTTCAGTGCGACGTCAATTAAAATACCTACCTGAACTTTGTTCTGTAGGTGAGAGACCCGTTTAAGCCTTCGCATGTGGCTCATTTCCAAGCAGGGGCGTAACTAAAGTTGGCCGACAAGGGCGGTGGCTCCGAGCGTCAATGTCTATAGGGGCGGTTGTGCTAAAATTTGGAGAAACTTTCTTTTTAATATTTTGTAATTGCAGGCAAATTTTTGTTCTTTTCACAGAAATATTTTCCAGTGCTACTTCGTGTATGAGAATACTTTCATGCACTCCATTTAACTCTCCTAGTGGTTGTCTCGACGAGATATCTCGTCATTAGCAAAACCATTAGCAAATATTGAACGAGATAACTCGTCATTAGCAAATCTTGAACGAGATAACTCGTCATTAGCAAAACCATTAGCAAATCAAGATGAACGCGATAGCTTGTCATTGGCAAATCTTGAAGAACGAGGTAGCTCGTTATTAGGAAAACTATTAGCAAATCTTGATGAACGAAATTAGAAGAAAACTAACCAGATCTTAATCTCGTCATTTGTAAAACTGACCAGATCTTGATGAACGAGATATCTCGTCATTAAACAGACCAGATCTTGGTCTCGTCTCTCTTTAAAAAATCAGCGATATTTCGATGGCGAAATATCTCGTCATTAGCAAAATGGGTCAAATCTTGATGGACGGGATATCTCACTTGGAGGTAACAGCCACTTCAAAGTAAATTTTCAATTTCCTGTACTCCTCTGCAATCGAATTGATCACACAAGACAGTACGAGAGAGCAGTCGAGACTCCGTTCTGGCGACATTTTAATGAAAACCATTTAGAAAATTCAGCTTTTTGCACGTTTGTGCAAAATCTCATCAACCCACCCTTATCACCAAACTGAGCTGTCCATTTTTACTACCAAAATTACCACCACCAGCTCTTGCATATTTCCCACCTTTTTTCGGATCCGATTGTCTTTCTGCTTCTTGCCCTCCTTTGGGAATTCGACTCCTAATTGTGTCAATAACTCTAAATTCTATCTTTTATACTCCCACTTAACCGGCCACTTCGGGAGCGGACCCAGACCGTATAACGATTTGGCCGGTTAAACTGTCTTTCCCTTAATAGCATTAAATTACACTCCAGAAATTTTTTTATTAGAATAAAACTAAGTATATAGCCTACTTTATTGTAATATGATATATAATTAAGAAAACTTAACCTGGGAGAACGTCCTTTGTTGGAAAACTAAACACATGTTACTGTAGGCTACTGTATTTACAGTACATAATTGGTCAGTGGCGACCGGTTAAAGAGGAGGCCGGTTAAAAGATGGCCGGTTAAGAGGGAGTCCACCGAATTTATCTTCCTTCTGATTGTGATTAACACTTTATTTAACTTCCCTCTTTTATAGAATTTTTTTACAAATTGTATAAATTCTTATTAATTATGATGTGGGGGGTAGTTGAATTAACGTCGCACTGGAGCAATACGATGAGATATTGGCGACGGTCTGGGATCAATCCCGAAGGGAGAGACCGAGGACAATGTCTCGTAATTTTGAACTACGGTCAGATTAACACCTGGGCTGGCACCCCACTCTCCAAACTTCCACACCAAGCCAACGCGGGGACATTTGAGGCCACGGGAGATTTAACATGCCCCCCGTGTACACGACGGTCTTTGGCTGGACCGAGTTTCGAACTCGCGACCCTCCGGTTGCAAATCCGCTGGTCTTCCAACCGGGCTAGGGTCGAATCCAACCAAAGACCGTCGTGTACGAAGGGGCTTGTGCGCGTTAAATCTGTCGTAGCCTCAAACGTCCTCACGTTAGCGTGGTGTGGAAGTTTGGAGAGTGGGACGCCAGGTCAGGTGTTAACCTCGTCATCGGACCGTAGTTCAAAATTACGTGTTGTCCTCGGACCTTTTTCTTCGGGGGATGATCCCGGACCGTCGTCAATAGCCCGTTGTCTTGCTCCAGTGCGACGTTAATTAAAAATACCTATCTATGCGTTATCTTCAGTTTAAGCAATTAAAAAAATGCTTCACCAGTTTTGGAAAAATAGCCCTTCTAATATTAAGTTTCAATAAAAATTCTAAAATAAATTTTCAATGAATCCCATCACATGTTGGCATTCCGGGCAATGAGAGAGCTGACTTATTGGCAAAGGCTGGAGCAAATAAACAACCTGACACAAGAGAAAGTACCATCCTGCTCTCAGAGAACGATCACCTGTCCGTACTTAAAAAGAAATTGCGCAGATCATCTCCAGTACCCTTTCATCACTGATACCAGGAGAGCTACTTGCCTTCAATTTGCCCCAGAAAACTTTCTCTATGCTTGTCAGGCTCCGATCTGGCCATTTGAAAAAGATGATATTCATTGATGGCCAGAAATCTTTTCCCACCTGTACAAAAGTGCGGCTTATTACCAGCCTCTCCCTCACACAACCTGAATTGCATTGGAGCCATACATCAAGACATTTTTAAGGACCCATCTGCCATAGCCCAAAAACTTTTTTTGCAGACTCAACGACTTAGTGTATTTTTTTTTTACACTGGGATAAGAAAGAAGCGTCAATTTTGTCGAAAAGGTCCAGCTTCGCCTGTTTCCAAGGTTTGCAAAGAGGTTTTCTCTCCATTCTTCGTTAGTGGCGATCCGCCCTGAGGCGAAAAGAGTGCTTTTTAACGACCCCGTAGTGGGGGGACAGACTGGAACTCCTTTTGTGTTGGAGGCAACTTTCACTGTCATTCCATGCTAACTAAGTGGTTTTTCGCATTGAGAGCTGGAAGTCGTCATTCATCATCATCGTCTTTTAGGTTCGTCTCTCTACGGAGTTCACAGCGTGGGAAAAATGCAGTATTTGGAGTTCCCATCTCTTAGGAAAGATATGTGGAAGTGTCTTGCCGAGCCAGAATGGTCCCAAGGCGAGCAACATCGACACTAATTAGAAGAAACTCTAAAATGGACATAAAAACAAAAATACACCAATGGCTGATGAACAGGGGCGCATTCAGAGGATATATCGGAAGGACTGGATAATCCCGGAATAGCAGAGGTGAAGCCAGACTTTTTGGGGGCCCGGGGCAAGTGAGGTTGATGCTGACCTTCCAAACTTTTCAATAATTAGGATATAATATATAAGTAACAGATTAATTTAGAAACAAAACTACGTTCACGGTATTAGCAAGACACATTAACGGTAGGTAGGTATTTTAATTAACGTTAGCACTGGTACAACAGAACGGGCTATTGGCAACGGTGCGGGCTCAATCCCGAAGGGAAAGTTCCGAGGACATTACATCGTAATTTTAACAATTTTATTTTCCTTCGGGTCTGAGCCCGTTGTGTTGCTCCAGTGCGACGTTAATTAAATACCTACCTACCATAATTTGAACCACGGTCAGATGACCTGCTATTAACACGATATTTAATGCTTATTTAATGCTTATGTTATGTAAGGGGGTATTTCAATTAACGTCACACTGGAGCAACACATCGGGCTATGAGTGACGGTCCGGGATCAATCCCAAAGGGAAAGATCCGATATGTTATGTAAGGTTCCTATGCTGTTATGCTTCTTTCTCGAGGGAGCCGGGTAGGCAGAGTAACGGTTTAGCAACCGGAGAGTTGAGACTTCGAATCCAACAAAAGACCGTCTTGTACAAATGTGAATGATATGTCCTCATGTTGGCGTGGTGTGGAAGTTTGGAGAGTGGGGTGCCAGTTCAGGTGTTGCCTCGCCATCTGACCGTGGTTCAAAATTACGTATTGTCCTCGGATCATTTCCATTCGGGATTGATCGCGGATCGTCGTCAATATCATGTTGCGTTGCTCCAGTGCGACGTTAGGGGCCGTCGTGGCTCTGTGGGTATGCCCACTGCGCTAGCAACCTTCGAGTTGTAGGCGACAGATTCGATTCCACGTTAAATCTGTCGTGGCCTCAAATGTCCTCACGGTTGCATGGTGTGGAAGTTTGGAGAGTGGGATGCCAGCTCAGGTGTAACCTTGTCATCTGACCGTGGCTCAAAATAAAGTGTTGTCCTCGAATCTTTCCGTTTGGGATTGATTCCTCCTTGGGTGTATCTCTCTTCAGTGCCAGTAAAACTTTCAATTGTATGTCTCGTGTCTGGTGCAGCATGCGCCAAAAAACTGCTGCCATAAAACCCCAACAAACCAGTGCGACGTTAATTAAAAAATACCTACCATGCCTACCCGGATCGTAGCCAATGTCCCCTTGTGTTGCCCCAGTGCGACATTAATTTACTACCTACCTTATCTGGGAGGCTTTAAAATATTTCTTGGAGATAAAAAAATCGGATCGTTGTAATTTGCTGGCTGGTTGAATTTGCGTCGCACTGGAACTCAACGGGCTATTAGCGACAGTCCGGGATCAATCGTGAGGATCATGGACAATGCCTAATTTTGAATCATTGTCATTTTGACGAGGTCCCACTTTATCTGTCACTCCCAACTACCTACCTTTATAAGAATGTTGACGACACAAACATAAACTGAGTTTTAAATACGGCTGTTATTTTTCTGTCAGGCTTTCAAAGAATTCGACGCAAAGCAGGACCCGATAACCGACGTAGTCGAGCGGAAAACGAGCCGCAAAGCGCGGATGCTTACCTTAAGTGAAAACTTGAACATCAGTTTCAATTTCACTTTCCACATGGCCGCCGAAGCATAACAGCGCATGTAGATAAGCATCTCGCAACAGGTCTGTCGGGCGCACGACGCTTTCCTCTCGTTTACAAACACAGAAACGGTCGCGATTTCGATCTTGTAGTGACAGGGATTAAGAACGATGAAGGAATAGTTAGCGTTCGAGGTAATGCATCAAGTTCGGAAGATTGATGTGTCACGCATGGAGTGTCCGAATGCATCAAGCCCGCACGTGCGTGAAGTGGTCTGTCAGCGGGTCCTCGCGCTTCAGATTGAATTCATTTGGTTATTTTGGAGTGGCGCTAGGGCAATGTATGGCTGAACACAAGACAACGTCAAATAAAAAATGTGAAAGAGGTAGGTAGGATAGGTATTTTAATTAACGTCGCACTGGAACAACACAACGGGCTATAGGCGACTGTGCGGGATCAACCTCCGAAGACATAATTTTGAATCACGGTCACATGTGAGCTGGCCACCCTCTCCAAAACAAATCCACATATTTGAAATTGAAGATATTTCAGGTGGGTATTTTAATTGACGTCACACTGGAGCAACATAATGGGCTATTGGGGGGTATTTCAATTAACGTCACACTGGAGCAACACAACGGGCTATTGGTGACGGTCCGGGATCAATCCCAAAGGGAAAGATCCGAGGACAACACCACGTAATTTTGAACCACGGTTAGATGACGAGGCAACACCTGAGCTGGCACCCCACTCTCCAAACTTCCACACCACGCCAAAAGGAAGGGCAACGGATTAGCAACCGGTAGGTAGATATTTTAATTAACGTCACACTGGAGCAACACAACGGGCTATTGACGACGGTCCGGGATCAATCCCAAAAGGAAAGATCCGAGAACACCACGTAATTTAAAACCAGGGTCAGATGATGAGGTGAACACCTGAGCTGGTACCCCACTCTCCAAACTTTCACACCACACCAACGTGAGGACATTTGAGATCACGACAGATTTAACGTACATCAGCCCCCCCTTTGTGCACGACGGTCTTTGGTTGGATTCGAACTCACAACCCTCCTGTTGTTAATTCGTTACTCTTCCAACTGGACAACCGCGGCCGCAAAAAGAGGAATTGTGGGATGAAAGTAGGAAATGATCGCTCGAGTATCCCCGGAGCGAGACCCCCGTGTTTACCAAAGACAGTAAACCCCATGGGAAAAAATGTCACTTGATGACCTCGGGTCTGTGAAGAACCTCACACCTAAAGGAATTGTGTATTTATTTGGTATTTTCAATTAACGTCACACTGGAGCAACACAACGGGCTATTGGTGACGGTCCGGGATCAATCCCAGAGGAAAAGATCCGGGGACACCACGTAATTTTGAACCACGGTCAGATGACGAGTATTTATTTGGAAATCTATGAGGAATTTTCTGTCTAGCTAAATGCAGGTGGCGGTAGTGTTTCTGCGACAGAATGTATTTCCTGTACGTATTCCGAACGTGACGTCACTTGGCTTGTTTCTCGAATACAATTTCAGCACTTAGCCAATAAAAATTCCCAAAATTGAATTCGGAATTGGTATTTAATAGTTGATTGGTCAACGATAGATTAAACACCAAACGTCTCCAGAACGACGATAAACTTCATTTTGCGGTAGCTCGATTTGTTTCATGTGAGGGCATTTGGACAGCAGTCTTCAGACAGTGTGGTTTGTCTACACGGAGAATTCCTCTCATAATTGATTCGAGACTGAGTTTAAATAGTACTTTGGTTTAAATTAAATACTCATTTGACCAGAATTAACCCTCTCGCTGCGCATCCCGCGATTTCCGCGGCAAAGTAGAAGTAGCAAAATTTGCGCAGCCCGCGATTTCCGCGAGAATGCATTTTTGCCGTCTATTTAACTGTGCAACCCGCTCTTTTCCCGTTCATGGTTTCATTTTGGCTTTTCTGTGATGTTTAATTGTTTATTCAAATCTGGGTTAACAGATGGCTTTAGATGTCCACATTTTTTGCAGCATTTTGCGCGCTCTTTTCAAAGCTCAAAGATGTCTGGCAGGAAGCGTTTCGCGAGTGATAGAACCTACATTCCTGACAATATTTCCGACACTGATAGCAGTTCTGACTCTGATATCAACTATATTGAAGATAGTTATAGCGAAACTGATGAGAATTTCTCGGATTCCTCTGCGGATAGTGATTTCTAATAATTCTTCATTTCTAATAAATGTTTTGTAAGTATTTTGCATATTTTCATTAGTATATACGTTTTACCTTTGTATTTCATAAAATAAATCATAATTTAACCAAGATTAATTTTCAAAATTTTGCTTTTATATGATTATTCTTCAATTTCAATATTCCGACAACCTTTTTTTTATGATCTAATTCCATATTGAAAAAAAATTCTTTTACAAAAAAATTTTGTAAATTTTAACTCTAAAATATATGTAGATTTGAAATATGTAATAAAAAAATAAGCAATTTTTGAACCTATTTTGATAAAAAAAAATTACGCAGCGAGAGGGTTAAAGGAGTTCTTTATTCGTTTTGAGCCAAATGAGCAATGAGTGAAAATTGAACATGCGATAAATTAGATGCGGCGATCCTAACGACTTCGATTCTTAAAAAGTGTTCATTGACAGAGCTCAGTTTGGGGTTTTGAAACTGTTAGGTGGGTTTTAAGATTTCCTTAAAAAATTTAAACTTGTCTAAAATGTTTAAACAGTAAAAACATGTGGAAAATTCTGTAATAAAACACGTCTAAATTTTTAATAAAACAAGTTTTCCGAAACCCTTGAAATACGTTGCGCTGATTTCAGAGGTTCCTCGGTGCCTAATAATGCAATTGGTCAACCATTTTTGTGACATCAACACAAGCGATGGATTCTTTGAATTTTACAAATATAGTTTATAAAATAAACCGCAAACGATATGTTGTATTTTTAGAATGCAATAATGGCTCACTTGTATTCACGGATGCAGAATATATTATTGAAGATATCTTAAACTAATGCTTAAAAAAGTAATACGTTTCAGTAGAACAATTAATTTTTTTTTGCAATTTCAAACACATGTTAGTGTTCCAATTTTTAAAAAGTGAAAAAAATTGAGATTTCCTCAAAATCGTGCTTTAAAAAATGGATGGGGCTGTGTCGAGACACAGCCGCTAGGTTTAAGGCGTAGAATACGTAAGTGCTGCCACAGCGAAAGAAATAATTCAGTACAATACAGTTTAAAGCATTTAATTTCACATCAAATGTTCATGTTTCGTTAAAACGAATACAAATGCAACATTTCATCAGTACCGCTATATCTTAAATTACAAATATCTACTTTTCTAACACTGTACACATTTACAAATTAAATGATAAAGTATGTACATAAGATTTCTGGCTTCAGTGGGTATTGAAAGCTATTAGATTTTGACAACGGTGTATTTTTTTTCTTGATAAATTTGTTCAACAACGACTACACAGCATGAAATCATTCACATTGGACTGATGACTGCTTCAGGTCCTTCTTAAACCCGTCTATCACAAACATTACACGAATATCCAAATTCATTGCTTATGAATACAGCACGAAAATGTTTATTAGCGTTACCCAAATTCTCACATATTCATCGCTCCGCACTTATATCACAATTAGTGACTCGCTGTTGATGGCTCATTACTTACCTCCATGAGTTCAACTCCATCACTATAATGAAACTTTTATGTCATCAGATTTGCGTCGAACTGAGCGGCAGAAGTACACTTGACGCACTCGTATCAGCCATATGTCCACCTTGACGGTTCGACTCCTCAACTTTCAAGCGCTCCCGCCGAGCCCGTTGAAGCTCAGCATCAGACATCTGGGTCTTCTTGGATTCAACTCTCGATCTTTCTTCCTGTAGACGTTTGCGATAATTCTTCTGGTGTTTATTATGCATATATTTGGACATTTAAAAAAAATTGTGCAATTTCCACACTTCGAAATCCGATATCCAAACAAGTATTAAGGTTCCATTTATATTATTTACTAGCTGTACCGGTACCCGCGTTGCTGTGGCTCATCTGGTTAAATTGAAAAGAAAGATTGCCATTGTGCATTCATCCCAAACGATAAGTTTGCATTTTTGCAATACTTTTCCCATGCTGGATGCTTTGGAAATGCTACACGTGGGGGATTCAATGAATTGCATGTCAAATGGCAATTTCAAAGCGGAATGAGCAGTTCTTCCACCTGGTATCAAAGTCGCAGCTATTGTTGCGAGACTCTATCGGAATTACTTTACCGTCGTTCTCTACTATCTATAATATTAATCTGACTCCATATTTATCCAAACAAAACCACTTTTATTTCAACGGCACTTCTCATGTTCTAAAAAAACGTCGCCATTTCTTTCATAACAAGAAAAAACAAAAAACCGGCAACCAACTCGTTGCCATTCACAAAAGCATAAAGTAAATTACAAAATGACTTAAACAAACCAAAAACGTAACATAAATAAACTAACTCTATATATTTGTACACCTAAGCATTATGAAGTGAAATGTATAGTTTTAATCCAAAATGAGACATAAAAACACCAACTTTTAACATCCTCCCACCTTTTGATTTTCCCTAAAAATTCAAGGAAATCAAAACAAACTCTTCTATGCTCAGAAATACAAATAAATTTGTTAAGAACCATGAAATCAATATCAGTCATTATAACGTTTTGGCTTCACAATAGATCTTCCTCGTTTGGTCTTCATAGGAGGATTGATCTTCTCGATCAGTTTCTGTTCTTGGTCTTTAACAGTTTTCCTTTTCCCAGGCTCGTTCAAAGTACTGCCAGGAGAAGGATCACAAGTGGACACCTCCAGTGGATACACTCTTTGCACAGGTCGGGTCAGTTCTCCATTTGTGGTCTTTACCTTGACCACACGTATGCAATTGTCTCTACCAGGAATAGTAGACACGATGCGCCCCATAGGCCAGTCTAGGCGCTTCTTATTATCGCAACCAACGAGAACAATATCTCCAACTTTCACGTCTCTTACTAAATGTTTTTTCTTGAGCGATCGTTGCACTAAAAGACTGAGGTATTCTTCTCTAAACCTTTTCCTGAAGGTTTCTCGTAATGATTGTTGATGCTTAAACCTACCTGAAAGGTTTACCCTGTCCAAGTGATCTAAGTCTGGAACTCCCACTGTTCGCAGGTCCCCCACAAACATTGAAGGGGAGAGAGGAAGCAAATCGTTAGGATCTTCAGTAACATAGGTGAGAGGCCTAGCATTGATGACAGACTCAACATCGCACAGAATGGTTAACATTTCTTCATATGCGTGAAGCCCTGCCCAGAATTCTTCTTAGCATTCGTTTAACCATCTGCACGATTCTCTCCCACCATCCTCCCCACCACGGTGATGCAGGAGGGTTAAACTTCCATTGTATCCTGAGAACTGAAGCATCAGCAATGATCTTGTCCCAGTCGATAGCTCTTAGGAGATTCTCAGTCCTCATAAAGTTACTTCCGCAGTCACTGTATACTACTTTTGGGCGCCCTCGTCTGGCAACGAATCTTCTGAGGCCCAAAAGGAAACAGTTTGTTGATAGGCTTTGTATCAGCTCTAGATGAACAGCACGGTAGACGGCACAGGTGAAGAAGTAAAATCCATGCCTTTTGCCCATCTTTCAAGTATAAAGGACCTGCCAAGTCTACCCCTACAATTTCAAACACAAGGGCATCTCTAATTCTATCTTCTGGTAGTGGGGCTGGAATAGACTCGACTCCTTTTGCGTCATGTCTTCTGCATCTTACACATCTCGAAATAACTCGTTTCACTGTTTTTCTGCCTCTTACAATCCAGAACTTCTGCCTAAGATCAGCCAACACAGACTGCACTCCAGCGTGTGTTTTCCGATGACGATCGAATATGAGTTTCTCAACAATTTCGTGTCTTGACGGCAGCACAGTAGGACACAAAAAGTTTTCATCATCCTTTCTTCTTGTAATTTTTGTTGTTAATCTCAGAAGTCCTTCATTATCCGTAAAGGTGCAGAGCGATTTCAAATCCTCTTTGATTAGTGCTTCTTGTTGAACAATTCTTAAAAGTTTCTTTTCGGCAGACTCCAATTCATTTACTAAAAGTTCCTTCTCTTTCTGGACATTACGCTTAAGCGAATTGTTGATGAATCTCCACATCCAAGCATAAATTCGCAAGATTTTAGGATATTCCGAAAATCTACTGTACCAATTATCTTCTTCGCTACAAACAAGAGTAGAAGTAATGCACTTTTGTTTCTCTTTAGAAATTTCAACTTCTTCTGCCTGGAATTTGTTTTCAGGCCACTTTTCTTCTCTTAACTTTAGCCATGGTGGCCCCTCCCACCATCTGGATTTTATGAAAGCTTTAACTGAACTGGTAACTCCAGATCCCAACCTATTTTGAGTTTCCAGGTCTGTTGAACTATAAGCTTAGGCGGTAAAATGACTGGACACAAAATTCCAAGAGGGTCAAAATTTTCTGAACAGTTGATAAAACACTTCTTCTGGTTGCGGCAGATTTAACTTCTTGTAGAGTGCTCAAATCACAGAACAGATAATCTCCCACTTTATCCCATAGGATTCCTAAAACGTGAGTGGGTTTTTCTAAATTCGAAATTTCTTGCAGAGCAGTATGTTCCCATCCTCGTAAGTCAAAACAAGCACCTTCCAACAATCTTCTCGATTCCCGAATGAATTTCCCCAATTCTTCTTTGTTGGACACAGAAGTTACGCAATTATCCACATAAAAGGATTTCTTCAAAATGTCTGCCGTTTCTTTCATAGCTAGTGGACTATCTTCTAAAACAGAATCCAAAACGGCAGCCAAGAGAAAAGGACTACATGTGAGACCGAATACTACTCTTTTGTGCCTAAATACCTTAAGCTTTCTTTCTTCAAAATTTTCCCACCACAGGAAACGCAGAAAATCACAATCTTCCTTCATAACAGAGATCTGCAAAAATGCCTTTTTGATGTCGGACACAACTCCAATGTTATCTTTGCGAAATCTCATCAGTAGTGGGGTTATTTCTTCTAGAAGGTTAGGTCCCTTTTCCAGACAGTCATTTAATGATGGGGAACCTTTTTCATGACTGGATGCGTCAAAGACAGGTCGAACTCTTGTCGTTAAATTCTCTTTAAAAACACCTCTATGGGGCAAGTAATGTGATGGAGTTTCCAGTTCATTCTCGGGCACCACTTCGATTATACCAGATTTCTCCCAGTCTTTGAATACATCTTCATAATCAGCATACCTGTCTTCTTGTTGAAGTTTGATCGACATTGATAAACATCTTTTTTCTGCAGCATTCCTATTTTCTTTCAGAAATTCCTTGGATTCCAGCCATGGTAAATGAACCTCATAGCGTCCATCTTCATTCTTTAACACAGTGTTTCTGAAATGATTTAGTGCTACAAATTCCCTTTCTTCTCTTGATTTTTTTTCAACTGGATCTCTAATTCCTAAAATGTCGAGTTCCCATAGATTACTAATTGTTGAAGTCTGAGAAAAAAGGGATGTTATAGTAAAGTTTGTCAATTCACAATTCACCCTGTCTGGAACCTTTCCCATAATCAACCAACCTAATCTTGTTTCCATAGCTACCAGTCCACAGGTAAGTTGGCGTACATTTCCTGTAAACAAAGTTCCACAAATATCTGCCCCGATGAGTAATTCAATTTCAGGTTGTCCTTCACCATAGTCGGAAATCCAGATTTTCATTTTTTTCAATTGTTTCGACCAAGGTCCTCTTCTTATTCTTGGCAATTTTCCACATATGGTACTTTGATCCAGAACTTGAAGTATACAACTAAAGTTACTACTTAAGCTGCTCACATTTATCCGGTAACATTCATGAGATTGACTTTGTACTGTAGTTCCACCAAACAAAATGTGAGTTAACTCTTTAGAACCAATTGATTGATAACCCATCTTGTCAGCTGTAGATTTCAGGATGTACGACTGCTGGGAACCACTATCAACAATTGCACGTACTGTACGACTTCCCTTTTTTGACCTGAGCTGTACAAGCAAAGTTTGCAGAAGTATTTCTCCAGAAGAACTAATACTTGACAACGAAGTATTGGGATTATCTTCTTTTTTCTCTGTATCCTGCAGTTCTCTCTCACTTCGGCTTGCTGTAATTTCCCGACACATGACAGCCCAATGTTTGCGTCCACATATTATGCACTTAACAGTTGTTCGACAACTCTTAAAACAATGTCCTGTCTTTAGACAGGCGAAACAGACTCCTTTTTTCTTAACTATGTCTTGTTTCTCCTGAAATGACATCTTTCGAGCTTGAAAACACTCTTTCCTTTCATGCCTTTTTTGACAAAAAATACAGGCGAGGAAATTCTTCTTTCTTTTATCCCCAGCAAATAAATCATTTGCGGTTGCTACAAATTCTTCATCTTGTTTCTTTACTGAGGTTCTTCTATTTCCTGCTTTAGATTTCTTTAAATCAAAACCTCCCACAGCCATAGATATGCGCTGCTCATTTTCCACTTCCTTTCTGATGAATGCCATCAAAGTTTCGAGTCTGTCTTTAGGTGCTTCCACCAAAGTTGTCTGTCGCTGCCATATCCTGAGTAGCTCTTCTGGTACACAGGATTCCACTAGCGGAAACAATATCGCATCATACATCTTTGTTGAAATGCCTAAGGAATCCAACGCTCTTAATTGCGACTCGAGCTGGTCATACATGCTAGAAAGTGAGAGTTCTGTTAGTGATTTTGAATTCTGTATCACAAGAGACAATAGTTCCCTGATGTACAGCTCAACCAGGACATCTTCTTTCCCAAATCTACCTTTGAAACTTGCAATGACTTTTGGATAGTTTTCTGCTGTGGCTGGATAACTTTGTACCAGTTCTCTTGCTCGAGAATCCTGTACTGTACTCTGTATGAGATACTGGAATTTGTCACCTGGATCAATGTTGTTATCTTCATCAATTTTTCTGAACATTGCCCAAAATGATAACCAGCCTTTCAAATTTCCATCATATTTTTCCAACTCTATTTTTGGAAGTTTGAACTTTCGATTACATACCGTTTCTCGTTCGACAGACCTTACGTCATCGTTTTCTTTCGATTTCCGATCAAGAACAGCCGTGAATTTAAAGAATTTGGTATTGTACTCATCAACGGTTATACTTTCCTCTTCAAATTCTTCATCTGTTATCTTTTCATCTTGTAACAGATGTTCCAAATATTCACTGTTTAAGTACTGAAGCTCTTCGTGTTTTAGCTTTAGTGTTTCGAATTTAGAGACAGCTTCTAATAATTTATCAGGTTCCTCCGAACTCGTGTCTCCTAATATTTGATTACACAATCTTGTACAAGAACTTCGAACCAGTCTTCGTTGCTTTAAAAGCTTATCCATGACGAACAGATCCAAAAAACAGAAATATATACTTCAATCACGTCCGCCGGGCACCACAATGTTGCGAGACTCTATCGGAATTACTTTACCGTCGTTCTCTACTATCTATAATATTAATCTGACTCCATATTTATCCAAACAAAACCACTTTTATTTCAACGGCACTTCTCATGTTCTAAAAAAACGTCGCCATTTCTTTCATAACAAGAAAAAACAAAAAACCGGCAACCAACTCGTTGCCATTCACAAAAGCATAAAGTAAATTACAAAATGACGTAAACAAACCAAAAACGTAACATAAATAAACTAACTCTATATATTTGTACACCTAAGCATTATGAAGTGAAATGTATAGTTTTAATCCAAAATGAGACATAAAAACACCAACTTTTAACAGCTATTCCGGACGACGCAAGTGCTAAGGCAATGTGATTTTGGGATCTGATTGCGGCCAGAATCAATTTAATTAGGAACGTTTTACCAGTTCCTCCTGGCGTTACATTTTTATTTATATAGTTAAGTAGACTAAAACATGCGCGTATTCGAATGCAACGTTCTGACAAAATTTCAAGGCAATCGGTGAAAAATTTTGGGAGATTTTGCGTTAGGAACAAACGAACATTACATTTTTATTTATATAGATAAAGGGACGAAACAAATGACACCTCAAACGTCGTGCTCGCACAGAGGCCGGTGCTAGACTTAACTTTGCGCTGCGATTGCATCAGCCCATGAGGGCGACGCAACCTCAATGGGTATTAATAACATGCTTTGTTTAATGCTCTATTGAACGCAATATCATTCATTTATGTATCATTTATAGTTTTTAAGTTATTAAATTTTTCGTGATCAACGTTTTTCGTGACTCACAAATTAAGAGTAGTACCCAGATTTCGAAAGGGAAGATGTATTCTACGTCAAAAAACGAAACAAAACATTCCAAAGACATGGCATCTGTTAACTTGAAAGGAATTATCTTGAACAGGAATGGTCTCTAAAATTGAATTTTTTAAAAATTTTAATAAGCGTCAAAATGTCATGACAAAATTAGAAGTTTTCAGCTCTTTCTCTGATAATGATAAGCAAATTCCAGCTATTACGCATCAAATGTAATATTCTTTGTTTTTAGCATTTTATAAAGGTAAAAGCTGTGATTTGAAACTTCCCAAACGATTCATCACATCATTTCTTCTGAAGCTGAAGAGCAGTCACAACAATAACCCTTTCAAAGAAATCTGTTTTTCGAGTCTTTGAACTTCGAAAATGGAGAAGGATGATTTAGAGAAAGGAGAAAATAAGCTTGAATGGAAAAAAGAAAGAAATGGCGCAAATAATATTCAACACAACAGAAAAAGCAAAAATACAAATATTTGCTTCCAGAATAAAGCACGCGCATCCGAATTGCTTTTTCTTTCGTGAACGCTTTCCCGCAGAAGTACTTAAGAACAACAAAGAATAAATAGTCGAAGCCCATTAAAAAACTGGCCTTTTTGATTAAGTAAAGAAAAAGTAAATAAAAGGAGAGGAGAGAAAAAAGGAGGCGCGTCTCAGCAACTCACTTGTCTTCACCAAGGTCATCCAGTCGACAGATAACCCAATACATCAGCCGCTCGTTAGCAGGGACGAAGACCTGGGGGGGAATGGAACGAAAAAAATGGGGAACAGAGAAAAAATGCGCGCAAAAAGATTTTATCCCTACTTTTCCCCCCTGCCGGCCAACCTGCACTGGGCGTCGCTCGATCCTTGGATACTGTGCTCCAATTGGCTGGAGATAATAGCCTGTTAGTGGCCTCCAGCAACGAGAGGGCCAAACGAGTCTTCGTCTGGCGTCAGGTCAATTCGAAAAGCTCTCGCTCCGCACTCAACAGTCACTTTACGCGTCTGGGAGGATAAGTTGGCGCCGGCGCACTCGTTCTTTGTGTTTGGCATCTTCAGTGCCTTCGAATTTCAGTCAAACTCTCGAAGTTCGTTGCTGCTGCAAGACCATGTGTTGAGTTCCTCGGCGTTCTGTAGGGTGGCATCGATCCGTTTCAGCAGTTTCCATTCAGAACCATGATTGTTATCAAGGGATTGATCGTTCTGTGCGTCGTGCTCGGCTCCGCGCGCGGCACGGACCGTACCTGCGAGCCGATCCGCATCGAGACGTGCCACGGCATCGGATACAACATCACCGGCATGCCGAACCTGGTGGGGCACGAACTCCAGCAGGATGCCGAGCTGCAGCTGCAGACCTTCACGCCACTCATACAGTACGAGTGCTCGTCCAGATTGCGGTTTTTCCTCTGCTCCGTGTACGTGCCCATGTGCACCGAGAAGGTGCCAGTCCCCATCGGACCATGCCGTTCCCTGTGCGAGGACATACGCGATAGGTGTCAGCCCGTGCTCCAAGAGTTCGGCCTACCCTGGCCCGCGGGCCTCAACTGCTCCAAGTTTCCTCCACAGAACAACGACAAGCACATGTGCATGGAAGGACCCGCAGACCAGAAAGGATCCGACTCGAACCTCAGAATCCGGAATAGGAACCGAAGACCAAGTATCGTGCGGAACCACGAGAACACATTCATTCAGAGAAAGGTGCCCTACAAAACCACCTACTCCCAGCACTACGGACTGTGCAAAGGTTTCCGTTTCTCAGATCAGTACTACTACATCAACAGGACCCGGAGATGCGCTCCCCTGTGCTCCGCGAACATAAACTTCAGTCCCGAAAACAAGATGTTTGCCGATTACTGGCTAGCCGTGTGGGCAGGTTTGTGTTTCGTGTGTACTCTCTTCAACATCGGTGTCGTCTTCATCGGCGATTACAGATTCAAGTACCCCGAAGGAGCCATCGTATTCATCAGCGGATGCTTCAATGCCTGTGCTATCGCTTATCTCATCCGCTTACTGTCCGGCAGATACGAGTCGTCATGCCACATGGATCCCCAGCATGGTACTGCGATTCTTATTCAGGAAGGCCTTGGTAACGTGAACTGCACCATCATTTTCGTGATCCTGTACTTTTTCAGAATGGCCACGAATGGTTGGTGGGTTGTTCTGTGCATCACCTATTACTTATCTGCCCGTTGCAAGGTGAGACCCAACGGATTGCTTAGTTACAGTACCTACTATCACCTATTCGGTTGGGGTGTTCCATGCATCCTAACTATAACGGTACTTGTGACTCAAGTTATCGATGCCGACGAACTAGTAGGAACCTGCTATGTGGGCAACCAGAGCACCGACAACCTCCTGATGTACGTGATTGCACCGTCCTTGTTGTATTTGGCTGCCGGGCTTACGTTTCTGCTCTTGGCTCTCTTCCCTAACAACTGCAGCAACGAAGAATACACGCACGTGCAAACGAATTCGACACCACGCATCCCGGAAAATCTGGATACCGTTACTTCCCTGATTTCGATATTCACATATCTTTACTTCCTGCCTGCTTTGTGCGTCTTTGGATCCGAAGTGTACGAATACATGCAACGGGAATCGTGGATCGTGGCTGGTTCCGTTGTAAGACCCATCATCGAAGTCTTCTCTCTCAAATTCTTCATGTTGCAGGTAATGGGAATCTTGACAATCTTTGTGATAGCCTCCAGTGACGTGACAAAAAGAGCAGGCCAGAAATTATCCCGCAGTATTTTGCGGAAGAAGAAACCTGTGCCTTCCTACTTGCAGGTCCAACCACAGTTACTGAATGCCTCGTGCAGGTCAAAGAGATCTGTCAGTAGCAAAGCAAACAGTGAAACTGTGGTCTGACAATGATAGTTATGTTTTCGCTTCATACCAAAGTGTTCTATTTTTGTCGAGAGGCACTGCAAAAAAGCAACTGTGATGCCCAACTAGAGTTCCTTTCTCATTACAAACTGATGCTTTTGATGGGAACAATCCAATAGTTTCTCTAATCTAGCATGCTGATGTGAACAATCGACAGTTTACTCATTTGTATACTTAATCATATGTAGATATTTTCATCTTCGAATGCACTTCTGACGATACAATGTTTCATCATTCTGTTTTATGCATGATTGTTTATAGTGATATGTAAACTGCAACTTTTTAAAGGAAAGAAAAAAATTTTGGCATTTCTTAAGTTGAATCTCAATTTTATTTTTATGTCTTAAAACCCCATTGTATGCAAGACATTTTGGTGAGAAATCGAGATTTAATTGTAAGCTTTTTAATGACAACACCATGAGTATTTCTCCCTTTGTCAGTAAAATTTTCCATGTGTGTATATTCATTTACTTGGCGGAAGAAACAGTGCTTGTTCAAATAATGCAATCCCTTGCGCAATAAAAACCAACTATAAATAACAATTAAAATTTTTAAGTATTCCATTCTGCGAGTATGTACATTTTTACCATTTTGCTTTTATAAATTTAAAGAATGTTCCTGCTGTGTTTTAATATAGGTTTGTCAAAGTTTTTGTGAATCCTTGAAATCAGCACACATTGAAGCTATGTATGCTAACGTATTTATGAATTCCATGAAATTGCTCCGTGTGTGAATCGGAATCAAAATGTTTTTACCCTTTGTTGTTGCTATGCAAATATATATTTAATATTTTGCATAAACATATTTCAATATCATTGCAATCTGCACTTTTAATATAATAAATTAATTTCACTATAAAAGAGATTACAATAATCTTTCCAT
Source organism: Meta bourneti (assembly GCA_933210815.1). Classification (NCBI taxonomy): domain Eukaryota; kingdom Metazoa; phylum Arthropoda; class Arachnida; order Araneae; family Tetragnathidae; genus Meta; species Meta bourneti. The sequence continues at coordinate 96,748,035 of OW119929.1, read as the reverse complement.
TGTGTCAACTAAATCCAGGTTTAGACATAATTCCAAGAGTTGAAATGTGGATATATTTGTCTGTTATTATATCAGTTATAATTGTTATTTCTATATTAAATTTTTAAGATGTTGCCTTTTCATTATTATTCCTAGTGCCTTATGTCAAACTTGACAAAATATAATATATAAATACTGATTATAAATAATCACCTGATTTTGGACCATAATTCACCAACAAACTTTGTATTTTGCATAACCTTTTTTAAATATATGCCATTTTGCTTTAAGTATTGTTAAAAGTGAAATTTCAATTTATAATAAAATGTTATCCTGGTGATGAGATATGTAATCAAAATTAATAATTGCTAAAAGCAATGTATCTCAATCAAAATCTTATTGTCTGTAAATGCCTGTATATAGTGCAAAAACATTCTATTTGTATATAACTATTTTTATACATAAATTTTAACTCATCTGTTTTCATAAAAGATCCCATTTTGAAGATAATGTTTCTGCTTGTTTGTGTTTTACAATAAATGTGGATACTTAAAAAATGTGTTTTTATTGCATTTATTCCTCAATTACATGTGTAAATGAAAATATATTTGGGTCAGGGCTATTAAAAGCAAAACGCCATGTGTCAATGGCAACCTAAACATTATTCCTCAGTTCCCAAATTACTCGGGTGTAATTTCATAATATATTTTGTTTACATGGATGTATCTAAACACAATGTAATAAATGTCTAGGGCCTGGACTGAAATTATCCTTTGCATTCTTGTGGGCTTTTTCTCATGAAGGGACTTTTTGTTTTGGATCAGTTTTACATTTACAGTATAGATTATTGTATTTACAGACCAGTTTTCAGAAGTAATAAATGGTTGATTGTCTGGAATTTGCATCATACAAGTAAACATTTTCAAAAATGACAACTGAGTCGAAACAATTTAAAGGTGCAAAATACAATTAATGACTGCTTATTTTTACATACTTTGTTTAAACAGTATTATTCCGTTATTTGTTGTACTTATACATACTTATTTATAATCCACCTTACCTATAACCTGCCTACTTACCTTATCTTGTAAATGAATTAACCCAAAATTATTTTTATCGATTTCATTTCTACTTTGCATTTTTCATTTCAATTCCCCATAGACTGACACAGCTTGTCCATTTTTGGACTTAGCACCATAAAACTCAAACCAATCCCATATTTGAGATGAAAATATATTTAGCTGATTGATTTTAAATGTCTTTGAAGTTATTTACATTAAATCAATTTTAAGTTTCCCATATTTTATATAGACTAATTGTTGTCCTGGGAGAAATTAGTTTAAGAAATGCTACTATGTTGCCATTTGCTAGCATGAGTTATGTGGGATGCATAGTGGGGTGTCAGTTTCATTAGAAATCCCTTTGATCTTTTTCAGTCTTCCTGTTAACACAATAAAAAAAGAATTTGCAAAAGAACTGAATTTTTCCAAATGCAATATCTTGTTTCTTTTAAACTACAAATGGCAAGAAAGTTGTCAAAAAATTACAAATTCATATTTTTCCATTTGCTTCCCTCCATAAAAATAATTTTAAAAGATCCATGAATGCAAAATACTATAAAAATTATAACTTAATTTGATTTATTCTTAGTAAATATATTTTTAAAATTCACCTCTCATTTCTTTGTAATTAGTAGTGTCTAACATCTGTAACTATTAATGAATGTTTGTATATTCAAACACTTATAAATTGACCTGTACTTAAAATTTAAAGTAGATTAAGCTCTTAAGGTAAAAAGAAATTTTAAGCTGATCCTTGTAATCGCAAAATTAAGAAATTCTTGAATATGCTTAGAACAAGTTTACTTGAAATCTTTAAAGATTGGCACAATTTTTAAATCATGCTGTATCTCTGAATGGGAGAAATTATTCTTTGCTTGCGAATATTGAGAACTATTTTTGTGTACAATCAAATTTTTTCAGATATTTCTTGTATGCGCTAGAAAGTGGATAAAAGATGGAAGTAAAAATCACTTGATCCAAATATTGGATCCTGCAAAAAGTTCTTTTACCTGAGGTATCCAGGATATGGGGTCATTGTTCTGCCATTTTTAATAGAAAAAGTTAACTTTCATCTGAATTATGTCTTTGGTAGTTGAAGTGATATTTTCTCTCCAGAAGAGATTTCGTAAATCATGTTTTTGAACGTGTTGTCGAAAAATTGACCCTTGTGACAAACCAAAACAACACTTAAAACCCAGATGGCAAACAAAAGAATTAATCTGTATCCATTGTCAACTTTCATTCATAAATTTACTAAGTTTAAATTTATTTATTATATATTTTTAAGTAATGTTCCCTATTTGAGGAGGTAGGTAGGAATTTTAAATAACGTCACACTGGAGCAATATAACAGGCTATGGGTGACGGTCCGGGATCCCCAAGGGAAAGATCGAGAACAATAATACCACGTAATTTTGAACCACGGTCAGATGACGAGGAAACACCTGAGCTGGCATCCCACTCACTATTTTAGGAAGTTTTCCCTCACATTTAAGAGCACTTTATTTTTAAAAGCATCTTTTAGGAAAATTTTGTGATCAACATCCGGGTTATGTTCTTTAATATCTAATCAAGGTTCCGAATTCTCCGGTTGTCGTAATTCTGACGAACAATTCAACACTGAGCTTTTTCTGATAGGTTCAAGTTTCAAGTATTATAGTCCAGTTAAGAAAGAGTTTCGGCAAACTGCCAAAGCGCTTTTTTCATGGAGGTATTTACTCGCATGTTCTATTTATCTCAAATATCAGCAAACATTAAATTTCCAAGACTCAGGAGGAAATAATTTTATTAAAAAGCGAGAATACTGGGATAATGTAAAAGTAAATTATTTTAAACATTAAAATAAGGAAATGACAAAACTATTGGGATTCATGATATTTTGTATCTGAATGCATGTATTTATTTTCAAGGCTGAAAATATTTTTATTATTATTAGAACTTAGAATTGTTTTTGTAAAATTCGCCACTATAATCATCTGATCATGAATTTTCAGTGGTGACAGATTTTCGGCTAGGGGAGAGTGGGGCAAGACGGGGTAGTTGAGCTGCTGGTTCACTTGGGGCTGTAATCGAGCTGACAACGTTGGTGCTAGTGGTAGAGGTGGGGAAGAAGCCTTTATGTAAGCAGCAGCCATTTTGATTGAGTCGTTTGGCTTGTGCAAAAGTTTTTCAAAGTGGTCTGGTTTCTCTTGGATAGTTTATTTGCATCGTTGCAGTTTGGTGCTGAATGAAAGTAACTTATACTTATAACTTCACATATACTAGTAAAAAGTGTAGTCCTTAGCGATTAATTGACGTACTTTATAAATACTCTTGGTAAAAACTAACCAACAACGAGCATTAATCACCCATTAACGTGTCGGTGGGGCAAGACGGGGTTTTTTCTGTGGGGCATGATGGGGTAGTAACCCATCTTACCCTACTCTTTCTAAGTCGTCCTTTTTTCTTCGTAGAATAACTGTGATGGTTCGGACGAATAAAAGGAAGATTGATCGAGGAGGGTGGGATCCGGAACCAATGAAAAATGCAATTGAATCTGTTATTAAGGGGGAAATGGGATACAAAAAAGCAGCTGACTCCTCTCAAGTTCCCCAGTCAACACTTGAAAGAAGAGTAAAACTCACTCGGGAACAATCAGGTAAAACTGAAAAAAATTTACTGTATCTAAAAGTGGTACTGTATATACAGGTCAAATAAATACAATTCTCGTACAGAGTCTAGGCCCATTAAAAACTGTCTATTGAGGAAGAAAATTGTTGGTTAACTATTTGTTAAAAATGGAGAAAAGATTATTTGGACTCGCATCTTACGACCTGAGAGTGCTTGCTTATCAATGGGCAGATAAACTGGGTAAACAACACACCTTTTCTGAGACAAAACAAGTAGCCGGTAAAGACTGGCTGTTTGGGTTCATATCCAGACATCCCCAGCTAAGTTTGAGGAAACCGGAAGCCACAAGTGCGGCAAGGGCAACAGCATTTAACAAAGTATTCACCAAGTTTTATGATTTGTTAACCCGATTTGTCGACGAATACAAATTTACTGCTGCCAAAATCTATAATTGCGACGAGTCTGGGGTAACCGTAGTACCTAAGCATAGGACAAAATTCTGAAAATAAATATTAAAAAAGAAAGAAGGTGGGAAAAAAAAGGAAAAGGCTAAAAAAATTGGCAATGGGTTTTTGTGAAGAAATCGGGAAAAAGGTAAAAGAAAAGGCAACAACGTAAGATTGTTGATTAGAAAGGAAAAACAAAGAAAAAGTAAAAAAGACAAACCGAAAACGGTCACACTCCTTTTCATTGTAACGTAAGATTGTTCATAGCAAGGAAAAACAAAGAAAAAGTGAACAAGACAAACCGAAAACGGTCACACTCCTTTTCATCAGAGGCTTCTGATGCTGAGTGTCTTTAATGTGGTTATTTATAATCTACTGAGGGCTGGATTCAGTGTTGGAAGTGTAAACGATGGGCTCATTGCACATGTGCAGGTGAAGAAGACGAAGATGATGAATCAATTCATCTTTGTGCATTATGCCAAGATTAGCCCCACCAGGAGAGGCAAGATAAAGTTTTGTTTTTCAATCGAAAAATGTTTTTTATAATGAATTAAAAATAGAAAATAAGTTCATTTGTATATCATTATAAACATTAGTAATGTACAATAAAATGTAGTTTTTTTCAAAAACTTCCAAGATTAATTGTTGATTTTATAAACCCAAATGCACTAGGAACCCCGTCTTGCCCCACTCTCCCCTACTAGATAGATTGTAGAGAACAGTTCCCCTTTCCAAAGACAATTTTTTCGGCGCTCCGCCCCTCTGGAAAACCATATCTCAACTAATAATAAATTGTGAGCGTAACTGTGGCTATAATTTGTAAATTGTTTAATTTAAAATCATTGAACTACCAATAGGGATGCAGTTTAAAAAGAGATTTGTTTATTTTTCCTTTTTCCTTCCATCCTTGAAATTACAAAATTATCTGGAAATAAATTAAAAATTTCTCAATTCTTAAATTGGAAAATCTTTCTATACGTATACATAACTTCGATTACTTTGTAATGCCTCGCCCGAAATTCGAAAAATCGGTCAGTCTTAACCAGTATTATTTCGTTTCAGAAAAATCGATCAAAACCTCATTTTATCCATTCGCGAGTTCTTTTTTTCGCATTCTTCCATTTCTCAGCAATGCAATAAAAATATATTTTCCAAAATCGATTAGATATTCTTTGAGCAATTTTATTATATAAATATTTGCAATTTTTCACTCTGTGAGTTGCTTTCGTTCCATTGACCTAGAATCTGGAATTAATAGAATTTAAAAGTCAGAATCGTTTGAAAGAAATAGACTGAAATATTACACAATTTCAAACGATCGTTTTTCTTTCACCTTTTATTTTCCCCTTAGAAACGAGTTTAGTTATTTAACTTAAAATAGACGTATTTCTCTTAAATAACCTAAATAACCCTTTTTTAACCTCTAATTTAAAATAAACATTCTATTCACAGTGTATTTATTTATTGCACATGCATTCGAAACACGTTTCTAAGGACATTGATCTAATTACCTTTGATCGCAGATCAAGAACGATTGTTTTCGTTTCGCGTAGTCTATGACCCAATCAGAACACACTTTTATTTAGATGCTTTTAATTTATTAAGAAAAACTAATCTCTAAGGCTAGGATTTTTATGATAAAAAAATTGTAATGCCCTATAAAAGACGTATTTATGACAGAAATATTCTATAAAACAGAAAAAAGACAACAATTTCATTTTTTTATCTATTTGTAAAACTATGTTAACAGAAGAGGTGAATGAAATAAAGATAATAATTTACAGAATCTAAAATTTATAATTTAATTCGTTTAATTTTTTGATGTGTCAACTGAAATTTCTTACTTCACTAAACAACACTTATAACGGGAACAAACAAGAAATTATATTTAATTTTTTACCCCTATTTCTGAGCTAAACTAAAAGTTCTCCCTTAAAATATTCCCCATAAGACAAAGGTGTCTTAAATATTCAATTTCACATTTTAGTTTAGTTAGTGGTGCCAAACTGAATCTTGTTCTAATAAAGTAGTCCCCATTAAAAGGGGGAAAAGAGACCTTAAAATGCAAAACTCAGCAGTTTACTTTAGCAATTCTTGTCTAAATTGAAAGTTTGCATTTTACAAAACACTTACGAGGAGTATTTAGTACTACATGGAACCGGAAGCAAATTGAAGGTTTTGTTTCATCATTCTAGAATTGCAATGCACAATAAAAATCATGTGCAAAAAAGGAAATCTTTCGAAAGAGAATAATGTTCAATTGTCGATTTAAGTTATGTGTTAAAAAGTTAGATCCTTTACCACATCTTTTGACACAAGAATATTCGAAACAAATTACACCATTTTGTTCACTCTTCAATTTCGTATTTTTTCCTAACCTTTTTCAACAGTGAGTTATTTTCATAAATTTGTTAATTAACGTGTTATTTTCATAAATTCGTTAATTGACATGAGTTATTTTCGTTAATTGACATGAGTTATTTTCATAAATTCGTTAATTGACATGATTTATTTTCATAAATTCGTCATAAACTTACCAAATCAGCAGCATTTGTTTTTTGGATAGATAGGTTGGTTGGGTTTTATGGCGCAAAGGGCCATATTTGGCAAAGCTGAGCCAAATAACGTCAGGTCTCAACATGGCTCAGTGGTTTCTCAGTGGTCAACATGGCTCAGGTTTCTAGCGCAGTGGGCAAACCCACTGTGCTAGAAACCTGCGATTTATAGGCGGCGCAGGTGTTCGATTGCTCCCTGGGTGTATTTCTGTCTCCTCTGTGGCAGTAAAACTCTCCATTTGTGTATGTCCATTTACGTGACGTTATTTGGTTGGTTTGTGTTTTATGGCGCAAGAGCCGTATTTGGCCAAGCACAAGACAACGTTGAGTAAATGGACATACACGCACAAGGATAGTTTTACTGACACAGAAGAAACACCCTAGGAAAAATTGAACCGTCACCGACAACAACTCGCGAGTTGATAGCGCAGTGGTAAGCGAGTCGTTATGCTCTAACATTCGAATGTTAAAGCATACGAAATACCGGTTCTGCGTGGATATTACAAGCGGTTTGGAATGTGCTTTAAGTCGTAGGTTAAATTAAACGTAGAACGACTACCCCATAGAGGAAATATAAAAGTAGTGAGAAATGATAACCTTTTTACGTGCTCCATTGTGTTCCTCCAATGCGGCGTAAATTTAACTACTACTTGTGTGTGTATGTCCATTGCTTGGCGTTATTTAGCGCAGCTTGGCCAAATAGGGTCTTTGCGCCATAAAACACTAGCTAACCATGTTACCTTGAAAGGCATTGAGTACCTACAATACATATATTATTTCATGAGGAGCCTGTCATACAAGCCGGTACTGGGACCTAGCCTGTAGATTTGGTAGGTAAATAGGTATTTTAATTAAAGTCGCACTGGAACAACACAACGGGCTATTGGCGACGGTCCGGGACCAGATCCGAGAACAATACAACGTAATTTTAAATTATTAGGTCGAGTCATAAATAACTTCCAATGCAGCTAGGTAGAATCTATGTTCGTATCTACCCACTATAAGTCACCGGGACAAACGAGGTTTTGCTTTCACTAAATAGATAAGGGTTCAGTTAGTCTTCTGACAACTGGTTTGTGTGCACGTTTCATTAAACTGCTGTTCATAACCCCTAAAATGGAGAGTGAAAAAGTGCATATTCGCCATGTGATGCTTTGGGAATTTAAACAAGGCAATAGTGCTAAGGCGACAGCTGAAAAAATATGCAGTGTATACGGTGAAGGTCTAATAAGCGATCGGGCAGTTAGAAATTGGTTTTTGCCAAATTCCGTTCTGGAAATACGACTTTAAAGGACGAACCGAGGGCGGGACGTCCTTCCGGACTTTGACGACCTTTTAAAGGCAGTAGTGGAGCAAAATCCACGTCAATCAACAAGAGATATAGCAGGAAGGTTGAATACATCACAATCAACAGTTTGCCGCCACCTGGAGAAATTAGGGAAAGTCAGCAAGTTAGGAGTATGGGTACCTCACAATCTCAGTGAACGGAATAAAGATCGCATGTCAATCGCCACAAGTCTGCTATCACGGGTAAAAATCGAGCCTTTTTTAGACAGGATTATAACAGGCGATGAAAAAAGGTTCAATATCGTATCTGGTAGGGGTGGTTGATAAGGATCAACCACCCCTACCAGATCCGAAAGCAAACATCCATGGAAAAAAGATCTTATTGTGTGTATGGTGGGATTGTCGAGGTATAATTCATCACGAGTTTTTGAAGTCAAATTTAACGATTACTGTGGATACATACGTTCAGCAGCTGCAAAGAGTGAAAGAAAAACTATGAAAAGCGTCCTGCACTCGTCAATCGCAAAAACACCATTCTTTGCGCGACCACATACAGCAAGGGCGACTCAAGAAAAAATTCTTGAACTTGGATGGTCAGTTTTACTACAGCCACCTTGTCCCAACAGACTATCACCTTTTCTGTTCCTTGCAAAACTTCTTGAGTGGAAAAACCTTCAATTCTGAAGAGCAAGTCAGTCAGGCTGTCGAAAATTTCTTCCGGTCCAAACCAACCCCATTTTACAAGGAAGGAATTGATAAGCAGCCAGGAAGATGGGAGAAGGTCATACATAATAGTGGTGAATACATAATAAATTCGTATAACTTTGTTATTTAATGAAAACAAAATAAATGTCTGATAAAAAATGAAAGTTACTTATGACTCGACCTTATACATTCAGATGATGAGATCACACCTGAGCTGGCACCCCACTCTCCAAACTAGATTCGGTGTTAGGCCTATATTTTAGAACTGCGATTTTCCATGGAACATCAGAGTGCTCTCTTCCAAATGCAAGGCCGTCTCTATCCTCTTTGTCTCGTTAATTGCTCGTGTTGTGCAACAGATAAAAGAAACCAGAAAGTGGTTCAAAATTTCAACACAGCTGCTTGTTTCGGAGCCTGACGCCCACCTTTTAAACGGTTCTTCCACGAGATCCTATCAGCTGGCCCGCATTTCAGAGCTCTTATGTCAACCCGCTTCAAGCGCTCTTCATTTTCCTGACCTTATGAGTCAAAGGATTCATTGTTTTTCTACACTTCCGAGGGTGAGCACGCTACACATAATTGAGTGTTTCAGTGCAATCGAGCAGCGTTTCTTCGGTTTCACGATTGGGGGAACAGTGTCAAGATGCCCTTTTTGCCCCATGTAAGTTCCAAAACTCCCGTTGAGTGAAAGCACCACGTGTAAGTTTCAGGAAATTTTAATAAAAAACAATAACCACTATTCCAAGCACAAGATGGTTCAAAATTACGTGGTAGTGTCCTAGGGTCTTAGTCTTTGGGATTGATCCCAGACCGTCACCAATAGCCCTTTGTGTTGGTCCAATGCGACGTTTAATTAACTGCCTACCTACTTGGCGTAAAGAGAATGATGTATCATTACCAAGTACCAATGAAAATAGCTCGTTGCGACGTTAATTAGAAATACCAAGAACCAATGTTTAAATAAATGTAATATATTTTCTCTTTTCTCAGACCGCGGTAGCCTGGTTGGAAGAGTAGCGGATTACCAACCAGAAGGTTGCGAATTCGAAACTCGATCCAAACAGAGATTGTCGTGTTCGTGTGGCATGTTAAATCTGTCGTGGCCTCGCCCATACTTTTTTGGCATTGAAGTTCGAATCACCGACATTAGACTAGCTTGATTATGTCGATCTAATCTTTGGTAGGAAGGTAGGTAGTTCAATTAACGCCGTACTGGAGGAGTACAACGGACTATTGGCGACCGTCCGGGATCAATCCCTAAGGAAAAGATTCGAGGACAACACCACGCAATTTCGAACCATGGTCAGATGACGAGGTCACACCTGTGTGAGCTGGCACCCCACTTCCCAAACTTCCACACCACGCCCACGTGAGGACATTTGACGCAACGACAGATTTAACGTGCACCAGCCTTCTTTGTACACGACGGTCTTTGGTTGGATTCGATTGCAAGATAATTTATTTATTGAAAAATAAACACATACGTAAACATATACTACATCCTTGGACAACACGACATAATTTTGAACCACGGTCAGATGACGAGGTCACACATGAGCTAGCACCCCACTCCCCAAACTTCCACATCATGCCAACATGAGGACATGTGGAGCCACGATAGATCTAACGTGCACCAGCCCTCACACTCAACTTATAAGTAAGAAAACCGCATGAAGAATCTGGAGTTTTTATCAGCATTGATAATCTTCAAGAAAAATAAGAAATAATTTTCCTCAACCGCACTTCTGTCATCCCATCCAAGGTACACCTCTCACTATCTCGAATGCTTCTCTGCCTCAACGAGGCGTCGCGTATCACCTCATACGAGGTACCACCTCTACAGTAGACTGAACAGAAGGTGACAACAACACAAACGTCTCGTCAAGTGGTTACGTCTTGGAGGGAGAGACGCGAAAATCTGCGGAATCCAGTCCATTCTTCCGAAGGACTTCTGTCACTCCGTCTTCGAGACAAAGGACCCCAGTGTTCCACGAGGACTTTCGCAAGTTTCGAGACACAGGGGCGAGCGTTCTTCTCGCTTAAAGAGCGCTCTGCAACTCGAAACCCACTTCGTAATCTCGGAAGACGTCGTAACCCGACACGGTTTGGGGGTTGGGAAAAAAAATGGAGAGTGGAGCTTGCTGGGATTTTGACGGATGGATCCAAGGGAGGAGGAAGAAGGAAAAAAGTCTCCCTGGATGTGTTTTTTCTTCGATTTTCGTTATCCTGTGGGCCCGTTCCAAGGGCGGATGATGGAACGCTTGTCTCATGATGTCCCGACGTTCTGCGAAGAAGAGAAGTTGGAGGAGATAAGTTCCGCAGATAAGATGGTCTGATTGGTTGTGGCAGTTCGTTTTTTTTCCCGCGCGGGACTTTTGGAAAACGGGGGTAGGTAGGGATGGTTCTCTAATTGAGTTTCTGAGATGAGGGGGAGGGGGAATCGATTTTGAGGGAGTTGTTCCGTTCGTCGGAAATGGAATGGGTGTTTACTCGTTCGAGCTACGGCTTGGAATGAGAAGGATCTTAAGTCGATATAATTTTGGTTGGCAGTTGAAAGGTTTCGGTCTGATTTTGTAGCCCATATTTGGCCAAGCTGTGCCAAACACAAGACAGACAGCATCAAGTGATGGACACGCACAAGCGAAGTTTTATTGATACAGAAGAGAGAAATACACACAGGGATCGAACCTGCATCGCCTACAGGTTGCAGTTGACCAACCCACTGAGCCATGGCGGCCTTTAAAAAGTTTTTCAGTTGGTTCTCTCACACGTAGGCTTGGTAGTTATAAGTATTTTTAATTAACGTCTCACTGGAGCAACACAACGGGCTATTGGGATCAATCCCGAAGGGAAAGATCCTTGGACAACACCACGTAATTTTGAACCACGGTCAGATGACGAGGCAACACCTGAGCTGGCGCCCTTCTCCAAAATTCCACATCACGTCAACGTGATGACATTTGTGGCCACCACAGATTCAACGAGCATCCTTTGTACACGACGGTCTTCGGTTGGTTTCGAACTCGCAAACCTTCAGTTGCTAATCCGTTACTCTACCAACCGGGCTACCGCGGCCCCTCATGCATAGGTTTGGAGGGAAACGAGTTGGCAGACAGATTAGCCGAAATGGGTGCGAAAGTAGACACCAATGAGAAACCACCTTCCACAGACGTGATTTAAAGGTCTCTAAGCAGAAAAAGAACCTGTTATCGAAAAAGAAGCCACTCAATATTAATAGAAGGACAACATGGAAAAAAATGATTCAGGATAACAAAAACAAACGAAAAAAAAAAGAGCAGTACTTTGAACTGCCTGCAGCACACCTTTTAATTCCTAATTGTATCAATTACTCTAAATTATATCCTTCATCTTATTTATCTTCCTTTTACAATATATTATAGTGCTTAACTAATCTTTTACTAATTCTAATTTGTTTATTAATTATGATGTCGAGGTAAACTGTTATCAGTTAAGGTACTCCTCAATTGGCATTTCCTTTCCACACACCTGGTGACAATTGGTCCTTCAGGGAATACACGATTTGTGTAACTTCAAATTTCATCATGTATGAGGATCACATGATGAAATTACCATGTATGAGGATTATCTCTTACATGATCTTAGTCTGCCCGGGCTTGGACTCTTACCAGCAATTCCAGAACCTCTCAGGATCTATTGGGATTGGATTGGATGTTGGGATTTTATGGCGCAAAAGTCCAAAAGCGGACAAGCTGCGCCAAGCACAAGACAGAATGTGATCCACAATAAAAGTAAAAGATATTTAAAAATTAATAGTCTAAGACAAAAGGTGATTTAAAACGCGTAAAATGTATAGATGAGAATAAAAATATTCAAATAGTCAGATGATAAAACAAGATCATCGTCTGCAGCATAACTAATGTAACTGAAGAACTTAATTTACATGTATAAAATTTCGAGTGTGAAATTTAAGATGCATAAAGTTTAAAAAACCAACTGAACGTAAAAACGCAAAAAGGTTTGAATGGTGATTTTCCCCCTATTAAATCTCGCAGATTTAAAATGGTACTTTAAAAAATTTGATGCGTTGATGATTAAAAACAGGAAGACAATTAAAATGTAATAAACAGAAAATGGAGTAGAGCATGAGCTGCAAATGGATGCGCTCTCAGTAAAACATGACGATGGGTGAATTTAGAACCAGAATCCGCACTGAAGACGTGGATTGTGGAGGGGGTTTGTTTGCTTACCACCCTTATTAAATAATAGACTCATTCAAAAGCACGTAACCCGAGTTTAAGAGGTACTCTGCTCCAAGAAGGAGAAAAGCTGCATTTAATTAGACGAACGGTTTCTTATCCTCCTCTTATAAATAAAATATGCAAAACATGTTTACATTATTTCATCCAATCTTTGAAAGTAAGTGATGACGCTTAAGGGAGATAATAGAGAAATGTGTATTGAAGAAAATTCCGAAAACACAATTTTTAGGGACACATCAATGAATTTAAAACGGTATTTTAACTTCAGATCTGGAAGGAGCTTAAGCCAAGAGGCGAAGCTACAGTTTTCGAGACTTAAGGTCGAGGCTGTCAAAAACAAAATTTGCAATTTGAAATGATGATGAAGTATCTTTGATAATGGCTCCTGTTAATGGGACTCAGGGACAGAAGTAAAAAAATGGCCCCTGCCTTGTTTGGTGCCCCCCCCCCCCAGATGTTTGTGTGAAGGTAATTGCATTGTTTTTGCCTCTTATCTGAATAGCAATGCAAGGGTTACAACAAAGGAAGGATTGAAATTTGAACACTGGTTCCGAAATTGGAGATCATGAAGGCATTCTCTTCTCACGCATAGCACTGGAAAATACTAGTGACAAGGACAAAATTGTGCTTAAAATTCTAAAACCTTTTTGACAAGTGAATACGTCTTTAAAATCGGAAAAGTAGTGGGGGCATGAATGGAAAGTCGATCGTTACCAAAGCGTTACAACTCTTTTGTCTTACGATTTCAGAACTAGAACCCAGAAGACAATATAGCGTCGCGTCGTGTAGAGCAGTGGTGCGCAAACCGTGGGTCGCGACCCCTCTGGGGGTCGCTTGAAAATTTTTGTGGGTCGCCAATTTCAAAGAAATTTATCCGACAATAAAAATATAAGGCTTTTCTTCAACAAGTATCAGGTACCAGTAAAAGAGTGAAATGAGATAATGTTATTTATCAAAAAAGAACTACATTTTTTTACGAAAACAATTGTCTGTATTAGTATAGGACCTATACTTCGGCAACCGGCAGGCGAACAGACATAGTGATAAAAGATAATTGTCAATTTGAGATGCCCTTTACCTGCTCTCCGGTGGGATTCATATGCAACTTGGGTCGGTCTGACGTTTAGCAGTGGCCATCTTCACTACAGCTCTTTCAATCTAGGTGTGCACCCCTGCTATTTAGTCTTTATACTGTGATCACAGCTAGGACCATGCAGTTATTTCCGTCTGCCTCAGTAGTTCGGTTTTGCTGCGTCTTACATTCATTCAAGTGCATTCTGTAATTCTGTTTATATACTGCTTTTGCTAATTTTAAGTAAAATTTGCAATCGGGTATGTACATAACTTATTTTTTAAGTATAGGACAGTTCAGTAGCGTGCTCGGAGGGCAATAATAAACAATTAATTAAAAAATCAATATAGATATTAAAATGTTTATAAAGAAAAACTGTCTTTTTTAAATATTTTGTATTATTTTTTCGTTTTTGATTTTTTTCGAAAATCAATTATATCATCAACTGATATTTCGTTGGAAACGTTACCAGGGTAGTTACTATTTTAAAACGTGTAAGGGGACAGTTAGTTCTGTTTTTGGATTACAGATGGCTGCTCACTAAACAAAGCCTGCTTTTGCAGTTTAAATGCGAGTACAAATTTAAGATCACAGTAAGATGAATTTTGAAAAATAAACACTAATTGTAATATTTTTAAATATATATTTTCCCATCTTTGGAGCAAGTAATGTTAAACATAATTATATTAAATCACTATAATTAATTTTATACTTGTTTTGTAATTTTTAAGTAAGCTCCAATATTTGTGTGTTATGATTCACTGTAACCTCTGTGTACAAAATAGATGTGTGCTCGACTGGCAACACCAGTTGAGATATTTATTTACTTGCCTCGATTACCATGTGTAAATTTTTATTTGAGCGTTGTATTTTTTATTTTAAGTAGCGAGCATGTGCAATTGGTATAAAGAGATGTTTCTCTTATAATTAAGTTTTCTTTAATTCTCGTCTGATTAAGCTACAAATAAACATGATTTATACAGAGTAATCATGTACTTTATTTTCTTCCCACGTGGTAGCCGCACGTGATTGAACAAACGCAGATATGAAATATTGTATATTTATAATTTAGTTTAATTTTAATACCCTCATGATGGATAAATGGCTAAAAATAGGTACCCAACGTCCAAAAGATGAAAAGAATGACATTACAAATGAGAATGATGGACCAACATCCAATGAACTTAGAAAAACTGTGAATGAATCCAATGGCACTGTTTCTACATAAAAAAATATCGAACGAAATGTGCTGTCTAATAAAAAATTGAGAAAATATCAAGAAGAGTTTATTAAATATGGATTTACATATTTGCGTTGTTAATGGGAAAGAACATGCGTTGTGTTTTAATTGCAGGGATAAACTAGCAAATGAAAGTATGAAACCTGCTAAATTAAAAAGACATGTGGAAACCAAACATAAAGGATTAGCAAATAAATCTGAAACATTTTTTAAAAAACGAGCTGAAAGTATGAAAAATCAAAATGTATTTTTGAAAAAATACACAATTCCTGAGAAGGCTTTACGGGCATCCTTAGAAGTTTCATATTTAATAGGGAAAAATTTGAAACCACATACAATTGGAGAATCACTCATTCTTCCTTCAGCAATTAAAATGATATCAATTATGCATGGAGAAAAATATGGTAACGATTTAAAAACGATACCATTGTAGCGTCTTGGTTCACGGGTAGCTTAGACTAGTTACCATTCAAAAGTATCCGTTTCTAGACCAATGAATTTATTTTACAATTTGTACAAAAGTCGGAAAAATGAATGAAGAGTTTAGTGTTAGTTCATTGGAAAGTCCAAAGTTCTATCGAGGCGCTTCTTATGGCGGCTGGCGAGCCTCTCCCAAATTGCTCGGAAGAGTCTGATTCAGGCTACGGCGAGTCTTTTCTCAATAAAAATACTCCGATGAGTATAGAGTATCAGGGCAGGATATCTCACTCTTTTCCAGTTCGGATGAGATCAATCTCCACTACTCGGATGAGCAGTCGCACAGGTTTCTAGGAGGAGTCTCCTTAACGGCTACCGCCGAGCCTTTCTCAATAAAATACTCAGGCGAGTATAGAATCCCGGGGCGGGATAAATCGGCCTTTACCAGCTCGGATGAGTTCTCCCGAAAGATGGCAATCTTTCGCCGACAGTGAACGGGTGTTCACTTCTATCTCCAAAACGGTCTCTCTGCTGACCTCTTCTCTCTCTGCTGTCTTTCCTTGCAATCCTCCTCTCTCTCATCTGTTTGATCCCCCTCTCAAGATCTCAAGAACTCTATATATATCGGGTGCTTCTCGACTCCTCCTTTTCGTTTCGGGTCGGCCTCTCAGTCGGTGCTGGTTGGCTGTTGAAAATCTCACCATCTTAGGACCTTCCCGAATGGCTCTCTCACGTTGGCCTCTCCCCTTGACTTTTACGACAGACTTCGGCGGACTTGAAAGGGGACCGTAAACCCTTGTCGGCAATGGTCATCGTAATTCATCTCCGTCCTCTTTGTCTCGAAATGTCATAGAGAGCGACAGAAAGGCGCCTGCCTTTTGTTTCGAAGTCACCCACGATTTCCGCTACCTGGAGCGTGGTACTGTCGTTAAAAAGATGTTTTCGGGTGGTCTTTTCCTTTCGACGCGATCCGCCGGCAAGATGGTCAGATCCCCTATCTCGACTGCCGTGGTGGTCGTTTTCCTCTTCGGCGCACGATCGGCCGGCAAGATTGTCCGTTTCCCTAGCCGCCGTTACACCATTATCAAGAGATACCGTTTCTCGCTGAATTTCCGCCATCTTACGTAATATAGAATCAGTTCTGTTAAGTCGATTACAAAACTCTCCTGTATTTGCTCTACAACTTGACGAAACTACTGACATTTCTAAACTGTCTCAATTAATTGTTTATGTGAGATACGTTTATGAAGACACATCAGAAGATTTTTTTATGTTGTAAAAAATTGGAAGGAAAAACAAATGGAGAGAAAATATTTGAAATTATTAATAGATATTTTGAAACAAATGACCTTACCAGATAATGAATTAGGTTGGATACGTGATCCATTTTCGTTTGATATTTTTGAATCCAATATATCTTTAAATGAAAAAGAACAGTTAATTGATGTTTCAAGCGACGAAACACTGCGCATTCAATTTAAGTCTCTGTCTTGCCAAAACTTTTGTTTATAGATTGGAAACGAATATGCCGATTTGAAGAAAAAGGCAATTAATATTTTGATTCAGTTTGCATCGACCTACTTATGTGAAACTGGCTTTTCAAAATTAGTTGCCATAAAAACAAAATATCGATTGGATCCAGAGGATGACTTACGGCTTGCGATTTTCAATACAGATCCGAACATAGAAGCAATTATGAGCTTTTTGCAAGCGCATACCTCACATTGAATTCTTATGTTGTAAGTTTTTTGAAGTATTTTCCATTAAAAAATATATATATACCCATATGCATAAATGAAACCATTGATTCATAAAATTATGTCAGTCCTCTAATAAGGCACAAACATAAGCGCAAATTCCCAAAAGAATTCAACTTTAACTATGTTGATGATTAAAAAAACGTCAATTGTCTATCCAGGGGTCGCGACAAAATAGTACACAAAATTGGGGGCCGGAAATGAAAATAGTTTGCGCACCACTGGTGTAGAGAAAGGATGTCCGTACTTGACATGCCCTTCGGACTGAGTGCGCAGTCGCGCTGGAAAGGGGTCCGAATATCGAAAATCTACTGTGTTGGGCGAGATTTGGGAAAGCGTTCCTTTGAATTACAAGATATGAGAACTGTGTAAGAGGTGTCATTCGAAAGCTACCAAACTACGCTACAATCACATTCCTTTAATCACTAAAATTATCCTTCGATATTAATATCAAATTGCACTTTAATCGCTTAAACTGTAAATTAATTGTTGAATATTCACACGATAAATGATCGTTCAAACTTCTTATGTCTGCCTTATTCATTCCACAATCCAATACCAGACTCGAGTATTCATGTCAAAACTATCGTTTGTGTCCTCGACAGAACCTACCTATTCTTTTTCGAGAAAAACTACAAAATATCATTTATTGTAAAATTACAACACTAACAAAACATGATAAATAGAACACAAGGAATAAAATAATTCGACAACTAATTCGTAATCGAATTGAAGTTGTGTTAGAACACTAACAAAACATTCGAAAAATGGAACATAAGGAATCGTGTTCATACGTGTGTTCGTTATCGACTTTCAATTCTACAACGAACCATTCAGAAACCTTCAAGGATTTTTTTGTCTTCCGTTCCAAGAGCAAAGTTATCGCTATAACTCTAACAAAACATTCGATAAATAAAACAAAAGGAATAAAAGAATTCGACCACTGTAATTCGTTGTCGACTTTTAATTCGACAACGAACAAGACAGAAAACGTGTATGGATTTTATCCTAAATATATATTCTCGAAATGGCGCCGCTTTAGACAACGGCACTCAGGGCCTCCACCTCTGTCGCCCCCTCTCTAAGCCACGCCTCTATAGCCCCTCTGTAGGTGCGCCCCTGCACCGATTTAAGAAAACACCGAGACCTACGAATTCAGAAAACGAATCACCACTCGAGAAGACCCAAGAGAGAGAGTATTGTCGAACGTCCAGGTGCATGGGTGAAAAGATGTTGTCTTTTGTGAGGGGATGCCGAGGAACACGAAAGCATGTCTACCCGGGGAACCTGCCCATACAGGTGCGCACTCCGTATCTGCACCCCCTGTGGTTTTCTTTAACTGCCCCAAAACGTCCATAAAATAAACCTGCCGCGTCGGGAGAGAGCGCTCCTTTGCTCTGACCGGGATCCCATACTGGGTTCTAATACCTTGAGCTTTCGCTCTTTGCGCAGTAAAAAGGGAATTGTGCTTTTGCAGCTCACGGTAATAGGTGTCTTCGTGGGGTTCTCGATGCAAAAGAATAACAAGCAACAGAGGGGAGGCCAGACTTTTGTGTTCCTGGGGCCGACGAGGCTGATGCCACCCTCTCCAAAACAAATCCACATATTTGAAATTGAAGATATTTCAGGTGGGTATTTTAATTAACGTCACACTGGAGCAACATAATGGGCTATTGGAGACGGTCCGGGATCAATCCCAAAGGGAAAGATCGAGGACAACACCCGTAATTTTGAACCAGGGTCAGATGATGAGGTGAACACCTGAGCTGGTACCCCACTCTCCAAACTTCCACACCACGCCAACGTGAGGACATTTGAGGCCAGATTTAACGCGCATCAGCCGCCTTTGTTTCACGACGGTCTTTGGTTAGATTCGAACTCGCATCCCTCCGGTTTATAATCCGTTACTCTTCCAACCGGGCTACCGCGTCCCTATTAGTATTGGGTTGATGGAAAAGTTCGTCCAGTTTTTGGCGCTGGATGGTATTGCATCGCAAAACCGAAGTGTTATCTACTTCACACGTGTCAAGTTTAGATGTTTGAAAGAAGGAATTTCTGAGGGTATTTGGGAAAAAATTCTGTTATTCGGTTGTTTTTTAAACTTTGTAAAGTATCAAAAATGGCAGAAAATAAGGAGCATTTTCGACATATGCTTTTTCATTTCCGAAAAGGCAAGAGTGGTTCAAAATTACGTGGTGTTGTCCTCGATCTTTCCCTTTGGGATTGATCCCGGACCGTCACCAATAGCCCGTTGTGTTGCTCCAGTGTGACGTTAATTGAAATACCCCCCCCCCCTCCCGAAAAGGCAAGAATGCTTCGCATACGCAAAAGAGGATACGTGTTGCGTAGGGTGAGGGATGCCGGTTCCACGTGCCGCAAGTGGTTCAGAAAGTTTCGTCACCTGGAACAGTTCTTTAGCCAGAAACCTCAGAGCTTCTATGAGCGCGGGATTATGCAGTTACCGGAGAGATGGAGAAGGTCATCGAACCCACATGCTATATTGATTCAATGTAATTTCTAGTAAATAACATTTTTCTTCAATTTTTGTCAAAAAAGCGGGACGCCTTTTGCATCAACCTAATACCATTAATTTTCATTGCGATTAATTATCGACTACGCATAGAAACTATCAAGGTAGTACTACTAGAAAGGTAGAGCTTTGATAATCGCTTCTGTTAAAACAAATTGGACAGCATAGTATGGTAAAAACACTTATTAATATCTCCATATCAATTATGCGATGTCCAATAACTTTCTCACCTGTAGCAAAATCATCTCTCAAAAGTTTTTTAGAGTTCTAAAGTTTAGCACTGCTAGCAGTCGACACATCTTGGGTCTCAGGTTCAACTTTAATTTGCCTCCAAAAACAAAGTGGACAGTGGTAGTCCTGTTCCTAGCGGTTTAGCAACCGGAGGGCTGCGAGTTCGAAACTCGGTCCAAAGACCGTCGTGTACACGGGGGCTGGTGCATGTTAAATCTGTCGTGGACTCAAATGTCCTGACGTTGGCGTGGTACTTTGGGGAGTGGGATGTCTACTCAAATGTTCACCTAGTCATCTGACCCTGGTTCAAAATTACGAGGTGTTGTCTTCGGGATTGATTCCAACAATAACCTGTTGTGTTGCTCCAGTGCGACGTTAAATAACTATTTAACCCAACCTAACTTCTGTCCGGAGACCCTAACATGAGTCATTAACAAAACAGGTTTTTTGCTAGTTCTTACGTGCTGTCAATAACTAATTAATAAAATTAAAATGGGACTAATTAGTATATTTATCTTAATCATTTGAATAATTAATCTTCATTTTAAATGCGATTAAATAGATTTTGCTTCGGACAGAGAACGGCATCAGCCTCATTTGCCCCACGTCCTAAAAAGTATAGCCTCGCCTCTGCCTTCAATGGAACAGTATCACATGTAAAATATAAATGATTTTGAATAAATTTCAATTTGGCATCCTTACGTTCCCACAGGACACTCGAAGCATCCCTTCTCTTCCCCAACATTCTTCTTTTTTATCTTTTGTCATCCCTTCTCCGATTTCGTTTCCCTTCTCTGTTTTCGGTGACAATTTCCGGCCGAAAACAGAATTCCACGAAAAGGGAGGGAGGGCAGTTGCTTTGATTGCTTTCTGAAAACGAGAGTTGACCTCCTGCCCCGTGAACAGCAGGGGAGGCGCAAAGCAAGGAAAACGAAAAGGAAATCGGAGGGGGATTCCAAGAGAGCTTGGTTTTCGATGCCTCCCCCCGCTGTCGGTGTCATGGCAGGGTCGGCTTCGAATTTTCACTCGCTGTTGCACAAGGATGACAAGCCAGGCCTTTAGTTTCTTTCGCAAGTCCAGCTTGATTTCACCCCAAAAGGCGAAACATTTCAAATTTAACAGAATTCTCCGAGAAATTGTAAATGTTCCACACATTCTACATTGGAAATAATCAGCCCTTACCATAGACACCATTCAAACCTAGATCACAAAATGAACGGGGCTCAGTGAGTGCGCCCACTGCGCTAGCAACCTTCGTGTTGTAGGCGCATTCCTCCGTGTGTGTATTTCTCTCTTTTGTGTCAATAAGACTTTCATTGTGTATGTTTTTCTATTACTTGATATTGTATGTCTTGTGTCTGGCGCAGCATGGCCAAATATGGCCCTTGCGCCATAAAACCCTTACAAACCAAACCATAAAAATGAACGTAAACTTTTTTAATCTTCCATTAAACTATTACCTTGCACCATAAAACCCCAAACCAACCTGTCTTTCAAAATTTCGTGGTGTTATCTTGGATCTTTCCCTTCGGAGGTTGATCCCGGATCATTGCCAATAGCCCGTTGTGTTGCTCCAGTGCGTTGTTAATAAATACCTACCTCTCTACCCAAAACCAAACCATTAGATTATTAGTCGTTTTTTAAGAAATGAGATCACGGTGTATCTGTGAGGTATTCGACGTTTTCTTTACTAGTTACCCTCGAATTAATTATTAATTTTTTAAATACTTAATATATTTAGGACATACTACAAAATAAATAACTGTAAAAATATTTATATTTACGAATAATACATTTTACAGTTAGTCTTTTCATTGCATAACATTGATAAAAGTCACAGTGCAGCTTCCAGGACCAATGCGACTGATGGAGGGTTAATAAAGCAATACACAACAAACTTCAATCAAACACTTCAATATGAAATACAGAAAAAAGTCTTGAACATCAGACCGTATGTCTCATTTATCTTAGGTATCATCTCCTAGGCTCTAGTCTAAATATTTTATTTACTTTTCTTTTATGACTTTACCCTCCAAATGTTTCGACGAGATATCTCGCCCAAGGTCAATTTTATTAAGATTTTGTTGCCCGATCTGGTCAATTTTGTTAAGGACGAGATACCTCGTAAAGACAAAACTTCCCTATTAATCCAAGGGGGATGAAGTTCCAAGTAGGAAAAACAAATTGTTCCTTTCCCACTGGTGGCAGTTTGGAGCAGGTTTTGCACCAGAGGCTGTCGTACAGGGCAGTTTTCCAAGTGAAGATAAACCACCAGGAGTGTTAAGTACCATTTGTCGATAAGTTTATACCCGTTGCTTATGACATAATATTCTATGAATATGCAAAAGAAAATTTTATATAGCTTCCTACAGAAACTGAAACATAGATTCATACAAGATCCAAGGACATTCACGGGCTTGGATGGTGCCCAGCAACAGATTGACCCGTCGGTTCACGTCGTTTGGTATCGGACAAACATCTCTTGGGGAAAATATCGGAACGATCCGACCGGAATTGAACGGATATTAGGCCGATACCCAGATTTCACGGAATGAGACGCGGTAGCCCGGTTGGAAGAGTAACGGATTAGCAACCGGAGGGTTGAGCGTTCGAATCCAACCAAAGACTGTCGTGTAACAAAGGGGGCTGGTGCACGTGGCCTGAAATGTCCTCACGTTGGCGAGGTGTGGAAGTTTAGAGAGTGGGGTGCCAGCTCACAGATGTTGACCTCGTCATTTGACCATAGTTCAAAATTGCGTGGTGTTGTCCTCGAATCTTTCATTTCGGGTGTTGATCCCGGGCCGTCGCCAATTGTGTTGCTCCAGTGTGACGTTAATTGAAATACCTACCTACCGGTTGCTAATCCGTTGCTCTTCCTTTTGGCGAGGTGTGGAAGTTTAGAGAGTGGGGTGCCAGCTCACAGATGTTGACCTCGTCATTTGACCATAGTTCAAAATTGCGTGGTGTTGTCCTCGGATCTTTCATTTCGGGTGTTGATCCCGGGCCGTCGCCAATTGTGTTGCTCCAATGTGACGTTAATTGAAATACCTACCTACCGGTTGCTAATCCGTTGCTCTTCCTTTTGGCGTGGTGTGGAAGTTTGGAGAGTGGGGTGCCAGCTCACAGATGTTGACCTCGTCATTTGACCATAGTTCAAAATTGCGTGGTGTTGTCCTCGGATCTTTCATTTCGGGTGTTGATCCCGGGCCGTCGCCAATTGTGTTGCTCCAGTGTGACGTTAATTGAAATACCTACCTACCGGTTGCTAATCCGTTGCTCTTCCTTTTGGCGTGGTGTGGAAGTTTGGAGAGTGGGGTGCCAGCTCACAGATGTTGACCTCGTCATTTGACCATAGTTCAAAATTGCGTGGTGTTGTCCTCGGATCTTTCATTTCGGGTGTTGATCCCGGGCCGTCGCCAATTGTGTTGCTCCAGTGTGACGTTAATTGAAATACCTACCTACCGGTTGCTAATCCGTTGCTCTTCCTTTTGGCGAGGTGTGGAAGTTTAGAGAGTGGGGTGCCAGCTCACAGATGTTGACCTCGTCATTTGACCATAGTTCAAAATTGCGTGGTGTTGTCCTCGGATCTTTCATTTCGGGTGTTGATCCCGGGCCGTCGCCAATTGTGTTGCTCCAGTGTGACGTTAATTGAAATACCTACCTACCGGTTGCTAATCCGTTGCTCTTCCTTTTGGCGAGGTGTGGAAGTTTAGAGAGTGGGGTGCCAGCTCACAGATGTTGACCTCGTCATTTGACCATAGTTCAAAATTGCGTGGTGTTGTCCTCGGATCTTTCATTTCGGGTGTTGATCCCGGGCCGTCGCCAATTGTGTTGCTCCAGTGTGACGTTAATTGAAATACCTACCTACCGGTTGCTAATCCGTTGCTCTTCCTTTTGGCGTGGTGTGGAAGTTTGGAGAGTGGGGTGCCAGCTCACAGATGTTGACCTCGTCATTTGACCATAGTTCATAATTGCGTGGTGTTGTCCTCGGATCTTTCATTTCGGGTGTTGATCCCGGGCCGTCGCCAATTGTGTTGCTCCAGTGTGACGTTAATTGAAATACCTACCTACCGGTTGCTAATCCGTTGGTCTTCCTTTTGGCGAGGTGTGGAAGTTTGGAGAGTGGGGTGCCAGCTCACAGATGTTGACCTCGTCATTTGACCATAGTTCAAAATTGCGTGGTGTTGTCCTCGGATCTTTCATTTCGGGTGTTGATCCCGGGCCGTCGCCAATTGTGTTGCTCCAGTGTGACGTTAATTGAAATACCTACCTACCGGTTGCTAATCCGTTGCTCTTCCTTTTGGCGAGGTGTGGAAGTTTAGAGAGTGGGGTGCCAGCTCACAGATGTTGACCTCGTCATTTGACCATAGTTCAAAATTGCGTGGTGTTGTCCTCGGATCTTTCATTTCGGGTGTTGATCCCGGGCCGTCGCCAATTGTGTTGCTCCAGTGTGACGTTAATTGAAATACCTACCTACCGGTTGCTAATCCGTTGCTCTTCCTTTTGGCGTGGTGTGGAAGTTTGGAGAGTGGGGTGCCAGCTCACAGATGTTGACCTCGTCATTTGACCATAGTTCAAAATTGCGTGGTGTTGTCCTCGGATCTTTCATTTCGGGTGTTGATCCCGGGCCGTCGCCAATTGTGTTGCTCCAGTGTGACGTTAATTGAAATACCTACCTACCGGTTGCTAATCCGTTGCTCTTCCTTTTGGCGAGGTGTGGAAGTTTAGAGAGTGGGGTGCCAGCTCACAGATGTTGACCTCGTCATTTGACCATAGTTCAAAATTGCGTGGTGTTGTCCTCGGATCTTTCATTTCGGGTGTTGATCCCGGGCCGTCGCCAATTGTGTTGCTCCAGTGTGACGTTAATTGAAATACCTACCTACCGGTTGCTAATCCGTTGCTCTTCCTTTTGGCGAGGTGTGGAAGTTTAGAGAGTGGGGTGCCAGCTCACAGATGTTGACCTCGTCATTTGACCATAGTTCAAAATTGCGTGGTGTTGTCCTCGGATCTTTCATTTCGGGTGTTGATCCCGGGCCGTCGCCAATTGTGTTGCTCCAGTGTGACGTTAATTGAAATACCTACCTACCGGTTGCTAATCCGTTGCTCTTCCTTTTGGCGTGGTGTGGAAGTTTGGAGAGTGGGGTGCCAGCTCACAGATGTTGACCTCGTCATTTGACCATAGTTCATAATTGCGTGGTGTTGTCCTCGGATCTTTCATTTCGGGTGTTGATCCCGGGCCGTCGCCAATTGTGTTGCTCCAGTGTGACGTTAATTGAAATACCTACCTACCGGTTGCTAATCCGTTGCTCTTCCTTTTGGCGTGGTGTGGAAGTTTGGAGAGTGGGGTGCCAGCTCACAGATGTTGACCTCGTCATTTGACCATAGTTCATAATTGCGTGGTGTTGTCCTCGGATCTTTCATTTCGGGTGTTGATCCCGGGCCGTCGCCAATTGTGTTGCTCCAGTGTGACGTTAATTGAAATACCTACCTACCGGTTGCTAATCCGTTGGTCTTCCTTTTGGCGAGGTGTGGAAGTTTGGAGAGTGGGGTGCCAGCTCACAGATGTTGACCTCGTCATTTGACCATAGTTCAAAATTGCGTGGTGTTGTCCTCGGATCTTTCATTTCGGGTGTTGATCCCGGGCCGTCGCCAATTGTGTTGCTCCAGTGTGACGTTAATTGAAATACCTACCTACCGGTTGCTAATCCGTTGCTCTTCCTTTTGGCGAGGTGTGGAAGTTTAGAGAGTGGGGTGCCAGCTCACAGATGTTGACCTCGTCATTTGACCATAGTTCAAAATTGCGTGGTGTTGTCCTCGGATCTTTCATTTCGGGTGTTGATCCCGGGCCGTCGCCAATTGTGTTGCTCCAGTGTGACGTTAATTGAAATACCTACCTACCGGTTGCTAATCCGTTGCTCTTCCTTTTGGCGTGGTGTGGAAGTTTGGAGAGTGGGGTGCCAGCTCACAGATGTTGACCTCGTCATTTGACCATAGTTCAAAATTGCGTGGTGTTGTCCTCGGATCTTTCATTTCGGGTGTTGATCCCGGGCCGTCGCCAATTGTGTTGCTCCAGTGTGACGTTAATTGAAATACCTACCTACCGGTTGCTAATCCGTTGCTCTTCCTTTTGGCGAGGTGTGGAAGTTTAGAGAGTGGGGTGCCAGCTCACAGATGTTGACCTCGTCATTTGACCATAGTTCAAAATTGCGTGGTGTTGTCCTCGGATCTTTCATTTCGGGTGTTGATCCCGGGCCGTCGCCAATTGTGTTGCTCCAGTGTGACGTTAATTGAAATACCTACCTACCGGTTGCTAATCCGTTGCTCTTCCTTTTGGCGAGGTGTGGAAGTTTAGAGAGTGGGGTGCCAGCTCACAGATGTTGACCTCGTCATTTGACCATAGTTCAAAATTGCGTGGTGTTGTCCTCGGATCTTTCATTTCGGGTGTTGATCCCGGGCCGTCGCCAATTGTGTTGCTCCAGTGTGACGTTAATTGAAATACCTACCTACCGGTTGCTAATCCGTTGCTCTTCCTTTTGGCGTGGTGTGGAAGTTTGGAGAGTGGGGTGCCAGCTCACAGATGTTGACCTCGTCATTTGACCATAGTTCATTATTGCGTGGTGTTGTCCTCGGATCTTTCATTTCGGGTGTTGATCCCGGGCCGTCGCCAATTGTGTTGCTCCAGTGTGACGTTAATTGAAATACCTACCTACCGGTTGCTAATCCGTTGGTCTTCCTTTTGGCGAGGTGTGGAAGTTTGGAGAGTGGGGTGCCAGCTCACAGATGTTGACCTCGTCATTTGACCATAGTTCAAAATTGCGTGGTGTTGTCCTCGGATCTTTCATTTCGGGTGTTGATCCCGGGCCGTCGCCAATTGTGTTGCTCCAGTGTGACGTTAATTGAAATACCTACCTACCGGTTGCTAATCCGTTGCTCTTCCTTTTGGCGAGGTGTGGAAGTTTAGAGAGTGGGGTGCCAGCTCACAGATGTTGACCTCGTCATTTGACCATAGTTCAAAATTGCGTGGTGTTGTCCTCGGATCTTTCATTTCGGGTGTTGATCCCGGGCCGTCGCCAATTGTGTTGCTCCAGTGTGACGTTAATTGAAATACCTACCTACCGGTTGCTAATCCGTTGCTCTTCCTTTTGGCGTGGTGTGGAAGTTTGGAGAGTGGGGTGCCAGCTCACAGATGTTGACCTCGTCATTTGACCATAGTTCAAAATTGCGTGGTGTTGTCCTCGGATCTTTCATTTCGGGTGTTGATCCCGGGCCGTCGCCAATTGTGTTGCTCCAATGTGACGTTAATTGAAATACCTACCTACCGGTTGCTAATCCGTTGCTCTTCCTTTTGGCGTGGTGTGGAAGTTTGGAGAGTGGGGTGCCAGCTCACAGATGTTGACCTCGTCATTTGACAATAGTTCAAAATTGCGTGGTGTTGTCCTCGGATCTTTCATTTCGGGTGTTGATCCCGGGCCGTCGCCAATTGTGTTGCTCCAGTGTGACGTTAATTGAAATACCTACCTACCGGTTGCTAATCCGTTGCTCTTCCTTTTGGCGTGGTGTGGAAGTTTGGAGAGTGGGGTGCCAGCTCACAGATGTTGACCTCGTCATTTGACCATAGTTCAAAATTGCGTGGTGTTGTCCTCGGATCTTTCATTTCGGGTGTTGATCCCGGGCCGTCGCCAATTGTGTTGCTCCAGTGTGACGTTAATTGAAATACCTACCTACCGGTTGCTAATCCGTTGCTCTTCCTTTTGGCGAGGTGTGGAAGTTTGGAGAGTGGGGTGCCAGCTCACAGATGTTGACCTCGTCATTTGACCATAGTTCAAAATTGCGTGGTGTTGTCCTCGGATCTTTCATTTCGGGTGTTGATCCCGGGCCGTCGCCAATTGTGTTGCTCCAGTGTGACGTTAATTGAAATACCTACCTACCGGTTGCTAATCCGTTGGTCTTCCTTTTGGCGAGGTGTGGAAGTTTGGAGAGTGGGGTGCCAGCTCACAGATGTTGACCTCGTCATTTGACCATAGTTCAAAATTGCGTGGTGTTGTCCTCGGATCTTTCATTTCGGGTGTTGATCCCGGGCCGTCGCCAATTGTGTTGCTCCAGTGTGACGTTAATTGAAATACCTACCTACCGGTTGCTAATCCTTTGCTCTTCCTTTTGGCGAGGTGTGGAAGTTTGGAGAGTGGGGTGCCAGCTCACAGATGTTGACCTCGTCATTTGACCATAGTTCAAAATTGCGTGGTGTTGTCCTCGGATCTTTCATTTCGGGTGTTGATCCCGGGCCGTCGCCAATTGTGTTGCTCCAGTGTGACGTTAATTGAAATACCTACCTACCGGTTGCTAATCCGTTGCTCTTCCTTTTGGCGAGGTGTGGAAGTTTGGAGAGTGGGGTGCCAGCTCACAGATGTTGACCTCGTCATTTGACCATAGTTCAAAATTGCTTGGGGGGCCGCGGTGGCCCGGTTGGAAGAGTAACGAACTAGCAACCGAAGGGTTGCGAGTTCGAATCCAGCCAAACACCGTCGTGTACAAAGGGGGCTGGTGCACGTTAAATCTGTCGTGGCCCCAAACGTCCTCACGTTGGCGTGGTGTGGAAGTTTGGAGAGAGGGGTGCCAGCTCAGGTGTTGCCTCGTCATCTGACCGTGGTTCAAAATTACGTGGTGTTGTCCTCGGATCTTTCCCTCTGGGATTGATCCCGGACCGTCACCAATAGCCCGTTGTGTTGCTCCAGTGTGACGTTAATTGAAAATACCAAAAATACCAAATATCAAAATTGCGTGGTGTTGTCCTCGGATCTTTCATTTCGGGTGTTGATCCCGGGCCGTCGCCAATTGTGTTGCTCCAGTGTGACGTTAATTGAAATACCTACCTACCGGTTGCTAATCCGTTGCTCTTCCTTTTGGCGTGGTGTGGAAGTTTGGAGAGTGGGGTGCCAGCTCACAGATGTTGACCTCGTCATTTGACCATAGTTCAAAATTGCGTGGTGTTGTCCTCGGATCTTTCATTTCGGGTGTTGATCCCGGGCCGTCGCCAATTGTGTTGCTCCAGTGTGACGTTAATTGAAATACCTACCTACCGGTTGCTAATCCGTTGCTCTTCCTTTTGGCGTGGTGTGGAAGTTTGGAGAGTGGGGTGCCAGCTCACAGATGTTGACCTCGTCATTTGACCATAGTTCAAAATTGCGTGGTGTTGTCCTCGGATCTTTCATTTCGGGTGTTGATCCCGGGCCGTCGCCAATTGTGTTGCTCCAGTGTGACGTTAATTGAAATACCTACCTACCGGTTGCTAATCCGTTGCTCTTCCTTTTGGCGTGGTGTGGAAGTTTGGAGAGTGGGGTGCCAGCTCACAGATGTTGACCTCGTCATTTGACAATAGTTCAAAATTGCGTGGTGTTGTCCTCGGATCTTTCATTTCGGGTGTTGATCCCGGGCCGTCGCCAATTGTGTTGCTCCAGTGTGACGTTAATTGAAATACCTACCTACCGGTTGCTAATCCGTTGCTCTTCCTTTTGGCGAGGTGTGGAAGTTTGGAGAGTGGGGTGCCAGCTCACAGATGTTGACCTCGTCATTTGACCATAGTTCAAAATTGCGTGGTGTTGTCCTCGGATCTTTCATTTCGGGTGTTGATCCCGGGCCGTCGCCAATTGTGTTGCTCCAGTGTGACGTTAATTGAAATACCTACCTACCGGTTGCTAATCCGTTGCTCTTCCTTTTGGCGAGGTGTGGAAGTTTGGAGAGTGGGGTGCCAGCTCACAGATGTTGACCTCGTCATTTGACCATAGTTCAAAATTGCGTGGTGTTGTCCTCGGATCTTTCATTTCGGGTGTTGATCCCGGGCCGTCGCCAATTGTGTTGCTCCAGTGTGACGTTAATTGAAATACCTACCTACCGGTTGCTAATCCGTTGCTCTTCCTTTTGGCGTGGTGTGGAAGTTTGGAGAGTGGGGTGCCAGCTCACAGATGTTGACCTCGTCATTTGACCATAGTTCAAAATTGCGTGGTGTTGTCCTCGGATCTTTCATTTCGGGTGTTGATCCCGGGCCGTCGCCAATTGTGTTGCTCCAGTGTGACGTTAATTGAAATACCTACCTACCGGTTGCTAATCCGTTGCTCTTCCTTTTGGCGTGGTGTGGAAGTTTGGAGAGTGGGGTGCCAGCTCACAGATGTTGACCTCGTCATTTGACCATAGTTCAAAATTGCGTGGTGTTGTCCTCGGATCTTTCATTTCGGGTGTTGATCCCGGGCCGTCGCCAATTGTGTTGCTCCAGTGTGACGTTAATTGAAATACCTACCTACCGGTTGCTAATCCGTTGCTCTTCCTTTTGGCGAGGTGTGGAAGTTTGGAGAGTGGGGTGCCAGCTCACAGATGTTGACCTCGTCATTTGACCATAGTTCAAAATTGCGTGGTGTTGTCCTCGGATCTTTCATTTCGGGTGTTGATCCCGGGCCGTCGCCAATTGTGTTGCTCCAGTGTGACGTTAATTGAAATACCTACCTACCGGTTGCTAATCCGTTGCTCTTCCTTTTGGCGAGGTGTGGAAGTTTGGAGAGTGGGGTGCCAGCTCACAGATGTTGACCTCGTCATTTGACCATAGTTCAAAATTGCGTGGTGTTGTCCTCGGATCTTTCATTTCGGGTGTTGATCCCGGGCCGTCGCCAATTGTGTTGCTCCAGTGTGACGTTAATTGAAATACCTACCTACCGGTTGCTAATCCTTTGCTCTTCCTTTTGGCGAGGTGTGGAAGTTTGGAGAGTGGGGTGCCAGCTCACAGATGTTGACCTCGTCATTTGACCATAGTTCAAAATTGCGTGGTGTTGTCCTCGGATCTTTCATTTCGGGTGTTGATCCCGGGCCGTCGCCAATTGTGTTGCTCCAGTGTGACGTTAATTGAAATACCTACCTACCGGTTGCTAATCCGTTGCTCTTCCTTTTGGCGAGGTGTGGAAGTTTGGAGAGTGGGGTGCCAGCTCACAGATGTTGACCTCGTCATTTGACCATAGTTCAAAATTGCGTGGGGGGCCGCGGTGGCCCGGTTGGAAGAGTAACGAACTAGCAACCGAAGGGTTGCGAGTTCGAATCCAGCCAAACACCGTCGTGTACAAAGGGGGCTGGTGCACGTTAAATCTGTCGTGGCCCCAAACGTCCTCACGTTGGCGTGGTGTGGAAGTTTGGAGAGTGGGGTGCCAGCTCAGGTGTTGCCTCGTCATCTGACCGTGGTTCAAAATTACGTGGTGTTGTCCTCGGATCTTTCCCTCTGGGATTGATCCCGGACCGTCACCAATAGCCCGTTGTGTTGCTCCAGTGTGACGTTAATTGAAAATACCAAAAATACCAAATATCAAAATTGCGTGGTGTTGTCCTCGGATCTTTCATTTCGGGTGTTGATCCCGGGCCGTCGCCAATTGTGTTGCTCCAGTGTGACGTTAATTGAAATACCTACCTACCGGTTGCTAATCCGTTGCTCTTCCTTTTGGCGTGGTGTGGAAGTTTGGAGAGTGGGGTGCCAGCTCACAGATGTTGACCTCGTCATTTGACCATAGTTCAAAATTGCGTGGTGTTGTCCTCGGATCTTTCATTTCGGGTGTTGATCCCGGGCCGTCGCCAATTGTGTTGCTCCAGTGTGACGTTAATTGAAATACCTACCTACCGGTTGCTAATCCGTTGCTCTTCCTTTTGGCGTGGTGTGGAAGTTTGGAGAGTGGGGTGCCAGCTCACAGATGTTGACCTCGTCATTTGACCATAGTTCAAAATTGCGTGGTGTTGTCCTCGGATCTTTCATTTCGGGTGTTGATCCCGGGCCGTCGCCAATTGTGTTGCTCCAGTGTGACGTTAATTGAAATACCTACCTACCGGTTGCTAATCCGTTGCTCTTCCTTTTGGCGTGGTGTGGAAGTTTGGAGAGTGGGGTGCCAGCTCACAGATGTTGACCTCGTCATTTGACAATAGTTCAAAATTGCGTGGTGTTGTCCTCGGATCTTTCATTTCGGGTGTTGATCCCGGGCCGTCGCCAATTGTGTTGCTCCAGTGTGACGTTAATTGAAATACCTACCTACCGGTTGCTAATCCGTTGCTCTTCCTTTTGGCGAGGTGTGGAAGTTTGGAGAGTGGGGTGCCAGCTCACAGATGTTGACCTCGTCATTTGACCATAGTTCAGAATTGCGTGGTGTTGTCCTCGGATCTTTCATTTCGGGTGTTGATCCCGGGCCGTCGCCAATTGTGTTGCTCCAGTGTGACGTTAATTGAAATACCTACCTACCGGTTGCTAATCCGTTGCTCTTCCTTTTGGCGAGGTGTGGAAGTTTGGAGAGTGGGGTGCCAGCTCACAGATGTTGACCTCGTCATTTGACCATAGTTCAAAATTGCGTGGTGTTGTCCTCGGATCTTTCATTTCGGGTGTTGATCCCGGGCCGTCGCCAATTGTGTTGCTCCAGTGTGACGTTAATTGAAATACCTACCTACCGGTTGCTAATCCGTTGCTCTTCCTTTTGGCGTGGTGTGGAAGTTTGGAGAGTGGGGTGCCAGCTCACAGATGTTGACCTCGTCATTTGACCATAGTTCAAAATTGCGTGGTGTTGTCCTCGGATCTTTCATTTCGGGTGTTGATCCCGGGCCGTCGCCAATTGTGTTGCTCCAGTGTGACGTTAATTGAAATACCTACCTACCGGTTGCTAATCCGTTGCTCTTCCTTTTGGCGAGGTGTGGAAGTTTGGAGAGTGGGGTGCCAGCTCACAGATGTTGACCTCGTCATTTGACCATAGTTCAAAATTGCGTGGTGTTGTCCTCGGATCTTTCATTTCGGGTGTTGATCCCGGGCCGTCGCCAATTGTGTTGCTCCAGTGTGACGTTAATTGAAATACCTACCTACCGGTTGCTAATCCGTTGCTCTTCCTTTTGGCGTGGTGTGGAAGTTTGGAGAGTGGGGTGCCAGCTCACAGATGTTGACCTCGTCATTTGACCATAGTTCAAAATTGCGTGGTGTTGTCCTCGGATCTTTCATTTCGGGTGTTGATCCCGGGCCGTCGCCAATTGTGTTGCTCCAGTGTGACGTTAATTGAAATACCTACCTACCGGTTGCTAATCCGTTGCTCTTCCTTTTGGCGAGGTGTGGAAGTTTAGAGAGTGGGGTGCCAGCTCACAGATGTTGACCTCGTCATTTGACCATAGTTCAAAATTGCGTGGTGTTGTCCTCGGATCTTTCATTTCGGGTGTTGATCCCGGGCCGTCGCCAATTGTGTTGCTCCAGTGTGACGTTAATTGAAATACCTACCTACCGGTTGCTAATCCGTTGCTCTTCCTTTTGGCGAGGTGTGGAAGTTTAGAGAGTGGGGTGCCAGCTCACAGATGTTGACCTCGTCATTTGACCATAGTTCAAAATTGCGTGGTGTTGTCCTCGGATCTTTCATTTCGGGTGTTGATCCCGGGCCGTCGCCAATTGTGTTGCTCCAGTGTGACGTTAATTGAAATACCTACCTACCGGTTGCTAATCCGTTGCTCTTCCTTTTGGCGTGGTGTGGAAGTTTGGAGAGTGGGGTGCCAGCTCACAGATGTTGACCTCGTCATTTGACCATAGTTCAGAATTGCGTGGTGTTGTCCTCGGATCTTTCATTTCGGGTGTTGATCCCGGGCCGTCGCCAATTGTGTTGCTCCAGTGTGACGTTAATTGAAATACCTACCTACCGGTTGCTAATCCGTTGGTCTTCCTTTTGGCGAGGTGTGGAAGTTTGGAGAGTGGGGTGCCAGCTCACAGATGTTGACCTCGTCATTTGACCATAGTTCATAATTGCGTGGTGTTGTCCTCGGATCTTTCATTTCGGGTGTTGATCCCGGGCCGTCGCCAATTGTGTTGCTCCAGTGTGACGTTAATTGAAATACCTACCTACCGGTTGCTAATCCGTTGCTCTTCCTTTTGGCGAGGTGTGGAAGTTTAGAGAGTGGGGTGCCAGCTCACAGATGTTGACCTCGTCATTTGACCATAGTTCAAAATTGCGTGGTGTTGTCCTCGGATCTTTCATTTCGGGTGTTGATCCCGGGCCGTCGCCAATTGTGTTGCTCCAGTGTGACGTTAATTGAAATACCTACCTACCGGTTGCTAATCCGTTGCTCTTCCTTTTGGCGTGGTGTGG
Source organism: Meta bourneti (assembly GCA_933210815.1). Taxonomy (NCBI): domain Eukaryota; kingdom Metazoa; phylum Arthropoda; class Arachnida; order Araneae; family Tetragnathidae; genus Meta; species Meta bourneti. Next base: position 96,713,781 of record OW119929.1, on the reverse strand, counting down.
AAGTTTGGAGAGTGGGGTGCCAGCTCACAGATGTTGACCTCGTCATTTGACCATAGTTCAAAATTGCGTGGTGTTGTCCTCGGATCTTTCATTTCGGGTGTTGATCCCGGGCCGTCGCCAATTGTGTTGCTCCAATGTGACGTTAATTGAAATACCTACCTACCGGTTGCTAATCCGTTGCTCTTCCTTTTGGCGTGGTGTGGAAGTTTGGAGAGTGGGGTGCCAGCTCACAGATGTTGACCTCGTCATTTGACCATAGTTCAAAATTGCGTGGTGTTGTCCTCGGATCTTTCATTTCGGGTGTTGATCCCGGGCCGTCGCCAATTGTGTTGCTCCAGTGTGACGTTAATTGAAATACCTACCTACCGGTTGCTAATCCGTTGCTCTTCCTTTTGGCGTGGTGTGGAAGTTTGGAGAGTGGGGTGCCAGCTCACAGATGTTGACCTCGTCATTTGACCATAGTTCAAAATTGCGTGGTGTTGTCCTCGGATCTTTCATTTCGGGTGTTGATCCCGGGCCGTCGCCAATTGTGTTGCTCCAGTGTGACGTTAATTGAAATACCTACCTACCGGTTGCTAATCCGTTGCTCTTCCTTTTGGCGAGGTGTGGAAGTTTGGAGAGTGGGGTGCCAGCTCACAGATGTTGACCTCGTCATTTGACCATAGTTCAAAATTGCGTGGTGTTGTCCTCGGATCTTTCATTTCGGGTGTTGATCCCGGGCCGTCGCCAATTGTGTTGCTCCAGTGTGACGTTAATTGAAATACCTACCTACCGGTTGCTAATCCGTTGCTCTTCCTTTTGGCGAGGTGTGGAAGTTTGGAGAGTGGGGTGCCAGCTCACAGATGTTGACCTCGTCATTTGACCATAGTTCAAAATTGCGTGGTGTTGTCCTCGGATCTTTCATTTCGGGTGTTGATCCCGGGCCGTCGCCAATTGTGTTGCTCCAGTGTGACGTTAATTGAAATACCTACCTACCGGTTGCTAATCCTTTGCTCTTCCTTTTGGCGAGGTGTGGAAGTTTGGAGAGTGGGGTGCCAGCTCACAGATGTTGACCTCGTCATTTGACCATAGTTCAAAATTGCGTGGTGTTGTCCTCGGATCTTTCATTTCGGGAGTTGATCCCGGGCCGTCGCCAATTGTGTTGCTCCAGTGTGACGTTAATTGAAATACCTACCTACCGGTTGCTAATCCGTTGCTCTTCCTTTTGGCGAGGTGTGGAAGTTTGGAGAGTGGGGTGCCAGCTCACAGATGTTGACCTCGTCATTTGACCATAGTTCAAAATTGCTTGGGGGGCCGCGGTGGCCCGGTTGGAAGAGTAACGAACTAGCAACCGAAGGGTTGCGAGTTCGAATCCAGCCAAACACCGTCGTGTACAAAGGGGGCTGGTGCACGTTAAATCTGTCGTGGCCCCAAACGTCCTCACGTTGGCGTGGTGTGGAAGTTTGGAGAGTGGGGTGCCAGCTCAGGTGTTGCCTCGTCATCTGACCGTGGTTCAAAATTACGTGGTGTTGTCCTCGGATCTTTCCCTCTGGGATTGATCCCGGACCGTCACCAATAGCCCGTTGTGTTGCTCCAGTGTGACGTTAATTGAAAATACCAAAAATACCAAATATCAAAATTGCGTGGTGTTGTCCTCGGATCTTTCATTTCGGGTGTTGATCCCGGGCCGTCGCCAATTGTGTTGCTCCAGTGTGACGTTAATTGAAATACCTACCTACCGGTTGCTAATCCGTTGCTCTTCCTTTTGGCGTGGTGTGGAAGTTTGGAGAGTGGGGTGCCAGCTCACAGATGTTGACCTCGTCATTTGACCATAGTTCAAAATTGCGTGGTGTTGTCCTCGGATCTTTCATTTCGGGTGTTGATCCCGGGCCGTCGCCAATTGTGTTGCTCCAGTGTGACGTTAATTGAAATACCTACCTACCGGTTGCTAATCCGTTGCTCTTCCTTTTGGCGTGGTGTGGAAGTTTGGAGAGTGGGGTGCCAGCTCACAGATGTTGACCTCGTCATTTGACCATAGTTCAAAATTGCGTGGTGTTGTCCTCGGATCTTTCATTTCGGGTGTTGATCCCGGGCCGTCGCCAATTGTGTTGCTCCAGTGTGACGTTAATTGAAATACCTACCTACCGGTTGCTAATCCGTTGCTCTTCCTTTTGGCGTGGTGTGGAAGTTTGGAGAGTGGGGTGCCAGCTCACAGATGTTGACCTCGTCATTTGACAATAGTTCAAAATTGCGTGGTGTTGTCCTCGGATCTTTCATTTCGGGTGTTGATCCCGGGCCGTCGCCAATTGTGTTGCTCCAGTGTGACGTTAATTGAAATACCTACCTACCGGTTGCTAATCCGTTGCTCTTCCTTTTGGCGAGGTGTGGAAGTTTGGAGAGTGGGGTGCCAGCTCACAGATGTTGACCTCGTCATTTGACCATAGTTCAAAATTGCGTGGTGTTGTCCTCGGATCTTTCATTTCGGGTGTTGATCCCGGGCCGTCGCCAATTGTGTTGCTCCAGTGTGACGTTAATTGAAATACCTACCTACCGGTTGCTAATCCGTTGCTCTTCCTTTTGGCGAGGTGTGGAAGTTTGGAGAGTGGGGTGCCAGCTCACAGATGTTGACCTCGTCATTTGACCATAGTTCAAAATTGCGTGGTGTTGTCCTCGGATCTTTCATTTCGGGTGTTGATCCCGGGCCGTCGCCAATTGTGTTGCTCCAGTGTGACGTTAATTGAAATACCTACCTACCGGTTGCTAATCCGTTGCTCTTCCTTTTGGCGTGGTGTGGAAGTTTGGAGAGTGGGGTGCCAGCTCACAGATGTTGACCTCGTCATTTGACCATAGTTCAAAATTGCGTGGTGTTGTCCTCGGATCTTTCATTTCGGGTGTTGATCCCGGGCCGTCGCCAATTGTGTTGCTCCAGTGTGACGTTAATTGAAATACCTACCTACCGGTTGCTAATCCGTTGCTCTTCCTTTTGGCGAGGTGTGGAAGTTTAGAGAGTGGGGTGCCAGCTCACAGATGTTGACCTCGTCATTTGACCATAGTTCATAATTGCGTGGTGTTGTCCTCGGATCTTTCATTTCGGGTGTTGATCCCGGGCCGTCGCCAATTGTGTTGCTCCAGTGTGACGTTAATTGAAATACCTACCTACCGGTTGCTAATCCGTTGCTCTTCCTTTTGGCGAGGTGTGGAAGTTTGGAGAGTGGGGTGCCAGCTCACAGATGTTGACCTCGTCATTTGACCATAGTTCAAAATTGCGTGGTGTTGTCCTCGGATCTTTCATTTCGGGTGTTGATCCCGGGCCGTCGCCAATTGTGTTGCTCCAATGTGACGTTAATTGAAATACCTACCTACCGGTTGCTAATCCGTTGCTCTTCCTTTTGGCGTGGTGTGGAAGTTTGGAGAGTGGGGTGCCAGCTCACAGATGTTGACCTCGTCATTTGACCATAGTTCAAAATTGCGTGGTGTTGTCCTCGGATCTTTCATTTCGGGTGTTGATCCCGGGCCGTCGCCAATTGTGTTGCTCCAGTGTGACGTTAATTGAAATACCTACCTACCGGTTGCTAATCCGTTGCTCTTCCTTTTGGCGTGGTGTGGAAGTTTGGAGAGTGGGGTGCCAGCTCACAGATGTTGACCTCGTCATTTGACCATAGTTCAAAATTGCGTGGTGTTGTCCTCGGATCTTTCATTTCGGGTGTTGATCCCGGGCCGTCGCCAATTGTGTTGCTCCAGTGTGACGTTAATTGAAATACCTACCTACCGGTTGCTAATCCGTTGCTCTTCCTTTTGGCGAGGTGTGGAAGTTTGGAGAGTGGGGTGCCAGCTCACAGATGTTGACCTCGTCATTTGACCATAGTTCAAAATTGCGTGGTGTTGTCCTCGGATCTTTCATTTCGGGTGTTGATCCCGGGCCGTCGCCAATTGTGTTGCTCCAGTGTGACGTTAATTGAAATACCTACCTACCGGTTGCTAATCCGTTGCTCTTCCTTTTGGCGAGGTGTGGAAGTTTGGAGAGTGGGGTGCCAGCTCACAGATGTTGACCTCGTCATTTGACCATAGTTCAAAATTGCGTGGTGTTGTCCTCGGATCTTTCATTTCGGGTGTTGATCCCGGGCCGTCGCCAATTGTGTTGCTCCAGTGTGACGTTAATTGAAATACCTACCTACCGGTTGCTAATCCTTTGCTCTTCCTTTTGGCGAGGTGTGGAAGTTTGGAGAGTGGGGTGCCAGCTCACAGATGTTGACCTCGTCATTTGACCATAGTTCAAAATTGCGTGGTGTTGTCCTCGGATCTTTCATTTCGGGTGTTGATCCCGGGCCGTCGCCAATTGTGTTGCTCCAGTGTGACGTTAATTGAAATACCTACCTACCGGTTGCTAATCCGTTGCTCTTCCTTTTGGCGAGGTGTGGAAGTTTGGAGAGTGGGGTGCCAGCTCACAGATGTTGACCTCGTCATTTGACCATAGTTCAAAATTGCTTGGGGGGCCGCGGTGGCCCGGTTGGAAGAGTAACGAACTAGCAACCGAAGGGTTGCGAGTTCGAATCCAGCCAAACACCGTCGTGTACAAAGGGGGCTGGTGCACGTTAAATCTGTCGTGGCCCCAAACGTCCTCACGTTGGCGTGGTGTGGAAGTTTGGAGAGTGGGGTGCCAGCTCAGGTGTTGCCTCGTCATCTGACCGTGGTTCAAAATTACGTGGTGTTGTCCTCGGATCTTTCCCTCTGGGATTGATCCCGGACCGTCACCAATAGCCCGTTGTGTTGCTCCAGTGTGACGTTAATTGAAAATACCAAAAATACCAAATATCAAAATTGCGTGGTGTTGTCCTCGGATCTTTCATTTCGGGTGTTGATCCCGGGCCGTCGCCAATTGTGTTGCTCCAGTGTGACGTTAATTGAAATACCTACCTACCGGTTGCTAATCCGTTGCTCTTCCTTTTGGCGTGGTGTGGAAGTTTGGAGAGTGGGGTGCCAGCTCACAGATGTTGACCTCGTCATTTGACCATAGTTCAAAATTGCGTGGTGTTGTCCTCGGATCTTTCATTTCGGGTGTTGATCCCGGGCCGTCGCCAATTGTGTTGCTCCAGTGTGACGTTAATTGAAATACCTACCTACCGGTTGCTAATCCGTTGCTCTTCCTTTTGGCGTGGTGTGGAAGTTTGGAGAGTGGGGTGCCAGCTCACAGATGTTGACCTCGTCATTTGACCATAGTTCAAAATTGCGTGGTGTTGTCCTCGGATCTTTCATTTCGGGTGTTGATCCCGGGCCGTCGCCAATTGTGTTGCTCCAGTGTGACGTTAATTGAAATACCTACCTACCGGTTGCTAATCCGTTGCTCTTCCTTTTGGCGTGGTGTGGAAGTTTGGAGAGTGGGGTGCCAGCTCACAGATGTTGACCTCGTCATTTGACAATAGTTCAAAATTGCGTGGTGTTGTCCTCGGATCTTTCATTTCGGGTGTTGATCCCGGGCCGTCGCCAATTGTGTTGCTCCAGTGTGACGTTAATTGAAATACCTACCTACCGGTTGCTAATCCGTTGCTCTTCCTTTTGGCGAGGTGTGGAAGTTTGGAGAGTGGGGTGCCAGCTCACAGATGTTGACCTCGTCATTTGACCATAGTTCAAAATTGCGTGGTGTTGTCCTCGGATCTTTCATTTCGGGTGTTGATCCCGGGCCGTCGCCAATTGTGTTGCTCCAGTGTGACGTTAATTGAAATACCTACCTACCGGTTGCTAATCCGTTGCTCTTCCTTTTGGCGAGGTGTGGAAGTTTGGAGAGTGGGGTGCCAGCTCACAGATGTTGACCTCGTCATTTGACCATAGTTCAAAATTGCGTGGTGTTGTCCTCGGATCTTTCATTTCGGGTGTTGATCCCGGGCCGTCGCCAATTGTGTTGCTCCAGTGTGACGTTAATTGAAATACCTACCTACCGGTTGCTAATCCGTTGCTCTTCCTTTTGGCGTGGTGTGGAAGTTTGGAGAGTGGGGTGCCAGCTCACAGATGTTGACCTCGTCATTTGACCATAGTTCAAAATTGCGTGGTGTTGTCCTCGGATCTTTCATTTCGGGTGTTGATCCCGGGCCGTCGCCAATTGTGTTGCTCCAGTGTGACGTTAATTGAAATACCTACCTACCGGTTGCTAATCCGTTGCTCTTCCTTTTGGCGTGGTGTGGAAGTTTGGAGAGTGGGGTGCCAGCTCACAGATGTTGACCTCGTCATTTGACCATAGTTCAAAATTGCGTGGTGTTGTCCTCGGATCTTTCATTTCGGGTGTTGATCCCGGGCCGTCGCCAATTGTGTTGCTCCAGTGTGACGTTAATTGAAATACCTACCTACCGGTTGCTAATCCGTTGCTCTTCCTTTTGGCGAGGTGTGGAAGTTTGGAGAGTGGGGTGCCAGCTCACAGATGTTGACCTCGTCATTTGACCATAGTTCAAAATTGCGTGGTGTTGTCCTCGGATCTTTCATTTCGGGTGTTGATCCCGGGCCGTCGCCAATTGTGTTGCTCCAGTGTGACGTTAATTGAAATACCTACCTACCGGTTGCTAATCCGTTGCTCTTCCTTTTGGCGAGGTGTGGAAGTTTGGAGAGTGGGGTGCCAGCTCACAGATGTTGACCTCGTCATTTGACCATAGTTCAAAATTGCGTGGTGTTGTCCTCGGATCTTTCATTTCGGGTGTTGATCCCGGGCCGTCGCCAATTGTGTTGCTCCAGTGTGACGTTAATTGAAATACCTACCTACCGGTTGCTAATCCTTTGCTCTTCCTTTTGGCGAGGTGTGGAAGTTTGGAGAGTGGGGTGCCAGCTCACAGATGTTGACCTCGTCATTTGACCATAGTTCAAAATTGCGTGGTGTTGTCCTCGGATCTTTCATTTCGGGGGTTGATCCCGGGCCGTCGCCAATTGTGTTGCTCCAGTGTGACGTTAATTGAAATACCTACCTACCGGTTGCTAATCCGTTGCTCTTCCTTTTGGCGAGGTGTGGAAGTTTGGAGAGTGGGGTGCCAGCTCACAGATGTTGACCTCGTCATTTGACCATAGTTCAAAATTGCGTGGGGGGCCGCGGTGGCCCGGTTGGAAGAGTAACGAACTAGCAACCGAAGGGTTGCGAGTTCGAATCCAGCCAAACACCGTCGTGTACAAAGGGGGCTGGTGCACGTTAAATCTGTCGTGGCCCCAAACGTCCTCACGTTGGCGTGGTGTGGAAGTTTGGAGAGTGGGGTGCCAGCTCAGGTGTTGCCTCGTCATCTGACCGTGGTTCAAAATTACGTGGTGTTGTCCTCGGATCTTTCCCTCTGGGATTGATCCCGGACCGTCACCAATAGCCCGTTGTGTTGCTCCAGTGTGACGTTAATTGAAAATACCAAAAATACCAAATATCAAAATTGCGTGGTGTTGTCCTCGGATCTTTCATTTCGGGTGTTGATCCCGGGCCGTCGCCAATTGTGTTGCTCCAGTGTGACGTTAATTGAAATACCTACCTACCGGTTGCTAATCCGTTGCTCTTCCTTTTGGCGTGGTGTGGAAGTTTGGAGAGTGGGGTGCCAGCTCACAGATGTTGACCTCGTCATTTGACCATAGTTCAAAATTGCGTGGTGTTGTCCTCGGATCTTTCATTTCGGGTGTTGATCCCGGGCCGTCGCCAATTGTGTTGCTCCAGTGTGACGTTAATTGAAATACCTACCTACCGGTTGCTAATCCGTTGCTCTTCCTTTTGGCGTGGTGTGGAAGTTTGGAGAGTGGGGTGCCAGCTCACAGATGTTGACCTCGTCATTTGACCATAGTTCAAAATTGCGTGGTGTTGTCCTCGGATCTTTCATTTCGGGTGTTGATCCCGGGCCGTCGCCAATTGTGTTGCTCCAGTGTGACGTTAATTGAAATACCTACCTACCGGTTGCTAATCCGTTGCTCTTCCTTTTGGCGTGGTGTGGAAGTTTGGAGAGTGGGGTGCCAGCTCACAGATGTTGACCTCGTCATTTGACAATAGTTCAAAATTGCGTGGTGTTGTCCTCGGATCTTTCATTTCGGGTGTTGATCCCGGGCCGTCGCCAATTGTGTTGCTCCAGTGTGACGTTAATTGAAATACCTACCTACCGGTTGCTAATCCGTTGCTCTTCCTTTTGGCGAGGTGTGGAAGTTTGGAGAGTGGGGTGCCAGCTCACAGATGTTGACCTCGTCATTTGACCATAGTTCAAAATTGCGTGGTGTTGTCCTCGGATCTTTCATTTCGGGTGTTGATCCCGGGCCGTCGCCAATTGTGTTGCTCCAGTGTGACGTTAATTGAAATACCTACCTACCGGTTGCTAATCCGTTGCTCTTCCTTTTGGCGAGGTGTGGAAGTTTGGAGAGTGGGGTGCCAGCTCACAGATGTTGACCTCGTCATTTGACCATAGTTCAAAATTGCGTGGTGTTGTCCTCGGATCTTTCATTTCGGGTGTTGATCCCGGGCCGTCGCCAATTGTGTTGCTCCAGTGTGACGTTAATTGAAATACCTACCTACCGGTTGCTAATCCGTTGCTCTTCCTTTTGGCGTGGTGTGGAAGTTTGGAGAGTGGGGTGCCAGCTCACAGATGTTGACCTCGTCATTTGACCATAGTTCATAATTGCGTGGTGTTGTCCTCGGATCTTTCATTTCGGGTGTTGATCCCGGGCCGTCGCCAATTGTGTTGCTCCAGTGTGACGTTAATTGAAATACCTACCTACCGGTTGCTAATCCGTTGCTCTTCCTTTTGGCGAGGTGTGGAAGTTTGGAGAGTGGGGTGCCAGCTCACAGATGTTGACCTCGTCATTTGACCATAGTTCAAAATTGCGTGGTGTTGTCCTCGGATCTTTCATTTCGGGTGTTGATCCCGGGCCGTCGCCAATTGTGTTGCTCCAGTGTGACGTTAATTGAAATACCTACCTACCGGTTGCTAATCCGTTGCTCTTCCTTTTGGCGTGGTGTGGAAGTTTGGAGAGTGGGGTGGCAGCTTGGGTGTTGCGTAGTCATCTGGTATTGGTATTTTCAATTAACGTCACACTGGAGCAACACAATGGGCTATTGGTGACGGTCCGGGATCAATCCCAGAGGGAAAGATCCGAGGACAACACCACGTAATTTTGAACCACGGTCAGATGACGAGGCAACACCTGAGCTGGCACCCCACTCTCCAAACTTCCACACCACGCCAACGTGAGGACATTTGAGGCCACGACAGATTTAACGTGCACCAGCCCCCTTTGTACACGACGGTGTTTGGCTGGATTCGAACTCGCAACCCTTCGGTTGCTAGTCCGTTACTCTTCCAACCGGGCCACCGCGGCCCTGCGTAGTCATCTGGTATTTGGTATTTGGTATTTGGTATTTCAATTAACGTCACACTGGAGCAACACAATGGGCTATTGGTGACGGTCCGGGATGAATCCCAGAGGGAAAGATCCGAGGACAACACCACGTAATTTTGAACCACGGTCAGATGACGAGGCAACACCTGAGCTGGCACCCCACTCTCCAAACTTCCACACCACGCCAACGTGAGGACATTTGAGGCCACGACAGATTTAACGTGCACCAGCCCCCTTTGTACACGACGGTGTTTGGCTGGATTCGAACTCGCAACCCTTCGGTTGCTAGTCCGTTACTCTTCCAACCGGGCCACCGCGGCCCTGCGTAGTCATCTGGTATTTGGTATTTGGTATTTGGTATTTCAATTAACGTCACACTGGAGCAACACAATGGGCTATTGGTGACGGTCCGGGATCAATCCCAAAGGGAAAGATCCGAGGACAACACCACGTAATTTTGAACCACGGTCAGATGACGAGGCAACACCTGAGCTGGCACCCCACTCTCCAAACTTCCACACCACGCCAACGTGAGGACATTTGAGGCCACGACAGATTTAACGTGCACCAGCCCCCTTTGTACACGACGGTGTTTGGCTGGATTCGAACTCGCAACCCTTCGGTTGCTAGTCCGTTACTCTTCCAACCGGGCCACCGCGGCCCTGCGTAGTCATCTGGTATTTGGTATTTGGTATTTGGTATTTCAATTAACGTCACACTGGAGCAACACAATGGGCTATTGGTGACGGTCCGGGATCAATCCCAAAGGGAAAGATCCGAGGACAACACCACGTAATTTTGAACCACGGTCAGATGACGAGGCAACACCTGAGCTGGCACCCCACTCTCCAAACTTCCACACCACGCCAACGTGAGGACATTTGAGGCCACGACAGATTTAACGTGCACCAGCCCCCTTTGTACACGACGGTGTTTGGCTGGATTCGAACTCGCAACCCTTCGGTTGCTAGTCCGTTACTCTTCCAACCGGGCCACCGCGGCCCTGCGTAGTCATCTGGTATTTGGTATTTGGTATTTGGTATTTCAATTAACGTCACACTGGAGCAACACAATGGGCTATTGGTGACGGTCCGGGATCAATCCCAAAGGGAAAGATCCGAGGACAACACCACGTAATTTTGAACCACGGTCAGATGACGAGGCAACACCTGAGCTGGCACCCCACTCTCCAAACTTCCACACCACGCCAACGTGAGGACATTTGAGGCCACGACAGATTTAACGTGCACCAGCCCCCTTTGTACACGACGGTGTTTGGCTGGATTCGAACTCGCAACCCTTCGGTTGCTAGTCCGTTACTCTTCCAACCGGGCCACCGCGGCCCTGCGTAGTCATCTGGTATTTGGTATTTGGTATTTGGTATTTCAATTAACGTCACACTGGAGCAACACAATGGGCTATTGGTGACGGTCCGGGATGAATCCCAGAGGGAAAGATCCGAGGACAACACCACGTAATTTTGAACCACGGTCAGATGACGAGGCAACACCTGAGCTGGCACCCAAACTCCAAACTTCCACACCACGCCAACGTGAGGACATTTGAGGCCACGACAGATTTAACGTGCACCAGCCCCCTTTGTACACGACGGTGTTTGGCTGGATTCGAACTCGCAACCCTTCGGTTGCTAGTCCGTTACTCTTCCAACCGGGCCACCGCGGCCCTGCGTAGTCATCTGGTATTTGGTATTTGGTATTTGGTATTTCAATTAACGTCACACTGGAGCAACACAATGGGCTATTGGTGACGGTCCGGGATCAATCCCAAAGGGAAAGATCCGAGGACAACACCACGTAATTTTGAACCACGGTCAGATGACGAGGCAACACCTGAGCTGGCACCCCACTCTCCAAACTTCCACACCACGCCAACGTGAGGACATTTGAGGCCACGACAGATTTAACGTGCACCAGCCCCCTTTGTACACGACGGTGTTTGGCTGGATTCGAACTCGCAACCCTTCGGTTGCTAGTCCGTTACTCTTCCAACCGGGCCACCGCGGCCCTGCGTAGTCATCTGGTATTTGGTATTTGGTATTTGGTATTTCAATTAACGTCACACTGGAGCAACACAATGGGCTATTGGTGACGGTCCGGGATCAATCCCAAAGGGAAAGATCCGAGGACAACACCACGTAATTTTGAACCACGGTCAGATGACGAGGCAACACCTGAGCTGGCACCCCACTCTCCAAACTTCCACACCACGCCAACGTGAGGACATTTGAGGCCACGACAGATTTAACGTGCACCAGCCCCCTTTGTACACGACGGTGTTTGGCTGGATTCGAACTCGCAACCCTTCGGTTGCTAGTCCGTTACTCTTCCAACCGGGCCACCGCGGCCCTGCGTAGTCATCTGGTATTTGGTATTTGGTATTTCAATTAACGTCACACTGGAGCAACACAATGGGCTATTGGTGACGGTCCGGGATCAATCCCAGAGGGAAAGATCCGAGGACAACACCACGTAATTTTGAACCACGGTCAGATGACGAGGCAACACCTGAGCTGGCACCCCACTCTCCAAACTTCCACACCACGCCAACGTGAGGACATTTGAGGCCACGACAGATTTAACGTGCACCAGCCCCCTTTGTACACGACGGTGTTTGGCTGGATTCGAACTCGCAACCCTTCGGTTGCTAGTCCGTTACTCTTCCAACCGGGCCACCGCGGCCCTGCGTAGTCATCTGGTATTTGGTATTTGGTATTTGGTATTTCAATTAACGTCACACTGGAGCAACACAATGGGCTATTGGTGACGGTCCGGGATGAATCCCAGAGGGAAAGATCCGAGGACAACACCACGTAATTTTGAACCACGGTCAGATGACGAGGCAACACCTGAGCTGGCACCCCACTCTCCAAACTTCCACACCACGCCAACGTGAGGACATTTGAGGCCACGACAGATTTAACGTGCACCAGCCCCCTTTGTACACGACGGTGTTTGGCTGGATTCGAACTCGCAACCCTTCGGTTGCTAGTCCGTTACTCTTCCAACCGGGCCACCGCGGCCCTGCGTAGTCATCTGGTATTTGGTATTTGGTATTTGGTATTTCAATTAACGTCACACTGGAGCAACACAATGGGCTATTGGTGACGGTCCGGGATCAATCCCAAAGGGAAAGATCCGAGGACAACACCACGTAATTTTGAACCACGGTCAGATGACGAGGCAACACCTGAGCTGGCACCCCACTCTCCAAACTTCCACACCACGCCAACGTGAGGACATTTGAGGCCACGACAGATTTAACGTGCACCAGCCCCCTTTGTACACGACGGTGTTTGGCTGGATTCGAACTCGCAACCCTTCGGTTGCTAGTCCGTTACTCTTCCAACCGGGCCACCGCGGCCCTGCGTAGTCATCTGGTATTTGGTATTTGGTATTTGGTATTTCAATTAACGTCACACTGGAGCAACACAATGGGCTATTGGTGACGGTCCGGGATCAATCCCAGAGGGAAAGATCCGAGGACAACACCACGTAATTTTGAACCACGGTCAGATGACGAGGCAACACCTGAGCTGGCACCCCACTCTCCAAACTTCCACACCACGCCAACGTGAGGACATTTGAGGCCACGACAGATTTAACGTGCACCAGCCCCCTTTGTACACGACGGTGTTTGGCTGGATTCGAACTCGCAACCCTTCGGTTGCTAGTCCGTTACTCTTCCAACCGGGCCACCGCGGCCCTGCGTAGTCATCTGGTATTTGGTATTTGGTATTTGGTATTTCAATTAACGTCACACTGGAGCAACACAATGGGCTATTGGTGACGGTCCGGGATCAATCCCAAAGGGAAAGATCCGAGGACAACACCACGTAATTTTGAACCACGGTCAGATGACGAGGCAACACCTGAGCTGGCACCCCACTCTCCAAACTTCCACACCACGCCAACGTGAGGACATTTGAGGCCACGACAGATTTAACGTGCACCAGCCCCCTTTGTACACGACGGTGTTTGGCTGGATTCGAACTCGCAACCCTTCGGTTGCTAGTCCGTTACTCTTCCAACCGGGCCACCGCGGCCCTGCGTAGTCATCTGGTATTTGGTATTTGGTATTTGGTATTTCAATTAACGTCACACTGGAGCAACACAATGGGCTATTGGTGACGGTCCGGGATCAATCCCAGAGGGAAAGATCCGAGGACAACACCACGTAATTTTGAACCACGGTCAGATGACGAGGCAACACCTGAGCTGGCACCCCACTCTCCAAACTTCCACACCACGCCAACGTGAGGACATTTGAGGCCACGACAGATTTAACGTGCACCAGCCCCCTTTGTACACGACGGTGTTTGGCTGGATTCGAACTCGCAACCCTTCGGTTGCTAGTCCGTTACTCTTCCAACCGGGCCACCGCGGCCCTGCGTAGTCATCTGGTATTTGGTATTTGGTATTTGGTATTTCAATTAACGTCACACTGGAGCAACACAATGGGCTATTGGTGACGGTCCGGGATCAATCCCAGAGGGAAAGATCCGAGGACAACACCACGTAATTTTGAACCACGGTCAGATGACGAGGCAACACCTGAGCTGGCACCCCACTCTCCAAACTTCCACACCACGCCAACGTGAGGACATTTGAGGCCACGACAGATTTAACGTGCACCAGCCCCCTTTGTACACGACGGTGTTTGGCTGGATTCGAACTCGCAACCCTTCGGTTGCTAGTCCGTTACTCTTCCAACCGGGCCACCGCGGCCCTGCGTAGTCATCTGGTATTTGGTATTTGGTATTTGGTATTTCAATTAACGTCACACTGGAGCAACACAATGGGCTATTGGTGACGGTCCGGGATCAATCCCAGAGGGAAAGATCCGAGGACAACACCACGTAATTTTGAACCACGGTCAGATGACGAGGCAACACCTGAGCTGGCACCCCACTCTCCAAACTTCCACACCACGCCAACGTGAGGACATTTGAGGCCACGACAGATTTAACGTGCACCAGCCCCCTTTGTACACGACGGTGTTTGGCTGGATTCGAACTCGCAACCCTTCGGTTGCTAGTCCGTTACTCTTCCAACCGGGCCACCGCGGCCCTGCGTAGTCATCTGGTATTTGGTATTTGGTATTTGGTATTTCAATTAACGTCACACTGGAGCAACACAATGGGCTATTGGTGACGGTCCGGGATCAATCCCAAAGGGAAAGATCCGAGGACAACACCACGTAATTTTGAACCACGGTCAGATGACGAGGCAACACCTGAGCTGGCACCCCACTCTCCAAACTTCCACACCACGCCAACGTGAGGACATTTGAGGCCACGACAGATTTAACGTGCACCAGCCCCCTTTGTACACGACGGTGTTTGGCTGGATTCGAACTCGCAACCCTTCGGTTGCTAGTCCGTTACTCTTCCAACCGGGCCACCGCGGCCCTGCGTAGTCATCTGGTATTTGGTATTTGGTATTTGGTATTTCAATTAACGTCACACTGGAGCAACACAATGGGCTATTGGTGACGGTCCGGGATCAATCCCAAAGGGAAAGATCCGAGGACAACACCACGTAATTTTGAACCACGGTCAGATGACGAGGCAACACCTGAGCTGGCACCCCACTCTCCAAACTTCCACACCACGCCAACGTGAGGACATTTGAGGCCACGACAGATTTAACGTGCACCAGCCCCCTTTGTACACGACGGTGTTTGGCTGGATTCGAACTCGCAACCCTTCGGTTGCTAGTCCGTTACTCTTCCAACCGGGCCACCGCGGCCCTGCGTAGTCATCTGGTATTTGGTATTTGGTATTTGGTATTTCAATTAACGTCACACTGGAGCAACACAATGGGCTATTGGTGACGGTCCGGGATGAATCCCAGAGGGAAAGATCCGAGGACAACACCACGTAATTTTGAACCACGGTCAGATGACGAGGCAACACCTGAGCTGGCACCCCACTCTCCAAACTTCCACACCACGCCAACGTGAGGACATTTGAGGCCACGACAGATTTAACGTGCACCAGCCCCCTTTGTACACGACGGTGTTTGGCTGGATTCGAACTCGCAACCCTTCGGTTGCTAGTCCGTTACTCTTCCAACCGGGCCACCGCGGCCCTGCGTAGTCATCTGGTATTTGGTATTTGGTATTTGGTATTTCAATTAACGTCACACTGGAGCAACACAATGGGCTATTGGTGACGGTCCGGGATGAATCCCAGAGGGAAAGATCCGAGGACAACACCACGTAATTTTGAACCACGGTCAGATGACGAGGCAACACCTGAGCTGGCACCCCACTCTCCAAACTTCCACACCACGCCAACGTGAGGACATTTGAGGCCACGACAGATTTAACGTGCACCAGCCCCCTTTGTACACGACGGTGTTTGGCTGGATTCGAACTCGCAACCCTTCGGTTGCTAGTCCGTTACTCTTCCAACCGGGCCACCGCGGCCCTGCGTAGTCATCTGGTATTTGGTATTTGGTATTTGGTATTTCAATTAACGTCACACTGGAGCAACACAATGGGCTATTGGTGACGGTCCGGGATCAATCCCAAAGGGAAAGATCCGAGGACAACACCACGTAATTTTGAACCACGGTCAGATGACGAGGCAACACCTGAGCTGGCACCCCACTCTCCAAACTTCCACACCACGCCAACGTGAGGACATTTGAGGCCACGACAGATTTAACGTGCACCAGCCCCCTTTGTACACGACGGTGTTTGGCTGGATTCGAACTCGCAACCCTTCGGTTGCTAGTCCGTTACTCTTCCAACCGGGCCACCGCGGCCCTGCGTAGTCATCTGGTATTTGGTATTTGGTATTTGGTATTTCAATTAACGTCACACTGGAGCAACACAATGGGCTATTGGTGACGGTCCGGGATCAATCCCAGAGGGAAAGATCCGAGGACAACACCACGTAATTTTGAACCACGGTCAGATGACGAGGCAACACCTGAGCTGGCACCCCACTCTCCAAACTTCCACACCACGCCAACGTGAGGACATTTGAGGCCACGACAGATTTAACGTGCACCAGCCCCCTTTGTACACGACGGTGTTTGGCTGGATTCGAACTCGCAACCCTTCGGTTGCTAGTCCGTTACTCTTCCAACCGGGCCACCGCGGCCCTGCGTAGTCATCTGGTATTTGGTATTTGGTATTTGGTATTTCAATTAACGTCACACTGGAGCAACACAATGGGCTATTGGTGACGGTCCGGGATCAATCCCAAAGGGAAAGATCCGAGGACAACACCACGTAATTTTGAACCACGGTCAGATGACGAGGCAACACCTGAGCTGGCACCCCACTCTCCAAACTTCCACACCACGCCAACGTGAGGACATTTGAGGCCACGACAGATTTAACGTGCACCAGCCCCCTTTGTACACGACGGTGTTTGGCTGGATTCGAACTCGCAACCCTTCGGTTGCTAGTCCGTTACTCTTCCAACCGGGCCACCGCGGCCCTGCGTAGTCATCTGGTATTTGGTATTTGGTATTTGGTATTTCAATTAACGTCACACTGGAGCAACACAATGGGCTATTGGTGACGGTCCGGGATGAATCCCAGAGGGAAAGATCCGAGGACAACACCACGTAATTTTGAACCACGGTCAGATGACGAGGCAACACCTGAGCTGGCACCCCACTCTCCAAACTTCCACACCACGCCAACGTGAGGACATTTGAGGCCACGACAGATTTAACGTGCACCAGCCCCCTTTGTACACGACGGTGTTTGGCTGGATTCGAACTCGCAACCCTTCGGTTGCTAGTCCGTTACTCTTCCAACCGGGCCACCGCGGCCCTGCGTAGTCATCTGGTATTTGGTATTTGGTATTTCAATTAACGTCACACTGGAGCAACACAATGGGCTATTGGTGACGGTCCGGGATGAATCCCAAAGGGAAAGATCCGAGGACAACACCACGTAATTTTGAACCACGGTCAGATGACGAGGCAACACCTGAGCTGGCACCCCACTCTCCAAACTTCCACACCACGCCAACGTGAGGACATTTGAGGCCACGACAGATTTAACGTGCACCAGCCCCCTTTGTACACGACGGTGTTTGGCTGGATTCGAACTCGCAACCCTTCGGTTGCTAGTCCGTTACTCTTCCAACCGGGCCACCGCGGCCCTGCGTAGTCATCTGGTATTTGGTATTTGGTATTTGGTATTTCAATTAACGTCACACTGGAGCAACACAATGGGCTATTGGTGACGGTCCGGGATGAATCCCAGAGGGAAAGATCCGAGGACAACACCACGTAATTTTGAACCACGGTCAGATGACGAGGCAACACCTGAGCTGGCACCCCACTCTCCAAACTTCCACACCACGCCAACGTGAGGACATTTGAGGCCACGACAGATTTAACGTGCACCAGCCCCCTTTGTACACGACGGTGTTTGGCTGGATTCGAACTCGCAACCCTTCGGTTGCTAGTCCGTTACTCTTCCAACCGGGCCACCGCGGCCCTGCGTAGTCATCTGGTATTTGGTATTTGGTATTTGGTATTTCAATTAACGTCACACTGGAGCAACACAATGGGCTATTGGTGACGGTCCGGGATCAATCCCAAAGGGAAAGATCCGAGGACAACACCACGTAATTTTGAACCACGGTCAGATGACGAGGCAACACCTGAGCTGGCACCCCACTCTCCAAACTTCCACACCACGCCAACGTGAGGACATTTGAGGCCACGACAGATTTAACGTGCACCAGCCCCCTTTGTACACGACGGTGTTTGGCTGGATTCGAACTCGCAACCCTTCGGTTGCTAGTCCGTTACTCTTCCAACCGGGCCACCGCGGCCCTGCGTAGTCATCTGGTATTTGGTATTTGGTATTTGGTATTTCAATTAACGTCACACTGGAGCAACACAATGGGCTATTGGTGACGGTCCGGGATGAATCCCAGAGGGAAAGATCCGAGGACAACACCACGTAATTTTGAACCACGGTCAGATGACGAGGCAACACCTGAGCTGGCACCCCACTCTCCAAACTTCCACACCACGCCAACGTGAGGACATTTGAGGCCACGACAGATTTAACGTGCACCAGCCCCCTTTGTACACGACGGTGTTTGGCTGGATTCGAACTCGCAACCCTTCGGTTGCTAGTCCGTTACTCTTCCAACCGGGCCACCGCGGCCCTGCGTAGTCATCTGGTATTTGGTATTTGGTATTTGGTATTTCAATTAACGTCACACTGGAGCAACACAATGGGCTATTGGTGACGGTCCGGGATCAATCCCAGAGGGAAAGATCCGAGGACAACACCACGTAATTTTGAACCACGGTCAGATGACGAGGCAACACCTGAGCTGGCACCCCACTCTCCAAACTTCCACACCACGCCAACGTGAGGACATTTGAGGCCACGACAGATTTAACGTGCACCAGCCCCCTTTGTACACGACGGTGTTTGGCTGGATTCGAACTCGCAACCCTTCGGTTGCTAGTCCGTTACTCTTCCAACCGGGCCACCGCGGCCCTGCGTAGTCATCTGGTATTTGGTATTTGGTATTTGGTATTTCAATTAACGTCACACTGGAGCAACACAATGGGCTATTGGTGACGGTCCGGGATCAATCCCAAAGGGAAAGATCCGAGGACAACACCACGTAATTTTGAACCACGGTCAGATGACGAGGCAACACCTGAGCTGGCACCCCACTCTCCAAACTTCCACACCACGCCAACGTGAGGACATTTGAGGCCACGACAGATTTAACGTGCACCAGCCCCCTTTGTACACGACGGTGTTTGGCTGGATTCGAACTCGCAACCCTTCGGTTGCTAGTCCGTTACTCTTCCAACCGGGCCACCGCGGCCCTGCGTAGTCATCTGGTATTTGGTATTTGGTATTTCAATTAACGTCACACTGGAGCAACACAATGGGCTATTGGTGACGGTCCGGGATCAATCCCAGAGGGAAAGATCCGAGGACAACACCACGTAATTTTGAACCACGGTCAGATGACGAGGCAACACCTGAGCTGGCACCCCACTCTCCAAACTTCCACACCACGCCAACGTGAGGACATTTGAGGCCACGACAGATTTAACGTGCACCAGCCCCCTTTGTACACGACGGTGTTTGGCTGGATTCGAACTCGCAACCCTTCGGTTGCTAGTCCGTTACTCTTCCAACCGGGCCACCGCGGCCCTGCGTAGTCATCTGGTATTTGGTATTTGGTATTTGGTATTTCAATTAACGTCACACTGGAGCAACACAATGGGCTATTGGTGACGGTCCGGGATGAATCCCAGAGGGTAAGATCCGAGGACAACACCACGTAATTTTGAACCACGGTCAGATGACGAGGCAACACCTGAGCTGGCACCCCACTCTCCAAACTTCCACACCACGCCAACGTGAGGACATTTGAGGCCACGACAGATTTAACGTGCACCAGCCCCCTTTGTACACGACGGTGTTTGGCTGGATTCGAACTCGCAACCCTTCGGTTGCTAGTCCGTTACTCTTCCAACCGGGCCACCGCGGCCCTGCGTAGTCATCTGGTATTTGGTATTTGGTATTTGGTATTTCAATTAACGTCACACTGGAGCAACACAATGGGCTATTGGTGACGGTCCGGGATGAATCCCAGAGGGAAAGATCCGAGGACAACACCACGTAATTTTGAACCACGGTCAGATGACGAGGCAACACCTGAGCTGGCACCCCACTCTCCAAACTTCCACACCACGCCAACGTGAGGACATTTGAGGCCACGACAGATTTAACGTGCACCAGCCCCCTTTGTACACGACGGTGTTTGGCTGGATTCGAACTCGCAACCCTTCGGTTGCTAGTCCGTTACTCTTCCAACCGGGCCACCGCGGCCCTGCGTAGTCATCTGGTATTTGGTATTTGGTATTTGGTATTTCAATTAACGTCACACTGGAGCAACACAATGGGCTATTGGTGACGGTCCGGGATGAATCCCAGAGGGAAAGATCCGAGGACAACACCACGTAATTTTGAACCACGGTCAGATGACGAGGCAACACCTGAGCTGGCACCCCACTCTCCAAACTTCCACACCACGCCAACGTGAGGACATTTGAGGCCACGACAGATTTAACGTGCACCAGCCCCCTTTGTACACGACGGTGTTTGGCTGGATTCGAACTCGCAACCCTTCGGTTGCTAGTCCGTTACTCTTCCAACCGGGCCACCGCGGCCCTGCGTAGTCATCTGGTATTTGGTATTTGGTATTTGGTATTTCAATTAACGTCACACTGGAGCAACACAATGGGCTATTGGTGACGGTCCGGGATCAATCCCAAAGGGAAAGATCCGAGGACAACACCACGTAATTTTGAACCACGGTCAGATGACGAGGCAACACCTGAGCTGGCACCCCACTCTCCAAACTTCCACACCACGCCAACGTGAGGACATTTGAGGCCACGACAGATTTAACGTGCACCAGCCCCCTTTGTACACGACGGTGTTTGGCTGGATTCGAACTCGCAACCCTTCGGTTGCTAGTTCGTTACTCTTCCAACCGGGCCACCGCGGCCCCGTAGTCATCTGACCGTGGTTCAAAATTACGTGGTATTGTCCTCGATCTTTCCCTTTGGGGTTGATCCCGGACCGTCACTATTAGCCCGTTGTGTTGCTCCAGTGTGACGTTAATTAAAATACCAACCTATCTACCGCTGCTCTTCCAACTGGGATACCCTGGTCCCAAAATATATCAGGAATCCAGATGAAAGTATCGATACCTCGAGTACCAATGCACGCACTTAAAAATCTCATTATACGATGGTTTTGGAAAGGGGAAATAACCCATAATTTTGTCCCTTCGCGCATCGTAAGCAAACACATTCTACAAAAGCAGCTTTTGTTTTTTATCGTTTCGATCACCGCTGTGATGGAGGAAGATTTAGTGATCGGCCATTCACGGGTTACTCACCCCTATCAGTCAGGCTCTAGATTGGACTAGACCCACATCTCTGTTCTCAAGAACTGTTATTTTAAAACATTCTCTTTTTCTTTCCATCTTTCATCACAATGAAACTGGTCCGAGGGTTTTGAACAAAGAAACAAATTCAATTCGAACGATTGTATATGAAGGGTTGTTTTAAATTAGGAAAAATACTGAACGAAACCGTTTTTCAATCATTTAAATCAGGGGTGTCAAACTGGCGGCCCCCGAGGTAATTTTTTGTGGCCCAGGATGCTCTCGTTTTAATGATTTCAGTTACAAAAAAAAATTCTCTTTTTATTAGGCCTTTTTCCTTTGAAGTTGAAAATGCTCCCACTTCGATACAACTGGAATTAATTGATTTCCGGAATGATTCGGTTTTAAAACACAAATATCGAGAAGTAGGAAATCCTAAAATATATTCTTATTTAGGTGAAAAATACCCGGAAATTTAAAAGTTTGCTGCACAAATTTTATGCTATTTTGGGAGTACGTACTTGTGTGAGCAACTATTTTCGTCCATGAAATTAAATAAAACGGCCTACAGATCAAGATTAACTGATAAACATCAATCTGCCATAATGAAGATTGTCTCTTCTCTGTCTTTGAATCCAGATATTGGAAAACGAATAGGAGGAAAGCGCTGGCAAGTTTCCGGTAAAAGAAATTAATTTTAGTTTAAAAATACATTAAATTAAATAAACGTTCAAATAAAAGCAATTATATAGCAATATTATAAATTATTACCCTAAATTCACTTAATTACATAATGTGCTTTAATTATCTTATCCCTATTCCTGAATCCTCACTTCAAAATATAATTTTAAGAAAATTTGTAAATGTGATGTGGCCAGCGTGAATCTTACCAGTTGCATTAAATGGCCCGCGTTTTAATTGAGTTTGACACTCCTGATTTAAATGAATCGTTCGCAACTTTAATCGTTCCCAATATCATAATTTTCTTCATTATTTTAAGAATGAATTATCTAAAATGACAACTCTCTTGCCAAGTGTTTGTATTTTTGCAGTCATCATTTGGTAGGTATTTCAATTAACGTCGCACTCAAGCAACACACGGGCTATTGGCGATTGTCCGGGATCAATCCCATGACGAAGGCTGACTGACAGAGTACAGGGAAAGGGCGTCTTTAATTGGTATTGTCCAATAAGGTTTGGTTTTGGGGTTTTATGGCGCGAAGGCCATATTTGGCTATGCTGAGCCAAACACAAGGCATACAATATCAAGTAATAGACAGATACACATAATGAAAGTTTTACTGACACAGGAGAGAGGAATACTCCCAGGGAGGAAATCCCAAACGGAAAGATTCGAGGACAACACTTAATTTTGAACCACGGTCAGATGACAAATTCACACCTGAGCTGGCACCCCACTCTCCAAACTTCCTTACCATGCCAAAGTGAGGACATTTGATGCCACGGCAGATTTAACATGCACAAGCCTCTTTGTACACGACGATCTTTGGTCGAATTCGCAACCCTTCGGTTGCTAGTCCGTTACTCTTCCAACCGGGCTACCTCGGCCCGCAGTCATCATTTGCATAGAAGGTAATGAAACCAGTGAAATAAATTATCGAGTCTAAAAGCCATTGTAAATGACTGCTTTGGGGTTTTAGTACGAATGTTTCGTTTCAGTTTTTAGTCCAATACCTTTCTTGTTTGCCTTTTCAATTTCAGAACACACACTTAATTAAATAGCACGACGCTCTAACCAACTGAGCTAATGGGCCTTTAATCAAATAGAACAATGTGTTTTCATTTTTGTGTAATTTTTATTTTTTCTTCTAAACTTAATTTATATCTTTCCTCGTTGACGTCATTTCCTCGATGTGCATTTAAATACACCAAGGTAGGTAGATATTTTAATTAACGTCGAATTGGGCAACACAAAGGGCTATTGGCGGCGGTTCGGGATCAAACTTAAAGGGAAAGATCAAGGGCAACACCACGTAATTTTGAACCACGGTCAGATGACGAGGTCACACCTGAGCTGGCACTACTGTCCAAACTTCCACATTTGAACACAGCATCGCTTGAAAAATTTTTTAGTTGACGACTGAATCAAGAAAATTTGATGCTACGTACGTAGTTTGTTTTTGATGGTTGTTTTAGGTTTCATGGCGCAAGGTCAAAAAGGGACCTGCTGCTCCAAGGAATTCGTTTTTAATCAAATCCTAGTTGACATCAGTTTCGATTTCAAATACCTACCTATCCAGCACTCTATCGTCGTGACTGTGTGGCCCCTTTTTCACTGAACCAAGCGTCTCATGTTCGATCGTCTTGGCGTTCGGTGATCGTTGTATCTGATTGGTTAGTGGTGTTTGCTCATTAGGTTCCCCTAACTCTCATTGATGCTAGCTTCAGTCAAACTGATATGCGCAGTTGTTCTTGCACATGGTTTATGCGACTACCTCGTTCCCGAGCCACGTTTCAAGACAACGCACTCTTCCGTTTGCCGTGCTTGGAACTTTGGATAAAATCCAAACACGTTTTCTGTCTTGTTCGTTGTCGAATTAAAAGTCGACAACGAATTACAGTTGTCGAATTCTTTTATTCCTTGTGTTTTATTTATCGAATGCTTTGTTAGAGTTATAGCGATAACTTAGCTCTTGGAACTAAAGACGAAATCCTTGAAGGTTTCTGTATGGTTCGTTGTAGAATTAAAAGTCGACAACGAACACACGTATGAACACGATTCCTTGTGCTCTATTTTTCGAATGTTTTGTTTTAGTGTTCTAACACAACTTCAATTCGATTACGAATTAGTTGTCAAATTATTTTATTTCTTGTGTTCTATTTATCATGTTTTGTTAGTGTTGAATTTTACAATAAACGATATTTTGATAACGGATGAAAACTTATTAGATTTTAATGATGAATTTTGAATGCCAATTATCCTACAAAGAATTACGTTTGCCTAAAACCAACACTCACTTCACAAATGTTTCAAAGTTGCGGAAAAACCGTATGACATTTCTATCATGGCATTCGTGGTTACCTTGCTGACTAGATTAACAGTTGCGGGGGAAAATCGAACCCTGTGTTATTTTCGCATAGTTCATAATAGAGCAAATTCTATCTCGGCATCTCTAGTTGTAGATGTTACGCTACGGCCCTGTCTATTCAGATTTTGTTTATTAGATTTTAAAATGTTTATTAATTGTGTATTTAAAAATAATCCAAAGTAAGCTGCGGAAGTTATGAAAGCAAAGGCTAAATTCAGATATGTTGAATGGAAAATGGCGTGTTGCCAAATGCTTGGCATTTGAAATCAAAGAAACGCTGCTTAAAAATAAAATCCAGATTCCAGAAATATCTTCCGTCTGTATTATATTACGTGTTTGCCTGTGCGTGATTGTAAAAAGAAAACTCATGGAATTAGAACAGTTCCTAAGCGCAAATATATTTTCGGGCAATTTTACGATTGCGAGTTAAATTTTGTATGAGTTATTAGGCTAGCTTTCGGCAATTCTAAAGAGAATTTCTCAGAACCGTGGCCAATATGTAAATAACTGGTGGCCTGATAAAATAAATAGAATTTCCTACCAGGTCTAAACATAAATGTTATTTAAACACAGCCTGTGCAAACGCCAAACTCGCGTAATTGGTGTAACATAATTCTTTCGTTCCTATTGGAGATGTCAAGTCATGGGGATCTTCCTATTATATAAAATGCAAATTTGCGAAGACGTAGATCACTTTTCAACCTCTATTATAAATGTGATGTGATTACCCACTACTCTTCTCACCTCTGATTCACCAACGGTGAACACCGGCGTGGACGTAACAGTGAGAACGTTCCAGAAGAACATGAGTGACTTCCTGAAGGCTCCGAGAACATTCTAGAACACGAGCGATTCCCGCCAAAAGTGTGGCAAGGACGTTCGAGCGAGAACAGTTTCAGACCATGAACCGAGAAGACGTGTCAATGGCAAACGGCCATCCCTTTTTTGTGTTGTTTCAAATATGTTTGTAACTGTTCTGTCCTTAATTGAAATTGTTAAATTAAATGCTTTATCGTTAAAAGACGTTTCAGTGTTATTTAAAGCCCTTTTGCACTACTACTGAACTTCACATAAATGTAATCAACTAAAATGTTTTTTAATACTTTCACGAGAAATTGATCGTGCACAATTAATATTGAATCATGACATAGATGTACTATGCAAGCGATATTATTTATGTAATTAAGAATGGAGTGTTTGTACATTGAATATTTTTGACTCATTTCAAGTTTTCTATCCGTTTTGAGCCAATTTCCATTCCAGTGAGACATTGAGGTGGTCTCCGGCACCATGGGCACCAGGATCCGAAGGGAGTGGGGCAGGAAATATAAAAAGATGCTTTGTTCTCTAATGTGAAATCTGTTTTCAAGGTTCAAAAGGAATACATATTTTCATTGGGATAACAAAGGTGTACATTTGTATAAAGGTTGTGAGTTGAATTAACTTCGCACTGGAGCAACACAACGGACTATTGGCGACTGTCCGGAATCAATTCCGAAGGGAAAGATCCAGGGACGATACCTTTTCATTTTTAACCACGGTCGTATGACGAGGTCAACGCCTGAGCTGACATCCCGCGCCAACGTGAGGACATTTGGGACCACATTAAATGAAATGTGTATTTCCCACCCCTACGTACACGACGGTCTTTGATTGGATCGAGTTTCGAACTTGCAACCGTCCGGTTACAGCTGATTCTCTGCTCTACCAACAGGACTACCGCTGTACCAGTATAAAGGAAAAGAAAATAATTTCTACAAATCAAACATTGAGTACTTGGAATTTCTTTTTTTCATTTCACGAGGGGTCGGTCATCTGACTTGGTACCGGGTTCGAACTACAGATGTGGGGGCCTGATTTCAATCAGCGAAGGCAGGAGTTTGTTTATCACCCAAGTACATTTGCTGTGTTGTCTATGGTAACTTTTCAATACTAGGGTTAATTGGACAGGGACGGACCTACGGCTTAAATTAGATTTCGAATCGTGAACATCCATGCCTGGACAGAGATTCGAACCCAAAACCTGTTGAACAGAAAGCCAAAGTTAATCTGGGAAAGAGAAGATTGAGTCACACCCCGAAAATATTTCTAAATACGTGGTTGTCTCTATCATTCGGGGGCCGCGAGGACCCGGTTGGTATAGTAGCGGAATAGCAACCGGGGGTAGCGAGTTCGGAACTCAATCCAATGAAAGACCGTCGTTGAAACGTGTACGTGGGAACCGGTACACGTTAAATCTGTCTTGGCCTCAAAATGTCCATATTTGCGTGGTGTGGAAGTTTGGAGTGGCAGCTCATGTGTGTCACCTCGTCATCTGACCGTGGTTCAAAATTACGTCTTGTCCTCGGTTCTTTCCCTTCGGGTTGGATCCCGAAAGACCGTCACCAATAGCCCGTTGTGTTGCTCCAGTGCGACGTTAATTAATGCATTGGAAATTAACGATTTCTAAGCTATCATCGCATAACCAGGCATGGTATCGCCCAAATAAATTTTAGAGTTCCATGGAACTCTACAGAAAGCTCTAAAGAATATATTATAGCTCTAAAGAATATATTAGTGCTTTATAGAATATATTAGAGCTCTAAAGAATTTTAATGCTGTATAGAATATTATATAGAAAGCTCTATAGAGCTTTCTATATTCTATATAGAACGCTCTATAGAATTCCAAGAGTTCCATAGAGCTCTGACATTCTATAGAGAAAACGAGCTCTGATTCTATAGAAATGTATTTCTATTGAATTCTATAGAGAAGTCCTATAGAAAAGCAGTCTTGAAACAAGAGAAATGAGGGTCTATAGAATTCTACAGAGGTTTCTACAAACATTTTCTATAGACTTTATAGAGGTCACTTAAAAGAGCTTATAGAAAAACAGGCCATAATTCTATAGATCATTTTCAATAGAAATGTTTCGTAAGGGGCGATTCCAATGTAGCCGCCTCCAGATTAATATCCTGGGTGCGCCCTTGTTTATATACATTGGAATTTAACGATTTCTAAGCAGCCACCGCACAACCAGTCTTGGTATCGCCCATGTTAATCGCTGAAGCCAAAAAATTGTTTTTCGTCATTTTCCTAGAATCACAAAAATAGGGACATAAAGAAATTAGAAAACACGCAAATTTTTCCATAGGAATTCCTCGAACAGCGTGGAAAAGCGCGTCTCGTTTGCGTCGAAGAAAGGAAACAATTTATCCCCAATCCTCAGGTGCAGTATCGCTTGCATTTAATAGCTGCGTGTGTGACATATCTTTGTTCGTAGCTAACAGTGCATGCAAGCGTAGCTGAGGAGCAGAACAAACAGAAGGAATCGTTCGTACAGGAGTAGAAAAGAAGAAAAAAGAAAGCCCAATATAAACCAACGGCAAAGCTTTACTTGCACAGCAGCTGCGAGCAGTTTGTCATGTGTGCAACTGGATTCACTTCACTCGTCGAGCGAAAGAACGTTTTTTCAATCTCCTGTTTTTACGTAAAAACACAATCTGGGGAGAATTTTATTTGTTTCATCTGCTTGGAGTTAATGTACATAATCTTTTAGCCGTGATTTCGGAAAAGGCGTGGACGGGTTTCTAAAAGTAAATAATGGGGTTGAGTTGTTTCTTTGCGTATACGTTTAATTTTCATTTCGAATACTCGGAATTCGGAAAAAAGAACAGCATTCGATTTCGCTGAAATTCTTGAAACCCAGCAATCAGGGACCATGGAGTTTATTTTTTGTAAGTTGTTTCCTGTCAGGATGGGGGCGAACTTGTAAGACAATCTGAGCTCTAATTACACGCTTTGGTTTGTCTGACACCGGATGTGCGCAGTTTTGTTCTTGTTGGCATTGGAGTCGCTTTTTCGATAGCTTTCACTGTTTGTTTCTGTGCGGGTGGCAACAAAATCGAATCTAGCGTCTTTTCTCGAAGCATTCTGCTTGAAGGCTTTCCTTTTTTGTTACACTCGAATCGTATCGAATAAATTTTTCTTTCGTTCTTAATTGTTCCACTTTGATGACCCATTCGAAGAAAAGCAGTGTCATCAAATTTGTTCAATTGTTTTTGTGACAAAAAATATCCAATTGCAGAGAACAAAAAATATGTGATCCAATAAATGAAAGATAAAAAAGACATACAAATACAGCCGGATAAGAGATAAAACAAAACACTTCATTGAAGCAGATTACTTATTGAATTGAAATCGTCCAAGCTCCGAGAAAGAACTATACAGTTCAAAAAATCTGTTAAGAAAAAGTGTTTCAACAATCTTTTTTAAAAGTTCAACAAAACAAAATATCTGGTGATACTTCCAATTTAAAATATCATTCCAAACTGATCAAATCAAGAGCGGCTCAGAGCTCCTTTGATAAAACTTGAAGACCCGTTGAAAGTGAGAGAAAGCCATTTTCTCTTCCAGTTATTCCAGAACACATTTTTCTAAATTGTGCCACTTTTGTAACTGAGTGTCCACTTTCAAGGAAAATGGAATAAAATCATTTTTAACAATGCATTAAAATTGAAAGCGACATAAATTTGCATAAGTAATAGGCACAAATCATTGTTATCGGAGATCGTAGTTAGTACGATGGCTATGTTCCGTAGAAGTTGCCCAGGTATGTACTTCAACAACACTTCATATTTTTATTATTAAAGTTCAAGGATAACAAGGAAGATGACAGAATTAAGATGAATAAAGTATTGACTATCTTCTTTCGATTAAGTGTTTTCCAATGAAATTAGTATTCCGTACGAATTTCTAAAGTCATAGTTCCAAGTTTTGAGTGACGCATAAATGTATCGCGGTTAAAAAACATGCGATAGAGTGTCAAGATGGGTTTCAAATAAATTAACGAGTAACTATCTGCGTTATTCAACTATAAGTTTGCGAATACATCAAATGTTCTTCGAACTAAGCCATAACACCACAGACAACCTTCGTCAATTTTTAATTTTTCTCTCATTTAATGAAATCGATTATAGTAAAATACAAGCATGCCTTTATGGTCGATAAAAATAATCATATTTACTCGTCGAGGAAGGCCATAAATCGACAACGACTCTTTACAATGACATTTTAAAGAGTTCTTAACTTTTTATCAAAAAAAAATATTTTTTCAGAATGTCCTTCCGTATTGAACTGTGGAAGATTAAAAAATATGCGTTCGAATTTCCCAAAATGGAATTAGAAATGGCGAATACTGCGAACACATAATGCAATTTCAAATTATGCGAAGAAAAACTTAAGCAAAAAGTGCTTCACAAGTCGGTTTCAAATAGGATTATCAGAACAAAAAAAGGAAGTTCCTGACAAACTCAATAAAATTCTTGACATTTCAGGGGAAGTTGGGACAAATTAAACTCAGTGGAGTAATAATGAAAACACATTTTGCATTAAAACTGTCAAAGAAACATTGTTACAAACAAATAATAACAGTATTACAGATACAAATATTCCTCTTTATTATCCGATTTGACACATACAATTCCGTGAACATCCGCTAAAACATTTAAAACAAAGCGATTCAAGCAACATAACATTTGGATTGAATTGATAATTTCTCTGACAAATCAGGTCACACAGTTTCGGTTTCATTACTATAAAGCTCCGTAGACTCAGCTTTAACAAAATTTTAAATTCCCTACACAGCAAAATTGATTCGCCCTTTTTAATTACTTGTATTGATTTTAACGTCCCAAGGATATTTTCATCTCACCAGAAATTGTAAATTAATTTTTGTTGAACCTTTACAAAAGTAACAATTTTGCTACAAATAGGTTTTTGAACTGTATAATTCTTTCTCAGAGGTTAAGGTATTTGTAATAATTTTAATTCAATAAGTAATCTGTATCAACGAAGTGTTTTGTGTCTTTCTCTTGCACTTTTTGGATCATATATATTTTTTCTTCGTAATTGGATAATATTTTGTAGAGAAACAACAAATATTAACCTCCATTTTCGTCAGCAGCCTCCTTAAATCTCCTCGGTTAACTATTTGCAGCTCGTTTTAGTTAAGGCTTGTTGCTACAATAAATTCACATTCAACTAAACGGGTTGCTAAACTCTTAACTAGACGGGTTAACTAGACTTGACGGGTTGCTGAAATTCCCGCCGGGAATTTGAGCAACGCACGCAAATTCCGGACTTTGGTAACCCAAGTTTCAAGTGGAAATTATTCCACATAAAAACGCCAGAACAGCAATCTCGTAATCACAAAATAATATCAGCACGGCGCCTATCTAATTGCCACTCGTGCAGTAAAAAATGACTCGTCGAGCGATCAACCAATAGCGACTGGAACACGACGAATCAAGAATAAGTTTCCACTACGTCAAGAATAAATTTTCAATTTTAAAACGAAAACAACCGAGCCCGACGAATACAAAGTGATTGTCCCACACTCCGCAAAAAGCCGATTCCAACTTAGTTACCACACGTCGCATCTCATTAGCAAATTAAACGACCGAAAGGCCACAACAAAAAAAATTAATCGCAGATTAATAACTTTCCATCAAGTGTCTGCCGATGTGTGGAAAAAAGTCGTGTGTCTAATTTATTCGTCATGTCTTCATTAGGGACGGGTGACGAGTATCTCAACGAGCTGCTTAACAAGGCGAGACAAAAAAGCAAACAAAGAACAAAGTGGCAAAGCCAGAAAAGTACAATAAATGGAAATGAGCGTGTCGAGCCAGTTGCGGTTGCAGGCAGCTCCCTACCTGTGGGCCCACGCTGCTTTTTTAGTTGTTTATTTGTTTTCTGCCGAGCGTTCGCTTTGGAACATTCGCTCCATTGATAACCGTGTAAACGTTTGCCACGGTCGTCTTTCTAATCTCCCGTTTTCCTCTCTTCATGCCAAACCAGATCCTGTTGTATATCAACCATTATTTATGACCTGCTTGAGCAGCAAGAAACGGGGAGGAAATAGAATGTGCTGAAAACCGGTACCACATTCGAAAACGGGGGACTCTTTATATGGGGGAGGGGCGAGAAATGGCTTCTTATATCTTGTTGGCAAGAGGAATGGGGCTGTTAAGATATAAATACAAAAAAATAAAGGTTTCACAGCGTGAAAGGAAGAATGTGGCCTCAGGTATGAAACCAGCAGTGGAGGTTTTTGCTGTGTGAAGGTTGTTCACCGATAACGATTCGGTTGTTCTGATGAAGCTAGTTCGGATTGGGCCGAGTTTTTGCTTCGAGTGGTTTGTTTGATCGCTGGCCAAGTTTAGAAGAGTGATGGGGAAAATTACGTGATAGATAATATTGGTGATTTATAGCGGCGAAGAGAAAAAGGGGGGGGGAGGGGTGTTTGCCGATGTCACTCTTATCGCCCGAGTATGTTGAGAGTTTCGGAGTTTGCTCGGCGTCTTGACGCTTTGGAGCGATAAAGGAGACGCTTCTTGACATTTCAGTTTGTCTCTCTTGAGATCGAGTGACGTTAAAAATGGGCAAAGCTGCCAATTCGAGACAACAGTTATTGCAACTGCCGATATTTCCAGCTTCGTTGACTCCAAACGTTCAGTAAAAAACAGAAATAATTGGCTGCTCAAAATTGGGTTGCTAATTTCAATAGTTAGGTCCGTAAGTTATTTATTTCTTCAAAGTAGTAATTTCAACAAATTATTTTTGTCAGATTTTTAATCAGTTTTTATCTTGCTCATAAATTTTAGTTAGAAGTTTTGTTATTTTAAAACTTAACTTTTTGACATGTGGCGATAACGTTTATCAATTTTGATATTTTCGATAACAGTTACTAACTGTTACTTTGTAGCAACACTGTTATTATAACTACGCCAGAATAACAGCCCCTCTGTAGAGGGGTAGTCAAGGGAGGGCGACATGGGTGGTGACCCTGAGAGTCAATGACCAAAGGGGTGGCATTTCAAAAATATTTATTTAAAGGCTACGTAGTTTTTCTTGCAATTTTTTAAAATTTTAAGCACAATTTTGTCTGTTACAGTATATTCCAGTTCCGTGCGTGTGAAGTGAAGAAAAATACCTTCCTTCCATGTAGCTCCGTGATTACGTATTGCTTATGAAGCCCACTGCATTCGTATTACTATTAAGAAAAGAGGTGTTTCAATTAAAGTCACACTGGAGCAACACAACGGGCTATTGGCTTCGGTCTGGGACCAAACCCGAAGGGAAAGATTCGAGGACACCACGTAATTTTGAACCACAGTCAGATGACGAGGTCACACCTGAGTTGGCATCTCACTCTCCAAACTTCCACACTACCCCAACTATTAAGAAAAGAGAAGAGACAAACAACCAAAATTAAAAATTATCTTCTCACAAATGTCTGGAGATCACAAAAGAGGAACACCTCTTCCGTCCTTGAAGCCCATAAATAGATGCCATTATCAAAACACACCCTTTTGCTAGTGGGCAGTGGTAGCTCGGTTGGAAGAGTAGCTGATGAGTAAGTTCGAAACTAGACCCTACCAAAGATTGTCGTGTATGTGGGGGCTGGTGCATGTAAAATCTGTCGTGGCCTCAAATGTCCTCGCGATGGCGTGGTGTGGAACTTTGGAGAGCGGGGTACCACCTCAGGTGTTGTTCTCGTCATCTGAGCGTGGTTCAAATTACGAGGTGTTGTCCTCGGTCTTTGCCTTCGGGATTGATCCCGGACCGTCGCCAATAGCCCGTTGCGTTGCTCTACTGCGACCTTAATTCAACTACCTACCCCTTTGCTAGTTTTTATGCATATTCAACAAAAGTTGCAGCCAAAACATTTTTATTGAGTGGGGGTAGTTGAATTAATGTCGCACTGGAGCAACACAACGGGCTGTTTTGGGCTGTCCGATAGGTAGGTATTTAATTGACGTCGCACAGGAGCAAAACAACGGGTTATTGGCGATGGTCCGGGATCAAACACGAAGAGAAAGATCCGAGGAGAACACCAAGTAATTTTGTGCCACGGTCAGATGACGAGGTCAACACCTGAGCTGGCACCCCACTCTCGAAACTTGCACACCACGTCAACGTGAGGTCAAGAGAGATTTAACGTACACCAGCCCCCCACATACACGACAGCTTTTGGTTAAATCGAGTTTCGAACTCGCAACCCTCCTATTGATAATCCATTTCCCCCTCAAACCGTGCTACCGCGGTCCGAAGTTTTATTGGAAACATTAATTTTATAAAAAATACTCTAATTAATATATTTTGCATCTAATTATCTTAATAATATATCTGTGGCTACCTGGCAACCCTGCTGATAAGTAAACCGCTAATCGTTTGAAACGAAGTTTTAATTCGAGTGGCATCAGCGGAAGATCGTAAATCAGAATTAAAAGTAGTAAACATGTCAGAACTATTCGTGCTCTTTCCTTTGTTTTCTGTATTCCGTAGCGTTGATGTTTAATAAATGTTAGTTATATATATATATATAAATTATATTTAATATAAATATTATCATTTTATATAGCAAATTTTGTTTTGGACCGGGGGGGGGGGCGTCATCAATCTTATTTGCTCCAGATTGCCTTGCCAACGCGTTGCTTCGCCTCTTCCTCTGCATGACTTGTTTCGCAGGTGGTGTGCGTGAAATGAATTGTTGTTTACCCAGATATTGAAGGTTTCAGCCATGGAGGTGCACATTTCAATGCTTCTGGGTTGGGTGACTTGTTCCTGATCCAACAAAACAAGAACGAATAATATTCTGATCTTTTTGTTTGAATTTGACCTGGAATATTCGTTTTACAATTTCAAAATGTTAACAATGTAGGTCATTGGTCGCACTGAGGATTAGAGTACATTCAGGACATTCCCAGAAGCCACGTATTTCCCATGATAAAAGAACATTGGTCTTCTAATAAAATGTTTTAGGTTAAAAGAAAACGAGTTTTGTTAGATAAACTCTTTTTAGTCAACTTTCGAAACTTTGCTTTCACGACTTAAAAAATTCAATAGAAATAATTTGTTAAAGGTCATGCTTATATGGAGTTGTGTTTCCTTTCGATACGGCTTACTTAATCAAGAGTTCTAGAAATAGTATTTACTTGATTAAAACGATTCGTAAAATTATTGTTGGGAAAGTAAACAAAATAAATTGCTCTTAAATTTTATGCGGGTGGTTTTTTAATTATCAGACATTAGAAAATCCCAGATTCTTATTCCTTTTATTACATTATATTCCTATTTAATTATTCTAGTTTACTGTCTTCTTAACTGAAAAAGTATTTAAATTACTGTTTAAAAATGTTTGGTAGGTAGATATTTTTGTTAACTTTGTACTTTAGCAACACAACGGGCTATTGGCGACGGCCCGGAATCAATCCCGAAGAGAAAGATCGAGGACAACACAATGTAATTTTGAACCACGGTCAGATGACGAAGTCACACCTGAACTGGCACCCCTCTCCAAACTTCTAAAAGTTATTGCGATATGCAGATGAGTAAACAATTGTTAAATTATTTAGCAGATAATATTCAAATCCATTGAATTTTCCTTCTCTGATCACTGTTATATTCACTTTTGAAGACGAGGCGCGAAATGATCAGATCCTGTCAAAAATAAACGACGAATGTTGTGATATGTTGAAGATTAATTGGAGAAAAACTTTTTTGAAGGAATCAGATAAGAGAAATCAAACATTTTAATAAGATCCTTATCACTTACTGTAAACATTTCATCTGAGTGTTCTGTTTGTATATTTGACCTTCGTGGTGCTTCAAATTGAGTTTATGAATCTGAAAAATTATCTCTTTGCTCTGAAAATATCCAGTCCACATAAATCAGACCGAATTCAATGAAAACAGATCTTGCACAATGCGACTTGGTTAAAAATTATAGCGTCGTTTATCGGACACTTCGACACTCGATGAATTCAGTCGAACCGATAAATAATTCACTGTAAAAATGTTTCTAGTTTCAAAGCGTTAATGAGATGTGTTCTAGTTGGAAAAACAAGTTTCCCAGTCGCAACGAATGAATTAGAACACAAATCACCCTTTTCTATGAGACAGTTAACGAAGAGAGAAAATATTTTAAAAAGAGTAATAAACTTTTTCATTGTGATAAACTCTCCGTAATGTTCTTTTGTCACCTTTTGTTAACTCGTGACCTTCAAACATCACTTTCTCTTTATTGAGAAGGCAACTGCTTCATTCCCCATTGCCTGGAAGGCATGGAATATTCCCTTTTATAGGGAATTTTCTCGCATTATTCCCTATTGTATGGGATTT
The DNA here is from genome assembly GCA_933210815.1 of Meta bourneti. Classification (NCBI taxonomy): domain Eukaryota; kingdom Metazoa; phylum Arthropoda; class Arachnida; order Araneae; family Tetragnathidae; genus Meta; species Meta bourneti. The sequence continues at coordinate 96,678,327 of OW119929.1, read as the reverse complement.
CTTTTTGTTTGGAGATGAGAAGTAGAATTATGTAATTATCATTGGCGGCGTTTTGTGAAAATCACGGCGTGACAAGTTGCTTTGATTCTCACTTGTGATTCCGTTGATCGCGCACCGGGTATTCGAACATAAGAATAAAAATGTTATTCGTTTTTTTTCTGGCAACACATTGTTCCGATTTCGTCTTCAACTTTTCATTGGAAGGTAAAGGATTTTTTTAGTGGAAACAAAATATATTCATAAATTAAAGATTGTGAGCATTCAATTTAATAGAATTACATTTTTTGAGAAACGTTTTTTAAAAAATAGAAAAAATGTCCATACGGAAAAGAATCAGTGATATATCGATGCTTAAATAATCAAAGGAATTAGAAATTGTGTACATTATTGAACTAATTTTACGTAAAGCTTTTAAATTTAAAAGATTTGAAAAAAGAGAAGCAGAAACGTAAGAAAATACCACATTTCAAGTTTATTCTTGAAAGTCTAAATAATTTTTTGTCATTGGATATTTCCCTTCGGGATGGATCTCGGACCGTCGCCGATACTCCGTTGTTGCTCCAGTGTAACGTTAATTCAACTACAACTAAGAATAAAGTAAGAAAAGACCACCCCTTCTTTGTTTTGTGCTCCCCAGACGTTTGTGAGAAGAGAAAATTTCGTCGTATATACGGGTGCGTTAAATCTGTCGGTCTCAAATGTCCTCACGTTGGCGTGGTGTGGAAGTTTGGAGAGTGGGGTGCCAGCTCAGTTGTGACCTCGTCATCTGACCGTGGCTCAAAATTACGAGGCGTTGTTCTTCGATCTTTCACTCCGTGACCGACGCCAATTGGCAGTGTGTTGCTCCAGTGCGACGTTGATTAACTACATACCTACATAACAGAGAGGAACTCATAAAAAAATTGTCTTTGAAAAGGGGCGGTGAGTTGAAAATGTTTGTGAAACTAGCGTGGGTAAGGCCATACAGACTAAACAAACTTTTTTTTACACCAGAAGCTAAAAAAACATCCCTTCCATGCCGTTTTCCCACTTAACCGTTCCACACAAAACAGATAATTGCCATTCCTTTCTCCCAGAATGATGAATCTACTGTCAAGTCACAAAACCCATTGGAGTAAGAAGTCAACAGTACATCTCCCCTCTTGTTTAGAGTCCACTCCCCGTTCCACCCAAGGTCGAGGAAGGTGATTTGACCTTTCACCTTCAGCAAGGACCCAGAAAGTCTGGGGATGGACCTCGATAAGTGTCTCGTCTCTCAGGGGGGATATTTAGGACAATTTCGGGTAACTTAACTGCAGGAAACCATTGTTTGAGCCACTTAAAGTGGACCATAAATTTCCTCCAAAAAAGCAACTACTGAGATCCGCAGAAACAAGGGTTTCTTGGGTTCTCTTGGTGGAATGAGTTACGGTCCCACTGTGTTCGAGGATATACGACCAGCAGGAGTGGAACAATAATGCTGCAGCTCTGGGGTATATATTTTAAGCGCAATTGATTAGGATTCCAGGAAGTGGAATACAAAACGAATTCTGGGGAATTCTGAGAGCGAGAAACCAACATGCGTTTCATTCTTATTTTTATTTATTGTACATTGAGTCCTTATGGTAGAAAATGGGCAATTTTTATATACATTATTCTAATTTGAATTCTTCCACGATCGTAAACTATTTTCTTGTCTTGGCGCGATTATGTGTGTTTCTGAAAGACTTTTTTTCTCTGCAGGGGTAACAGCAACTCTTTGTTCTGTAATGTGACAAAAGATTATTCAGCATTCAACTCTCCCCAAAAAATGATGTATGGAAGGTAAAGAAGTACCTTTTGTTGTTTCGTCCATAATGTAGGGGACCACAAACATTAAAAATATTTTATTTAATCGTTATTCAAACACGAATGGGTTTTTCCTAATGCCTGGCTGTCACACACGGTTTTTTTTCTTAACCACTATGGGCTGCGGTAGTCGGTTGGAAGGTATGGTATTTTAATTAACGTCGCATTGGAGCAGTGTTTCTTAACCTTTTTAGTGATCGGCACCCCCCCCCCTTGAATCTAAAAATAAGTTCTCACACTCCCTTGAAAAATGTGTTTCTATTTCTTTATTTAGGAAATTATTTCTATTGCAAGATAATTTATTTATTGAAAAATAAACACATACATAAACATATACATCCTTGGACAACACCACGTAATTTTGAAACATGGTCAGATGACGACAACACTTCAGCTGGCACCCCACTCTCCAAAATGTCCACACCACGCCAACGTGAGGACATTTGAGGCCACGACAGATTTAAAGTGCACCAGCCTCCGTGTACACGACGGTCCTCCCAAATCAAGGACGTTCTTATAGAAACTAACGTTTTAGTTTTACGTTGAAAAATCGCCATTTTTGCTTCAGGTTTTATCGATTTTTTTGCCGCCGAATTTTAATTTTTTTACAGAGAATAATACTCTGCTACTAAGCATTAAGGTACTATATCATACTCATAGTACAAGTTCGCATTCCAAACTTCTCAAAAACTAAGAGGTTGAAAGTTTTAATAGGAAATATTTTAATTATTACTGGAGTTTTATTTGATTGAGGTTTTTAGTTGAAACAATTTGCAAGTAGTTTGAATTCTTCGATTTATTAAGCTTAATTACATTACAAATGCACAACTTCTGAACGTCTTCGGATTTGATCTCGGACGGTCACTAATAGCCCGTTGAGTTGCTAAAGTGCGACGTTAATTAAAATACTTACCATCTCAGGGCACAAACGATTTGGACCAAGTAATTGCGAGACTAAAAGTAAAATCTATTTTGCTGATAATCTTGATTAAAATTACTTTCTATTTGACAATTTAAAATCAGACTAAAATCTTCGAGTTCTCAGATTGAGAAATGTAGAAAAAAAAGTACGTAATTAATGAATCTGTTAACAATATAATTATGATTGATAGAAAGTATTTTACCAGAAGGGAATTGGTTCAGACGATTTTTGAAATTATTTATTCTATTGCGTTCTGATTGGATTTCGAACTGTGCAAACAGCTGTCGAGATGATTAATTCCATTTTGTGCAACAGAAACCCCGACATAATTGCACGGGAATTTATGGAAATTGCACACTGACTCTAATTTTCATCTGTTTACTTTCCGATTAGATGGTTGTTAATCATATCCTACGATCACCTGCTGAATATTTTAACTAAACTCTCCGATAATTCTTTTAGCGAAGAATTCACGAAGCAAGCCTTGATAATTGTAATGAAACGCATTTATATTCAACTACTTGTGATAAAAAAGAAAGGAAAAATTCATCCATTTCAGATAAGAACTTACACAACACGACGAACAACGATTTAGTTTTTTCTAATTCTAACCAACCGAGGCGGCTGTTCTCTGTTAGAAATTCGGGAACTGGTTTAACGATTTGCTTAAAAATTCCATTTCTCGTATTTAAAAATAATTGAACAAAAATAAAAGAAGCTTTCATCCTAGCGCAAAATCATCGCCATTTTCGATGCTCCTTTCCTCTTCATTTTTCTCATAGCTGCAGGCTATGTTATTTCAACAATGTCATTTGTCTATGATGGATAATTTCGGCTGTACAGTGGGACCCTTGAGGCCGTTTTTCCCACTATAAATTAAGAACGGGAGGGTCGGGGGAAGGCAAACGATCGCGCATGCTGCATTCCAGCACGGTCGAGGGGCGAGTGGAAGGGGAGGGGCCGCTGTTAACAAGGGCCTAACGACTCTGTGATTACCTGTGATGTTGTTCAAACAAACTGCCACATCACAGACATCCGGCTCCGGTTTTTTCCCCCTTTGTATGCCCGTGTGGTTAAGCATCTTTCCCCCAAAACCAAAAGTCGAATCGTCTGGCTTTCAAGAATCGATGTTGCTAGTTTGGACGAACGAATCACGAATGCTTTCGCGTGTTTCGTGAGAATCGCACCTTCTCGACAAAGTGGGAGAACTCAACGAAGTAAATTTTTGCAGCTGAGCCGAAAGATTTAAAATCTTTTCGTCGGAGCATTGGCATTCCACCATTAAAATGTCGAGACATTGGTCGTCACCATTTAAATGTCCAGACTTGGCGTGTTGATCCTAGTCTAATTTACCTCGGAGATGAAAACTCCATTCACTTTTTGGATGAACAGAATATGCGTTCGATTGCTTTTCGTTTGCATACATGGAGACGAACGCTTTAAAAAAAAATTAAACATTTATAAAGGAAATTAAAGATGATATATATACAAAAGAACAAATCGCTTTTTCACTCCTCAAATTGTCCTAAATTACAAAATTATTATTTTACACATTCTATATTATGGTTACAGTTTGCGTGAGCATAATTAAAAAATACATTCACATTATTATCGTTTGCCGCGTGATAATTAAAAATACATTTAACTAATATTATTGTTTGCACGGGCTTAATAAATATAATAACGTTTACAAATATACTATAAATTGCACGCGCGCAATAAAAATTAAATTCTCGGATCCTTACACGCGCTCATCATTTTTAGAAGTGTTTTTTTTCAATTCGAAATTTGCATAATTTTCCATGTCCTTATTAAGAATATGTAAAATTGTATTTGTTTTCCATTAATTTTCCTGGTTTGATTTCCTTCCATTTTCGTCCGAGTTCGTTTGTTAATCCAAACGATTAAATCGTACCTTCTCCAAAAGGTGACAACAAAAATCATAATTTTCAGTTAACGAATTATTTTATACACGAACAAATCAAATTGGGTAATGTGCCACAGTTTTCTAATCCTAATTTCGTAGCGGGTCTTTTTTAACAAATGAGATTATGTATCTGAGGTGTCCTTGACGTTTTCTTTCCTTGTTACACACGTTTTGGAATTGATCCCGCACAGTCGCCAGTAGCCCGTTGTGTTGCTTCATTGCGACGTTAATTCTACTACTTACCTCTTGTTACACACGTATTGATTATTCATTTGGAAAAAAAAATACGTAGATTATTTTAGAATGTACTAAAAAACAAGTATCTGCACTTTTTATAATTTATCGATACGTTTTTGAGGTTATTCTTTTCACTGCCTGACATTGAAAGATTTCGAGGTAGGTAGTTAATTAACGTCGCTCTGGAGCAACACAACGGGCTATTGAAGACGGTCCGGGATCAATCCCGAAGGGAGAGATACAACAACGCCTCGTAATTTTGAATCACGGTCATATGACGAGATCAACACCTGAGCTGGCACTCCACTCTCCAAACATTCACACCACGCCAATGTGAGAACATTGGAGGCCACGACAGATTTAAAGTGCTCCAGCCGCCGTGTACACAACGATCTTTGGCTGGACCGAGTTTCGAACTCACAACCCTCCGGTTGGTAATCCGTTCGGACCGTGGTTCAAAATTACGTGGTGGTGTTCTTTCCCTTTGGGATTGATCCCGGACCGTCAGCAATAGACCGTTGTGTTGCTCCGCGGGTGCGATGCTGATTAAATATCTACCTATCAATTGGGCTACCGCGGCCCTGGCGACGGTCCGGGATCAATCCCCAAGTATGTAGATCGTATTTCTACTGACTTGAAAACGACATGGTAGGTAGTTAATTAACGTTGCACTAGAGCAATACACAGACTACTTGAAAACGTCATGAGGCGACCTAAAAATGGAATAAATAATTAAAGTTTTTATAATCACTATTTAATAAAAATACCTGGTTAGAACAAACAAAATTTTTCCTTCGATCAAAATTGCAATTTACTTGGTGGAATTAATATTGCCAAATACATATTTAAATATATTCAATTCTTTTTTGCATATTTAAAGCTACTGTTAAAAATACTAATTTGTAAATACATCTCAAAAGACGTAAAAATGTCTGCTCATTGTAAAAATGATAAATGAATTTTTTTCATTTGTTGAGGAATTTAAATCATTCCTGGAATTCAAGGAATAGTTGTGGTTATTTATATATAAATTATTATTTGGCTAAGTATTTTTTTGAAAATTTGTATGAATATTTAAAATTAATTACTTTAACAAGTTCTTAGAAATTGTTAAAGATTTAGATTGGGAGGAGTTTACAACAGTTAAAAAATAAAAAGATATTTTAACCGCTATTTTCCAACTATTTATTTTCCGATAAAAAAACATGTTTTTTTCAGTTTTGTATTTTTTTTCCCGTTAATTACTTTACGCTAAAGCTTGTTATTTTCCGTTAAGAAAACTATTTTTTCAAAGAATTCTTTCCTTGGCGACATAAAAAGTGCATCAAAAACCGCGCCTAGAGCATTGATACCAAACGAGGCGTATAGTACAGCTGTATCAAGTGGTGTTATCTTGGATTTTGTAAAAATATCTGTCGAAACTATAGGGAGCTTCAAAGTAATGAAACATGGCTTCGCAATTCAGAAGAATGTACACCTGGAGATTCATAATTCTTAAAAAAATAAATATCTCAAAAATTTATTCTGTATCCTTTCAATATCCGGATTCACAACTCTAAGGAATTTTAAAAACAAAAATTTGCATAATTTATTCTCTTTAAACAAGGTGGTGTCAGAAACATGGACGTGGTTTTAAAACAGCAAACCAGTTTGTAAATTCGATTCGAAAAATGCATTGGATGTGATGAGTTCATTGAAATTCAATGTTCATTCTATATTTCAAAAGAATTCATCCCGAGAAACGACAGAGAAAAATGAAACAAAAATACATCACACGTAACGTCCCTCTCGAATTAATCAATCAAAATGATAGTTTCTTTGGATTTCGTTAAAACGGTGTCATTAAGCTGCTTTTAAATTGAAGTGTTTGTAGAACTGATGAATGACATCGTTGCTTCAATGAACCAAATTGATAAGTTTATTTTTAAATATGTAAAATCGTCTGCACATATTAAATTACAGGATTTTAGATTTTCGCGTTTGCCGCAACTATTTTGTTTATATTTTGTATAGTAAACCTTTTGTAAAATTACTCGGGTTTTCGTTTCGATTTATTAACTCGTTCTTTTGATTGATAGCTCGTTAGTAGAATTGATAAATATTGTTTTTGCTGTTGATTTTTTATTTAACTAGTTTTTTCTAGTTTCCAGTCGTATGTTGAATTGTTTGCGAAATAGGTTCTTGAAGGAAACACAAACACAACGAATGTTCTTTCTTTCCCTTTGTTGGTTAAGATTTGTGTTTGATTTTGACGGATTTTCTGATTCGAATGCACATTTCAACCCTAGCTGGTTGTCTCGACGAGGTATCTCGTCATTAGTCAAAGCTGACCAAACCTTCATGGACGAGATATCTCGTCACTAGAAGAAAACTGCTCAGATCTTCATGGACGAGATATCTCGTCATTTAGAAGAAAACTGATCAGATCTTGATCTCGTTCTCATAAAAAAAATCTGCAATATCTTGATGACGAGATATATCGTCATTACAAAATTGGCCAGATCTTGATGGACGAGATATCTCGTAGAAACCACTTGGAGGGTTAAGTGAGGCCCATGGAAGACATGCCTGAAATGATATCTACATGGAAGAACAGCTCCATTAGTCTGGATCTTTCGGTTAACAAGATGACTCCCCATTACTGATTGCAGGTTTTATTTACATATTATATAAACAGGCATTAAAATTAAATGTTGCAACGGATGAATACATTACAACAAGCAGTAATTATCTGAAATAGTATTTTAAAAGTGAATCAGAACAGAAAGTTAAAGTTGTAGTACTTATCGCATGCGAAGCGATAGTAGCGTTGCCACAAATCTGTTTCATACCCAAATAATCGCAATTCTAACTGCAATAGCCCCTTCAAAATTCAACGGAATGTAGTAATTAGAATTTGGTTTTCCCTATCTCGGATCTGGACGAGATATTCATAGTGGTTCTGAATTCACTTCAAGCTTTAGATACCTGTCTAATTAGCTCTCGTATAGCAAAAAACGACTACAGAGCGATTTGGGGTCCGAAAAGTCCGGAATATGTGTGCGTTGCTCTTATTCCACCCAGAATTTTAAATAATCCGTATTTTTCAGAGAAATAATCGATTCAATCCAAATGATGAATAGCATTGTGTACAAAAAACGTGTCAATCGTTAACTGCAGTTCGTGGAATCGTATGCGTGAAGTCGGATTTTTTAAAAGTCAAGAGGTATTTTTTTACTTCAAATGCTTTAGTTTCTTGTTTGTAACATTGTTTATTGGACCGTTTCAATGCAAAAGTTTTTTCATTTAAACTCTGTCAATTGAGTTTTATTTCTCCAGATTTTCCCTGAAATGTCGGGAATTCGAATTGAGTTTGTCAGGAACTTTCATTGTTAGGTCTGGTAATCCCAAGCTCGGCCACACAGCATGCCGCAAAACATACGCATGCGCACTCCGTTTCAGTAAAGAAAATATGTCGGTACGCATGCGTATTTCATCTAATTTGTCCTTGCCAGGACTGATGTTTAACCAATGTGTGGCTTGCTTAAGCTGGTGGTTTATCTTCGCTTCGAAAACTGTCCTGTAGTTTCTGGTGCAAAACCCTGTTACAAACTGTCACCAGTTCTGAGAACTGGACATTTTGTTTTTCCAACATGGATCTCCATTCCTCCTTGGAGTAATAGAGCAGTTTCGTCTCGACGAGGAATCTCGTCCAAAGCAAAATTGTCCAAATCTTGGACGAGATATCTCGTCGAAACACTTGGAGGGAAATGAGCAACGAACCAAAAAAATCACTCGTAAAATTCATATTTTTTGAGTTGGGAAAGCGTCATATGAAAAATTAATTCCATTTTTGATTTGGAAAAATTCTTGTTTGGTAGATATTTAATTAACGTCTCACTGGAGCAACAGAACGGACAATTGGCGATGGTCCGGGATCAAACCCGAATTGAAAGATCCGAAGACAACACCACGTAATTTTGAACCACGGTCAGATGACGAGGACACATTTGAGCTGTCACCCCACTCTCCAAACTTCCACACCACGCCAACGTGAGGACATTTGACAGATTTAACGTACACCAGCCCCCTTTGTACACGACGGTCTTTGGTTAGATTGGAACTCGCAACCCTCCGGTTGCTGATTGGTTACTCTTCTAACCTGGCTACCACTGCCCGTTCTTGCTTTCGGCGACGTGTGCCAAATAACAGCTGTCAATTCGAACTTTGACAGGGGAACACATTTTATTCTTTTTAGCGTTCACTCCGGGAAAAAAATGGCGCACGTGTTCCTGCGGCTTCGGAAAGAATAGATTTAGGTGAACGCGAATCAACCGACCACGATACTCCTGTGAAAAGATTTAAGAAGACAGCAGAATCCTTAAAGGTTATGGAACAGTCACAGCAAGCCCTTTTTATCTTTCTTCTTTCGTTTCAGCCATACGGGGTTGGAAAAAAAAGTGGAATAAACGGCGATAAAAGTCGTGGCGGGGGGGGGGGGACCCGCTGCAACAAGCGGGTTCTATGCCCATTACATGTTGGTTCTTCGAAACAGCCCTCAACCTTGGGAGCGATGCTTGCGTTTTTATGGAGTTTTTTGCCCCTCGGGGTCGCCCCCAAAAGAAGTGATGGGTGCCTGCAGGGTCAATTGCGTCTGAATGGAAAGCTCCTTTCTTAACGATGGTGGGGGAGAGAAATCCCCAACGTGACCTCGTTTTTCCCTTCTTCGATTTCCCCGTGCTGTGTTTTTCCCTTTAGGTTCTGCAGTTCTTTGAAAAAGTTTTTAACAGTTCCAAATAGAGACGCCCAAAATTGTTATTTTGCGATAACAGTGTTTACAGTTATTGCTAATTCTCAATAGCAGTTATTTTTAATTGTTAGTTATAGCAGTTTTGTTAGGAGTTGGTTATTCACTGCTAGCAACTAAATTTAACGGTTAGCAATTAAATTCAACGGTTATTATTTATTCACATTGACGGTAATTCTGTCATAACTGTTCAAATAAACAATTAAGTGACTTACAAATTTTGTAATTTCAACCTTTAATTTTTATGAAATATTTTCATACAGGAATTTTTTTTGGTCAGAATTTAATTCATTTTTGATTCCTTCACTGTCCTCCCAATAATGTCGTGTACTAAGGGCATGTTAATATGCCCTCAAATGTCCTCACGTTGGCGTGATGTGGAAGTTTGGAGAGTGGGGTGCCAGCTCAGGTGTTGCCTCGTCATCTGATCGTGGTTCAAAATTACGTAGTGTTGTCCTCGATCTTTCCCTTTGGGATTGATCCCGGACGGTGACCAATAGCCCATTGTGTTGCTCCAGTGTGACGTTAATTAAAATACCTACCTAGCCATCCCAATATTTATTGAAAGCTGTTAATATTTTCGATATCTGTTGCTGATAGTTGTTTTGCAATAACACTGTTATTTAAACTGCTATCAGAACCCCATGTCTAGTTGGAACAAATTCAATTACGTTACGGCGATTTTTGAACTATAAACATTTATTTGTTCGGAGCAGTACATACTATTATGAATTTTATTTTGAGCTAAATGTGAATTTTTCGCAGAGGGAGTCAACTCCGTGTCCGTGTACATTTTCTGCATAACCTATTGCCGATTTGTTTTTACTTAATTGTTTTTCTCTACAGAAAAATATCCAATTACAGAGAACAAAAAATATTTGAACCAAAAAGTACAAGAAAAACGACATACACAAATACAGTTAGATAAGAGAAACCAAAACACTTCATTGAAGCAGATTACTTTTTGAAGTCAAATCATTAAAAAATATATCAACCTCCGAGAAATTATACGGCTTAAAAAATCTATTTCAAGGAAAATTGTTGCATATAATCTTTTTTAAGATTAAAAAAATAATTTACAGTTTTTGGTGATATACCTGGGTACGTTAAAATCAATACAAGAAACCAAAAAGGGTGAAACAATTTTGTTACCATCAAATGGGGGAGACTTTGCCCACTTTTCAACTTTAAACTTAAAAATCGTACACTTCCTGGTTGATTTTTTTCAATAACTGTAGTTCAGTATCAGAATGGATTCAGTATCGATATTTATTTTGCTTAAACTCCTTCCAGTTGAAAAATGAATAACCGGGGGGTGGGTAAGGCTAATCAGCAAACAGGGACTACTTTGCCGAGTTCGTTTTTTTTCCCTTTTTAATTTTGTTGCCCTATTTAGTTTTAGTACATTAGTAGAAAAACATCAATTAAATGAGGCCGTGGTAATCCGGTTGGAAGGGTAACGGACTAGCAACCGGAGGGTTTCGAGTTCGAATCCAATGAAAGACCGTCGTGTACTCAGGGGGCAGTTGCACGTTACATCTGTCGTGGCCTCAAATGTTGGCGTGGTGTTGAAGATTTGGAGAGTGGGGTGCCAGCTCAGGTGTTGACCTCGTCATCTGACCGTGGTTCAAAATTACGTGGAGTTGTCCTCGATCTTTCACTTCGGGATTGATCCCGGACCGTCAATAGCCCGTTGCATTGCTCTAGTGCGACGCTTATTAATTACCATTACCATCAATTAAATAACTTTTTTGTTACATTAGGCACAAATTGCCCAAAAGATAGCAAAAAATCAAAATAACTCAAATATTTGAACTCAAAAAGCGCCCATGAGATGATAGAAAGGAACGTGAAAGAGTTGACAAATCACCTTTAAAATGTTTACCACCTCTTCTACCCTCATACCGGAAAGGTATGTACACTATAAAAGATGTGGGGATTCTTGATTACGAGGAGTTGTCCTCGGATCTTTCCCGTAGGAATTAATCCCAAGTCGTCGCCAATAGCCCGTTGTGTTGCTCCAGTGCGACGTTAATTAAACTACCTACCTACAGTAAGTTTCTGCTTTCTTTTAGTGCCAATGCTCTGTGTGGTAAAAGGACCTGGTGGGTATTAAATTAACGTCGCACTAGAGCTATTGGCGACTGTCCTGGATCAATCCGCAAGGGAAAGACCGAGGACAACAGCACGTAATTTTGAACCACGGTCAGATGACGAGGTCAACACCTGAGCTAGCACCCTACTCTCCAAATCTTCAACACCACGCCAACATTTGAGGCCACGGCAGATGTAACATGCAGCAGCCCCCACTGTACACGGCGGTCTTTGGTTGGATTCGAACTCTCATCCCTCCGGTTGCTAATCCGTTACTCTTCCAACCGGGCTACCTCGGCTCTTTAAATGACGATATATCTCGTCCATCAAGATCTAGTGAGTTTTGCTGATGACGAGATATCTCGTCAAGGCGACCATCAGGAGGGTGCTCATTGGTATTACGGCCTGTTGATTGGAAAAGAAAACTAGGAGAGTAGATTACCCCTCCGAAATCGTTCTCTAAATGCGTGCCTCGTTCCATGCAACTTTTAATGAGTATCAAGACTCAAGTGGTCTGTTTCTGAGAAATGTGTTGGCAACGGCAAAAATCCCCATTAGGGGAAAATTGGACTTCTGGTGCTGGAGCCACTTGTGAGTTGTGACAAGAGAGCTGCGAATGTGGGTTTTGTGGGGCCCTTTTGGGCAAGATGCCAGATGATGAAGTGCGCCTCTGTTGATGGCTCTCAGCTCCGCCCAACGGCCCTCCCCCTTACCAGGAGAGGGGGGAAGCTTTCCCCCAAACAACCCAATTTATTTTTTTTACTTTCTTCCCGAACACATGAGAAGCGCTTTGGTGCTGTTTAAAAACATCCTTTTCACGGTCCACGGCTTCCTTTATTTAGTGTAAACATCAGCGTTCCCCTTTGCACAAAGCTTGCATTTGAATTAATTGGATTTTAATTCGATGGAATTATCAAAATTATAAGTGGTCACCGATGGACTTAGAGCAACAGAGAAACGAAGAAAAAGTGTTGAAAACGAAAAACAGTGGAACTTTGTTCATCAGAGCTAATTGGGAGACAGGTGCTCGTGAAACCGATTTGTTATCGGTCATTAGAAATTTATGTACTTTTTGAAAATGAAAAATTGTTTTCTGTGCTCACCAGAGGCGAAGTTTTTGGAATCCGGGATAAATGAGATTGATGCCACCCTATACGAAGCAAAATTTGCATGTTTTAAACTGACGGTAAAGAGTAATAAAAAATTCAAATAGTATATCATCTATATATGTATATAAAGCAGAGTTGGCGTCTGTCTTTTCTCTATACAAATCTACACCGTTTGACCAATCCACACCAAATTTGGTACGTTCATTCTTTAGAATTTTGCGGGACACAGGCTATATATTTGATTTGTCCTGGGTCATTAGGGGGCTAAAAACAATTCGAAATAATCACAGGACTAACATTGAGTATTTTTATGATTTCTCTCAGACCAATTAACCCAAATTTGGTGCATTTATTCTTTAGAATTCTGAGGGAAACATAATCTACAATAGATATTAAACCCCGTTCCGTTTTTCCTGGTTCTGTAGAAGAGGCTAAAGACAATTTGAAATCCCTATAGGAATAACAGTGAGTAATATTACGATGAATTACAAACAGTCCACCCGAGCAACGCCGCTTCGATCTTCTATACGCAATTCTTCGCAACGCAATTCATCTATATATATATATATATATATATATATTAATAGCATCAAATAATTAATATTCACAATTTTGATTTCAATTAACGTCGGAAATAAATGCCAGTAGAAAAGCCCTATCCCAAGCAATATTTATGTATTTAAATTGACGACGGAGATATACTCATATAATTCAAATATACTAACAGTACCAAAAATTAGTGTTCGCAATTTTAATTTTTTATTTGAATTAAGTGTTAAAATACACTTGAAAACTAACAAAAATTCCCGACTTTGTTAAGGATTTCTGTTACTGGATCTCCAAGAATCTGAAAATATAGAAGCTTTTTGAATAGGGTTGGTTGGGTTTCATGGCGCAAGGACCATATGTCTCTTGTGTTTGACCAATCTGAGCCAAACACAACATCAAGTAAATGGACGAACACGAAAGAAAAGTTTTTTGATAGAAAAGAGAGAACTACACCAATATTAAGTTACAGAAATCAAACCGCTTTTGTTTTGAAACATTAAACAGACTTGAGAAGTCAACGTGTTTAAAACTGACCGTAATTTAGATTTGACTTCCCCATCCTTATCCATCACTTCGTATATTTTCGAATCCCATTTACGTTCCAAATACCGAATTCTTTCTCACCCCTTTTTTAGCAGAAATCTCCCCTAGAATTCTCTCTGTGCCATTGTAGACTTCGCTCCAAATTGTCAATATTTTGCCTCGCGTGTGAAATTAAACTCAAGCGATCATTGTCCCTGGCTACGGTCATAAATAAGATCGAGTCCGAGAGAATTTTTTCCCTTTCACAAACCTCCGACTGGGGTGGGTGAGTGGCAACACCACCATTGTCGTCTCACAACAGAGCAAGAGAAATATCACCGTAAACACGGCGACAGAGAATTCGTTCTACCTCTCCTTTTGTAGAAGGAACACACAAAGAAGAGAAAATCTGCGAGAAATACATTTTTCAGCGTCAAATAACTCGAAAAGCACTCTCCTTTTGGGGTGATTGCGTCTCCATTGACGCAGACGGAATCCTAGGTGCACGGGTCAATTTGCCTCACAAAAGAAACGGGACCTTTTGGGGAGGGAGAAATTTCCTTTTGGAACCATTTTCTTTTCTATGGCCGGAGTACCCCCAAAAGACCCGCGAAAAGCTGGCGGCGCTTTTGAAGTCGGTTCGTGTCCCTCCGCAGTAATTCGCCACTTGTCAAGAGCACCCTTTAGAAGTTCAAGGCCGAATCACCTCGTCCTTAGTAGCCTCAGTCCAGTGGAAGGATTGGACTGGAATCATCGTAAAGGCTCGCCGAAATGTGAAAATGTTTTCGAAATCAATGTTGGATGTACTTGCTGCTTTCAATGGGCTTTGTTGGTGTTTATTTGTGGTAATGCCCCCAAGCGATTTCGGGGCCTAACTTAGGACTCGTTTGCTGCCTATAACCAGGGCCGTTCCTGAGGTATTAGTTGCCCACGTGCAAACCTCAGCTGACCGTCCCTTCTAAAAACATAAGGCTTTCTAAATGAAAATTCCCTTCATCAAACACGTATCACAAAATCGATGGCCCTGTCTCGGTTAAATGTCACAATATTAAACCCTCCTATTGGTTGTTTCCACGTTACAAGTATCTCGTCATTAGCAAAACTGAGCAGATCTTGACGGACGAGATATCTCGTCATTAGAAGAAAACTGACCCTTGGCCTCGTCATCATAAAAATGAAACGAGCTAATCATCATAAAAAATCGGTAATACTTTGATGGACGAGATATCTCGTCATCAGCTAAATTGGTCAGATTTTGATGGACGAGTTATATCGTCGAAACCACTTGAAGGGTTAAGTGAGCATTGCGTTTAATGATTTTTTTTGACTGCCTTCAAGGTTCGCGGTAACCCAGTTGGAAGAGCGACGGATTACCGGAGTGTTACGAGTTCGAAACTAGGTCCTGCCAAAGATCGTCGTGTACAAGGGGGCTGGTGCTTGGAGAGTGGGGTGCCAGTTCATGTGTGACCTCTTGCCTTTGTGTTGCTCCAGTATGACGTTAATTAAGGGGTCCGCCTACCTTAAAATAGCGAATTTCGACGAAAATTTTCAATTTTTTTTTATTGAATAACATTATTGCCTGTATTTTAATGTTTCCAAAACTGTTTTATTTTTAATTCTACGACATTTAGAACCGAAGATATCGTTATTTTAATGTAGAGTGACAGCTGTCAAACAAAATCGGAAGTATCAATTCGAAACCGGAAGTTGAAGGAAAATTCGAGTTTTATACTTCTTTTTGCATTTTAGAATAATTTTTAGGTTAAAAAAATAATTCTATAGAAGTTTCGATGAATTGGGAGAACATTTTTGACATTTTGAAAAAGACATTTTCTTTAGCAGTAAAAACTTTAAATACATTTTCCCGCAAATGATATTTTTACAAAATAGTTACTAGTTTTTTCAATAACTTTCACAATTTTTAATATTTTTACTTGAAACTTTGTACATGCATTTTAAATACTATTGACTATGAAATGAACTAAAATCTTTCAATAATATAGTATATTCCTTGATTTATAGCTGTTTTATGAATAATTTGTTTCAATTTTTGAAAATTTTTCATGAATATGTGTATAACATAGCGTATCTTCTTTTATTTTCAAAATATTTCTTAGATTTTAGTTCATTTTGAAGATTATGGTTATATTTATATTGTATACAAAGGAAATTGATTTAAAGAATTTTTTTTTCTAGAGCATTAACCGTTTCCATAAAATTTACCTAAATAACCATTTTTTCAAATGGCAACACAAAATAAATTAAGTTTGGTATTATTTCTTTGTTTTACATCTGTTAACTATATAAAAACATAAAAAGCAAAAAGCTGTAACAATTAAAAAAGTTATCGAAGGTAGGCAGATCACTTTAAATACCTACCAATCTTTGAAGTTTCTTCGATTTTGGCGATATGTATTTGGATATATTAATTCCACCAAGCAAATTGCGATTTTGAACGAAGGAAAAATATTATTTGTTCTAACCAAATATTCTCATTAAATAGTGCTTTATAAAAACTTTAATGGGCCGTGGTAGCCCTGTTGGAAGAGTAACGGACTCAAATCCAACCAAAGACCGTCGTGTACAAAGTGGGTCGGTGCACTAAATCTGTCGTGGCCTCAAATGTCTTCATGTTGACGTGGTGTGGAAGTTTGGAGAGTGGAGTGCCACCTCAGCTGTGACCGCGTCACCGGACCGTTGATCAAAAGAACGTGGCGTTGTCTTCGAATTTCATTCGCCAATAGCCCGTTGTGTTGCTCTAGTGCAAGGGTGTCAAACTCAATTAAAACACGGGCCATTTAATGCAACTGGTAAGATTCACCGGGCCACATCACATTTACAAATTTTCTTAAAATTATATTTTGAAGTGAGGATTCAGGAATAGGGATAGGATAATTAAAGCACATTATGTAATTAAGTGAATTTAGGGTAATAATTCATAACATTGCTATATAATTGCTTTTATTTGAACGTTTATTTAATTTAATGTATTTATAAAATTAAAATTATTTTTTTACCGGAAACTTGCCAGCGCTTTCTTCCTACTAGTTTTCCAATATCTGGATTCAAAGACTGAGAGCAATCTTCATTATGGCAGATAGATGTTTATCAGTTAATCTTGATCTGTAGGCCGTTTTATTTAATTTCATGGACGAAAATAGTTGCTCACACAAGTACGTACTCCCAAATAGCATAAAATTGGTGCAGCAAACTTTTTAATTTCCGGGTATTTTTCACCTAAATAAGAATATATTTTGGGAATTCCTACTTCTCGATATTTGTCTTTTAAAACCGAATCATTCTGGAAATCAATTAATTCCAGTTGTATCGAAGTGGGAGCATTTTCACCTTCAAAGGAAAAAGGCTTAATAAAAAGAGAATTTTTTTTTGTAACTGAAATCATTAAAACGAGAGCATCATGTTAAAACGAGAGCATAAAAATTATTCAGAGCATCGTGGGCGACAAAACATTACCTCGGGGGCCGCATGCGGCCCGCCAGTTTGACACCCCTGCTCTAGTGTGACGTTAATTAAAATACCTACCTCACAATCGCGCATACAGTTAAAAGATTTCGAATAGCAGCACCCACTTTTTAAAAGATTTCAATGCGATCAGCACATCGAAAAACCAAAGATGGCGTTGAAATTTTACCTTTAGCTCTAAGCGTAAGAGCTCTGTCAAAGATGAGTGAATGACAAAAGAAACAGGAAACCACAACATTTTATCTTTATTGCGAATGCTATTGCCAATTGGCGTTTTGTGATTTATGCAAATTACGTGCATCATCACTGCTCTTTCTTCTCATCATATCTTTTACTACAATCGAAAACGAAACTTCAAAGAACGAATAGTATAAAATTAATGATTAACTTCATTGCTGGACATGTTTATTTAAAATTCGTAGCATGCTGTTCTCCTGTACTTAATACGCGTTGTTTATTTTCTGTTTCAGTAGCCTGGTTAGAAGAGCAACGGAATAGCAACCGAAGGGTTGCGAGTTCGAATCCAACCAAAGACCGTCGTGTACAAGGGGGTCTGGTGCACGTTAAATCAGTCATGGCATGAAATATCCTCACGTTGGGTTGATGTGCAAGTTTGGAGAGTGGGGTGCCAGCTCAGGTGTTACCTCGTCATCTGACCGTGGTTTAAAATTAACGTGGTGTTGTCCTTCGGGTTTGATCCCGGACCGTCGTTTTCCTCCCTGGGTGTATTTCTCTCTTCTGTGTCAGTAAAGCTTTCACTATGTGTGTGTGTCATTTACTTGATATTGTATTGTGTCTGGCGCAGCATGGCCAAATATGGCCCTTGCGCCATAAAACCCCAAAACCAACCAACCCGGACCGTCACCAATAGCCCATTGTGACGTTAATTAAAATACCTACCTACCCGTACCGTCGCCAATAGTCCGTTGTGTTGCCCCACTGTGACGCTAATTAAAATACCTACCAACCCGTACCATCGCCAATAGCCCGTTGTGTTCTGTCCGTCGATAAATTCAACCTACCTACCAAAATATAAATAAATTTGATATTTACAAATTGTGGATCTGTTTTTCTTCATTTTTCAAATGTTCTGTCCGTCCATAGTGAAAAGCTTTGGCGAGAGGAGAGTTTGTCGAGACGCTTTGGTAAATTTGTTGTGTTTATTTCGAATGACTTCCTTTCTGCTGAATATTCTATGCTACTTAAAAGTGTAAATCTGGAAACCTTAAAAAATTTAAGGGAATTAAAATTACGAGGTAATGCGCTTAGGCAGATGTATTTTTATGAAGGATAAATAAAATGAAATTTCAGCAAATGTAAAATTAGGGTTGCTTGGTTAAGGGTTTATGGCGCGAGGTGTAAAATTAGGAATTCATCGTGTCTTAAACTAGCACGTTAGCATTTAGTTAGTCCTACCTCTGAGTTAAATGACGAGTAATAAAATACAAATACGTTTTATACAAGTACTCAATTTTTAATTTGCAAATATATTGGAAGACAGTTTATTAAACATGGAAAATAGACTAACTGCACATTACAGTACAAAAATATTTAAAAGCACAGCACTCACTCTATAAGATAGTAGTTTAAGTATAAGATAGTAGTAGTAAGATGTAAGTTTGAGTAGACCCTTAATAAAATGCAGTTCACACTCTCCATAGATGGCAGCACGAACATTTTCACAGTTCAGACGGATCTTGATAGCAACGGAGAAGCTCTAATTCTTTATGTGCTGACTTGCCTATTTTTAATGTTAAATTTTTTTCTTTCAATGACTTTTTTAAAATCACATGGTAGGTTGGTTGGTATTTCAATTAATGTCACACTGGAGCAACACAACGTGCTGTTGAAGATCTGGTCAATTTGGCTAATGATACCACCAGGAGGGTTAAGATAAAATCCATGCATATTTGCTGTATCGTCGAGTTACAGACAATATTCTTTTATTCCTTGTGTCCTATTTATCGAGGGGGCCGCAGTAGTCCAGTTGGAAGAGTAGCGGATTAGCAACCATAGGGTTGCCAGTTCGAAACTCGATCCAACCGAAGACCGTCGTGTACGTGGGGACTGGTGCACGTTAAATCTCTCATGGCCTCAACCTCACATTGGCATGGAAGTTTGGAGTGGGATGTCAGCTCAGGTGTTGACCTCGTTGTTCAAAATGACGATCCGACGTTCAATGTTCATCCGACAGTTGTTCAAAATGACGGTGTCCTCAGGACTTTCCCTTCGGGATCGATCCCGGATCGTCGCCAATGGCTCGTTCTGTTGCTCCAGTGAGACGTTAATTCAACTTTCTTCTTGTCACAGTACCACGCTTTAAGTCTTCTGCGTTTGGAACTTATGATAAAATCTGTTTGTGTTCGTATATCGCACAAATACGGAATAATTCCATAACATTGAAAAAAGAACTCAAGTTTATTATGAACACAAAACGAACCGATCGGTTTGTGTTGTCACCGATGCACGAAGAAAAAAGAACTTTTAAAATTTACACATACATATATTACCATTCAGGGTAAAAGAAATTTGCATGTACTAACTGGAAACATAAATCTCCCTTACGGCACAAATACGGAATGCGATACCGATTGGTCTACTACTCTAATAATAAAGTCAGTAAAAGAATTCTTGAAACGAACTGTTCTGAGTAAGAACACAAATTCTGAAAACCAACAATATCCATGCACGTTTGCTGTATAGCTCGTTGTCGAGTTAGACAATATTCTTTTATTCCTTGCGTCCAATTTATCGAATGTTTTGTTAGTGTTGAAATTTTATGAGTGATATTTTGTGTGATACTGGAAGAAAATTTATTTGGTTTTTGTTCGCCAGTTATCCTACGAAGAATTACGATAGCTTAAAATCTAGACTCCTTTCCCAATCCAGCAAAGTTGTAGGAAAAATCATGTACTGACATGTCTATTTTGTACAAGGTTTCCTTGGCTAACTAGTTATACAGTGTCGCCTAAGTGGTATAGTGGTCTCGCTTATTTGCCACTCAGTGGTCGCGAATTCAAATCCCACTTTGTAAAAGCATGGATGTTAGTGATTGTTCTTGTTAGTATTGGGTGCTCTTTCACAAGTAGCTGTCAGTGCGTCCTTTGTAGTACCGAAGGCTGAGATCAGTGGTTGCACTAAGAAAAGATATAGCAGAGGAAAAACATTTAACCGCCCTCTTTAAGCATAGTTCATAGCAGAACAAATTCATTCGACATCCCAGTTGCAAACGTAACGCTATGCTACTCATAAATGAATTGTAATTTAACAATTAAAAATTGACAAGAAACAAAGTTGGGCTTAACACGGAACATTTTGAAACGATAAAATTGTTTAACTTTTATGTGTTGTGGTCAATTTTTAAATTAAATGTTCAGCAATCGAATAAAAAATAGCAATTTATTCCATTTAATGTCACAATACCAAGTTTTTTCTTATGTTGATCAAAAGTTCACAAAATAGTATTAAAGTTCTACAAAAGGAAGGCCTGGAAAACTGGAATGATAATTAAGAGTCTGGTCTAAGGTACCCTATAGTGCATGTAAAATTTATAACATTTTAACTCTAAATTAAATTTTTGATTAGTCTTTCATTTTCCAATTATAGCACATATTTGATGTCATATGAGAAATTAAAATTTTTATCTATTCAACAAAATGCTTCAATATATGATGCACACAATAAAACAAAACCCTTAGATTTTTTTAATTTAAAGATATCATTTCATGGCTATATTAAATTTAAATTTGTGAACATTTATAAACTTCTATGATTAGCTGGGTAGCAACTTTTTAAAGCAATTACCGATTTTAAAATAAAGGGTACTACATTTAACATTTACTGAAAGACTAAATGATCATTAGTCACACAGATGAGAAATATACCCAGAGAGGAATTCAACCTACACTGCCTACAACTTTTGATTCATGAGGAGAAAGATGGTAACTTAAGATATTTAGATATCAAAGCAAGCCAAGTCCCTGATTATGGAAATAGTTGGTCCAAAAAATAATACTTCCTGTTTCTATGACAATGTTTTATGTCATGGCATACTCATTGCTTGAGATAGGTATTTTTAATTAACGTCGCACTGGAGCAACACAACGGGCTATTGGCGATGGTCTGGGATCAACCCACGAAAGGAAAGATCCAAGGACAACACCATGGTCAGATGACGAGGTCACACCTGAGCTGGCATCCCACTCTCCAAACTTCCACACCACAACATTTGAGGCCATGAGATTTAACATGCACTAGTCCCTTTGTACACAACTGTCTTTAGTTGGATTCAAACTCAACATTTGAGAAGTATGACTCCTATGACTCAACAATCACCAGATCTCAATCCAATTGAGCGTATGGGAATGAAGCTAAAAGGTGTTTCAAAGAGCTTTGCCGAGTGTGCAATTAATGTTTGATCTAACCAAAGATAGACATTTAATAATTTCAACCAAAAAATTAAAGTAGTATTACAAACAAAAGAGTATCCAACAGATATATGGATATTAAATATATAAATCTCAAAACGCAGCTGAGAAATTTTCAAGGTATGAAATAAGTTTCTTTAGGCTTTTAATTCAACTGGTAATTTTTTGTATGTAACTGATATATAAAAACCAGTTGTTCCAAATAAATAGATAGAATTTGTTTTCTTGAGCAAATAAGAAAATTGATGTTTACTTCAAATAAATACAATTTCAGATACAATTCTATTTTGTTCAGTCAAGGTTTAACTGTATGCTTGACATTTTTACATACATTATTTAAAAGCAATACCAGCTATTTAATCATTAAGAACTTCATAATAAATTTACTGTAACAGAATCACTTCTAAATAAATAGGGAAAAACATGAGAATGTAAATTTGAAACTATATAAAAAGTTTTAAAGTAAAAATAGTAACATTTATTTCCAAAAAAACCCAGACAATTTTGTATTAAAATTTTTTAATAACATTTCGTTACAAAAATCACAATACAAAAATAGTAAAATTTTTTATAAACTGCCCACAACCACCACATTGACTCAAACTTATCATTAACTATTTTTATCCATCCACCAGCGACACACAAGAATAAAATATCAATAATTTGTCGTTTATACATTATTTAAAACAATAATTTTATAGATAAAATTAAATCAGAATACAATTAACCCAAAATTACAAAAAGATATGACATAAACACATTTTAATTAATAAAACATCACTTTTCATCTCAGAATATAAAATGAAATTGTTCTGGCAATTCAATATTCATTTCAGTTAGGTTGGATCGAGCTTCGAACTCGTAATCCTCCAATTACTCTTACAACTGGGCTATAGCGACCCCCTCTTATCCCCCAAGAAACATGATACATCAAGGAGATATTGTACTAATAATTGAAATAAAAAAAGGGTTATTCAGCATAGGCAAATTTCCAGTTGTGTAGTAATTGTCGGTAGTTAGACTTCAAAATCCATAGAAATGACAAGTATTGCACAGCATTTGTCAGGTACACTAAGCAACAGATTAAAAAAGGGCCTTTGGGAATTAAAGACAAAATCAGCATTTGTGACAGTTTGAGACAAAAAGATAATCTTCATTTCCCAATGCAAAGTTGAAGGAAACAAGAAAATAAGTGAAGATCACACTATCATTGTTTTGTTGGATACAAGATCAACTTAAAGGAATTTAAGAACCAAGAATTCAAACATTTATAATTTCTCTAAACATATTTTAAGAATGAGGATATTATGGAAAAAATAAAGTTGTAAATCCTACTGCTGGACTAGAATGTAATCAGTGAACTATCACAGGATCAGGTTGAAACTATTTTATATAATACTAGCTGAATTACCGGGTGTTGCTCGGGTTGAATTGTTTATAATTCATCGTAATGTTACTCAATATTATTCCTATGGAGATTTCGAATTGTTTTTAGCCCCCTGCAGACCCAGGACAAATCAAATGGGGTTAATACTATATAGCCTATGTGTCCCACAGAATTCTACAGGAGGAATGTACCAAATTTAGTGTGAATTGGTCTGACATTGATCATATAAATACGCAATGTTATTCCTATGAGGATTTCCAATTGTCTTTAGCCCCCTGTGTACCATATCGACGATAAAAAAAAAGATCACTTTAAAAAATAATCATAGAAATTTACATTCCAATAATAAAGCTACAGTTTAGAATTTAGACGTGATGCATAAACAATGATATTGAGCAATTTTCAGCGCAACCGCACAATAAGATTCTAAAAAACCCTCCAAGGTCATCTTGAGAGGCGACTCCTGTAGATGTTCTGATGCAATCTGCACAGCCAGACCGGGAGAGAGCGTCCCCTAGCAAGTGCTCTGTCCAGGATGATGGGACGTTATACCCCTCTGCACACCCAAGACAAATAGAACGGGTGTTAATATGTAGCCTACATTACCCGCAGGGTTCCAACGAATAATTGTACCAACTTTGGTGTAGATTGGTCAAGCAGTGTAGATTTGTATAGAGGACAGACAGATGCCGACTCTGCTTTATATGTATAGATAAACAGCAATATATAAGAATTTTTAAGGCATCAATAAATATTACAATAGTAACATTGATTCTGAATATGAATTCAAATAAACTTTACCAAAATGAATTAATTCGAAAATATCATTTTCAAATGTTTGATCTTACGCTCAATTCTAAAATTTAGATTAATGTCTACTTTTGTAACTACAACTATGAAAGGACACATTCATATCAGTTCTACTCAAATGATGAAAAGCTAAGTTTCTCAAGCTTCATGTGGCATGTAAAATCAAACACAAATACCAATAACCACAAAATGAAATTTGCAATTTACAGTATAGAACCGAATTGAACATAATATTTAGTAATCTTAAAATTCAATAAATATAGGAAGTTCAAAAATACTTTTATACTTATAAACACTAAAAAGTTGCAAATTAAGCTTTTTATTATTTTTCTCATCTATGGTACATAATTCCATGACTGCCTTTTAAAAATAGTAATTAAGTAAAAGCCTACCAGTAATGGTTCCTAAACTTTTTCATTTCACGGCACCCTTAGTGGATCAAGATTTGTCCAAGGCACTCAAAGTCAGAACATAGGTCAACCAGCAGTTGTAGTGATTAAGTTAAAAAATAAGTGAAACACTTCAAATTTACAAACAATTTATGTAAAAAGTATTAAACCTATTAAAGTGCCTATTTGAACAGTCATTTCATTGAATAAATAAATCATAATTAGTGAGGCACGTAAGAGGACTGCTCACTGCACATCTCAAATCTTGGCAGGTTAGGTTTTTATGGCACAATGTCCATATTAGCAATGCTTCGCCAAACAAAAGATAAACAAGTAATGGACACACACACTGAAGAGAGAAAGTTTTACTAACAGGAGAGAAATACACCTAGGGAGAAATCGAACCTGCACTGCCTATAACTCGCAGGTTACTAGTGCAGTGGGCAAACCCACTGAATCACAATGGCTCCTCTCAAATCTTGGAATCAAAATGATCACAGCCACCTTCATTTCTTGTTCCTTGCTGATTTTTGCATGATACAAGCTTTTTATCAGTGACCACCAAAAATCCAGCTTTCCACAAATCTGACGTGACAGAGTTAGATTTGCTGAGCTTTAAGCGACTTAGAAGTAGATACTAATCTTATATTAATATCCATGCGGCCAAATTTTATCTTCAGTGTATTCAGTTCAGGTAGTGGTTTGCATTGTCCATTAGGGGTTCTTGCTATCATCACATCAATACAATGATAGCCTGATTCTAAAGTAAACATGGGTTAAATCATTTCAGTGAAAATATTGGAATATTCAGCCAAGGAAGCCACATTGTACAGTTTGAGAAGGTAGTTGAACTAAAGTCACATTGGAGCAATGCAACAGGCTATTGGAGACAGTCCGGGATCAATTCCAAATGAAATACCTGGTAAAATTTTGAACCATAATCAGATGACAAGGTCAACACTTGAGCTGGCACCCTACTCTCCAAACTTCCACACCATGCCAACATGAGGCCGTGACAGATTTAATATGCACCAGCTCCCAAGTACACGGTGGTCTTTGGTTTGATCAAATTTCGAACTTGCATCCCTCTGGTTGCAAATAAAAGCCTAGTTACTACTCTTCCAACTAGGATAATGTGGCCCATGAACAGTTTGGGAACCACTGGCCTACGACATATATTAAATATTGCACATAGATAAATAGTATAGTTACATTTAATATAAATGCCTTAAGCAATGAGAAATCATAGCAAAAACTGAAATGGTCACCATAAATTAAGCGATTATAATCACAGTATTACTTCTGATAATTATCAATGGTAATTTGGTAGGACAAGTAACATGCAATTAATGAACAATTCAAAGGTTAAAGAAAAAGCAAATTATGGACAGTGAGATGAAGTGTAACATAAAGCTACATTATATACAGACCTCAAATATTTTTAACAAAGACATAAATGCATACAAAAAATGTATTTTTCGCAAAAAATAAGTAACCTGTCTATGTGAGTACATTTTGGTGAGATTTTATTGTAGTGGGGGCATGAAATATTTCAAGGAGTGAGATGTCCTGGTGTCCGCGCGATATGGCAGAAGATTTCGAGTCTGCTGCTCGTTGAGTGGGAATTTTTCAGGTTGTATTCAAACCAAATATTCTGAGCTAGCTGCTTGGAGGGCTAAAAAGAATTATAGCACTAGTTGGTGCAAACACAGCTTAACCTAGAACTTAGTATCGTTAAACCTTTTCGTCAATGAAGTCCTCAAACACTATGTTGTGAGTGTTGCAATTCAGTCATTTTGTAATATCAGAATTATGAATAATTTCTTGTCTAAACCTATTCCATTAAAGTGAATAGTTCCATAGAAGATATAAAATCAGAACAATGTTATCAATCAGAAGCAGTTTTGAGATAAGAAGTTTTTTCTACTTTTTTGATAGTTAATAAATTTAACTATTTCCCAAGCCCTAATCACATCTTACCAATTGTCAAGTCAAGACTCACCAAAATGAATCTGAACATGACAGAGCAATTAGCTGCATGAAAGATTAATTACTGCAAAATTGCAGACAATCTGCAAAGTCAATGAGTATTTTAGATGTGTATCTCAAGAAATATATCTCTATACTAACTGTAAAGTCCATTGAGATAAGAATATAACAGGCTCTAGAAATCATCTATTGCTATTCAAGTGCTTATTATCTTTTTTGAGGAGTAATCATAAGTCATGAATACAAATTGAAACATACCCTTGACATGCTTTATTGTTCATGTGAATATATATAACTCAAAATACTCAATTTAGTAAGTCTTAATAAATCTCACAACTCAAAAATACATCTGTGTCTCAGTAATAACCTCCCAAAAACTCATAATACAGAACTCAATTTAACTCACAGCTCAAAACTACATCTCAATTAATTCTAAATGGAACTGAAAAATTAACCATATCACTTGCATTGCTAGATATAGAAAATTACATATTTGTTAATAATTTAATTATATTATCACATGTGTTTTCACTAAGCTTCTGTCATTACTATTTTATAATAAATATTATTTTGCATTATTTGTTTCCTTACATTTGTCAGGATTTAATACATATTTACTATGCAAGAGCAATTTTACTGTGAAAGTATTTAAATATGATTTTAACCAATGAGATAAAAGTGATCCATGGCAAGTTTGTCTTTTATATATTAAGATAAGATTTCCTATTGCAGAAAAGTGCTTTATTCAAGTTTTATTTTAAAACTGATAAATAACATGAAAAAATTTAGTCAAGCTAGACAAAAATAGATAACTAACAAAATTGAATACTCAACACTGGATATTTCACGAACGGATGTACAAAACAGGAAATACTTGTTCAATATAAATGGATAAATCTCAAGCAACACCCAATCAGATATTGAAAACAATATATATTAGTTACTTTTCTAATATATTAAAATAGCTACTTAAAATGTGCATACAACATATAAGGTCCTATACTCAATGTGGTTGCAGTTACTAGAATGCACCCTACAACCACAATGCGATACTTCCAATGAGTGTTTGAACTTCTCAACTTCTTCACAACAGTCTCAGTTTGCTGTACTGTACTGTTCTGGTCTCCACTGTTATTGATCACAAAATTCGCTCTTTTAGCCTTTTCTGCTAAAGGTATCTGGGCATTTATTCTAGAAAGAGCTTCACTTTCTGATGAACTGTCTCTGGCCATAAGCCTCTCTAATTGTTGGGCCGGTTCACTGAAAGAAAAATAAATTACTTAGTTACACTTAGATACTCATAACATTTTCACATGACTATCCAATATTATAGAAATCTTATACTAGTGACAACTTCGGTTTAAATTTTTTTTTATTAAAAATAAAAACAAATTGGATTTATTCACTGTGAGTGAAATTCTCACAAAAATAAAGATTGGGACAAACTGTTTTTTAAAATATCCAAGTATTCTTCTATATATCCACAATCTCAATATAGATGAGGTGCATATGAGGTATTCATGGAATGATACACATGAAGTCAGCATCTAAAATGACGATGGTCCAAACTCATCAACTGCTGCACTCCCAAACATCCTCTGTAAAATCCTGGGGGTACTTGTGGGCACACATCTCTGACATGCTTCTTCGACAAGCTTGTGTGAAACAGTGCAACTTTATCTACCAAGAAGTACTTCATGGTGGAGTGGGCTTACACAGGGGGAGTCTAAATTGTTTTTACAAAATAAGAGGGGTGATAGTACCCATCCAGACGAGCAATAATTACCATGGAACATAGGGTGGCATTCCACTCTGAGAGGCAGAAAAGAGTAAAGTTGAAACGCGTCGAGCATGAACAAGTCATCGCCTCTGACGTCGCTTTGTACCTGCCTCTGTAGCATATCTCCTAAGCAAAACGGCCTGGTCGGTAGCTCACTGTGACTTGGCCTCCTCGCTCACCGAACCTCAACCCACTGGACTTTCTCTTCTGGAGGCACATGAAATCTTTAGTGTACCAGACGCCTGTGGACTCGGCTGAAGATCTCGTAGCGAGAATCGGTGTTGCCGCAGACAAAATGAACCCAACACAAGGAATCTTCGAGAGCCAGTCATTCCTTCGCCGGTGTGAACTGTGCAATGACACTTTGAGCACTTGCTGTGAGTTTATCAATCAATCAGATTGTGCAACTTTTGGTATCGTTCATTCGCTTTCCCAACACTGTTGTAAGTTCATGTTGAAATTCTAATTTGACTCTTTTCTGCCTCTCAGAGTGGAATGTGACCCTATGTTCCATGGTAATTATTGCTCATCTGGATGGGTACTATCACCCCTCTTATTTTGTAAAAACAATTTAGACTCACCCTGTATAAACACTACTGTATCGTAAGTTAATTTTTGTAGTGTTAGCTAAGTTCAGCACACTTCTTTTTCTAAGTTGAGGGTGCAGCCCCTCCACTCCGATTAGCTGAAGTCGTTACGGATGTAGGGAAGGCCCCAAGGAAAATTTGGCATAGGCCTCAACAAGTTACTTACAAGAACCGTTTTTCACAGGAGTGTGAAATCCAAAATAAGACATCGCTTGCTGACCAGAGGCTGATAAGTTTTCTCAGTTTTCGTATGTGACAGGAGGTAGGTGGCTTCAGGCCAACCTTACATGGACCCTAATTGGAGTCTTGATATGGGGGACGGATAGAGCTTTATCCCTATTTATTCGTCCTACCATTTATAGCCTAGCTCGAGCTTAAGCTTGCGGGGCTTTGAGTCAAATTTCCACACAGGTACCTGTCTTGGTTGTTTTTATGGTGCAAGGGCCATATTTGGCCATGGTGCACCAGACACAAGATATACAACAAGTAATAGACATACACACACAATGAAAGTTTTACTGACACAGAAGAAATACACCCAGGGAGGAATACACCTGACAGGAATTGAACCTGCACTGCCTACAACTCACAGGTTGCTAGTATACCCACTGAGCCCCGATGGCCTCAAGCGCCTGTCTTATTTCAGTGACTGTCATAATTTAACTTAAGTGAACCTACATGCCTTGTCTTGGTTCTGACACCTGAATCATTCTCTGAACCCTTGGAAGTGGGCTAAGAGTTGTTTGCCACACAAATTTCCTAAACTGCTTATCACTTGGAGACACTTCGGGTGATGCTAATGCCACTGGGTTGATCTCTAATCAATTCAAGTCCTCCTTGGAGGTGTGTCGTAAGCCTGTTGCCTAGCATGTAGTGAAGAGAATAGCCTACTTATCCTGACATGGTTTAATTTTGTGTTCTCTCTCTCCTTAATTTTGTTTATATTATAAAAATCTACTTGTAATGGCTGACTTCCATTTAAATTTCCATATTTTTGAGTAGATATGCTTTATTTTTTTGCTATTGAAACTTAAAAATACTGTGTAAGTAGTTTGAAAGAATAAAAAATTAATAATTTTTGACTCACCACACGACGACAATTGTTTTATGTAAGTATCTCACCATCTTCCCACTTTCATATAGAAGAGGCAAATCGATTACTGCAAACTGATGTCCTGAAAAGTTTCGAGAAACTATGCATTTTAAAACAATCTGCCCAAACGTTTCAAAACAAGAATTTCCAGAAAATGCATAATTCTTTCATCAAAAGTAGTTGAAAACATAAAATGACATTTAAATCACAAACAAAAAAAATTTGGTAATTAAAATTACAGCAGTCTTCAATTTAGGGCTGTGTTGCTTTATTTCAATTACAGTATTAGGTTACATAGATTTTTTGCTTGACTAGAAAAGACAAACTTGGAACAAAAGGAAAAAAGACTAGGCATAAAAATTCAATAATAAAGAATACATTTGTTATACAAAAGTGTTCATTTTTCAAATATGTTCTACATTAAAATTTTGGTACATCAATAATTTCTGTATAACTTGTCCGAATACATTAAGTGTTCAGTACAATATTAAAAAAAAATTATTCATAAAAAATATACACTGGTTTCAGAATCAATAGTTTTAATGTAAATGTAATTTCAGAGTAAACCATTTCGAATTTCACTTCACATACTATTTAAAGTTGATTATGCTCTGATAGTTAAAAAATTACAAGTATAAATAAACATTTTATAAGTTTAAAACACAACCTGTTATTTTCTTTTTTCTCTAATGCCCAACCACCAACTTCTTTGGTACTACAAGGGGCAAACTGACTGCTATTTGTAAAGGCGCACTCAGTGGGTAAGTTGCAGTTATTACTAGCAAGGACAATCACCAACATCCATGCACTTACAAACCCGGATTAGAACCCATGGCCTATTGGGTGGTAGACAAAAGCTACGAACACTGTACCAGGTAGGTGCAATCAGGGAAGTAGTTACAAATAGCAGTGTCTTTTGTGGGCATTCCATGAGAAATAAAATATTTCATAA
Source organism: Meta bourneti (assembly GCA_933210815.1). Lineage (NCBI taxonomy): Eukaryota > Metazoa > Arthropoda > Arachnida > Araneae > Tetragnathidae > Meta > Meta bourneti. Next base: position 96,647,457 of record OW119929.1, on the reverse strand, counting down.
ACTGAATTTGCTCTAGGGAAAATGATGCATTAGTTCATTTTGGTACCTCACGAATACAATTTTTATAATTTATGAATAAATTTGCAATTTTTAATAAATTAATTTTTCTAAACAAGGACTTGATTTCTATAGTGAATAGGAATACTCTAATTTCAAATTTTTTTAAAACCTCAACCACTGATCTCTGGCACACTACAAGGGGTGAACTGGCGACTATTTGTTAAGGAACACCCAGTGGATACACCACTGCTGCTCCTAACTGCAACAGACATACATGAGCTTACAAACCAGGATTGGTGGCAGACTAATGTTATAACCATTATGCCAAAAAAGTAAGCTGTAAAAACCTATATTTTGCAACAATAAAAAATTACAAATTAAAAAGTAGGTTTTAATTTTAGATCTCACCACAAAAGAAGAGCTTTATACATTTGAGAATGATGGATTTATAGATCTCTGGATGGGTAATAGAATTCAGGATCTGCCTTTTGTCTGTGTCCGTGAAAACGATGTGTCCTAAGGCTTGCCGATTCAACGTGCCGTCTGAGTGAAAAACAGCATCACCAAATTCCCGTCTGATTTTCTTCCAAGCTCTTTTGCCAGGTTCCACAACTGCAAATGAATTCAAACATGTTTTAGGGTTGTTTTTTCGGTGCAAGGGAGGGCCATATTTGGCCATGCTGCACCAGATACAAGACATACAACACCAAGTAATAGACATACATGCAGCAATGAAAGTTTTACCGACACAGAAGAGAGAAATGCACCTGACAAGAATTGAACCTGAATCGTCTACAATTCGAAGGTTGCTAGCGCAGTGGACATACCCACTGAGCCACGCCCCCAACACACAATGTGTTTTAGGGGTAATGAACTATTTGAATAAATCTTTCTACAAACCATGTGTTCTGATTTCTCATAGAAACTAAAATTTTGATCAAATATCAGTAACTTAAGGAGTAGAAACAGAAGAATTAAAGAATTGTTTAAAATTAGCAGATCCATGCATAGCATCTGTGCTAAACTTACTTAATTGCTTACATCTATTGATGACAGTCACATTTTATCTTATTTTCAATCCATTTATAGTGAATATAGTATCCATATATATATATACAGGGATTCTACGGTCATGGGACAAACTTGGAGGGGTGGTACAGCTTACTAAAACATACATTTTTCGTATAGGAATGTATGGTTGGAAGTGACACGCGTGGAGGCATGAACACACACAAAAAAATGAGACATGAACAGAAAAACAATGTTTATTTACAAAATCCTTCTTTACAGCAATGTTTACAATAAATGCTCAAAATTGCAACCACCAACAATAATACAAACTTGGCAGTTGCGATTGGCTGGCAATGCTATGGGTAGAGGGCGGTAGTGTGCCTGGCCATCCATGATCTGATGCATCAGCAGGAAAACGTCATTTGCAACTGGGCTGACAGCCGTGATGGGAGATTTTACAAATAGTGAAAAGGCGGACATGCATATGATGAACGGTGCTGCTAATTGGAATGGCAGAGAAGTGCTACGGCTGTATCAGGAACGTTTTCCGAACAGGCATATGCTGAACCACAAAATGTTTGAGCGGTTGCATCGGCACCTTTGTGAAAATGGTTCATTCATCACCAGCTCTGATGGAAGAACTGGATCAAGAACTGTACGAGATCCAAACATGGAAGAAACCATCTTGAACATTGTGGATGAAACACCCCACACAAGTACAAGAGGTATTGCATGTTGTGTACATGTGAGTCAACCCACCATTTGAAGAGTCTTAAATGAAGAACGTTTACACCCATTCCATATTCAGAGAGTCCAATTGTTGCAGGTAAGTGATTACCCGCTGCGCGTAGGATTCTGCCAATGGTTATTGCAGCAGTGTGTGTTCCAGTCGGATTTCCCAGCTTTTGTGCTATTCAGATGAGGCGACTTTTACATAGGAAGGTGTTTTCAATGTGCACAATATTCGTGTGGGCAACAGAAAATCCACATGCTACACGTCCATATGCATTCCAAAAACGCTTCTGTGTGAATGTTTGGGCGGGTGTGAACGATTTCCTCATAGGCCCATATCTCCTACCAACGTGACTCAATGGCTCACATTATCGTATTTTTCTGGAAGAGGTTTTACCAGAATTGCTGCAAGATGTTCCGACTGTCATTCGTAATCACATGTGGTTTCAGCATGATGTTGCGTCAGCCCATTTCAACGTGGTTGTCCGCAATTATCTGGATGCCAGTTTTGCAGGGTGATGGATTGGGCGTGGTGAACCAGTCCGATGGCCACCCCGATCGCCATATTTAGCATTGATTACTTCTTATGGGGGCATCTGAAGACCGTTTACGGGACTCCAGTTGACTCAATTGAGGACCTCGTTGCTCGACTATCCATTGCGGCTGCAAGCATGAGCGAAATGCCTCGCATCTTTCTGTTCGCCAATCACTCCTTCGACGCTACCAAGCATGTATTACTGTTGGTGGTCGCAATTTTGAGCATTTATTGTAAACATTGCTGCAAAGAAGCACTTTGCAAGGATTTTGTAAATAAACAATGTTTTTGTTCATGTCTCATCTTTTGTGTTCGTGCCTCCACGTGTCACTTCCGACCATACATTCCTATACGAAAAATGTATGTTTTAGTAAGCTGTACCACCCCTCCAAGTTTGTCCCATGACCGTAGAAAGACCCTGTATATATATATAGTCACAAAAATGGATTTCATATCTCTATTTGAAATAAAATTATCCAAAAATATATAACAGCATTTTGTTTGCTGATGTCAATTCTTATTTCCAATACAGTGTATGGCAAAAACTACATCTCAGTCACATTCCCACAATTAAATTTCAAATGTCTACTTCGATTTCATCCCATTCCCTCATTCAAAGGCGCTTTGGCATGGTTCGATGCTAAACCCATTGTTGCTCACTATTTTTGCGATTCAAAGATATGGAATAGGTCGATAAAAATGGACTGCAGTTTTTATTTAGTTCAATTAATTGATACATACATTATTTACAATTTGAATGATAATTTTGAGCACCATAAGCTCTGATGACAAGAGATGGACAATACCATCAAATATATATATGAGCACAAGAACTTGCATAAGGGGAGAGATGGACCAGACCACTTTCACCTTCGAGAAACAGAATTTTTTTCTAAAAATAGAACAAATATAAAAAAAAATCACACAACTCCCACTTTGCCAAGATTGGCGCGTTATTGCTCAAAGTGGCGACGACAGGCTGCAACATCCACATTCTCTTTCCTGCATTGATTTCTATCTTTAATATTTCTCATTTCTTTCCAAAATCAGATTGCTGAAGAATTTCATTAGAGTAGCAAGCTCATTCGCGGAGTTTGGCAACATTATCAGCTTCACAGCTCAAATCAAACAAATATAAACTAAATGGAAAAATCCCATGATGGTTGAATTTAAATTGCTTATATCTGTTGCCATTCACCAGTACACAAAGAATGTTGATTCTTCCACATATATTAATGAAATGCATAGTATAAAGAAACAAGCTATATTTCTTCATGGAATTTCTATACACAATGCAACATTCATAATAAATTCTAGTCTCCTCTGGTAATGGTAGGTAGGTATTTAATTAACGTTGCACTGGTGCAACACAACTTGATGACAGTCTGGGATCAAACCCGAAGGGAAAGATTTGAGGACAACACCACATAATTTTCAACCATGGTCAGATGATGAGGTCACACCTGAGCTGGCACATCCACTCTCCAAACTTCCACACCATGCCAACATCCAGGGCCACAACAGATTTAACGTGCACCAGCCCCCTTATACACAATGGTTTTTGGTTGGATTTAAACTTGCAACCCTTCGGTTGCTAATCCTTTACCCTTCAACCGGGCTACCGTTGCCCCCTCTGGCAATTACTTAATAGTTCAATCTTCTGTTCTGATGCCAAATGCATGAGAAATCAGCTTCTAAAATGATGATCAAATATCTTTTTCACAATGCTTAAAGCCTTCTTTCAAATGCTTTCAGCATCAACCTTTACTTCATCCCTTCAAATAGATTTTAGTGTTCAGAATGTCTGAGTCTATCATTTAAATAATTTTTTGATTTTTTCATTAAAGCTTAACTTTATTAATGTTGGTGAAATCATGACTGCCTCTCCTGGAAAATTAAAAAAAAGCACTTAATTTTTGGAAAAAAACCATCATGAATTAAATTACCCTGCATTAATTTGACTCGACGTGTGTCATTTTATTACATACTTTAACCTTATTTTTATCACTTAGATATCCCTGAATTTTAGTAGTACAGAAGAGTGAGATGTCATTTAATGATTGTAGTTCCTCATTGTTTCTGTCCTCTTTTGAAAAAAATAAGCTAATGTTATGTGAATTAAACTAAACTAACAAACTCCCACACAGCTTCCTGCACTAAGCTCTCAATTGCCTATATCCATTCATTACAAAGTGTCATTTCTCACATTTTGCATCTCATTTCAATCCATTTGAAATGCATATAGCATCTATATTCAGTAAATGGATTTCATACTTCAAAATAAAATAAAATTATCTAAAAATATACAGTATTTCTTTTAAAAGCATATCTCAGTCATGTCACCCTAATTAGATTCTGAATGTCTATATCAATTTCATTCCATTTCCTTGGTATTTTTTTAAGCTAAACCAATTTTCGTTCATATTTCTTTTCTCCACAGATTTCTATCTTCCAGATTTCTCATTGTGTTCTGTAATCAGACTGCTAAAGAATTTCAATTCAGTAGAGAACTCTTCTGTATAGTTTTAGCAACATTATGTAGCCCAATAGCTCAAATCAAGCACATTTAAACTAAATAGCAAAATTGCAATAGTCAATTTTATATTGTTTTAATCTGTTGCCATTTGACAATAACCAAATGACGTAGATTTTTGTGCCATGTACATTGATGAAATATATATATTTTTATAACTATCACAAACGAGAGAACAATGTTGACTCGGCGAATTCTGTGCTCTCCATTTTTAAGCAAGTGAATAGTAGAAATATTTTTTCATTAGAAATTAACTGGATACATGCTTACTAAGTGGCAGGTGCAGGACATGCAGTTTTTTATCTCTAGAAAAGTATAGAATGAAGTTAGTTTTTCAACTTTAAATGCCAATAGCTTGTGTAGCAGAAAATCTACAAGAATAAGTATATTTTAAACACCAAAATTGGGAGAATATTCAAGAATTTTCTATTCAAAACCTCACTTTTCAGGAAATTGCAATTTATTGATAACAGAAATGAACATGAAGGCTTATTTTATTTATCATTCACGATACATATAAAAGCTGTTTCGTAGAAATTATTTATAATTGTGAGTTTTTATAAAAATTATGATACATTTTCATACATTACTGATAATGCTGTAGCCATGGTAAAGTCTAGAGATATGCCCCTATTTCTGCAATAGCCTATTAGCTCCCTATTCCTGTGTATAGTTGTGCAATGTGCATATTAAAATTATTGGCACAGAATATATTAAAAACGAACTTTTTAAGTGTACTCTAAAATAACTATAGAGATTACCAACGAAGTAAATAATTCACAAATCATTGAAGAGAGCAGAGTACAAAAATAACTGAAATGTTTACTTCTTTTACTTTATTTTTAATATTGGTCTCAGAAGTACTACTTTTTACACTTACAATTTTTTTCATTTATGTATTCACTCATCACTTATAAAATATAATGCATGTCCTTTTATTTTTTTATGCCTTTTGAAGAATAGTTCTTTCATGTAGTTTTGACATCATTATATAGCTTTAGAGAAGAATTCTCAAATTTAAGTTTTAGCATCATTATGCAACCTTGCAGCTCAAATAAAGGATATTTCAAATGAAGTATCCCATAGAGGTTGTCTTTTTGTTGAAGTTCAAGGAACGTGAATGAAATGAATAGATGTTACTATAAAAAAGGAAAACTTTAATATACATGCACAATAGGAAAAATAATTCTTCTGTGTCAGGGCAAGAGGGGTTAAGTCAAAATGACTACTTCTCAGAACTTAATTTGAATATTTCACTCTTTCTCACAAATATTCAGGAAGTATGCCATGATACAAATAATTGTAATTTAGATTCGCACATTCATTTAGTTTTGATTTTAAGCAGAAGATATTTTTTAAATTATTGATGTACTTGACTTTGAACCCATCAAAAGTCAGATTCAACCCACTATTGCCCTGATGCAGAAGAATTGACATCTAAAAGGCAAACATTGAAAGTTAATAGCAATGTATTAGGAGAAGCCAAATGGAGTTTGGTGTCCCCAAGGAGTTGATGCTCAGGATTCTGGAAATTTGATGAGTGATGGAAAAACATAAATGTGCAGCTTATTACCTTCTCTTGCTATAAGATCTGCATCTATAATTTCTATTCCTGCACTTCGTAACACAGCTGCTACAGAACTTTTACCAGTAGCAATGCCACCAGTGAGACCAACAAGGAACATAGTTCACCCTTTTGGTTGAAGTTTTCAAAAGCTGTAAAGTAATTAAAGCAAAATAAGCATAAATTAAGCAAAATAAGTAAATAGTAAGTATTGTGACAATGTCTTAAAAGTTGTATGATTTCGCAGTGGTTTCAACTAGATATCTCGTCCATTGAGATGCAACCAATTTGGCTAATGATTATTTTTAAAAAGGTGGTACAATGCACTCTGCTTTATCGGACCACTTTGGTTCGACATGAAAGTGGTCCCATTAACCGACTGGTTCGATTATATTTTATGAAAGGCTATAAAGCTCGCCGGATATATAATTACATATATATAAACAGTAAACTAATTAGTAGTACAATAAAATCATAAAGAAAGCTATAAAAACAACTTACCTTTATTGGTTAATAAAATATTTTGTAATCATCGTTTGTTTACACCGCTCATTATTGACTGATGATACAGAAGAATGTAGCTTGTAAGCCGCTTTCTTGACACTATCATCGCCGTTGTTTTTTGCCAAGAAAATGTTCAGTTTCTTTAAGCATGAAAGGGTTTCGTTGCAGGCGACTTCTTCCTCTGATTCTGAATGTGTTTCAGGTGTTTCTTCTGACCAATTGGCCATAATATCTTGAACAATGTCTTCTGAAGGGGAGTCGCGGACTGGACAGTTTATCAACATTGACGAAAGCTTGGAAATTTTCGGTGTTCATTCCAACACTGATTTCACAGAATGCGGAATTAGGGGAAGCGTTGTCTGCTGCTGATGACGAAGATAGAGCGATGAATCCGGCTTTGGAAAAACAATTAACAAATGTTTCGACTTTCACAGATTTCCAGCTAACTGCAATCATTTCTATTGCCGAAAGGAGATTTATCTTACGAGATAACTTGATTGCGCTAAATTTAGCATGTTCCCTGAGTCAAAGTAAGACGATTTTTTCAAGAACCAACTTTCTATAGAGGGTTTTCAAGTTTTTGATAACCCCTGATCCACTGGCTGAATGATTGAGGTTGTGTTGGGCTGTAAAAAAAATCAGACGTATATTCTGTGTTGCTACATTAGGGTGTGCGGAACAATTGTCCATTACAAGATAAATTTTTCTTCCTATTCCCTCGAGTATCTTGTCTCAGCCTTTCAACCAATCCTCAAAAATTGTTGATGTCATCCATGCATTACGACTGCTTCGATATGGCGCACACCTGAGAAACACCGAGGATTCTTACTTTTTCCTATGACTAAAGGAGCATGTTGATCACAGCCAGCCATGTTAGCGCAGACAAGAACAGTTACACGATCCATCACTTTTTTCGATCCACTCAATAATTCAGTTCTGAAAGTTAGTGACACATTTGGAGTTGCCCTATAATAAAGGGCAGTTTCATCGCAGTTGTACACCTCAGAAGGTGCATACAGTTCCAAAATTTCGGGCAACAAAGTGATAATATAACTGTCAGCTCCTCGAATATCAGCATCCCTTTTTTCACCATGTGCAACTTTGAAGCAAATGGTGTGCCTTTTCTTCCAGCGTGTTAGCCATCCTTCAGTAACAGTGAAGTTCGATTTACTAAGTTGTGTAGCAAGATATTCTGCTTTTGATTTTAGTAGCGGCCCAGTTAAAGGAATGTCGCGGTTTCTCGCTTCATGAAACCATTCAAACAGCGCTTGGTCAACTTCGTCATCTTTTGAGTCTGGTGCTTTCTTGATGAAGCCGAGTCGTCCGCTTCGATTTCAAGTCTGTTTTGTAACAGTCGGCAAATTGTAGTTTTCGACACACCTAATGCATTTGAGAGCTGAAGTTAGATGAATCCTGGAAACTCATCGATTCGACGCAACAATGCTAATTTTTCTTTTCCTGATAAATCTTTACACGCCATATGCGCTGAATTTAACCTGCCTTTCGGAAGACGAAAGTGCGAAATAAATTTCCGAAATGTAATTCATGCTGATTGGTTATTCTTATCTTCTATCACCTGATGTTCTGTGCTTTTAAATTTATCTTGTTTTATTCCAATGCAGAAGGCAGCACATGAGTCAGAAGTAATACTGTTTGAGTTATTTTTTGTCTTATGTGAGAGCGGAAATAATTTTATTTTATTTACTCCTTTTCTTGCTCTGAGCTTTATTTTATCTACTCTCTTTTCTCTCTTGCACTGTCAATTTGAATCTTTTTTATATTCTTTGTTCACCCAGGCAGTTGGAGGGACATCTTTTTAAACCAGTTTGTTTGCGAAGTTGTATTCAAACTGGTCCGTTTAACTGATGTAAGGTGGTCCATTTAACCAATGTGATTTCTATGGTATTGAATAGAAAATGATTCTGTTCACAAGGAAACTGTCCCCAATAAGCGACTGGAGCCATTATCCAGTGGTCCGATAAAGCAGAGTGCACTGTATTTTAAATTAACATGCAATTCTGTAAATACAAATATTACATTTCAACTGCATTGTCTTGACCTTTCTAAGATTATTCTGGATTTGCCTGATTTCTTGTACTTTTAAGTTTCTTTCTTGCAAGGAAAGGTAGTCCCTGATTTTAAGAAACAGTTTCAAGGTAGCACTTACTTTTAATAGCTTTAAACATAGCAAAAATAAAATTAAAAACATTCAATTACATAAACAGGCAAAGCAGCACTTGCAAATAAATTTATGAGGTAGGTTTTCTTGTGCATTTTACATTCTTTAATAAATTTTAACATCCTTCTTTAATGAGAGAAAAAGACAAATTATTTCAAAACCATTTGAGACTGAGAACAGAGCAATATTTAAAAAAGTGCAAAATGTGTTGTGGGTCCATGTTATGGTAGGTAGTTGAATTAATGTCATGCTGGAGCAACACAACGTGCTATTGGGGACGGTTCAGGATCAATCCCGAAGGGAAAGATCCGACATGTCAAAGTAGGAAACTTAGACAGAATAAAATGCATGTTTTAAAGAATTTCTACCAGCCATTTTGGTTTAAATCCTAACATATAGTAAGATAAAATCACTTTTTGAAATTTGGCAATAAACAGAAATAACTCAGTCAGTTGTAACGTAAATAAATCAGTCAGTAGAGGGTCCTCACCAAAGTGATTTTTAACCAGTAGCCAAGTTTTTATAAAGAATTTTCATTACTACTAGGGGTGTTCAAATGAAAAGGTACGAAACGACACTGTGGGTATAACTGAAGTCTTGATTCAAAAGTAATCACCAGAGGACTGAGCACAACTATCCTACTGTTTCACGAGCCGAAGGATTCCCTGTTCCCAGAATTCCTGTGGCTGTGACAAGAGCCAGTCCTCCACTGTGTCCTTCAGTTCGTCGTCCGAGTTGAAGCGCTTCCCTTCGAGATGTTTTTTAGCCGACAAAACAGATGGAAGTTGCAGGGCGATATGTCCGGGCTGCAGGGCGGATGCTCAAGCTGCTCCCTCTTGAACTTGGCCAGTACACTTTGTGTGACCCTGGAGACGTGTGGACGCGCGTCATCGTGGAGCAGAATCACTCCCTCCGTGAGCAGCCCAGGCCGTTTGCTCTTGATGGACTTGCGTAGGTTACGGAGTGTCTCACCTACCGGTTTAACACCTTCCGCAATCAGAAATCTGATAACACCTCGCTGCTCCTCAATCGTCGAATTTTGCAATGTGAACGCCATGATGTCCTCAAACGCACTGCCACGTCAATTGGACGAAACACACAACTGCATGCTTCTCTTCTGCGTCATGTGCGGGCGCCCGCGCATGCGCACAACCACGCCGGTACTCATGCATTCACTTCCTTAGATGTCTCACTACGTTATCCCAAAGCGGCATATTCAAATTTCAACCGGTTTGGTTTTTACGACGTTTCGTACCTTTTCATTTGAACACTCCTCGTAAATAGCAATAAGGCAACAAAATAATTTTCTTAAAATTAATAAATGCCTTTAAAGATAACACATAAAATACAAGGTTACAAGTTAGGTTCCTTTAGGATTCATCGAAGACATAAACTGTCAAATAAAAGTATAGTTGTGTTCCATGCTTATAGCTATTCTATAACTTACACAGGCTGATTCATGGAATTTATGAAAAGAGGATTAACCGTATCTAGATATGTTGTTCTTGTGATCAGATAAGACTTCTGATAACATTTGGATGCATAATGTTTTAAAATTTTGAAATTCAGAAAAGTAATCGCAAAGCATAAATTTTGTTTCACTGAAATGCTGAAGTACTTTTAAGCACAATGGAGAACTTCAATGGAAAGGAATGAATGTTGGAACCATGCCTCTTACATTTTTAATGTGTTGAAAAACTGATTTAATGAACACATTTTGTAATAAAACTCAGCAAGAAGTGGTAAAGCCTTCTCAGCTTTTTTAAAAGAAATTTCACTCTCAATAAAAAATTGGTTCGGAAACAATGTTCATTCATTTGATTTTGGAGTATTCTTTTCGTTAGTACGTTTTAGTTGATAATCAAGTTATAAGAAACGTAACTAAAGCACAAATCAGCAATTTAAGATGCAAATTAATTCTTTCTATGAAAATCTGAAAAGTTTGAGATTCAATAAACATTTTTAAGATAATTGAATGAAAAAGCACACATAAATTACATAAAATTGTCACAAAATTCTACTTAATATTAACTTAAATGCAAATATACGCACCGATAGACATTAAAAAGATGTTTCCTCAACATAGCTTTAAAGAAATAATAAAATCCAAGAATTTTTTATATTTCATGAAAAGAAAAAATATGTTCAAATTACCAGCAAATATATATCGATTAGACAGTTGACTGGATTGTTCATGAAAGGATTGAACAAATTCAGGAAAAGAAACTTTAAATTCCTACCAGACTCAGTTGAAAATGTAATAAAATATATTTTGAAGTATTGAGAGGATAACCTTAGCAGTTTTTCGTGGACGGAAAACTTCTGGTGGTGAGAAATTTCCTTGAAGTGAATTAGTTTTGATTTTAATCCTGTTGTGTTTCCCCGAGTTCAATAGTTCATTATCGTTGCATCACCATCACTTCCGGTACACAAAAATGAAAAATATTTATCTTGTTGTCAAACAATATTCTGACCAATCACAGCTAAATCTTTTAAAGTGAAAGTTGTAGCTATTATTTATCTGTGAGAGAATATTTCAGCTTTTCCTATCTGGATCACATACATAAGAAAGTTTAAATAGTGGGAAAACTTGTTCGAACTATCAACTTGAACCAAATTACGAACAGTCTTGATTTAAAATGATCTCTTAAAAACCCTTCATGGTGTTGTACACATAAAAAGTACTTCAACTACAACTACCTTTGTCATTGTTTCTGTTTGTGGTTTCCATTGAGAGGTCTCGCTCTTTGTTTTCTGAGGCACGGGAAATATATCAAGTTCTTCATGTGTGTAAATTTTCCAGTCACACTAGAGTGATATCATTATATTCGTGTTTATTTGTTAGTACACTGTTCTGTTTTTTCGATAATTGTTGTCTTGTTTATTACAGTCGTCTCAACATGTTTGTTTGATATGTAGCAAATGAATTCAAACCGAACCTAAATTTTTGTTCATAAACGAAGGTAAGATTCTTTGGTTTAATTTGTAAACATTTCTTTCCTTGTATTCTGGTCCGAATGTGGAAATGAAAAAACTACAAAGATAGTACTGTTTTCGCATGTCTTCAATTTAAATACCCATGAAACTACGGGTCTATTGGGTTAAAGTTTAAATGTAGAAACAAACACAACAAAGCACCATTTAGACGTCTCTGAAAGGACCTAAAGACGTTTTAACGACGAAACGTACAAACGAGACATCTATGAAACATTCGACTCCAGATAGCAGCATTCTAAAAATCGAAACTGGAAACATCTTTACAAACATAAATCGTGCTTTATCAGCTTTCAGCCTACATAAAAATGGAACCGATGCAGTATAGGACATTTGGCTCGTTTTTCCTTGGCGACCAATTTTGGTCGCCAAGATAAAAACGTCTTTCGCCTTGGTTCAACATGGAAAAACATTGCACATGTAATTAAAAATATTAAAAATAAAACATCTTGAAACGAAACAAAAAGTAAATACATCTTGATTTAATAGATATTTTGACAAAAAACAAATCGATTAAATATATAAATCTGGATTTTAAATATAAATCTTGAGTAAATAATAAAACATTGAAATTACGAAATTCAAACCAGCCACACAAATGCGAAAGAAATAAAATATCGGCAGAAATTTAAAAATAAATTATTAAACCGTAATTTTGAATTCCGTCCAGTTTACTTCAAAATTTTTGAGAAACAGTCAATTTGCTGTTCATTACACGCTTTTATAAACATAATAGGCCAAATTGAATTTAAAATCCCTTTACTGATTAACAGTTAGGAGGGTTGCCAGAAACTGCAAAAATCCAAAAAAAAAAAACTGCCAAAGGATGTATATTGCATCTGTTCCAAAGTTAAATTATTTTTCTGAAAAGAACTGAGAAAAAATCAGCTGGGAAATTATGGAGATCATTGTGGATCAGTCATGAAACCACTCTTCAACTGTTTATTAAAACGGATTTTGAATATAATGTTGCAGTTCAAAATCATAACCATTCTGCAGAAAAGCTAGTTCTCTTCTGTGATTTGTATTTTTTCACCAATTTCTTTTGCTTTATCTATCAGTACAGTACCGCTCACTGGAATGTTAATTTCTTCAATAATTTCAATACAATCTCATCAACTTTCATAACTATCTGGTTTGCTTAAGGTTTTTTGATGAAATTGAATCAGACATGATTACGCCATCTGATCTCCTTTCTTTTGTATGGCCTTTGCATTATAAAACCTCCAAACAAACCTTCCTTTTGTAAATTAACGTCTTCAGTGTGGAAACAGGAATACTCAACTTTTTTGCACACTACTTTAGACATGAAGCTATTTTTATCCACTTTAAAAATTTTTAATTTCCTTTAGAGAATACCTTTTACTTTTTTAGCATGACGTGTTTAAAATTGAATCACCAAATGTTTAACATCAATCTAGACAAAGTAGCCTTGAAAAAGAAGATACCTTCCAACATTCTGGTACAGCTGTAATATAATCCTCTTTTGATGGCAACGCTCTTGGCGCACTTTTAGTAGTGAGTTATGGCAGGTGAAGGCAACCCATTTTTATAAGGGTTATTCCCCTTTTTATGGCAACCAAGCAGAAAGTTTAAATTTTCATTTAGAATATTCTAGAATGTTCTTTTCATTTTCCTTAAATTGTCTTTTGATTTCATTGGTTCTTTAAAATTTTTTCCCCAATTCTTTTCCATTTAATGTATGGAAGAATTCAGACGTTCAGTTTGATTTTAGTCAGTCAGCTTCATCAGGTTGTATTGTTTCCCGTAGTTTTGTATTTTTTTCCCGTTAATTACTTTCCGCTAAAACTTATTATTTTCCATTTAAAAAATGATTTTTTTCTAAGAATTCTTTCCTTGGCAACATAAAAAGTGTGCCAAAAACACACCAATAGCGTTGCCACCAAACGAGGCATATACAGCTGTACCCCAAAACATGTGATTGCCACATGTTTTACTGTCTCGCAAACTTATTATCACTGCTATTGCTTTCGCCACCAACCCGCAAACTACAAGCCTGAATGATCTAAAACTCTGCTGTTTTTTGCATTAGTCATTGCATTAAGTTGTTTCCTGGCTCACTGCCATACACCTGGGTTATCACGGGATGTTTGCTCATGAATGAAAATATCTCAGTTGTGACCTCGTCATCTGATTGTGGTTCAAAATTACATGGGGTTGTACTCAGATCTTTCCCTTCTGATTTGATCCCAGACATTCGCCAATAGTCCGTTGTGTCGTTACAGTGCGATGTTAATTATATACCTTACCTAAAAGTGTAAAAATATACATGACATATAGTCGAGTCTCCATATTACATTGAAGGTTTTATGAAACATTTTCAAGAACTTAAAAAGAATTAAAAGGCTTTTTTTCTTTTAATTCTTTCTCTTATTTTTATTTAGGGCAGTTGATTTTCATTGCATGTTTTTTCTGTAGTTAGTGCATTCACAACTAATTGCTATCTTCACTAGTAACTGTAGCAGTCATGTCTGTAGGTATACCCCCTGCGAGTTGTAAGCGGCTCAGGTTTGATTCCTGTTAGGTGCGATTCCTCCCTGGGTGTATTTCTCTCCTTTGTGTCAGTAAAACTTTCTATGAGTGTTTCTCTATTTACTTGATATTGTGTCCTGGAGCAGCATGGCCAAATATGGCCCATAAAACCATAAAAACCAAATTAACCAACCACTCTAGGAACTGGTGATTTGACAGTTCAAGTATGAGTTAGACTATAAATTAGGGATGGGGCCTGTGCAGTTCAACTCTGGTGTTTTATTTACTGTCTCACAGTTGTTAAAACCACTGCTTACTGTGAAAGCAAGTAATTTGGATGCTAAGATAAATGATAGAAGAAAAGATTTTCTGGGATTCCTGGATAATATTTGAATGATAATTCAATGGCTGTAATTCTCACAATAGGAATTAACTTCTTGATATGGGAATCGTCTTTCATATTAAGTACAAGAAATTTCAAGGTACCTCAAAATTATCCATTAATTTGAAAATTGTTTGAAAAAGGTCCCCCTGTTTGTTGCAGTATTAAATGATACTATTAACTTATCATTTTGTCGTATTAATGTCAATCATGTAAGGCATCTCACCAGCAATGCTTTAAAATGAATTTTTTCATTCAACTAATGTGAAACCATTCTTTTCAGTCTCCTAATACTCTTTAGCATTGACTTGGTGACAGAAAAATGAAATTTTACCAAGGATGCTCTGTTAAATAGGATTTTACCACTAATAATTTCTGTTAAAAATGCCTAATGCTACTGAAATTTTTTCTGATATTTTAAAAAGATAGTGCTAGAGTTTTAGTTACCAGGAGTAACATCAAAGTTTGCATTTGTTTATGAGGAACAATTTCGTTCAATCTGGGGAGTTGCAATGCCTCAGAAG
The DNA here is from genome assembly GCA_933210815.1 of Meta bourneti. Lineage (NCBI taxonomy): Eukaryota > Metazoa > Arthropoda > Arachnida > Araneae > Tetragnathidae > Meta > Meta bourneti. Next base: position 96,632,006 of record OW119929.1, on the reverse strand, counting down.
TTTGCACGTTGCACTAGCAATCTGCAAGTTGTAGACGACACAGGTTCTATTCTTTCCAGGGTGTATTTCTCTCTTTTGTTTTGTGTTGGTAAACTTTCCTTGTATGTGCATGTGCTACAGTAGCCCGGTTGGAGGAGTAACGGACTAGCAACCGGGGGGTTGCGAGTTCGAATCCAACCAAAGACTCATGTACAAACGGGGCTGGTGCACGTTAAATCTCTCGGGACCTCCTCAAATGTCCTCACGCTGGCATGGTGTGGAAGTTTGGAGAGTGGGGTACCAGTTCAGGTGTGATCTCGTCATCTGACCGTGGCTCAATATCACATGGTGTTGTCCTAGGATCCTTCCCTTCGGAGCTTGATCCCGGACCGTCGCCAATAGCTCATTATGTTGCTCCAGTGTGACGTTAATTAAATACCTACCTGCTAACTTGAAATTATTTGGTGCAGTGGCCAAACATGACCACTGCGCTGTAAAGCTAAAAAAAACCCAACAACCATTCAATTTGGCAACGTTTTAAAATTTGCTAGTAAAATGTAGTCAATGTTTCATGGATATGTGAACAGAATTATTTATTAAATTTTTTCTTGTGACAGATTTTGACGACCACTTTTTTTTTATTAGACAACACGCTTTCTGATGCCAACTGAAAAGGAGTGGTGGATTGGAGACTATGCGAAGGACATCCATAAATACCTTCGCCTGAAGGAGAGGAAGAGGTACCTTTATCGAGGTCAGTCTCCTCAGTTGCACATGCGCAAGAAATTGGTTGAGTGGATGGATAAAATATGCAATCAAATAGAATTCTGCACCACTGTTCAACACTTAGCTGTCTATCTCTTGGATATTTTTATGGACAATCATACAATTCACTGTGATCATTTGGAGATGGTTACCATTGGCTGTTTAATAGTTGGCGGTAATATTTCTCATTCATTTGAATAATTATGTAATGTTTATTTGGTACAACTGGTATTATACGCCTCGTTTGGTGGCAACGCTTTTGGCACACTTTTTATGTCACCAAGGAAAGAATTAGAAAAATAGTTTTTGAAACGGAAAGTAATTAACGGGAAAAAATACAAAACTATACGGGAAACAATAACAACCTGATGCAACTGCACTGGACTATGACTAAAATCAAACTGAACATTTCTTCCATTTGAATTCTTCCATACATTAAATAGAAAAGAATTGGGAATTTTTTTTTAAAGAACCAATGAAATCAAAGAACAATTTAACGAAAATGAAAAGAACATTCTAGAATATTCTAAATGAAAATTTAAATTTTCCGCTTGCCAAGGTTGCCATAAAAATGGGAATAACCCTAATAAAGATGGACTGCCTTCACCCGCCATAACTCGCTGCTAAAAATGCCAAGAGTATTGCCGCCAAATGAGGTGTATAATACAGCTGTATCATTTATTTTTCACTTTTCTGTCAGGGGTTGCCGTGGCTCAGTGGGTTCACACGCTCGCTGCGCTAGCAACCTTCAAGTTGTAGATGGCACAGATTTAATTCCTCCTCACTCTTCTGTGTCTAACCATAATAACCTCAAACCAACCAACCTACCCCCTAAAAGTATGATATATTACTGTATTATCCTTTTGTTATGTGGTTTATTTACTTTTATGCATAATCAGCACTATCTAACAATAGAATGCTTTTTTAGTGAAACTGGAAGAGAAAGATGAGTTAATACCAAAGAATTCAGACTTCAATATTTTGTTTGGAAACAAGTACAAACTTGGTGAATTTGTGCACATGGAAATTTCTGTCCTCAATTTTTTCAACTGGGATTGTCTGTTTCCTACTGCTGCACATTTTGCTGAATATTACGCTTTGTATTCACTTTCCCTAACAGACAGTCACGACAACAAACCTCTCACTAACTACGAACTGGTCAAGGTGTACGTGCAAAAATATATTGATTACTTCCTTGAAGTGACGCTACTAGGTAAGTTCCTGTTTCTCCTGCTGTTAAAATATTTATGTAGCTGTGTATGTAATTATATAATTTCAAGAAACTGGTTTGAAAATAAATTAACTTGGAACTAAAATTATTAAGCTATTTATTAAAAGGAAATAATAAAAAATTAAGCATAAATGCTAGCTTAACTATTATTAGTAATAATTATCAACAAATATAAACAAATGTAAAAATTAAAAATAGCCAAAAATTTCTTTTTATTTCCAATGTCAATGATTTACAGTCATTTAGTTAAAAGTATCAATGGCAATGCATCACTGTAGTGAGTATGGTCAAGTGGATAAATGTTTGCTTAAAACATTTTAGGCTACAATTTTTTAGCATCTTATTGCCCACTCTTACTCCTCAACAACCCCCTATTTCCCCTGGGTCCTGTATTGCCTCAATTCTCCTTTAGGGGGGCATCGGGGCTCCATGGGTATATCCATTGCGTCAGCAATTTTCCGAGTTGTAGGCGGCACAGGTTCCATTCCTGTCAAGTGCATTCCTTCCTGCGTGTATTCCATGTCAGATATCGCTTTACCATTGGACGCTGCAACCATAGATGTCACACATGTGGTGGTCGCTCTTCGATTCCGCTTGGCTAAAACAGCAATATATTGATCTTCTGCGGGGAGTCCTAACCCTTGGGCGACCGGCCACAGGTCTTTGGACAACTGTTTGGCTTGTTTGGAATTGTTTCCATAATCGTGAAATGATGGAATGATGAATGCCGAAGAAAGGAGCAACATCTGTGATTGATTGTCCTGCTTCAAGGCGTCCCACAGAACGCCAGCGCTCACTATCTGCTATATGTCTTCTGGAAGCCATAGAAACACGTCTGTTTTGAAAACTAATCGTGTGAAAGTTCTAAACACTTTTTATCGGCACTTACATGAAACTCCTCTAACCCGTCACAATGCTGGCTTCTTATAAGACAGCCTTTTTTGCATATTTCTCGACACGCAACCGTGATTGGCTGTTACAGAACGTATTTGCATACTTCCATCTACCTCTGCAGCCTCTCAAATTCAGATTGGCTTCCGGAAATTAACATTTTCCTCTCCATGCTTAACTTTTGGCAGTGAGTGTAGATAACTTTGATTATATGGCATTGTCTAATTTTAGAAATTTAGTATTTGCTATCTAACAATTAATTTCTTTGTATTGGACTACCTAGTTTTAGGTGTAATTTTAAATCTTGTTTGGGTTCCCAATAGTTCTGTTCTTTCCTAACTGAATTTGGACTTTTGATTTGAAGAATCCTATGAAACTCTTCCTAGTGGTTAAGAAGGCTAAATCGAGTAGGGATTTGTGCAGAGAATTGCAATTTGCTATGTGCAATAACTCTAGAGGATTAGAAAGTCAGTTGCCGTTTGCATCTAAATGTTTTCCCTCAGTTTCCAAAATGTTTTACTTATGCTCAAATTTCAAATTAATTTTGTTAACATGGGTGCAATAAATAAACAATGTAGACTGCAATCTGCATTCGCATTTTAAAGGATCATTCTTACTCTTAAGAACATTGTAATCATTTTTGCATTTTCTGTCATTTTTAAAAAATAAAATAATTTTTCTTTTGATTATGTGCAAGTTTTTTTTTTTTTGGGGGGGGGCACAGCTCCTGTTTCTCCCTGTGTGTATTTCTCTCTTCTGTGTCAGTAAAACTTTCCTTGTATGAGTATGCCCATTACTTGATGTTTTCTGTCACGTGTTTGGTGCAGCTTGGCCAAATGTGGCCCTTGTGCCATAAAAACCCAACCAACCTTTTGATTATGCTTTCAAATGCAACATAGAATCAGGTTCAATAGACCAGTTTTGAGGAAAAAATTTACATTCTCCATGTTTGAAAATTATTTTATTTTTAGGTTTGATACTAAATTGCAAATTATATAAATACGAATGAAAAAATTTAGAAGAGAAGTTACTTATCAAATATGACAGTTTCCCAAAATGTGACTGAATAGTTTTCTTCAAGGAGTAATTTGGAAGCACATGACATGATTTTTGTAATGAAGGGTTGTCTCACGTGACCGGTCATGCCATGTGACTTTTACATGGAGCAAGTTGAATTTGGGTGAAAAAGGTGTATACTTATTACATGTTTGTTTTCTCTTGTATGTTGTCTGCATATGTTATAATTTGGTATGCATAAGCTTTTAAATTAATTTATTTTTTAATTTCCAGACCCAACATTCCTTAATTTTAGTCCGTCTCTCGTAGCTGCATCCTGCATTGCATCAACAAGAATGTGCTTGGTGTTAACGCCTCCATGGCCTGTCCTCTTACAAAATATTACTTTCTACAAATATGCACAGTTAAAACCATGTGTGGATTTGCTCCTAAGGTACATTTATCTCAGCTAATTGTTTCATTTTTTTTTTTATTTCATAGCAGGTCCCAGTAGCCCGGTTGGAAGAGTAACGATTAGCAAGTGGAGGGTTGTGAGTTCGAATCCAACCAAAGACCGTCATGTGCAAAGGGGGCTGGTGCATGTTAAATCCGTCATTGCCTCAAATGTCCTTATGTTGGCATGGTGTGGAAGTTTGGAGAGTGGGGTGTCAGCTCAGGTGTTGCCTCGTCATCTGACCGCTGTTCAAAATTATGTGGTGTTCTTGAATCTTTCCCTTTGGGATTGATCCCGGACCTTCGCCAATAGCCTGTTGTGTTGCTCCAGTGCGACGTTAATTAGAAAATACCTTATTTCATGGCCTGTTTTTGTCAACAATGTTAACTCTCCTGCTACTCACTATGATATAGTGACCATTTATTTTTTACAATGTTTTCTTGTAGAGATATATTTTGAAGATAATATACAAATGATGTTTATGATCTGTATTCATTAATATCTGAACATCAAGATTTGAAATATGGGGTCTGGTTCAGTATGAAAATATAAATGGGCTTCAGTATGAAATTACAAATTTGTTATGATAGTACGATTTTTGTTAGAATGGCAAAATGCAATATGTCTAGAGCTAGTTTACAGCAAATTTTTTATCCGAATTTCAGAAAGCAAAATCAGCCATACATGTATGTTTAAATGTAAACTTGATTTTATAATTTGTCATTAAAATTTTGTTCTAAATGTTATGTTTGAGCTGAAATAAATAAACGGAACATTCATGTTCCGTAATCTGTTACAAAGAATGAAACAATGAGCTACATTAAAATTTTTCTTATAAAATGTAGATAAACAATTTTCCCTTATAAATCTGCTAATTTTTCTAAACGTTTAAAGATGTTGGCTGTTGAATTTATTTGGTCTCTTCATTGCTTTTGGGTCAAAAGATATTTACATTCTAGGAAGCAAATTTTATGTAACTCAATAAGTGTCATGAAATTGCAATGCACATTTTGTCGTTTTCATTTTGAGTGATTTTTTGTTCTGACAGGTTGACTGGTCATTAACAAATTAGTTCTAACTAACATTAACAAATTAGTTCATTGCAATGAAATCTAATTAATCCGAGAAGATGACTCAATAAGCAATTTAGCAGATGCAACAGCCTGTCAAAAATCACATCTCATTTATGATCTGATTTTTTCAAGGTTCTTGTTACATGAAATTACGGCATAAAAATACATTATTTTATAAAGAATATTTATTCTTGAGGATAATTGCATATAGGTTGATGGAATAATATTTAGTCTTATAATATTCAAAGTCAGTGTAACTAATAATTTGACCAGTGGCTATATATGCATCCTGATAGCTGAGTAGTTAGCAATCGGAGTTGATACAGCAAGTTCTGGGTGTGAATCTTGTCGGATTTATGCTGGACCGTTGCCAATAGCCTGTCGTGTTGCTTCAGTGTGATGTAAATTCAATTACCTACCTTCTATCAAGTTATTGGGATGTTGAATAAGTTCTCGCTGTTTTCCAACAAATGGCGTTACCGGAACTGGTTGCGTTAGTTTATGATAGTGACTAGTGACGCATCTATTTACAAGTACTATAAGCAAGCTTGAAATCCAGTGTATGTTATTTCGCGGAAGTGTAAACAACTTTATTTTTCATTGCGTTAAATATGTCAAATTTCGTGCCAAAAAAGAGTATTTGCGGGGAATTTTACTGCACTATTTTATTCAAAAAAAAATCTGCAGTTGAAGCTCATAGAATTCTTGTTGAGACTTACGGCGACCATGCTCTGTCTGAAACAACTTGTAGAGATTGGTTTAAACGCTTTAAAAATAATGATTTTGATCTTGAAGATAAAGAACGCTCTGGCGCACCGAAGAAGTTTGAAGACGAACAATTGGAAGCATTACTTCATGAAGTCTCGTGTCAAACGCTAGCTGAACTTGCAGAATCATTAGAAGTTGATCACACAACAGTTTCGAAACGTTTCAAAGCATTAGGAATGATTCAAAAGCAAGGTCATTGGGTGCCATACGAGTTGAAACCGAGAGACGTCGAACTGCTTCAACGGCAGAAAAGGAAAGGATTTTTGCATCGTATCGTAACTGGCGATGAAAAATGGATACACTACGATAACCCTAAGCGTAGAAAATCGTGGGATAAACCCGGCCATCCATCAACATCTTCAGCAAAACCGAATATCCATTGTTCCAAGCTTCTGCTCTGCATTTGGTGGGATCAGCTGGGTATAGTTTATTATGAGCTGCTCAAACCAAATGAAACCATCACGGGAGATCGCTACAGACTACAATTGATGCGATTAAGCCGAGCATTGAAGGAAAAACGGCCGCTAAACAAACAGAGACATGACAAGGTCATTTTGCAGCATGGCAACGCTCGGCCACATGTTGAAAAACCGGTAAAAACCTACTTGGAAACGCTTAAGTGTGAAGTCCTACCCCACCCGCCGTATTCACCGGACATTGCCCCTTCCGACTACCACTTGTTCCGTTCGAAGACGCATGGCCTGGCTGAGCAGCACTTCCGTTCTTATGAAGATGCCAAAAATTGGGTCGACTCTTGGATAGCCTCAAAAGACGTGTCGTTTTTCCGACGTGGAATTCAAATGTTGCCAGAAAGATGGGGAAAAGTAGTGGCTAGCGATGGACAATACTTTCAGTAACATGTTTTTTAATGATTTTTTAAAATCAAACATTCATTTTCACAAAAAAACAGCGAGAATTTATTCAACATCCCAATAAATGTTGGTGGCAGTAGTGTTTCTGTGTGGAACAGGCCGCGGTAGCCAGGTAGGAAAAGTAACAGACTTGCAACCAGAGGGTTGTGAGTTTAAATCCAACCAAAGACCGTCGTGTACAAAGGGGCTGGTGCATGTTAAATCGGTTGTGGCCTCAAATATCCTCATGTTGGCATGGTGTAGAAGTTTGGAGAGTGACCTCATCATCTGACCATGGTTCAAAATTACGTGGTATTCTCGATCTTCCACCTTCGAGAGTCGATCCCGGACTGTCGCCAATAGTCCATTGTATTGCTCCAAAGTAATTATCTACCTTCGCCAATAGTCCATTGTATTGTTAAGTAAATATCTACCTTCTGTGGGGAACATGCTTCCTGCACGTCTTCCGAACATGATGTCACTTGGCTTATTTTTGGAATACGATTTTAGCACTACATGCGATTCGCTAATAGAAATTCTAGAGAATGAATTCCAAGTGATATATGACAGTTAATTTGTCAACGCCAATTAGATAAAATACCAAACATCGCTCAAACAGAGGTAAAATACATTTTAAGTCAACCCCTATATATCATACAAGAGCATTTGAACAACATAAGTAAAATATTAGCTGACCATCTGGTTTGTTTACACCCAAACTCCCTTTCATAGTTTTGAATTGTGATTACTGATCTCTCCATTGATTTGCATAGAAGTTATTGTTAAAGCAATGTTTTCTTTTAGTGCTCTGGATGCAGACATGTTAGCAAGTCGCAAGAGTTCTAGGCAAAACTCTCCTGCAGTTTCCCACCGTGCCAAAATCAACAGTGAAGCGTTAGCCCAGTCTGCGGAGTCTGTCGAGATGTCCTGAGTTTGACATTATTTTTCTGCAGTCTTGTACATAAAACACGTGATCTCTGAAAATCTGTGATATTCTTGTTACATATATCTGATCTATTTATCTAACAAAGTTTATAACCTGCATTCTAATGCCACATGTATTTTGCTGAGCAATTTTGTATATCTTAGTGTTGTGCCAAATATACCACATTGATTGAGTATGTTTACATTTAGTTTCATATATAGTTCCTTTTTTAATGCCAAATGTTTTCTGAACTAAATATAAAAATGAAGACTTTATCAAAGTACTTTGGAATAGTCTAACTTTTGTAAAGACAGCCAAGCGATAGTGCAAATTTTGGAATATTTTCCCTGTAAAGTGTTTATGTAAGATACCATCCACTTGGAGTCTTTGTATTTTGATAAAAAAGAAGCACCTTGTAAAAATGTATTTGTTTTATTTTACATGTTTGAAACTGAAGGGTATTATCTGCTGTGAATTCTTGTCTTGTATTTAAATATCCCGCCAATAAATAGGATTATTTTTGTATGTGGGAATTGTTGCAGTTAAGCTGCATTTATTTTTTTAGATAAATTGTTTTGATAAATATTGATTAGTCATCATATTCCTGGCTCCCATGGGCTTTAAAAAGCCTTAAGAAGGTCTGATTGCTCATATTAGTTTTAAGGGCCCTTAATATTTGCTGCAAGTCCTTAAAAATTAAAAAACTTATTTTTCACAAGAACATTGAATATTTTATTTCATCTGCATTAAAAAACTAAGGTCAATGATCGTCCAAGGTCAAGCTTCATTGAAAATTGATGACATAATATTAATAGGGTCACTAAAAAATCAATGTTTTTAAAACTCTAAGACGCATAATAACACACTTGAAAGTTTCTTCACACTAATGGGTTAATCTATTGTGATCTGTGTGAAATATAGCCTTAAAATGAAAAATACCCTTTATAAAGATCTTAATTTTTCTTTTGCTTCATGAGCTGTTTTCGATATTTGATATATACCAGTCCTGTATTTGAACACTACCACTAATAGATCACCACAAGAAGTTACTTTTCCAAATTATTACATATTTTTGTATCAATTATATTTTGAGTGTTTCTATACATATTTGTTCTGTATTTTATACTTATTTATTTTACAAAGCTGACGAACAACTTATACTTTTTTGTAACTTATACACATTTTGTAATTTATACATTTCTTTCAACATACATTTTGTGCCTAACTTAAAGTAACCACAGGATATTGAGAATCTTTATTTCTTAATTGTAACAATTAGGAAAGTAGTGTGTGACTAAATATAACAGATTTTTTGTTGGGTATTGAAACTTATTTACTTAGTTCCTTTACATTGCTTTTATTTCACCTGTGTTGAAATGTGCTTATGTTCCCACCTTTTTATTTTAGTTTTTGGAAAAGCCTTTGTGTTTACTTTTCTACAATTTTATTACAAGATTTCTGCATTTATATTGGTAGCTCAGTATTATATCATCTTTACCTATATTTCTTATGAACTAAGATTCTGGGATATAGATTTTTCAAGTTGGTAACTAGCCTTTATTACCAGTTTAATTTTTACTTGCTAAGTTGAAATAATTCATATTTAAATATTCATATACATTCAGTATTATATTCCCACCTTCAATCTACATTTGGGGATATACATTTTATTAGTTTTATTTTAAAAGGTCTTATTAAATATCTTATTGTTAAATGAGGTTAAAAGTGTTTGTTAAGATTTTGACTAGTATTTTGGTTATGCTTGTTGTATTCTCTCTATATATTATTACCTTTCAGAACTTGAGTTATTTTATATTCATTATAAAAAGGTTAAATTATTTGTTTGACTTTCAATCTTCTATGTAAGTTTAAAAAGTTTTAAATACCATTAAATTATTCTGATTTCATAATTATTTAATGGGTAAGATAGCCTACTTCATATTGATTTTGGCAACTCCATTTATGCAAATAAATTTACTTTGAGTTACACAACCATTTTTTCAGATCGTCTAAAAGAAAAGGTTCAATTAAGAACAGTTCTCAATTGAAAATACCAGATGTTTAATCCAATTTTTAAAATTGAAATTTTCTTTCTACATGTGCTAGTTTATTCTGCTAGTTATATTCGTAGTACTTGGATCAAAAATGTCTTGCATCCATGGTGATTTCTTTGCCATAAAATATGCTTATGTAATGTGCATTAATGTAATTGAATACTTATAAATAATATTATTGAGAAATTCTTAATATTTAGTCAAACATTAATATTTCTCTTTTATGTAATAGGCAAAATAAAATTTCTTTAAACTGGATACCCTGTACAACAATTAAAATAGCTGTAAAGTTAACCAATGTTTGTAATAATTATAGAAATACGTTTTTTTAATCTTTTTTATGTGATTGGAAGCCTTTCAGCAATATTTCATTTGAGGATACTTTAGTTTTTCTTCAGTGTAAAAAGTTTAATTTAATGTACACCATAACTACAAATTCAAGATTATATACAATATTATGTTAGAGTTATCTTTATTATGGTGTGTGTTTCTCTTGGTAATCTATGAAGACAAAGGATAGAACAATAAATCTCAAATGTATTTGCCAAGTAGGAGAAATGGATCTGCAAAATAGGAATCAAGGAAAAACAATAAATCTGTAAACTAGGTTGAGGACGACTATGTATGGTCAATTAAGATTTTGTTTAGGATACTTAATTGTTTTCAATTTGTTGCAATGTAAGAAAAAAACCACTTTAGAATGAAATTTGATTCATTAGAGTAAGTAATTTTCCTACTTAAATTATTCTAGAATAAGTGATACCCACTTAAGATATGAATATTCAGATTCTAAAATGAAATTTGATTCATTCTTTAATCTGAATATTAGAATCTATTCCGATTCATTGACTTCTCTCAATAACATTGCATCTAGAGATAAAGTACGAGCGATTGACATTCGATGAGAGATTTTAACTTGAAAATACTACTTATAATGACATTTATTTGAATGCTTATATAATAAATACTTATTAAATGTCTTGATTTGAATTAATTCTAAAACTATTCTATGTGTACTATAAGTGTTATCAATGCTCACTTACATTGATAAAGATCACTCTGAAATCTAAAATGAATCATTTTTACTAAAATGTATCTATTTAAGATTTGCCAAATATGCAGTTTCTTGAAAATGAATTAAATTAGGAAAGATGAAAATATGAAATGCTACATATTTTTCTCAAGAGAATATTTTATTATTTAATCTGTATTGGAGTAATTATAGAATCTTTTTGTTGTAAATAAGTTGTGATTGTCTTGCGCAGTGCATACTTTTAATACAAAAAATGTTTAAAGTTTTTGATGGACTTATTCTTCATTGTGCAACTTGATCTTTATTGTGTTTGTTGTAATTGCTTTAAATTTTCAAATTTGTTGAAACAGCATTCTCATTTACAGAATTTATAATTTATTGTTAGAAAGATAAATCTGATTTATATTAGATTTCTCCTTTCCTATTCAAGAGTGGAGATGTGTGAATACAAGTATATTTTTGGTTCCTTGTTATATATTTTTATGTTTAGCATATAATTAACTTTGCATTTTGAACGAAATTTATTGCAACTTGTATAATAATTTAATATATATACTGATACTATACTTTACTGTGATGCATGCAATTTATTTTAACTTGCTAATCCTAACTCGAGCTAGGATTAATAAGCTGAATTATCGAGGGAACAGTTTGTGTATGACATATCTTTGACTTTATTATTGGGCTACAAGTCTAGAACTGGGTTGCCTTGAATTTTAATTTTCTATTCCAGGGACCTGGAATGTCCTTGAAAGATACCAAAATTTCAGTCTATAAAGTATTTGAATTTTGACTAAACTTTTTCTTAAATAAAATTTTGACTGCAATCTAAAATTTTTTAAACTCGTACATTTTTTCGTCCCTTTTATCTTTTTGTTAGTGAAAAATAAAAGTACCAAAATGGTCAGTTTAAGAAGTATTTGAATTTTGCCTGGACCTTATTTTAAATAACATTTCCTTTTAATCCTTCCAATTTATGCTTTTTCCCCCTTTCATCTTTCCCTTTTTGTTATTTCATACTACTAATTGTTTAATTGAATGTATTACATTATTTTTTATTAAACTTAATTAATTTTATTTCTATTTCTATTATTTTATTTCTATGTTTAGCGAAGGCTTAAAAAAGTTTAAATAAAAATCTGTTAAGGGGTGAAGCAGTTAAATCTTGTACAACTTAAAAAGGGCAACCTATAAAGGAAAATTATATCTTCGATGAAAGCAGGATGTTTCTCGATCAGTATAAATGCATAACAAATTCAGGACAGATGCTTCAAAGCTGATTCAAATAGTAAGTGCCAGGCTCAAAGCAATATGTGCAGAATAATCAGGAGTTGGCGCGAGCATTGAAAACACTCCAATTGGTCTGCGTGTTTTGCTTTGCACTTTCTGCTCCCTATTTGAATTCAGCAGTGATTGTTAACACTTATCACCTCATGGCACGCACTAATTGCTAAAATTTTGGAACATACCAAATATATGTATTTTTTTTGCCGATCTAACTAAATACACATAATTTTGATATTTTCACAAAATGTTCTCGATTACCTATCCTTTTTACTCCAAAGAGATTAAAAAAAAAATCTTTTTAAAAAAATGTATCATGCTTTGTAAAAAATAATACTCAAAATTATTTATATGGTATTAAAAGTATGATTGAAATTATTTGTGAACACATGGTCAAAAGTTCAAAATTAAACAATTGAAATGAAATAAATCTTACATAATTTAAACCTTTTCACTATTGGTAAGACATATTGACGCCATCTTGTGACATTCCAGTTGATAATTGTTGCTTTAAAGTCACTGAAATAAAAATTTTAGAACAGAATGTACTCATTATATTTACTTTACATCCTTGAAGATAACATACCATTTGAATTTTTTCTCATTGTTTCTCAGCATGTCTCCTGTTTAGTAAAGTTTTCAAGTTATTCCTGTTAAATCCAGGGTTTCTGGTTCTGATGAGAACTAGTCATATAATGTGTTGTACCATAAAAATAAAACTTCCCTGTATTGAATACATTTATACTCTGATAGTTAACAATTTTTTAAACTCTAGTTCCTATTTTATGATTTATGTATTAAATAAAAAAAGCACATATATGTGTGTGCCATGTAACATTAACTACATATAAATTTATTAGGACAGTAAAAATAAAATAATACTTGTGTAATTGGTATTTGTAATGTAATGTATGCCTGGTTTATTTAAATTGAAAAATTTATAAAAATCAAGTTTCCTATTTTTGATGTAAAAATCTGCAGAGAATATTTACTATACAAAAATTCCCATCCTACAGTTGAACTTGGATATTGAAACAGAATATTTTATAGGATATATAAAATAATTAAAAAGGAAGATTGCATTTTCCATTGGAAGAATTCAACTCAATTATCAGAACAAGTGCTGTTGTACATTCAAATATTTTTCAAAAAGGTCCATTAATTGGGTTTTAGGTATTAATTACAGTTGCATCCAAGATATATAAAGATGTATTTTATGATTTAAATTATTTTACAAAATTGGTATTCCATTTTAGTAATGAAAGAAGGTTTAGTTATGCATTCAGGATTATTTTAGTTATATTTAGATTTTTTTCTCCATTAAAAAGTCAGTTGTAACCTAAATATTTAAAGATGCATTTTATGAATTAGATTATATTTTTAGAAGAGTTCTATTTTATATTAGTAATTGAAAGAAGGTTCAGTTACATTCAGGGTTATTTCAATTACATTTAGATTTTTTTTATTTTGAGATTTATTATGCTAGATTATTTTAAAGAATTGACATTTCATTGAAAAACGTTTAGGTATTTAGATAAAGTGCACTTGGCAATTTAAAGAGATTAATTTATGAGCTATATATTATATATATTTATATTTAATTTATAGAATATATTTTAGGATTCATAGGAATTAAGTGCCAGTTACATTCAAAATTATTTAAAGAGATTGTTTTAAACTATTTTTAAAATATTGATATTGCATTGGTAAAATGGTAGGTATTCATTAGATATAAATGAGAACAGTGAAATTCAAGTCTAATCCAAATTTCTGATATTCAACTTAACAATTCAAAATTCACTTTCAATTGCTTATATGTTCATAAACTAATATTTATTGTTTTCTTTAATCATTAAAGATATTGTATGGTTCTGTGTACTTTTATAAAAACATGCACATTAAACCAACATTTTCTGCATTCAAAGCTGTTTAATAAATAGAAAGCTAGTTAGTGATTTAAGATCTGCAATGCTGGTTTTTGTTGCACAAAGAAATATTTTGTGTCGAATCGACTTTCCATTAAAGCAATCATGTTTTATTGTTGCACAAGTATTAGATTTTGTTAGTTAGCTTTTGTGATATATGGTATTTAGTTGTACGTCAATGATTTTATAATTGCAAAAGAACATAAGTGCCTTTTTAGTAGGTACAATTTATAGAAATGCATTCCATTTATTTTTCTTTATTGTGGTTCGTTTATGAGTGATGATTTTCTTGAAAATTGATGTTGTATCAATGTGGAAAGTGTTTAATTTCATTTTTGAAAATACAAGAAGTAAATGCAATGTGTATTTTTTATAGTAATATGCTTTCTTTATAAATAAAGTTATTAAAGAATTGATGATTGTAGTTCCTTTTTATCGAAACAACAATTTGTATGTCTCATTGCTGATATCTTTGAATAGATTTGCTGTTTGGATTGATTGTAGGGATTCGTATAATTTTAATTTTGCACCAAGGGATTAAAATTTAATTTAACTTAAAAATATTACTATAAGGAAAACTAAGGTCTTTGCAGACCTTATGATTCATAATTCCATTAATTATGACGATTGTCAACACTAGAGGCATTCACTACTTGAATGTGAACCTTTGGGATGTCACCTGGGTTTGGTAATTCCGGTTCTGGCTTCCGGAAGAATCCCAACTCAAAATGCTGGCTAGCAGCATTTAATTATTCGATGTTATTTCTGCGTGTTATCAACTGTGCCATAAGCATCTCAGGAACAAGGAAACTTTATTTTATTCAGACATAACAATTAAAAACTGGTAAATAAATACAGAGCAAATAGTTTGACATGCGTACGTAGAAAAGATGCGCGGCACACTGCTATTCAGAGTTCTTAATGCGAACACTTATAACCATAAGAACATTCTTAGTGTTGCTACAATAAACAAATTCTAGAGATGTTTTTAAGTTACCACAAACCCATACAGATTTATTTCTTCATGGTTTTCTTTTGGAAACAAGTTTCCACCGTATTATTCATCTACCGTCGGACCCCAAAATGTCACTCGTAATTTATTTGGACATATTTTTCGTTCATTTTCAATAGTTATTTTTTCAATATTCCCAAAATGACGTATTTACTCTTCATTTTGGGAATATTGAAGAATAACTTCGAAATTTTCATTCGGTATTTTTTGCATATAGGCTAAAAGCAACTTTCGATTTCTGTCATTGTCAAAGAATTTCCTAAGTGCAACACGACTGAAACCCTTCTTCTAGTTGGGGGCGCAGGCCCCTCTGCCCCGACTTTTGCCATTACAGATTGAAGGGGACGGCCCCGGGAATAGAGCATCGACGGTCTCGACAAGCGGAGCAGAAACACGTATCGACCATAATGACCCGGAGGTCAAACTAGAGCCAGAGGGCAGGCCGTAAGTCGGCGCCCATTTTAACACAGCTCTTATCAAGTAATAACGGGAGAACGGCAGGGACTCCTCCCCACACCGACTCCAAATACATGATGTGCCTCGCGCGACATCAGAACGACACCAAGTAGTATACAGGGTGGACTGTTGCAAATATGCGCCTATCATTTTAAGAGAATGAGCTAACTTGCAAAAATGCATGCTGGCTATAAAATTTGGAAGTGAGACAAACTGGTTCATCTACTCGTAGAATGAGACCTGAATTACCAAGTCTCCTAGGGGCGCTGCCTTTGCTACATAGAAGGACTTTTAAAACCGATCTGCATTCGCATTACGTGGAAGGAAAACCAACGATTGAAACCCTGCATGCATTTCATACCGTAGTAATCTATGAGGTAATTGCATGACAACCTCCCCTACTCTTCTACGTCTTTGCTCTCTAGCAAGGAGTTCTTGAACTTGTTTTCGGATTTCTCGAAAAAATTAAAATTCCAGGAAATGACTGGAAAAGGACGATCAAAAACCACCAAACGGCCTGTCCTTGAAGGAAAAAGATCTTGACTTCAATCGAAATCTGCCTTATAAAGTACACTAAGTACGAGTCGAAATACAACCAACCCAAATTAATGGAGCCGCGGTAGCCCAGTTGGAAGTGCAACGAGGGTGTACACGGGATGTAATGTTCACAGCCAAAGACCGTGTACACTGGGGCTGGTGCACATTAAATCTGTCATGGCCTCCAATGTCCTCACGTTGGCGTGGTGTGCCAGCTCAGGCGTTCTCGTCATCTGACCGTGGTTCGAAATTACGTGTTCTCGGATCTTGTGGATTGATCCCGGACTGTGTCGCCAATAGCTCGTTGTGTTGTTCCAGTGCGATGTTAATTACATACCCAAATTAATGACCGTAAAGGCTATAATAGCAAAAATAGTTTCAAATCTAGAAAAGTCCCTTCGGAGATATTTTTGGCTTCAATCGAAATCTGGCAAACGACTGGTCCTTCTGAAGTCAATGTAATGGAGGGATTGGTTGCCCCTCCTATGACATCTGACCTGATTCAAAATTACGTGGTGTCCTCGGGTCTTTTCTTTGGGGATTAATCCCGCACCGTCACCAATAGCCCGCTGTGTTGCTCCAGTGTAACGTTAATTACCATTACCACCAAATAAATGAGCGTATACCTGTAATTTTGTCGAATAAGGACGTTCCCTTGAGGCAGTAATTTTGGTTTTAATCGCAATCGGCGAAGCGATCTGTCCTTGTAAAGTACACGAAATACAAATCGAAACAAACAAACCTACTCTCTACCCTAAATTAAACGACCGAATAAAGCCCGATTCTGCAGCTAAAAGTCTCAAGGAAATCAACCAGCAATCATACCAACGACCGAATACGCTTTAATTTTGGCTACCTTAACGCAAGCACCCCATATTGCAGATTTTATCAGTACAATATTTGAATCCAGTGTTATCTCAATCCCAATGGGAGCGACAGGTTGGCGACTACTGTTTTATAACATGAACCCTAATTGTGAAATGGTATGAGAATGCAGAAAACATCTGTATAGATTTTCTTTTCTTGGCTTTCAAAACAAGCACGCCTTTTCGACGTGGCGACACGAGTCCCTTGAGTTCGCCTAGCTGTTTGAACGTCACAGAATTTTACATAATGTTCCATGATCACGCATTCGAAAAAGAATATGGATGGCCAGAGTAATTTGTTCTTCGACACGTATTTTTTGTTCTCGTGTTACGTAGTGCGTGAGGTAGGCACGATTGATTGGGTGATATTTAAAGAGCTCAGTCTTTTTTGACAACTTCTGAAAGAAAAGGACGCGAACAGTTTTCATGCTCGAAAATGTTCGGTGATAAGTGTAGGTACTTCTGTGTTTGAACACTGAATTTCAGCCAACATCTTTCAATTGAATAATAGTGAAAAGGTAGGTAGTTAATGTCGCACTGGAGCAACACAATGGGCTATTGGCGACGGTCCGGGAATAATTCCGAGAACAACAAGTAATTTTGAACCACGGTCAGAAGACAAGGTCAGCACCTGAGCTGGCTCCCCCACTCTCCAAACTTTGACACCATACCAACGTGAGGACATTTGAGGGCACAACAGATTTAACGAGTACCAACCCCCGTGTACACGACGGTCTTTGGTCGACCGAGTTTCGAACTGGCAACCTTCCGGTTACTAATCTGTTACTCTTCCAACTACGCTACTGCTGCCCAGTGAAAAAGGAGATAAATATAGAATAATTAAATTTTATTTTACACTGGACACATCTCCATTTTAATTACACATCCTTTTATACGAAATTTCAGTATATCTAATTTAAATTACAACCACACCGTTTTAAAATACCCTGTTCTATGAGAGGGATTTCCAGTGTAAATGTTACCGGGGCAAAGTTTGAAACGCCGGCATTGCATAAAATACCTAGGCATTTTATAGAATGTCCAGCGTTTTTAGGCAAAGTATGAAATATAAGAATTATTATATACTTTCTCTAGGCATTGTATATAATACCTAGGCATTCTATAGAATGACAAATGCTATTTAGGCAAAGTATGAAAAAAGGGTCATGATAAGGCTATTATTTAAAAACCGTTCATTCCTCAAAAATACAAATGTTATTTTGAAAAAATAATGAGAGTGCCATTAAAAAACGTTTATTCAAAATACGTAAAAAAAAATGAAAGTTGTACAAAACAAAATTTATGCCTTTCTTATTAAAGAAAACAAAATAAAATATGAACCTACTTGTTGCACCAAGAAAGGAAATAATTTTATTTTGAATTACACTTAATTTTATTTCTTATAAAAAGTAAAACAGGGTCATTAAATGAACTTTACTAAAAAACACATATTAAAAAAGAAAATATAAAAAATTAATTTTTTCATAAAAAAATAAATTAAATTTAACTTACTTGTTGCAACATGATATTCGAAACGAATCGGAGATGTATTTCATACATTGCCGGTTTGTCATTTGGCATTCTATAGAATGCCTAGGAAATGTGTGAAATATTAATCGTTTCATAACATTGCGGGCCGGTTTTCGGCATTCTATAAAATGCCTAGGTATTCTATAGAATGCCGGATTTCAAACTTTGCCGGTAGCATAAGCACAAACCACCTGATGACAAGGTAGGTAGCTACACCTCGTAATTTTGAACCACGGTCAGATGGCGAGGTCAACACCTTAGCTGGCACCCCACTTTCCAAACTTCAACGTCTTGGCGTAGTGTGTGCATTGGCAGCTGGAGTAGATTCACTTGAATTTATTGCTGATACTTAAGCTCAATTTGCATACATTGTTTTTATAAAAAGAAATTTGTAAATGTCAACGATAAATTTGAGTTGCTTTTGGTCTACCATGTCAGTAATTCGAAAAATGGAGAGTTGCTTACAAAGGTCTGGTCGGTATGTAGAAGATCAAAAGGAATTGAAATTTGACCTTTTAAATTTCTATCATAGCATAACCTTTATGAGGAAATCTGAAGGTAGGAGGTATTTTAATTAACGCCGCACTGCAGAACACAACGGGCTATTGGCGGCGGTCCGGGAGCAAGCCCGAAGGGAAAGATCCGAGAACACCACCACGTAATTTCGAATCACGGTCAGATGACGAGGTCACACCTGAACTGTCATCCCACTCTCCAAACTTCCACACCAAGCCAACATGAAGGAAATCTGAAGGAATCACATAATTTTAATGTCTTAAAATAGTGAAATCCATAAATATATCTTCAAGCAGAATAGACTGAAATTGGTTCCAGTTTGAACAAAACCCAGATACAAACAATATCTAGATTTAAAACAATCTAAGGTATAAGACAAAATGCAAAAAAATCTTATAAACGTTGATTTTCACGTTTTTGTTTAACACTTGTACTTTTTACAGAAGATGGCCGTATACTTTTGTGTCTGATTTCATTAGTTAAGCCGGGTCCACACCCATAGACGTGAAATATAAGTAGACTGAGCATCGTATTGAGAAGATATTCAAAAAGTGGGACCAACATGTCGCTAGTAGTCACGTGACTGCTACGCGAAAATTCAGCGTGGTTGATTGATTTGATTTTTTATCGCTTCTCTTGGCGACATAACATTTACTTATAAAAAGTTAGCGATGTGAATGTGTATAATACTGTATAGTTCTTGAATTTCAGTTACGTTTTAACATTGTTAGGCGATGCGAATGTGCATACTACTGAATATTTATTGAATTTGTTTAACTTTTTAATATCTTTAGCAGTTCGAGCTGGTTATATAATTAGCTTAAGTTCGCATTGGGATCAAGTTTAACTACACGTATACACCAAAAATCCGTACGTGCAAGATAAATACGTTGTAGTGAATAGATAGATTGCAGGCCCGGAGTTCAGATACGGCCCTCAAGCCGAATAAGCCCTTCGTATATGTTTACCCGGCTCGCAGACCAGATATGGCCCTGCAAATTTTTATCAGGACTGCAGTTCAGATACGGTATCCGGACAGGTTTACCCGTCCCAGTGCATATACAGTCCACCAAATATGTTTATTAGGACAGCAGACCAGAAACTGGACATGTTTCACCTGCCCGCTGTCCAGATACGGCCCTCAGGATAGTTTTACCCAGCCCGCAATCCAGATACAATCCTCAAAATATATTTTTATCAGGCCCGGTCCTCAAATACGGCTTAACCAGCCTGCAGTCCAGATACAGTCCTCCGCACAGGTTAACCAGGCCCGCAGTCGAGATCGGTCCTGTAGTGCTGGTTTGATTTATCGCTGCACTATTTGTTACCTTTTGCAATTGTATATTTAGAGAAAATGTCAAAAGGGTTAGGGGATGCTCACAAGTATATCGTCACTGGTTAATATTTTGTGTAAGATAGGTGTCCGAAATCTGACCTTTAATTCAATATATTATATATTTCTCTTCACAACTGTATTAGGTGTTGTGAAAATTATCTTAAAGATTTAATAGCAGAAAATAATTCTAACTTCCTTTTTTAAACTTAATGAGCTTAACACGAGTTGGAATAAATTGAAAAATAAATGCACAAGTTAAGAAATGACTGCCTCAATAAATATTTTACTGATGCATAAAATAAAAGTAGTGAAAACAGATAAAAGTTGCGTACTCAAATTAAGTCCGGTTCACCACTGAAAGCTTTCATTTATATTATGGATACATAATTGCTTATATTTTTGTAAACGCAAATTTATTTTAGGACAATTACGCATAGAAGTATTATTAACGTGAAAAGTTATGCATATAATGTTTACAAGATGGAAGGTAACTTTTTAAACCATGTACTTAAAGTTGTTAGCTATTTTACCCAATTTTAGATTCAAAAACTAAATAAGTTACACCTGTGTGTCTATATATGTATTTTAAATTTATCAAATTGTTCAAGTAAATAACTCTTGACAAATTTTATAATTTTATGTGTGTGCAAAAGTTCTATGCTGGATTTTTAATATTAAATTTGTATTAATTATTGTGTGTGTAAAATCAATATTTTATAAATACGAAAGATAAATAAGCAACAGTAAACTTATAAAATTTATTGCATCACATTTTAAATCCACTGAATAAAACTCATAGAAACATGTAGCCATTTACTAACCATCTTCTTTCTTCATCTTTAGGAAAACTAATAAATGGAACAAAAGAATAACTTTAAATACATAAGAACTGAATAAATGAATTTTTAGCAGGTACACGTCTTTACAAGTTCTTATTTGAAGTAAATATAAATTGTTTTATTTATAGTTCTAAAAATCATAAATACAAAATTATTTTTATTGTTTTAAGGAACGGAACCTTAAAAGTTTAAGTTATCACAGATTTACCGCTTTTAAAAAAGTTTTTTCAACTTAAAAAATCGTGGAAGATAAATGTTTCGCTCAATTGAGGAGCATGTTTAGTGTACATAAATTTTCACAAATATACTTAATTCATTAAAATACTCTATTTAAAGAGAAAAAATCAGTGTCCCCTTTTCAGGTAGAAAACAATAGAGTGAAGGATTTCATTTCGCTGTGGAATGTGTTTTTATCACCACCACGCTTTTTTTATCGAGTTAAAGAACGATATAAACATTGAAATGCTCAGAAATATTGTTAGAAGCAATCTAATTCAGTATGATTTATCTCAAGATTAAAAAATATAAAAGAGAAAGATAAAACTGACTTAAGTGGAAAATAATTGAATTTTAATGTGAGGTTTAAATACGAAGCAAGAAAAATCAGGATGTCAAGCAGATGTTTTTAGAAAAGGAAATTTCCAGCTGCGCAGATTGTTTGGAATTAATACAAAAGAAGTTTAATTTCGTTCTCTAATTGCTTGATTTTCCAATTTGCTATATTGCATGCTTCATTAATAAGAATAAAAATACGTCAAAACAGGTACAATATTTCTATTTCCGTTCATGCGCTATTTTTGTTTTTCACATAAGAGAACGGCAATTTATTTTTCGCCATTCCAGTAGAAAGTTATAGGTTCAAGGGAAATTATTTGAAAGAAAAGCTCTTTTGTCACAAATGCACAATTTTATAATGAAAGATTTTACAAATATTTTAAAAGAAAAACAAAAAGGTTCCCTAAAGCACATAAATGTGATTCACATTTATAATACGGTTTATGAAATGATTTAATCCTATTTTTAACAAATAGATTTTATTTTATTTATAATTCTTAAAAGTTCCAAATTTATCTTTTATTTTAATTATTATTATGTAATTCCACAGATGGGTGCATACAAAACAATTTTGTTCAACAAGAAATAATTTAAACTAGTGGTCGCCCAGTGGTCGAAATTCGACCATAATTCATTTAATTTTTAAGTTTGAACGTTAATAAGGTTCTTTTGTCAAAGAGTATAGCTCTATATTCATTGCATATAATTTTTTTGAATTTTGTTCTACTACGTAAGCTGCGAGCATGTACAAATATGTCATAGGAAAAATGTGGTATAGCTTGGTTAAGCCATATCTAAACAACAATAACGCGTTGTTTGACGTTTTCTTGGGTTTTTTTATTGCTATACTGGCCACAGGTTTTGCCAAGGCTACACAGTTAATTTGCCTATCTTTTTCAAATTATATAAAATTTAAATAAAAAATAAATCCAAAAAATGAAATAAGGAATACGTGCTTCGTATTTTTTTACATATTTTTTATTGAAACAAAAAAAACCGGGTGGTTAAAAAAATAAATGTTGTCCATTGAACTTGAAATAGTTCGACAATGAATTTAATGATTCAAAACTTCTGTGTAGACGATGTTTTTTGTAAAAACTCTTTCACGTTTGTTAAATGCCCTTGACCGTTATATTCTGAAATATAAAATCTCAAACCATCGAACTTTACTTGCTGCGAAGTACAATTGACCATGTGTAAAAACTGGCTGCCTCAATAAAATTCCAATTTTTTCTAATGTTTGTCCTTGAGACTTATTTATTGTCATCGCAAATGCAGGTATAATTAGAAATTGAGTTCTTTGAAAGTTAAATGGTAAAATAGTTCCGGAATATGTTAAATTTATACGTGGAATCAAAATTCTCTTATGGCGTGCGGTTCCAGTTAAAACTTCGCAATCAATAGTATTAAGATGCATAAATTTGATGCGCATTCTTGTTCCATTGACTAATGCTACCTTTGTATTTAAGTTTCTGATCAGCAAAACGATGCAATTAACTTTCAATACTAACTTATGTGGTGGCAAATTATGCCAAATCTCATACTCCTCCGTGCGCGCAATGTGCTTAAAAAGGGTACAAAGTTTTTTCTTCAGGTATTAATATATAGATTACAGTATATGAACGTAAACAATGAATGTTTTATTTTGTTTCATTTAATATATTTGTAACGCATATTATACATTAATTTTATCTTTCTGCACTCCTTCTCCATATGAACTTTAATTATGCCAAATCTCATACTCCTCCGTGCGCGCAATGTGCTTAAAAAGGGGTACAAAGTTTTTTCTTCACGTATTAATATATAGATTATGTACTTAAGTTCATGTTTTCAATTCATAATATTTTTATTGTGTAAGATACGAAAGAATAGTGATCCTAGTTGGCGCCAAAAATATCATCGCCAAGACAAAGAACGATTTCGCAAATTTTTAAAGTTATTATTTTTAATATTTTAAGCCCGTACAATTTACAATAAACACATTCGAACATCAGTTATTTTATTTTAAACATTATTTTAGATATATATTGATAGCAAATCTATGAAATCTTTTTTATAGAACGGGAAATGTCCGCAGGTTGTATTAAGAATTCCTAAGTTAGAACATGTATTTTTATCATACTAGCAAATACTGAAAAACACAAAAAGAAATCTAAAATACAGGTAAATCGCTCACCTGTTAAATGTAATGTTTCCACCTTTAATAAATTTGTAATTATATCCATATGCACATCACGATAGGACCATGACAGCTTTCCCTTTCAATGAATTTGCCATGGAAGAAGGAATGCGCAAACTATATGCGCGTTGGAGAAAAGAGTCTAGGGATCACGTGACTGCTGTTTTTGGTCACATGATCATGCGGACATAAATAGGTTGCCATAACTCACTCTACTTTTTTTCTCCTCTATGTCCACACCGGCCGCACAGAACTGCGTAGTGCAAAATGTTCTGTTCGTCGCTGCACGAAAATGCGCAAAACCGAGAGGGACGAACCACAGAGCGAGGTGGGACTGCTCGTGCTCAGTTTGTTCCATTGTGCTCGCAAGCATGCTGGAGGTTGTGTGTACGAAATTAAACTGAAAACTTATTGTTTAAAACAAATTATTTAAATGTCCCGTTCTTTACAAAGTTGGCGCATAATCGCGAGTGCTACGAATATTTTCATTGGCGATCTATTAAAGAGGAAGGGAATAAGCCCCAAGAATAATTTTTTTCGGTTCTTAATATGGTAATTACTGTTGGTTGGGTCCCACAACGCCGGCTGTTGGCTATATAGAATCACCCTTTCAATGTTGTTGTGGTTCAGCGGATCGCGACAGCGCGTGTTCGAAGTTGCACAACATTGCACAGTTCGCCGTCAGAACAGCGCTGCTAGTTTTGTTTAGTTCGGCGCAGTTCTGCGCGGCCGGTGTAGACGCGGCTTTAGATGTGCAAATACTTCTGTGACCCACTGTTTATGAATGCCAAGCCTAAAAATTTTCATTTCAGTGCCATTTCACTCTCACTTATATAATTTAATCTTTCGTTTCCTCATTCTCACCCTCCTTTTAAACCTTCTCATTTGAATATTGCTGTCTCAGCGCTAATTGCAAATACTTTCACAGGCTCCCTTTGTTTACATCCTTAGCTCAATAGACACCCGATATGTTCACCATCATAGCTCAAAGTCGACTTACCTACTGTAACGGGAAGTGTACCACAATTCAACTCACGACTACGAATTTATTTCTTTTATAAGATGATCTAATTTAAATTTAGTAATGTCTTGTCTTTAAGCATAAGCATTAAAATGGAATACATTTATTTTTGAATTCATCCACTTACCTGAAAGGAATTAATGCACCTACTTCAACAAAAAAGTATTTTATGAATTCGAAAGTCACTTAAACGTGGTTTAAGTAAAAAATTATTCCTAAAAATAAAAGTGTGTATATAACTAAAAGTATAATATTTAAAAAAATTTTGTTTGCGATGCAACTTGAGAACTTAGAACATGCAATTTTATTCTGATAAAATGGAATTCACTTTTTTCCAATTCTTCCACTTATCTGAAAATAATTAGTTTACCTACTTCACTAACGAAAATGGTTTATGAATTTCATAATAACTAAAGTGTAGTTTGAAAGTACTAAGTGAAAAATTCTTCCTAAAAAGTAAGTGTAGAATAAAGATTTAGCATAATTAAAAGTACAATATTATTATTATTTTTTATCGTTTGCTGATGCAAATTGGGAACTAAGCATGCAATTTTATTGACAAAGGCTTAAGAAATAAGAAAAACTCAAATCTTGATGGTACTTGCTTATATATATATATGAAGTCCATTTAGATTGAAATGAAAGAAGGAAAACCAATGAAAAGTCAATGAACCAGATAGCAAGAGCAAAACCCAAATGCGAGAGAGAATGACATGTGAGATGAAAAGAGGAAAATATTCTATAGCTAACTGGAGTAAAATATCCCACAATAACTAAAGATAATTTATTCTAAAAATTTATGGACATTTTATTTAATTTTAAATAGTTACGGAATAGTTTCCCTATTATGTAGTCGTAAAACTCCAAAACACTTCCATGATTCTTCCCTAATGTTCAAAAATCTTGTGAAACACGCTATATTTTATACTTGACTCTCAAAATAAATGTAAAAACCATAAATATTCTGTTTAAGTTATAAATTTTTAAATCCTGAAAGGAAATAATTTCGTTCAAGAAAATTATTATAAATTTGTCTGCGCTGAGCTTATACGTGTAAAATTACAGTGAGTCGAAGTAAAAACTGAACACCAAAGAAAATGAAAGGAATTTGTACGTACAGTCCGAACAAACACAAAACTTTTAAAAAGTTATATATAAATTAAAAGTACATTAAGAAGTGTTTTATAACACAAATTTAAAATCTGTAGTTTTGGTAATTTTTAGTTTAATGAAATGATAAATAAAAGTATGGACATTGTATAATCTCAAAATGAAAACTGAACACTTGCATTTAAAAAGCCAATTGCTTTTAAAAAATTGCAAAAATTTTATTGCTAATATTTTGTATGCATCCCTTTGCTTTCTTTGACAGCTCTGAGCCGTCTTGGCATGGACTGCACTAGTTTTTTTTGCAAAATGTCATGTCAATTTTATTCCATTCTGTTATTAAAGCATTCTTTAGATCCTTTTTATTTGAAATCGGATGTTCACTTACTTTTTTCTGTAAATAGTTCCAAATGTTCTCAACGACATTGAGATCTGGTGACTGTGGTGGTGTTTCCATGACATGAGGACAATTATATAACAACCAGCACCTTATATTCCATGCTTTGTGCTTGGGGTCGTTGTCTTGATAGAAATGAAAGTAGTTTCAATGCCCAATTTTTGCACGCTCTTTCACATTTGCCTTTAGTATGTCAATATATTTATATTGATCCATAATACCATCTATAAAATGCAGTTTTCTGACTCCAGAAGCAGACATGCAACCCCAAACCATTATTGACCCACCTCCATGTTTTACTGTGGATTTTAAATTTCTCAAATTTAACTCTTGATTTGGCTTTCTCCACACTAACTTTTCCGTCAGATCCAAACAAGTTAAATTTACTTTCATCTGTAAAAAGAACTTTATTCCAAAATAGGTAATCTCTTTTTTATCATACAATTTCGCAAATTTTAAGCGCTTTAACCTATTCACTTTGCTGATGTACGGTTTGCGTCGTGCAATTCTACTATTCAATCCATTTTTCTTAGTATAATTCTAATAGTTTCAGGATTGGCATTTTCCCCAAGGTATTTAAAAACCTCCTCAGTTAATTTTGGTGCACTTAACATAGGGTTTTGCTTTACTCTTCTTACAATCCAGCTTTCATCTGAGTTATTAAAAAATTTTCTGTTACTTTTCTTGGGCAATTTTTCTACTCTTTTGGATGTTTTAAACCGTTTAATTACACCAAATACAGTCGAAGAGCTTCGACAAACTGTTTTACTGATTTCTCGAACACTTTTTCCAGATTTATAGTGAGAAATAATCAACTTACGAATGTCAATGCTCATGTGGCAACCCATTGCATTCAACGAAAAGAAAACTAAACAAAAATTTATAATTGATAAATATTTTGATATAATATTTACCAAAAAACATCTAATGACAAGTATTCTTCCATGTAACGTTGCCAAAACATGAATTTAGAAGCCTAAGTAAACCAAAAATATAAAGAATTCTAAAAAGCAAACGATTGTTCGGTTTTCATTTTGAGATTTATCTTGTCAATGTTTTTTTGTTTGATACTTCAAACGATAAAATAAAAATATTTTGTAATTTATATCGAGAGATTTTTATAGCAAGGCCTTCATTTTTCATTTTAGGTATAATGAATTAATAAGCACATTTATTTTGATTGCTTCAAACAAATGTATTAAAAATATCGTCTGTTCGATTTTTACTTTGACCCCTTTCGAGTAGGCATGGTAACACGTGCTGCTCAAATGCTAAACTTTTCTCGCTTCACTTCGGCTTTAGGTTTGGATTCGACATTACACCTCGAGAAATAGGACCTTAACTGAAGTGGTAAAATAAATTCGGTTCGTTGATTGCGACAAACGTTACCATGTTTTCAGAGTAGGACAGGGGGAGAGAGAGCGCATGACATTGATGAGCCTATTTAAAAGCATATATAAAGGGGTATAATTCGTGTTCTGGATATCTTAAGATTCGAGGTTTTTTAAGACTGTGCAAAGTGAAGATTAATCGCATCTCCAAACACATACATACATGATCCACAACACCTGACTAACCAAAAAGATTTAGAGCACTACAAAGACAAAAGACGCATTACAAAACAGGATCTAATAGTTACCGATCCACTTTAAAAAAGCTAAAAAAAAACTTAATGTGCTAGGAAAAATATATATAAGATCTCCACCTCAAAACAAAGTAGAGAGCTGCCGAATTCGGCCTTCGTCACTGACACTGAATGATTACCGTAGCTACGAAGGATTTTTTTTAGAGAATGCAAAGATCGGATGTTACACATGCATGTGTATACATGCTCCGAATATATACCTAGAAAGATTAATTCACCGCTAAATTACACTTGGCTTTTAGGATAGGTAGGTAATTAAAGTCGCACTGGAGCTAATACGAATTCAAAAAGTGCATACTTTTCAAGTTTCCCTTTCTATTAACAATTTATTTTCACTTAGTTTTCAAGCAAACGTCTTGTCAGAGTGAAAAAAAATTAAAAATTAGCTGGTGAGTAAATTATATCATTTATCCGTCTTGCATTAGGAATCACACTCCCATAGCGTCGGCAGTAAGTGTAAAAAAGGAGATTGAAAATAACGAATAAACCTTTGATTTGAAATTACATGATTTTTATTTTAGGTCTTTCGTAAAATAAAAATAAAGTAAATAAACGTTCGTAAATACAACGCAAATTTCCATAAGATTGAAATCACTACCTACTTTTTCGGGTAATTTTTTTAGAGATTTCATTAATATATTTGTTTATTTTGAAAGCATTATCTGAAATTGCATGAAATTAAAACATCTCCAAATAGAAATGCATTACGATAGGTCTCATGAGAAAAGTATTCTAAGCTCTATACTTTTTTGTTCGTGTTTAAAAGTATAAATGGAACAAATTACTGAATTTCGAACAACATAAAACCTTTGATTTATAAGGAATTTCGTAAACATCTCCACACGAATACGAACAAAACATTCTTTTTTTTTTAGAATTCTTGCAAGCTTTGCAATATTTTCGAAAGTATGAAGTAGCATCTATACAGTTCAATAGATTTGAGCGAATTAGTTCCCAGAATTTTCAAAGTGAATACTTAGAACCACAAAAATAGAACTGGGAATTGAATTGAAAGCTAATTTTTATTTTAAAACATGGCGGACAAGAAAGGAGCAAGAAATGTATACCCAGAAGGGAATATTATTCAAGAGAGATATTAAGAGACATTCTTTATGACGAACATTCGCGCATTGAAAGTTGTTTGCATTATTTCATATCTGAAATGAACGAGAATTTAAAGTTTTGGTAGGTAGAATTAACGTCGTATCGGAGCAACAGAGCGGTCTATTGGAGACGGTCCGGGATCAATCTCAATGGGAAGATCGAGGGCAACACCTCGTAATTTTGAATCACGGTCAGATGACGAGGTCAACACTTGAGTGGTACCCCACTTTCATACCACGCCAACATGAGGACATTTAAGGCCACGACTGATTAAACGTGCAGCAACCCCCACATACACGACGGTCTTTGGCTGGATCGAGTTTCGAACTCAAAACTGGACTGATACACCAAAAACACACATCCAAAGCTCCTTTCTTTCAATACAGGCCGCGGTAGCCCGGTTGGAAGAGTAACGGATTAGCAACCGGAGGGTTGCGAGTTCGAATCCAACCAAAGACCGTCGTGTACAAAGGGGGCGCTGGTGCACGTTAAATCTGTCGTGGCCTCAAATGTCCTCACGTTGGCGTGGTGGGGAAGTTTGGAGTGTAGGGTGCCAGCTCAGGTGTGACCTCGTCATCTGACCGTGGTTCAAAATTACGTGGTGTTGTCCTCGATCTTTCCCTTCGTGGGTTGATCCCAGACCGTCGGCAATAGCCCGTTGTGCAGCTCCAGTTGGATGTTAATTAAATACCTACCTACCTTTCTTTCGATACCGAGTTGTTTAGCAGCAGTTGTTGGGTTGATGCAAAAGTTCGTTCCGTTTTAGGCTCTAGATGGCATTGCATCGCAAAGCCGAATTGTTATCTACTTCACACGCGTAAAGTTTTCATGTTTGAAAGAAGGAATTTCAGCGAGTCTGGGGCAAAAAGAGTTGAGTTATTTGGCTGTGTTTTTAAAATTTGTTAAGCATGAAAAAAAAGCAGAAAATTAGGAGCATTTTCGACATATGCTTTTTCATTTCCGAAAAGGGAAGAATGCTTCGCAGACGCAAAAGAAGAGATGCGTTGCGTAGGGTGAGGGTTGACGATTCCACGTACCATAAGCGGTTCAGAAAGTTCCGTCAACTGGATCAGTTCTTCAGCCTAAAACCTCGGAACTGTGAGCGCCGGATTCTGCCGGATGGAGAGAGGTCATCGAACAGAACGGCACATACTTTATTAAATGTAATTTTTAGTAAATAAAATTTTTCTTCAATTTTTGTTCAAAAACGGGCATCGACCTAATATTACAACACATGGACGGCTACACAAAATACTGACTTCGCGTTCCGCAAATTGAACGGAGCTGTAATTTCAATCATTTTACCCCTTGTGCTTTATATTATTTGTATAATAAATATGGCTTTGATATCTCTTGTCCTTCATACTGTTACTTTTTCGATGGCCAGTAGTGGATATTTTTTCCTGATGATCTATACCAGGGGTGTCAAACTGGCGGCTCACGGGCCGTATGCGGCCCCCGAGGTAATTTTTTGTGGCCCACGATGCTCTGAAATAAAATGAAAACAGGACAATATGTTATGAAGAAAATAGCACTTGGGGAGATCGAAGTAATACCGTACACACAATTTCGTCATGTTGAAAATGTGTGAGCAACTATTTTCGCCCATGAAATTTAATGAAACGGCCTACAGATCAAGATGAACTGATAAACATCTATCTGCCATAATGAAGATTGTCTGTTCTCAGTCTTTGAATCCAGATATTGGAAAACTAGTAGGAGGAGAGCGCTGACAAGTTTCCGGTAAAAAAATTAATTTTAGTTTTATAAATGCATTAAATTAAATAAACGTTTAAATAAAAGCAATTATATATATCAATATTATAAATTATTACCCTAAATTCACTTAATTATATAATGTGTTTTAATTATCCTATCCATATTCCTGAATCCTCACTTCGAAATATAATTTTGAGAAAATTTGTAAATATGATGTGGCCCGCGTGAATCTTACCAGTTGTATTAAATGGCCCGTGTTTTAATAGAGTTTGACACTCCTGATCTATACATTT
Organism: Meta bourneti; assembly: GCA_933210815.1. NCBI lineage: Eukaryota > Metazoa > Arthropoda > Arachnida > Araneae > Tetragnathidae > Meta > Meta bourneti. The sequence goes on along the minus strand of OW119929.1, from coordinate 96,600,665 downwards.
AAATTATGCAATGAATATTTTAAAAAAACTATTAAACGACATTATTTTCCTCATTCTGAACACTATTTTAGACGTGAATACGTTTTTGAAGTCGGAACAGTAATGGAGGCATGCATGAAAAGTTCCAACGTTACGAAAAAACGTTGCAACTGTTTTGTCTTATGATTTCAGAACTAGAAGAAACATCCAGAAGATAGATATAACGCCATATAGAAAAAGATGTCCGTTCCTCACATGACCTTCGGATCGAGTGCACAGACGTACTGAGCCTAGGGAGGGGCTTACAATATGCCGAAATTCTACAGTGCAGGGCGAACTTTGGGCCACTAACTTGGAGTGAGGACTGCGTAAGTGGTGTCATTCGAAAGCTACCAAACTACGCTACAACCACATGCCTTTAATTAATAAATTTATCCTTCACTATTAATATCAAACTGCATTTTTGCTTTTTTATGTGCTTAAAATGTTAATGTAAATTATATATATTGTTTTTCAAGGTCTGTAATTTGGGAATTTTATTAATTTCTTTGTCTCGATTATGAAGAACAATTCGTGAATGAGTCAAATTGTAAATGAAAGTAGATTTAATTCATTGTTAGAAATGTATTCAAAAGATAAAAATAATGTGAAAAAATAACAGATTATATTGTTTTCTTTCCCTTTTAAATAAGCGACTGTTTTCTTATTTTTAAGGAGAAAAAATATAAAAAAATTCTTTATCTGTTTACATTTTTTTCACAACAAATGTACATAAAAAACTAATAAAGACTTAACTTTTTGTAATAACAAATTACGTTATTTCCAAACTAAAAAAATATTCCGAATGTTTTTCTAATAAGATTTTCATGTTTGAAAGAATAAACATGCTGTTTCCTAGTGATTAGAAAAGGCAACGAACTGTCACAGTTTCTTCTATTTTTCTCCTCTTTTTTACGTTGGAAAAGGAAAAAATGGCTGACTTTTACATAAAGTATAACTGCTTATGTGAACAATATTCGTCCTCAGTGTTTTTGTCTTTCGTGAACAGGTGGTAGGAGATAGATTGCTGAGTAGGAACAGGAAAAAATATTCGAAAGGGAAAAAGATGAATGGGGATCAAGAAAAGAAATGTCAGTGAAAAAAATACGACGTGAGCTAATCGTCTTCCTAGATATCTAAGTGGAAGAAATCTAATGCGAAAAGTGGCAACGAAAAAACATCAATAAAAAATTACAAAGAAGCTGAAAGAATCAATCAGTCGAGACTTTCTCTTGCAATTCACAAAATAAATGTTGAAATTCTTTGTTCCAAAGTGCAGAATAATGCACAACATTCTAACTGATACACCTATGGCAAAGTCAATAAATTTAAAATATCGATTCGAGCAGATTTGTCTAAGTGTCTGATCAAAATGTTTGAAGTTGTCAGATTTTATTCTAACCTTTCATCTAGAACTTGATTTCGGATATTTTTTGAATGATAAAATACGTCTTGTTCATATTTGAAAATGTTCTATTTTGTAAAATTATTGTCAAACATTGAAACTGTAAAAGGTAAGAGCAGTTGAGGCTAGTGATAATTATAGATTCTACATTATATTAGGTAGGAGGGTAATTAATTAACGTCGTACTGGAGCAACACAACGGGCTATTATACATTATATTAGGACAAATTTGCAAGCTTTGACATCCGTTAATGAACATAATTGTGGAGGTTCAAGTGTCTCTTTTCCCCTTAGGATCAAAAACAAATGAACGAACTTTACAAGTGTTAATGAACATAATGGTGGAACTTAAAGTGTTTCTTTTCCCCATAGGGTTTAAAATGTTATTTTCTTAACTTTTTTTTTATTTATACGTACATTTGAAGTTTGTGCTACAGTTAAGGTACTGGCTTTCCTTCTATTCCGGAAACCTAATTTTAAATGTCCCTAGCAGGGACAGGTTTTGTTTCTTGTTCCAACGAAATACGTGAAATTCTGAAAGCTTTTGTGTTGGAATGGAACAAAAATGTTTGTTGAAAAATAACTTTTCATTCCTTTTATCATCAGTTTTCAATAACTTTTTCAACCATTCTACATAAATTTGAAAATATTTTTTAACTTGTTTTAAACCAACCAAACAAAATTCAATAAAAATAGTGTATATTTAGTAATGAAATTTTAAATAAGTACTTCAGCGGAAATTATTTTTAAATGCATTTGGCAAACAGACATGAACAAGACCCTTACAAAAAATTTTAGAGTTCCATAGAACTTTATAGAGAAACAAAATTTTGTTTCTATAGAAAAAAATAATTCTTTATAGTAGCTTTATAAAAAATGTTCTAGAGATTTCTAGAGAGAAAACGAGCTCTGATTCTATAGAAATGTATTTCTACAGAATTCTATAGAAAAGTAAAGTCGTGAAACAAGAAATGAATTTCTATAGAGCTTATTGAAAAACGAGCCATAATTCTATAAGATTTAATAGACCACATTCTATAGAAACTTTTACAGAATGATATAGAAATTTTTCGTAAGTGGACATACTCATAGTTATGAAACAAAAATGGCAGTGACCGTGGATCACGATACATGATTTTTTTTATTCCAGATTATCAGAAATAGAAATATCATAATTGAAAAAATCACTAGAACATTTGTCAAAAAGACGAAATCAATTACACGTTCAAGCACCGCAATCGATTGTCTCCTCTTTTTTTCAAATCCTTTTACCGTCCACCCTAATTATTAGCTTTCCTAAAAAAAGGTTGTCGGGAAAAAACGGAAGACTGCAAATCCCGCTTTTCCCAAACATCATCTCATCTATTATTGCGATCTCCGGAGTTATTAGCGACCCATTTGCCTCCGAGGACCATATTAATTACGCATTTGCTGCAGCAGCAGGAAACTCCTACTTTATCGGTCGAAAGGAGCTTTTGCGTGAATGTTCTCTGCTGAAAATAGCGTATGGATTTGGGTCGTGGGTTTCTGAGGGTCTGTGGTTTCTCTTTATTTACTCCAACTTCAATTATCTGGAGTGTCTTTAAGACACATAGTTTTTCTTTATGATCTTTGGCAGAAGTTGTTTACACATTTTTAGAATGATTACGAGAAAAAAAATTCAAGTATATGTAGGATTGTCCATCCTGCTCGATCGTCTAGGGTTAAGTTTTTTCTTTTTAATAAGACGAGAACTGGAACGCTCATTAACACAACAAAACATTTATTAATAACATAACAAATACAGCCGGCAACATTGATCAACTACTAACATCACCTATTAAATACCATCTCAGCATAACCGCTGAAACTCTCTTTTTGCCATTCTCGAAAAGAACGCTCGTTCGATCTCGAACATTCGTGCCAAGCGTAACATTATCTGCATTTCCATATTCCGGTAGCAAAGTTTATTGCCAGATTCTAATATACTCAAGAATTAAAATTCTACATATATGTGGGAGCATATATAATATAATGACCATAATTCAGTAAATAAAGCAATGAATATATTGAAATTAAGAATCTAATATGAGTTAAATACAGACTATATTTACAAAAATGAGATGAATTGACAGGGTTCTAGGCTGTCTTTTGCCCGAACAATTAGTTCGTTCACAGCTTAATTAGCTAGTTAAAAGTTAGCCGTCTGCACCAACTTCCTTCTCATTCGATCGTCAGTTGTGTTCTCGTTCCTTTTTACCAATTTGGCGGGAAGCTCCGCCATTACTGGTTGAGTCATGCGCAGGTGTCGCGAGCAGGCAGGTGTCCTTTCGTCTCGATTATATCTGCGTTCTGGTCGACGAGGGATTTCCGGTATTCCAGATATATTCGTCAACTGAATTTCGTATAGAATTTATGTAGTTATCTTCAATACTTTTATGTTGTTGCTAAAATGCCCCGAAAACCTCCTGGTGGTTGTTTCGCGGAGGTCATTAGCAAAATTGACCAGATCTTGATCGACGAGATAACTCGTCGAAACCACTTGGAGAGTTTAAGAATTCGTAATGAATCGGAATCCACTTTAAGCCGTAGTCTCTGTCTAATTAGCTTCCTCGTAGCAAATGTTGACAGTAGAGCGACAAAGTAAAACAAAGAAAATACGAACATTTTCGTAGTACATCGAGTGAAGTTTCTGGTCTTGAAAGACTTTCTTGAAGAGACAGGTATATTATGATTGACTGCTTACATACCACAACACTCCAATTGAAAATTAGAATAGAAGTTTATATAAACATTCTATAGAGATTACTTTATAGAGCTTTTAGAAAAACGGGCCATTATTCTATAGGATTCTAGGGACTACATTCAATAGAAGTTTCTATAGCCATTCTATAGAGATTTCTATAGACATTCTACAGAGATTTCTATAGACATTCTACAGAGATTTCTAGAGATTTCCGTAGATTACTTTATGGAGCTTATAGGAAAACGGGCCATTATTTTATAGGATTCTATGGACTTCATTCTATAGAGGTTTTTATAGCCATTCTATAGAGATTTCTATAGATATTATACAGAGAGATTTCTATAGATATTATACAGAGAGATTTCTATAGATATTCTACAGGGTGAGTCTAAATTGTTTTTAAGAAATAAGAGGGGTAATAGTACCCATCCAGACGAGGAATAATTACCATGGAACATAGGGTCGCAGTCCACTCTGAGAGGCAGAAAAGAGTCAAATTAGAATTTCAACATTAACTTACAACAGTGTTGGGAAAGCGAATGAACGATGCCAAAAGTTGCACAATCTGATTGATTGATAAACTCACAGCAAGTGCTCAAAGTGGCGTGTCGTTACACAGTTCACATCGGCGAAGGAATGACTGGCTCTGGAAGATTCCTGGTGTTGTGTTCATTTTGTCTGCTGCAACACCGATTCTCGCTACGAGATCTTCAGCCGAGTCCACAGGCGTCTGGTACACTAAAGATTTCATGTGTCCTCAGAAGAAAAAGTCCAGTGGGTTGAGGTCCGGTGAGCGAGGAGGCCAAGCCACGCGTCCGCCAGTGCGCTACCAACCAGGCCATCTTGCTTAGGAGATATGCTACGTAGGCAGGTACAAAACGACGTCAGAGGCGATGACTTGTTCATGCTTGACGCGTTTCGACTTTACTCTTTTCTGCCTCTCAGAGTGGAATGCGACCCTATGTTCCATGGTAATTATTGCTCGTCTGGATGGGTACTATCACCCCTCTTATTTTGTAAGAACAATTTAGACTCACCCTGTATAGCGGTTTCTATAGAGATTACATGATAGAGTTTATAAAAAAGTGGACTGTAATTATACAGGATTCTGTAGACCACATTCTAAAGAAATTTCTATCGAAATTTTTTGTAAGGGAAACCACACGCGTTAAACTTATTTGTTTCCTCATTTAAGTTATTGATATAGTTGAGTTTGTTCTTGGTTTCTTTTTTAAATGTTCGTGTCGAAGGTAAAGTAATAACTGAACTAAAGTATCTCGAGATAAAAATTTATTTACTCACTGATTTATGAAATCCAAATGCTTTTAATTGTGAAATAACAACTGAAAAAGTATCTGAGACAAATATTTATTTATTCTCCCATTTAGATGAGAACCAAATGCTTCTAATCGTGAAGTAATAACAGAAAAAAATATATCAAGATAGAAAGGTTATTTACTTTGAGATGAAAGCTAAATGCTTTTAATTATTTATGAAGTAGTAATTGAAAAAGTATCAGAGTCGAAAAGTTATTTGTTCTTACATAGATGTAAGCCAAATGCTGATAACTGAAAAAAGAATCTCGAGATAAAAATTTACTTTCTCATTTGGATGAAAACAAAAGGCTTTTGATTGTAAAGTAGCAACTGAAAAAATATCTGAGTCGAAAAGTTATTTGTTCTCATTTAGATGCAAACCAAATGCCTTAATTGTGAAGTAATAACTGAATAAGAATCTCGAGATAAAAAGTTATCTATTCTCTCATTGAGAAGAAAGCCAAGTGCTATTAATTGTAAAGTAATAACAATAAAAAGTATCTCGAAATTAAAAAGGTATTTACATTGTTTTTCAGATGAAAAGGAAATGATTTAATTGTCGTGGGATTTTCAAGGAAAGTTACAAGCTTCTGAGCTAACACTTCTAACAAGAAGGAAATGTCGAAACACGTAGATAGGTAAGCAGTTGAATTTACGGCGCACTGGAATGGAGTAACAACTCAAACACGTACAAAGAAAGGAAAGTCTCCCACTTATCTCAGGGGAAAGCTCTAAGAATGATGGAATTTTTTAAAACAAGGCTCCCGTTGATTTCCCTCGCCTCGAATGTGCTGCATTTACATGATTCAAAAGTGACTCAGATTTAGTATTTTTCTTGAACGCGTTTTGCATATGAATCACTTGGATCTCATGTGTGCGACTACTCTGTTTAAGTTTCATTGGGGAATTGAGCAACTTGCAAGGACGTTGCTTTGTATTTGATTCTTTTTGTGTAGACTTTAAGTCTATCTTATGCTTTTCAAACTTTATGAGGGCCGCCGTTGCTCAATCATAGAGAAAACATGAAAGTTGTTTGAGCAATGGCGACCTTTATGTACTCAGAATCATCAAATTTAGTAGTAACGTGACCCATAGACTATTTTCGTCTGAGGAGTGGAACTGAAAAGTCATTTGATTGGTCCGTGGGACAAGAGGAGACGCCCATTCAGTGATTAATCATCTGATTGGTCCACGGGACTGTAGGAGACGCCCATCCATTGATTCAGCATCTGATTCGTCCGCGCTCCATAGTAGTTGACTTTGGCGATTTCACCACTTTTGTCGCCACCCTATAGAAATGCGCATTCACACACCTATCCTGTCATAAGATGCTCTATCGCCAAACGAGGCGACAAAATGCTAAATCGGCCCACTCTGGGGTTCTCGGATGATCGTCAACGGGCAAATAAGAAAAAGGATTTGCGGTCGCTTTTTTATAAGCATCCATGGAATACACTCATGTCCAAAATCATCTTTACATGCCTAAAATCACGGATTTCTCAGAAACTGTGAACTATAATTTTATGAATTTGTGTGAAATCATACATAGCATCATAACACATAAATACAAAGGAAAAAATTTAAGAGTACTGCATGTGATATAAAACTGTAGCATGAAACAATAAAAAAGGCAATAATATGTGGGACAAGGAGAGTTCAGAAAAAAGAATAACTCAGAAAAAAATTAAGGCTTATGAATTTAATATCGAATGTGATCTCCCCTAACATGCACACACATATCACAACGTGTTTTAATGCTGGCAATAATGTCGTTAACCACAGTTTGGGGAATTAAGTTCCACTGCTCCTACAACGCGGTCTTCAGGGCATTTGTATCTCTAGGAGGAGGATGTCTTCGTGCAACTGCTTTTCCAAGGTAGTCCCATAAGTTCTCTATCGGGTTCAGATCAGGAGATTTTGCTGGCCACGGTATTCGCTCAATGGCTTCGTTTTCAAGGAATTCGTCAACGAGGTTTGCTCAATGTGGACGAGCATTATCAGCCATAAATAAAAAGTCAGATCCATGTGCACCTCTGAAAATTCTTACATAAGGTTCTAAGACCTCATTCCGATATCTCTGGCCGGTCACAGATTCGCTGCTGAAAACGTGTAAGGGCGTACGTCCATCGATCATTATTCCTCCCCATACCATCACACTTGCACTATCGAAACGGTCACGTTCCATAATGTTCGAAGGAAGATTTCGCCGTTCCTGACTCCCTCCAGATGTAAACACGTTTAGAATCAGATGTTAAACTAAACCTCGACTCATCAGTAAAGAGAACATGGGTCCATTGGTGTTCACTCCAGTTCTGATGTTCTTTGCACCAATTAAAGCGATCCCTCTTTTGTTGTGAAGACAGTGAAACACATACCCTTGGCTTTCTGGCATAAAGGCCTTTTTCATTAAGCCTTCCGTATACAATTTGCCGTGATACAACAGTTTCAGTGGCTGCTGAAACCTATGAACTTAACTGCCGAGCAGTAGACTTCCTGTTACGACGGGCAGTTATAGATATCAATCTTGAGAAGCAGTTGTTATTCGTTTACGACCTTGTACAGGCCTCTTTACAACAGTTCCAGAGTTCTGAAATTGTTTCCATAGCGTAGAGACTGTCTGTCTTGAAATATTCACACATCTCGCTGCTTCCATGATTGTCTGCCCTGCTTCTAAACGGCCGATAATTCGCCACTTCACAGATTCTTCCAAATGATACTTCGGAACCATAACAAACCGTTTTGAGTCCTTACACACTGAAATCAAACGCTGTATTGCCAAAATTCACTCAGATATTCACTTTGCACAAAGCGCTTGGTTCACCGTCGGATGACGTAACGCCTTGATTTGCATAACAGAAACCGTTTGATCACTTTTGATTGGATAATGTTAATTAGGCTTGTCTTTCACACATTCCCTGCAAAAATGGATTACATCGATTGGATATTTCATGGAATATCATTATTTTTGGGTATGTAAAGATAAATTTGGACATGAGTGTATTTCCATTTCCCTGGAAATGCTTGTCTAGTAAAACAGAAAGCTTGCAACAGATATCGACTATTGCGAAACATTATTAGGTAGTGCGTATTTAAACTAATATCTCACATCACTGTCACTCGGGAAACTAATTTTGGTGATCAACATCGCACTATAATTGCTACGGTGTAAACCAACGGTAAACATGTGTGATATAGTACTCGTTAGGCCGTTCATCATGCTAGCTATTTCGATTAAATTGTATATATCGTCTTCCTATCCTATAGAACCACATATATACAAGGATATATCAAAAAGTAAGGTGAATTTGCCTCTAAACTAAGAGTTTTTTGTGTAGTTAATTAATTTTTTTATATGTTGCAAGTACCAAGGTGATAGAAGTGTGACGGCTTGTAGAAACTTCTACGTCAACCCGTCTGGTGCTTAGAGCAAATCAAAGATGGCGCATCAACTTGAGCATTACTCCAAGGAGGAGGTGTCATTCGTTTTTTTATAGGCCAAGGGGAAAAACATGTGATATTCATCGAGAATTGTTGGAAGTCTATGGAGAGAGTGTTATGTCGCAGAAACAAGTGTATGTGTGGTGTAACGACACAAATGTGGCTGTCGTCGATGCCATGATTCGTGAAGACAGAAGAGTGAGGTTGCATGTTATTACAAATGCATTGAATAGCTCATATGGTTCAGTGAGCAGTATTACTATTTTGGATTACCATTTGTTTGGCCCCTGAAGAAACACCTCCGTGGGCAGCGTTTCCATACACTGGAAGAGGCACAACACTTACCTGGTCAGGGAACCTGGAGCAAGATTTCTTTGAAAAGGCATGGATGATTGGGTGCCACGTTGGAATGAATGCTTAGACCACTATGGTTCCTTTGTCGAATGATAGTGTGATACGATTTGTCAAACATAATAAATTTTCATATATTTATCTCTGCACGTTTTTCTGTCAATCAAAAATTCACCTTACTTTTTGAAACTCCTTTGTATATTATTTTGTCCATATTAGATTAAAAAATCCACTCTGCTATCATCCCGTTACCATGCAGGTCGAGGGATGTCTCAGTTTCTTCATACATACATACAGTTCTGACATAACGAACGAAATTCGGATTCAATCAGTTGTACCCTACAACATTTACTTTCAAACCTAACGATTCGTCTTTAAAAAATAAGGTATGTCCGTTCAGGCAGACAAGCAAAAACAAATTCCTTCTGTCACCCAGTCTTTCAGAACAATAACAACTCGAATTCGAAATGCCAACCTCAGCACCGTTCGTCTCTAGGAATCGAGACGGTTATCACTAATGCGATTGAGACAACCAACCAAACAACCAAACACATTCATCCAATCCATTGTGTGTGATATAACCTATCCATCTCACTCTTATATGTACCCAACACGCCATACCTTCCACACTGCATCAAATGACCAATAGATGGAGTTGAGAGCACAGACCGTACACAGCTGCCATCAATGTAATACTACTCTCGATTCCCTAATCCATTGATTGACAGAATCTTAGGCCAGATTCTATTGGTCAAGAGGTCAAAACTGATTAGAAGTAATGCAGGGAAGACTGCAGGTTACAGAACATATATATGCGCGTGAATTCCCCAGGTAGATAGGTATTTAATTAACGTCACACTGGAGCAACACAACGGGCTATTGGCGACGATCCGGAACCCGAAGGGATAGATCCTAGGACATGTAATTTTGAACCGCGGTCAGGTGACGAGGTCACACCTGAGCAGGCACTCCAAACTTCCACACCACGCCAACGTGAGGACATTTGAAACCACGACAGATTTAACGTGCACCAGCCCCTTTGTACACGACGGTCTTTTGGTTGGATTCGAACTTGCAACCCTCCGGTTACTAGTCCGTTACTCTTCTAACCGGGTTACCATACTAATTAAAATTATATGTTGTAGAATGGATATTTGCATTAAGGATCAAGGGGTTAAGGGGGCACAGTACCTTTAAGCATATAAATCAACAGGTAAAATAGACTCATTTCGGTAATCTGTATCACCAAAAGTTTTATGTGTATCATAATGAAATTTTTTGCAGGGTTTATTTATACTAACTGCATACTATTGAATACATACAAACCAATAAAATTGGTTTGATTTTTAAAAATTAAATAATATTTTACTAGAATTTACATAAGGTCATTTTTTAACATATTTTTTTACAAGCATAACTCATGCGCAACATTCTGAGTCATCCCGTGCATTTTCTATAAAATTAATGGCTGATATGAGTATGCTTTTATTTTAAATTAGAACCAAAAAATAGTAGTTAAGTAACACATAAATATAACAATCAATTAATATTTCACTTCATTAATCTTTGCAAATTTTCTCTCATACTATATCAAAATTTTTTAATACATTTTTAGCTTTTGAGTAAAATTTTGGTTTCATTTTGAAGCCCTTTTGATAATCTATTTTCATTCAAAATTTTCAGGAGTCTGCGTTCATTAGTTGCAGAGTTATAGTGCGCGCAAGCTTGAAAATTACCATTCTGAGATAAATGCCATTAAAGTTGAAATAGTTATTTTTAGCATTCACGTGCGTTCAAGTAAACAAATAGATTTGTGAAATGAAAGAGTTGAGTAGTACATATTCTGCTTATATTTGTTACAGTAAAAATATTATTAAAACTTTCGAAAAAATAAATAGCATAATTCCAAAAATTAATAGAATAATTCCAAACCAAAACTAAGAAACGTAAACAAACGAACAGCTGAAAATAAAAATAGGTGTGTTCGAAAAATCCTCATTACGAACGAACGAATGCGAATTTTTTATGCGGTTTTTTTACCAGAATCAGAACATTTCAAACTATCTAAATAGATCAAAATCGGAAAATCGATTTTTTAAGGTTTTGAAGGTACTGTGCCCCCTTAAGAGGATTAACCACCACAATTAGAACTGTATTGATTAGAATTCGATTTAAAATTACGTGTCGCATCTCCGACCTAGACGAACTTCTTTCAACGAGTTTTAAGACAAATTCTTGCACCACCGCCATTTCTTGTAACAAGTTGTAACGAATTCTAGAGGGGTAATGAGCTAATTTCAACGATTAAAATCTACTTCCGGTTTTTTCTCGCAACGCACCCTATCCAAACTGCCACGATCTCGAAACAACTCCAAATCGCTTTTAATCCGTTCCCAAAACTCAGAATATCCAGCGTAATTGGCTAAATACCCGCTAAGCCTAATTAAGTCACAGCATTTCCGTTTGCCATTAGAGAGGGAGTGCATAGCGCTTTTTTACACCGTCGCGGTCGAATGTCAGCCCGGCCTTTGTCTCTCCCTCCACCGGGGTTCCTTCCAACGATCCTCCCACTCCAGGAGAGGGGAACATTTACAATAATTATCCAGCGCTGGAGAGTTCCCTCGTCTCCTTTGTTTTCCGACAATTCGAAAAGAAAACAAAGGGCCAATTATCCTGTCCCAGAAAGTACCCCGAGAAAGCTTTGTTTATCGAGAGGAAGAGAAGGGGAGGAGCTGCTACCTTGCGCCATTTGCATTCTTTGCGATTTCTCGAAGAGGGACAAAAGTCCCCCTTTCCCTGCGTTTAGGGAGGAGACGTTTATTCATGGGCCCTGAGAGAGGGTGATTCGAATGGCAAAGGGGTTATTCCGCGGGGACGGGGTGTTTGTAGAATGAATTTATGCGAAGTCAGTCGCTGGGCTGCTTTCAAGGGGAGCTTTAACAACAGAAGAGGGCTATCCTTGCATAGACTTCTAGGTTTCTTATGGCTATTTTATCGGAATAGACTTTGATACTTTTATGTCTGTTGGACAAATTCACGTGCAAGGATGGCGTTGTAGGTTGTTGAATTAACGTCGGAATGGAGTAACGCAACGGGCCGTTGGCGACGGTCCGGGATGAATCCCGAAGAGAAAGATCCGAGGACAACTCGTAATTCAACGGATGAAACATTTGATAGCAGTTGTTACTTGCTTACCGAAGCTGTTAATTCGATAGTAAAATGCGTCACGCGTACTAATTAAGATTGCACAAGGTAGGTATGCAGCTAATTAACGTCGCACTGGAGCAACACAACTGGTTATTGGCTACGGTCCGGGATCAATTCCGAAGGGAAAGATCCGAGGACAACGCCTCATAACTTTCAACCACGATCAGATGACGACACCCACAATCTCAAATTAAACACCCCGCCAACGTGAGGACATTTGAGGCCACGACATATTTAGCATGCGCCAGCCCCTCGTACACGACGTTCTTTGGTTGGACCGAGTCTTCGAACTCGCAACCCTGCGGTTGCTAATCCGTTACTCTTCCAACTGTGCTACCATGGCACGACCACAATTTGGGAACCACAGTTCTAGTAAAGTTTCGTATAGGATATATTTTGAGGGTAGCCTGGTTGGAAGAGTAACGGATTATCAACCGGGGGGTTGCGAGTTCGAATCCAGCCCAAGATCGTCGTGTACATAGGAAGCTGGTGAACGTTAGATCTGTCGTGGCCTCAAATGTCCTCACGTTGGCGTGGCGTGGAAGTTTGGAGAGTGGGGTGCCAGCTCAGGTATGAACTCATCATCTGACCGTGGTTCAAAATTACGTGCTGTTGTCCTCGACCTTTCCCTTCGGGTTTGATCCCGGACCGTCGCCACTAGCCCGATATGTTGTTCCAGTGCGACGTTCATTAAATACCTACCGTATAGTATTTCGATTGAAAACTGCAACTTGGTCTACGTGGGATACAAAGTGAGCTGAATTTTAAACTTAAGCTTAATTAGACGCTGCCAGGTGAGGAAATCTAAGCGCGAGGACAAAAAGGGGGTCCGTGAAAAATCGATTCTTATAATCTTGATGAATTCGCTTTGAAAGCGAGTGACGTTATTCCACGTAATTGAAAGTAAAAAATGGCTCATTACGGTATAAGCATGCGTCTCGAGAGGATGGAATGTTATAATTGAACCAGCATGGAATTGCTCTATGAATTATTCAGGGGCCGTTTTTCTGACCCAAAACAGCATCCACACAGTGAGATTGTATGAATTGTAGGGTGAAATTATAAGAGAAATATGAGCTGGGTTTAATGGTACGAAGGGTTATGGAAATTGAATGTTAAAGTATGGATACAGTCTGGCAAAACATACGCGTGCGAGTTTCTAAGTTGATATTTTGTTGCGTTTTAAAAATATGTTCTAGAGTTAAGGAGAAAATGTGTTATGTGCTTCGTTTTTCTTCGATAAAAGTATTAAATTCCTAGGTGCTGCGATATATATATATATATATATATATATATATATATATATATATATATATATATATATATATATATATATATATATATATATATATATATATATATATATATATATATATATATAGACCATCACCAAAATAAAATAAGAGAAACCCAAATAAAAACAAAAACAAATAACGAGAACAAAAGGTGAAGCAAAATAACAACAATAATATTGACCCTTTAGACCTCTTAGGGTAGCTTTACTTATATATATATATAAGATATATATATATATATATATATATAACATGCAGGGTGAGTCTAATTTGGTTTTACAAATTAAGAGGGATGATAGTACCCATCCAGACGAGCAATAATTACCATGGAACATAGGGTCGCATTCCACTCTGAGAGACAGAAAAGAGTAAAATTAGAATTTCAAGATGAACGTACAACAGTGTTGGGAAAGCGAATGAACGATGCCAAAAGTTGCACAATCTGATTGATTGATAAACTCACAGCAAGTGCTCAAAGTGACGTGTCGTCGCACAGTTCACACCGGCGAAGGAATGACTAGCTCTCGAAGATTCCTGGTGTTGTGTTCATTTTGTCTGCGGCAACACCGATTCTCGCTTCGAGATCTTCAGAAGAAAAAGTCCAGTGGTTGAGGTCCGGTAAGCGAGGAGGCCAAGCCACAAGTCCGCCATGTCCGATCCATCGTGCGGGATATTTCAAGTGCCAGACCGTACTGGAAAAGTATGCTGACGTCAGAGGCGATGACTTGTTCATGCTCGACGCGTGTCGACTTTACTCTTTTCTGCCTTTCTGAGTGGAATGCGACCCTATGTTCCATGGTAATTATGGCTCGTCTGGATGGGTACTATCACCCCTCTTATTTTGTAAAAACAGACTCACTTTTAAATTTACTCACTTTAAAAGACTTTTAAATTTAGACTCACCCTGTATATTGTAGGAGCAACACAATAACCTTATTTGAGAATTTAATAAATTAGTTTAGTTTTCTGGCCCAAGTGCAACATGATGTGAAACACGTTTATGAAACTTGAATCTCAAGAGATTTCGTATTAAACATTGAGTGCGGTGAATGGTTAGATAAAAGAATATACACAAAACTACCCACAATTGTTTTTATTGTTATAAAATCGCATTTACATCAATTCACTTGAGCGTAATTACACATTGGAGAAAGAGAAACACTGAATTTTATTTCAGAAACTGTCCATTTTTTTTCTGACTCTAATTTTACAGATCACTCGAAATAGTTGTCTCAAGTACCGACTATTTTCTTACTCAACGAAACAGTGACTTCATTTCTTTCCCAAAGAACCATTCCCCAAGTTTTCTTTTTATTAAGATACATGTGTAAACAGCTGTCCACTTTACCGTATTGACAGGAAAAGATAAATAAATGCGACTAAAAGAAACTATTTTTTTATCGAGTAAAGTTCTTATACAAAAAATTAGATTCCATTAAGTATTTTCGTTCACTCTAATCCGTGTTAAAAGAGTTCAACTATCTTAATGGAATGGCAATCCAATTCCTAAAAAGCCGATAAATCTTGGGTTTGATCTTTCGAGTGCACTTTTCATTGCTCAAGAGTTAGTGGTTAAATATTTGCTTTATTCAATGAATGGCGCATAGTAATTTGAAGTGGTAAACTGAAGTAACTTGAATTTACCACGAAACGCAATTACAGATGCATAAATCTAACTTTCCTGATAAGAGGTATGTCCAACCAAAGACCGCTGTGAACGCGGGGCTGGTGCATGTTGAATCCGTCGAGGCCTCAAATGTCCTCGCATTAGAGTGGTGTGGAAGTTTGGAGAGTGGGGTGGTCAGCTGTGGTGATGACTTCGTCATCTGACCGTGGTTCAAAATTACGAGGTGCTGTCTTCAAATCTTTCCTTTCGGGATTGATCCCGGACCGTCGCCTTTTGTGTTGTTCCAGTGCAACGTCAACTACGCACCCCAAACGCGAATTCGTTGTAGCAATAAATATTTTTATGAAGGTTTCGAATTCAAAAATCTACCAACCAAAGATCGTCGTGTACATGAGGGCTGGAGCACGTTAAATCTGTCGTATCCTTAAATGTCCTTGCTGGCATGGTGTAGGAGTTTGTAGTGAGGGATGGCCAGCTCAGGTGTTGATTTCTTCATCTGACCGTGATTCAAACTGACGAAGTGTTGTGTTCGGATCTTTCCCTTTATGGTTGATCCCCGACAGTCACCAATAGCCCGTTGAGATGCTCCAGTGAGACATTAATTCAACCACCTACCTGATAAGAGACAAATAATGACTCCATTATTTGTCTCTTATCAGGTTACCGCGGATCAGTGAGTTTGCTCACTGTGTTAGCAACACATGGACGAGATATAAAAGCAGAATGAACAATGATAACCTTACAGATTTATGAAATCTACCCAGGATCACGAGATCTGCCTCTGATCACGTGATCAAAACCAATAGTAACCTGATCCTCAGACTGCTTTGGTCTGTCGGGAGGAAACGAACATTCATCATCTGATTTTTCCACCTGGCATAGTAGTAGACTTCGTAGATTTGTCCATTTTTATCGCCACTATAAAAATGCGCATTCCCACATAATACCCCGTCATAAGATATAGCCAAATGAGGCGATAAAAGGCCAATTCGGCCAACCAAGTATTTGTTTCAGAGCATTCATGTGACTTCAAAAAGTCGATTCAACTTTTTAAAGCTCCTACCAATAGCAATGCTCATACTGCTTACATTTCATGTCTATGGGTTTGCTCACCTCGCTAGAAACCTGCGAGGTGCAGGCTCGATTCCTGCAACTTACCTAGGGTGTTGCAGGAATGGCGCATTTTGCCCAAGTATAGTTCCTTGCGCCATAAAACCCAACCCGACCAACTTAGTGTGTGTGCATTTACTTGACGCTGTTTGGCACAGCTTGGACAAATATGGCCACTTGCGCTTTAAAACCAAACCGCTACTAGTCAAACTAGGCAGACCCATATTTCGGTTAGTTGGTTGGATTAGGTTCTGTAGCACAAAGGCCATATTTGGCCGACTTGCTTCAAACAATATCAAGAAAATGGACATACATTCACAACTAAAGTTTTACTGACATAAAAGAGCTAGGTAATTTAATTAATAGTAGGTAGGTATCTTAATTAACAGCACGGGCTATTGGCGACGGTGCGGGATCCAACCCGAAGGAAAAGATCCGAGGACAACACCACCTAATTTTGAACCACGGTCAGATGACTGGGTCAACACCCCTGAGCCGGCACCCCACTCTCTGAACTTCCACACCACGCCAACGTGAGGACATTTGAGGCCACGACAGATTTAACGTGCATCAGCCCCCTTTGTACACGACGGTCTTTTGTTAGATTCGAACCCGCAATCCTCCGGTTGCTAATCCGTTATTCTCCCAACCAGGCTACCGCGGCCATAAAATAGAGAGAAATACACCCAGGGTGGAATCGAAACTACACCTCCTACACCTCGCAGGTTATTGGCGCAGTAGGCAAACTCACTGAGCCACACTTTTAAGAGTGGAGAAGCGGTAATCGACTAGTGCGTCACATAAGATAAAAATTTTAATGGCTTCCCATTTATGCAATTCAAAAATAAATCTGACCTAGATTTCAGGGAAGCCATTTCAGTCTTTTATTTTGCTCTAATATCTAAAAGCGAATTAAAAACGTGAGGGAAGCCATTTCAATTTGAAATTTCGCGACTTTCGAAAAATTTTTAACGCGCTGACCCTTACTTCGAAATCTGTTCCGGAAGAAAAGTTGGTAACTTTTAGAACTTGCAATTTTGGGCGATCCAATTAAGGTCGGACAGACAATTCCCTGGGGAAGGAGACTGACGTCAGAGGTTTTAATCCTCAGATTATTGACCGTAGACAGTCTGCTAAGTCAATCCACCTTCACCAAATACTTGTTTAATCCTTTACTGAAAAACGTTTCTTGAAAAGAATCTTTATTCTTTGGTGGAGAGCTATTATCTGAAATGAATGCATTTGAAATAGTAAAATAAAGGCAGCCTTTTTACTTGTTAAAGGGATATAGCACGCCTTAGAATCGACACTATTATTTAAGAAAATAAAGTGTCAAATGCTTTGATGCTAGTGTGGTGTAGTGAAAGGATATAACAGATCGTCAACGTTAAAAACTACCAGTATTTTTTCATCTGCTTCTTATGCTTGGAATGTGTTTCCTATAGTTACTGCTATATACTATATCTGCTTCTTATGCTTGGAATGTGTTTCCTATAGTTACCGCTATATATATCTGCTTCTTATGCTTGGATTTTGTTTCCTATAGTTACTGCTATATACTATATCTGCTTCTTATGCCTGGAATGTGTTTTCTGTAGTTACTGCTATATATATCTGCTCCTTATGCTTGGAATGTGTTTCCTATAGTTACTGCTATATACTATATCTGCTTCTTATGCTTGGAATGTGTTTCCTATAGTTACTGCTATATATATATCTGCTTCTTATACTTGGATTTTGTTTTCTATAGTTACTGCTATATACTATATCTGCTTCTTATGCTTGGAATGTGTTTTCTGTAGTTACTGCTATATATATCTGCTCCTTATGCTTGGAATGTGTTTCCTATAGTTACTGCTTTATATATATCTGCTTCTTATGCTTGGAATTTGTTTCCTATAGTTACTGCTATATACTATATCTGCTTCTTATGCTTGGAATGTGTTTCCTATAGTTACTGCTATATATATCTGCTTCTTATGCTTGGATTTTGTTTCCTATAGTTACTGCTATATACTATATCTGCTTCTTATGCTTGGAATGTGCTTTCTGTAGTTACTGCTATATGTATCTGCTCCTTATGCTTGGAATGTGTTTCCTATAGTTACTGCTATATATATCTGCTTCTTATGCTTGGAATTTGTTTCCTATAGTTCTTTCTGGAGAGAATAAAGTACAGCTAATTTATACCAAAAATAATTTAATAGTAGAAAGTTACATATGGCTCCCGACATGTCAAACGAAAAAGCATAGATAGTCCTCAAAAGTTTTTAATGCCTTCGCCCCCCCAAGAATGTATACATCTCGAAGCACAACAGACTTGTTCCCCCGCCGAAGATATAAGCACTAGTGCTCTGGCTACGGTGTAGGATCAACTCCGAAAGGCTTCTCAGCAAAAAGTCTGGTCAGGTTGTGAGAAAGGGAGCACCAATGGAGTATTGCTTAGTAATGTGTGATTGGTGAGCGTGGATATTTTAATTAACGACGCAATGGAACAATACAGCGAGCTATTGGTGACGGTCAGGGATCAAAACAGAAGGGAAAGATCCGAGGGCAACACCAAGTAATTATGAACCACGGTCAAATGATGAGGTCACACCTGAGCTGGCACCCCACTCTCCAAACTTCCACACCAACGTAAGGACATTTGAGGCCACGACAGATTTAACGTGCACCAGCCCCCTTTGTACACGACGGTCTTTGGTTGGATTCGAACTCGCAACCCTCAGGCTGCTAATCTGTTACCTTTCCCACCAGGCTACCGTGGCCTTGATGAGCGTGGGAGAGAAAGGAATGAGTCAAGAACCTCTAAATCTTTTTTGAAGGAATTATCTCTCTGGAGATAAAAGAGAAAAATCTCAATAGGAATAAAATAATTTGAGAGAAAGATCTCTCTAGATATAAGAGAGAAAGAATTTTTTAGGGAGAATAAGAAAGATTTTTCTTAGAAAGATCTTTCTAAGGAAGAAAGATCACTCTATGGAGAGAAAACCCTCTCTAAAGATAAGAGTGGAAGATCTCTCTAAGAAAGGATGATCTTTTTAGAGATAACACACACAGAGATAGAGAGATCCAGAGATTCTCTCAAGACAGATCTCTCAATATCTCTCATGAAAGAAAGATGTCAAAGAGAAGAGAGAAAGATCTTTCTTAATAAGGAAGATCTCTCTAGAAGTAATAGAGAAAGATCTTAGAGAGAAAGATCTCGCTAAAAATAAGAACGATGTATCTTTGAGAAATATATATCTCTACAGATAAGAGAGAAAGATCTAACTTAAGATACGACAGAAAGATTTTTCTTAGAGTAAAAGATCTCTCTAGAGATAAGAAAAGAAGATCTTTCCAGGGAGAGAATGATTTCTCAAGAGATAAGAGAGAAAGATTTCTCATGAGATAAAAGAGAAAAATCTTTCTTAGAGAGAGAAAGATTTCTCAAGAGATAAGAGAGAAAAATATTTCTTAGAGAGAGAAAGATTTCTCAAGAGATAAGAGAGAAAAATCTTTCTTAGAGTGAGAAAGATTTCTCAAGATATAAGAGAAAAATCTTTCTTAGAGGTAGAAAGATTTCTCAAGAGATAAGAGAGAAAATCTTTCTTAGAGAGAGAAAGATTTCTCAAGAGATAAGAGAGAAAAATATTTCTTAGAGAGAGAAAGATTTCTCAAGAGATAAGAGAGAAAATCTTTCTTAGAGAGAGAAAGATTTCTCAAGAGATAAGAGAGAAAATCTTTCTTAGAGAGAGAAAGATTTCTCAAGAGATAAGAGAGAAAAATCTTTCTTAGAGAGAGAAAGATTTCTCAAGAGATAAGAGAGAAAATCTTTCTTAGAGAGAGAAAGATTTCTCAAGAGATAAGAGAGAAAAATCTTTCTTAGAGAGAGAAAGATTTCTCAAGAGATAAGAGAGAAAAATCTTTCTTAGAGAGAGAAAGATTTCTCAAGAGATAAGAGAGAAAAATCTTTCTTAGAGAGAGAAAGATTTCTCAAGAGATAAGAGAGAAAAATCTTTCTTAGAGAGAGAAAGATTTCTCAAGAGATAAGAGAGAAAAATCTTTCTTAGAGAGAGAAAGATTTCGCAAGAGATAAGAGAGAAAAATCTTTCTTAGAGAGAGAAAGATTACTCAAGAGATAAGAGAGAAAAATCTTTCTTAGCGAGAGAAAGATTTCTCAAGAGATAAGAGAGAAAAATCTTTCTTAGAGAGAGAAAGATTTCTCAAGAGATAAGAGAGAAAATCTTTCTTAGAGAGAGAAAGATTTCTCAAGAGATAAGAGAGAAAATCTTTCTTAGAGAGAGAAAGATTTCTCAAGAGATAAGAGAGAAAATCTTTCTTAGAGAGAGAAAGATTTCTCAAGAGATAAGAGAGAAAATCTTTCTTAGAGAGAGAAAGATTTCTCAAGAGATAAGAGAGAAAATCTTTCTTAGAGAGAGAAAGATTTCTCAAGAGATAAGAGAGAAAAATCTTTCTTAGAGAGAGAAAGATTTCTCAAGAGATAAGAGAAAAAATCTTTCTTAGAGAGAAAGATCTCTCTAGGGAGATAGAAATCTCTTTAGGGATCTTTATGTTCTGGGTAAATGCAACCATTTGATATCCTTTGTCTTCAGCAGCTGAGTGCGTGTAAGGTGCTGTGTGAAGTAAATACTGAGTGGCAACAAAGAGTGAAGCCGTGATAGTGGTAAAAGCAGTTCCTGTTATCACAGTTCATACAGTTGTTGGAAATGATTTGTATCGCTTAAAGAAAAAGATGTATATGGAGAAAAGAAAGATTTTTCTTAGAGAGAAAGATCTTTCTTGGAGGGGCTAGTATAGCCTTCTAGATAGTGGATCCAGATGGTACTCGCCATAAGTCGACACGCATTTCAAAGGATGATCCATGATAAACTGTCGAATTGTCAGCGCGACACAAAATACTTTCAAAAACCGTCTAGTGCCCTGTGATAGCAAGGACGGCTTCTACTACTGCAACAGCCTCACTCTTCATTGAAATCCAGTCTTCACTACACAACACCTTAAACGCATTCAGCTGCTGAAGACAACAACAGTCAAACGGTCACAATCATCCACAGCACGACCACGGATACGGTAGTGTTACTGTGATCTTAATGCAGCTATCAGGTTTCCTAATTGGATATGAGTCAACTAGTGGTAACATCCATATAATTCAGCCACTAATAAATTCTAGAGAAGTATTGTGGTGAACTTATTCCCGCTACAGTAAATATCTTGCATTAAAGTAATATATATAACAAAGCGAAACATAACTGAACTATGAACAACTTTTTGGTAGATTGAATTTGCACTGTTTTCAAGCTCTTCTACAAATTACACTGCACACAGAAATTCTACAATTCAAATTAAACCCATTTTATTCATATTCACTGGTTATATATAAAAGATGTGTTTATATAATTAATTACTTCCCGATAATATTCTACATCTCTTACTTATCATATTCAGAAATTATTAGCTACATTATGAAGTTTTCTGAAGTTTTTTACATAGATTGTGTAAGAATAAATTCATTCCATTGCGTATAATACAGATGTGATGTCCTGCAATAAAATGAAATTTCGTACACAATTTTCTACACTGAATGAAAAATGGCACAATTATCACATTCCTTGAAAATAACATTTTAAAATGATGGCTTATTTCAATGTAGCGAGTTCTAACAATAAATAAACGTTCCTTTCCAAATTGGTTTAAATGGAAAAAAAATCAGTTTCCATACCAATATGAACAAGAGCCATTAAAGTTGAGTGAAAAAATAGCAACCACATAAATATATAGCTTTTGTTTTTCCTTGCGATGTTAAGAATCCACCACCATGATTGCCAAACTTTTCCCGGTAAAAGTTCACTAGGAACTTTTCCTTGGAAAAATATTTTCGAACGTTTTACTCGAACTAGTACATTTTTGTTTTGCTTTTCCGTGTTCTCGAAATCCAGTTCAGTCGGCGGAAACCATTGGCATAATCTCAGCAAAAGAGTTTATGTAACAAACAACGGAACATTATTTTAGAAACAAGGTAGCATTGGATATGCTTTAGTAAATGAGATTTTTTCTTCAAAAACAGCAGGAGAGAACATAAAAAGCAAAACAGTTGTTTTCCTTGCGGTCGTTTACTACAAAGCGTGATTTTCCTTTGGACTATGCAATCATGAAATCGCCCGGAGAAAGAAATGGCGCAGAAACAGTTTTACATTGCAAAAGAGGAATCTAAATAGTCAATTTCGTAAACTATGAAAGCTATACATTAGTTTGCTTTGGACTAAGTTAAAATCATTACTTATCCTAATTCAGAACTGGATCTTTTGTGACACTGAATTCATCCATAGTGGAGTAGATGGTTGAATCCATTCATTACGTAAAAAGAATTTCGAGTTTTTGAAATATACTTATTTGGCTGAAATTCCATGGATGCAGTTTTTATTCTTTCTGTAAATGTTTTTTGCATATTCTTAGAGAGTGAGACGAAACGTTATTTATTATATATATATATATATATATAAACTAAGCCTTTTTAGAAGAAAGCAAGTTATAAGCTAGAAGTTTTGTTCTATTGGACTTTATTTTGGGCAACAAAAGGAGAGAATGTTGCAGTTATAAAAACTAGGTAAAAGCTCAATATTATGAGTTTCCTTTAAACGGTTTTATGCCTAAAAATGTTAGAATATTTCCTATATTTCGTCATAGACTTTATAAAATGATTTCATTTTTCTGTATTTTCTGAGAGATTTTCAGTATAAATAAACAAACCAGACGGAATGTAAATATTTTATTTATGCTACCCAAATCTCGCATGATTTTAGGATTACTGAAATATAGTTTATTATTATATATTTACATATTCCCTTAGAGTGAGACGAAGCGTTATTTTTTCTTTTATATTTACTAAGCCTTTCATAAGAAAGAAAAGGCCATACTAGAAGTTTTTATTATTTTGAACTTTATTTTGGGCTCAAAAAGGATGAGAATGTTGCAGTTAGAAAAGCTAGGTACAAAGTTCAAAATTATGAGTTTCCTTTAAGCGGTTTTATGTCTAAAACTGCTAGAATATTTTTGATATTTTGTTTATCGACTTTGTAAAAATGATTTAGAAGATCAGTATGGTATGAGATGTTCTCAGTGTAAGCAAATAAACCAGACGGGATGCAAATATTTTATTTCCTCTTCTCGAATGGTCTCGCGTGATATATGAATGCTTCACTTGCCAAATCGATTAACTCCACTTTCTGAATTTTATTAAATTTTAATGTCAAAGCACTTGATTGACTCCTAACTGTATATATTCAAAACAAATTTCTCTTATAATAAGTATTAACACCACTAAATGACAACATTTTTTTAGCCATTGAATAATAAATAATTTATTTCAGAAGCTAATCTGATAAATTCCATACTCTAATGTAAATCGTAATAAAAATTGAGTTAAAACACTTTTTAACAAAGCAATTGACTACTTATATACAGCGAGTCAAAGTAAAAAACCGAACACCAAAGAAAATGAAAGGACTACAGTCCGAACAAACACAAAAATGACGGGAGCTCATATACAGCTAACGAAGAAGACATCATTTATATTGCTGATGAATCAATTTAAACAAAGTAATAATATTCGTAATATATGTAACAGTAACAGAACAGTTATTCATTTTTGCTAAAATCTTTAATAAAAAATGCATATAATGAAGTTTTTCTGTAATAAAAAAATAATTTGAAGACAGTTTGAATTAATAATTTTCTTTCACTTGCCAAATCGATTAACTCCCTTAATCACGCAAAAATTGTGGTAATAATAACTCCAAGGATATTCTATCTTATACTTTCTATATGTCGTTAGATAAAAGATACATCTGGCAGTAATACAGTCTAAATCGTTTATTTGAATTTATAATTTAAAAGGAATTTTAAAAAACAATGTATATATTTTATCATTTTTCTCAACTTTTTGTTTTATGGAGTTAATCGATTTGGCAAGTGAGGCATTCATATATCGGGGTTACTTTAAATGTAGTTTATCACCATTTTGGCGATGTTTGGTGTTAAATCTAATTAGCGTCGACCAATCAACTATCATATATCAATTCGGAATTCATTCCTTGGAATTTTTATAGGCGAAGTGCTGAAATCGATTTTGAAAAATAAGCCAAGTGACGTCGCGTTCAGAATACGTACAAGAAACACGTTCCTACGCAGAAACACTACCGCCCTCTACATTTAGCTTAACTGGAAATGTATCTCATAGAAGCACTTCTTCAGAATAGAAGAAAATATTTGTGAGAAATTAAAAAAATATCTTATGTAGTTGGTAGACATTGAATTTACTTCGTACGGGAGCGGGCTACAACGCGCTATTAAGGCTACATAAGGCTATTGGCAACGGGCTACATAAGGCTATTGGCAGCGGTCTGGGAAGGGTAAAGTCCGAGAACTACACCATTTAATTTTGAACCACGGTTAAAATGACGCGGTCAACACCTGAGCTGGCGTGGTTCCAAATTACGTGGTGTTGTCCTCGGTTCTTTCCCTTTGGGATTGATCCCGGACCGTCACCAATAGCCCATTGTGTTGCTCCAGTGTGATGTCAATTAAAATACCTACCTACCTAACTGAGCTGGCACCCCACTCTCCAAACTTCCACACCATGTCAACGTGAGGACATTTGAGATCAGGACAGATTTAATTTGCAGCAGTCCTCGCGAACGCGACGATTTTTGGTTGGATCGAGTTTCGAATTCGAAATCCTCAGGTTGCTAATCCGCGACTTTAATAACTTTGAAAATTAAGATCTTGTATACAGATATATAAATATTAGGTAGATTTGTTTTTCTAAAAAGTATGTTTTTTCTTTATCGAAAATTAAAGAAATATATACTTGGTTAGAAAACTTAGAAATTATTTTATCCATATGGAAAAATCCTGAAGTATTACCTTTCATTCCACTTTTGATTGAAAAGAGAAAAATTATATAGATCCCGATTTTTGAATTGTTTTTCACTATTCGACATAAGTGGTATTTAGTAGTTCTTTTTATTAATTGAGCTCATTTACATTGCGAGTTCTTGATCTCAAGTATATGCTTACAAATAGTCCCAATTGATAATTTATACTTTGCTTTTACCAGCTTTAGTAATACATAAGCTAATTCGGTGTTAACCTTAGATTAAAGAATATTTTGAAAATAGTTCTAAACCCAATTCACACACTTTAACACACGAAATTGAAGTATTTAAGCCCCTTTTTCTACGCTTTCCGCAATATTGATGGGCAAAATATTTGGAATCATCATTATCCCAATTCCACGAATATTCAGGAAAATTGATCCACGCGCAGATAATTGTCTGTTCCTAGAATCATCTCCTAATCTTGCATTCAGGTGAGCATTTCGAAAGTGGGTCATCGTACTATGTGAGTAATTTTCTCATAATGCATTTACTCGCGACTTTTGTAATCATCAGTGAATTATGTCGCATTCCCGGAGGAACAATGTCGCAAGTGAAATTCATCGATTTGTTCAGAAGACTAAGACTGAGGATACCAGTCATGATCAATATTGATTGCAACATGTGAGAAACTTTGGTGGCAATAAGTGGGATTAATAATATATTTCCGTTAATTTTAAATGATGCCACTCATGCAGTGTATCTTGAATATTCACCTGCAATTTTGGGGTTGCGTCTTTTCTCCTAAAATTTAGACTAAAATATTCAACAAAAAGTGACTAACTAAAAATGTATTCTTTGCATTTATTTATGTTACTTCTAACGTATTTGTTGACATTATTACTCATGAGTGGTTTCGGCGAGATATCTCGTCCATCAAGATCGTACTTATTCTGCTAGTGACAATATATCTCGTCGTCAAGCTAGTAATTATTTTTTAATGATGACGATATCATGATCTGGTCAGTTTTCTTTTAATGACGAGATACCTCGTCCACCAAGATCTGTTAATAGTTTTGTTAATGATGAGATACCTCGTCGAGACAACCACCAGAAGGATTAAGTTATTTACATCATGAGAGAAACACAGAGAGAGAAAGAGAGAAAGAGAGAGAGAGAAAGAGAGAGAGAGAGAGAAACACAGAAAGGAAGAGAGAGAAACACAGAGAGAGAGAAACACAGAGAGGAAGAGAGAGAAACACAGAGAGAGAAACAGAGAGAGATAGAAGCAAAGAGAGAGAGAGAAACAGAGAGAGTGAGAAAGAGAGAGAAACACACCCAGAAACACAGAGAGAGAAAGAGAGAAAGAGAGAGAGAGAAACACAGAAAGGAAGAGAGAGAAACACAGAGAGAGAGAAACACAGAGAGGAAGAGAGAGAAATACAGAGAGAGAAACAGAGAGAGAGATAGAAGCAAAGAGAGAGAGAAACAGAGAGAGTGAGAAAGAGAGAGAAACACACCCAGAAATACAGAGAGAGAAAGAAAGAGAGATAAAAGAAGGATAAAGAGAGAGGAATAGAGAGAGAAAGAGAGAGAGAAAGAGAGGGAGAAAGAGAGAGGGAGAAACACATACAGAGAGAAACACAGAGAGAGAAAGAGAGAGAGAAACACAAACACACAGAAATACAGAGAGAGAAAGAGAGAGAGAAAGAAAGAGAGATAAAAAGAAGGATAAAGAGAGAGAGAGAGGAATAGAGAGAGAAAGAGAAAGAGAGAGAAAGAGAGGGAGAAACACACACAGAGAAACACAGAGAGAGAAAGAGAGAGAGAAAGAGAGAGAAAGAGAAACACAGAGAAAGAAAGAAATAGAGAGAAAGAGAGAGAGAAAAAGAGAGAGGTTCTAATAGTAGTTCGACCTCGTAATTCTTAACCTCTGTCAGATGACAAGGGGAACACATGAGCTAATGGACATATGAGAGTGAATTTCAGTGTAAAAACAACCCAGACGGCATGAAAAGATTTTACCTCTCCTATCAAATGCTCTTGCTGCATGGATGCATTATCTTAAACACTAATTTATCACGTTTTGCTTAGTTGGTATTGAACAATCAATTATCGTATATCCTTTTGGAGTTCATTCCTTGGAATTTGAAAGGGCTGAAATTTCATTCGTATAACAATCCAAGTGGCGTCACAATCGGAATA
This sequence comes from Meta bourneti, assembly GCA_933210815.1. NCBI lineage: Eukaryota > Metazoa > Arthropoda > Arachnida > Araneae > Tetragnathidae > Meta > Meta bourneti. Next base: position 96,573,089 of record OW119929.1, on the reverse strand, counting down.
GGTAGGCATTTTTAGTTAACGTCACACTGGAGCAACACAACGGGCTATTGGTGACGGTCCGAAATAAAACCCAAAGGGAAAGATCCGTGGACAACACCACGTAATTTTGAATCACTGTCAGATGACAAGAATACGTATAGGAAAAATATACCGTCGCACAATCACTGCCTATATTTAGCTACCTATATTTATCACCTATATTTAGCTTGACAGAAAATACCTCTCACACTGACCTTGCCGAGCCGCGGTAGCTCGATTGGATTAGCAACCAGAGGGTTGGGAGTTCGAATCCAACCAAAGACTGTCGTGTACAAAGGGGGCTGGTGCCCGTTAAATCCGTCGTGGCCTCAAATGTCCTCATGTTGGCGTGGTGTGGAAGTTTAGAGAGTGGGGTACCAACTCAAGTGTGACCTCTTCATCTGCCCGTGGTTCGAAATTATGTTGTGTTGTCCTCGGATCTTTTCATTGGGGATTGACCCCTGACCGTCACCAATAGCCCGTTGTGTTGCTCCAGTGTGACGCCAAGTGAATACCACTGGCCTTGTCTGCGAAGTACTAACAAAAAGGTAGCACTTCGTACCAACAATCTAGCCAACAAAACCGATTGTGATAATAACAAACAATTAACAATAGCAAATTTTATCTTTCTTTGAAAGCAGTGCTTAGATTCCATTTATTACCAAGACATTTAATAAGAGACTGGAATAATAAATACAAAGGATATAAGAAATTTCAACAATGTTTCCAGAAATTGCCTCAAATACAGTTCTTATAACTTTCTTTCCAAATGCAATCCATTTCCCTTTGTTTGGGATTGTATTAAAGCAGAATTACTTTAGTTGGACAATCCTTTTGTTGGATTCTATATATACGATAGGGAGATTTTACGTATGCGATTCATATAATCGGAAAAAGGGAGGTTTACAACCGTATAAGTTAAAGTTGAAGAAATTGAGGTAAACTTTCATCATTTCTATTGATTGAATGCAGTTGCATTGATTATCTTCAAGAGAAAATTTGATGCTTTCTGAACTATAGTAGAATTGAGTAGAGCTTTAATATACGCATACCTTGGTGGCAACGTTCTGGGTGCGTTTTTTGTAGCGAGTTACGGCAGATAAAGGCAACCCATTTTGTTAGGATTATTCCCGCTTTTATGGCAACATCGGCAAAGGAAAGTTTAAATTTTCATTTCGAATATTTTAGAATGTTTTATTTCCGTTATGTAGATGGGTATGATGACGAAGTCACACCTGAGCTGGCACCCCACTCTTCAAACTTCCACACCACGCGAACGTGAGGAGATTTGAGGCCACGATAGATTTAACATGCACCATCCCCCTTGTACACGACGGTCTTTGGTTGGATTTGAACACGCAACGGAAGTATTAAAACGTTCATTTTGATTTTACGATTTTTACTGAGTTTCTTTCTTGGCGACATAAAAAGTGCGCCAAAAACGCGCCAAGAGTAACTAAAGTATGCGTACATCAAAGTTGCACCTAGAATTTTTATGGGAAAGCGAAAATTGTAGGCACTAATTGTGAGACTCTTTCCCTTTAGCTAAATGCAGGGGGCGGTAGTGTTTATGCGGAGGAACGAGAATCCTGAACGTAATCAAGAAAGTGGCGTCACTTGGCTTGTTTTACGAGTACCCTTTCAGCCCTTCGCCAATAAAAATTCCGAATAGATGTTCATCATTTTACAAGTGAAACACACTAAGTCAAAATTTCCAAGATATGAGGTTTTTTAGGTTTGTAGACCAAAATGTGGATATATTTAGACTGGCGAAGTGCACGTGTTCACTAAGTAATTTTTTCCCTGCATAAAGGGTCGCGGTAGCCCGGTTGGAAGAGTAACGGATTAGCAATCGGAAGGTTGTGACTTCGAATCCAACCAAACACCACAGCGTAAAAAGGGGTTTGGTGCACGTTAAATCTGTCGTGGTCTCAAATATCCTCACGTTGACTTGGTGTGGAAGTTTGGAGAGTGGGGTGCAAACTCAGGTGTGACCTCGTCATCCGACCACGGTTCAAAATTACGTGGTGTTGTCCTCGGATCTTTCACCTCGGGTTTGATCCCGGACAGTCGCCAATAGCCCGTGTGTTGCTCCAGTGCGATGCTAATTAAAAATACCTACCTGTTGATGTAATGGGTCTTCTGTTTTTAAATTCACGTGATTATGAGAGGATTTTCTGTGTTCAAATAAAAAGTCTGCACAAAGGTTCTATTTTTGCTCTCCTATTGCCTCATTTCGGGATTGTGACCGGACTGTTCGTCAATAGCCCGCTTAGTTTCTCCAGCGCGACCTTGATTCAACTACCTACCTACTGCTCTTTCATGATACATATCTGGGTCACCGGAAAATGTATTTTACAGCCGTTTTCGCGTTAAATCTAATTTGCGTTGACAAATTAGCTATCATATATCAATTCGGAATTTATTTTTTGGAATTTTTATTGCCGAAGTGCTGAAATCGTATTAGAAAAACAAGTACGTAAAGTACTTGTACAAGTACGAAAAACTTGTACGTATTCGTTCGAACTTGTATGTACAAGTACGAAATGCGTACGAACTTATTCGTAAAACTTGTACGTACAAGTACGAAAAACTTGTAAAACTTGCGTTTTTAATGATGTACAAGTACCAAAACCTTGTACGTATTCCAACTTGTACGTCAGCCAACTGACGTCACGTTCGGAATACGTACAAGAGACGCGTAACGCCGCATCTCGAAGAAATCAGCATTCTATTCTGAGCTGAGAAGTTGAGAAACTCTCTACGAGATGGCGCTGCATACCTTTTCGTTAGAAGTACTGTGATTCCCGCTTCCGAATGCGTGTTGAAGATCATTATTGTAAATTCTGTTTTATTTTATATATTCTTTCTGAGTGGATATGATTCCCCTGTTACATGAAATTATATACTTTCGTTTATAAATCTTTATTAAAATGAGATTCAAAAACTGATACAGGGATCAATGAATAAGTGCTTAGCTATATTGAAACATTTTCAAAGTATACTTCTGGATTTTTCCGCTACTCTAATTCTTCGCATAAATTTAGTTTAAAGAAATAAAAAAGGCCATTAAAGTACTGGTACTTCTAAAAATTGATTTTAACGCAAGTTCTGAAAATCGGAAAATGAAAAGTACCATTTCTGAAAGGATTGTTATTCACTAATGGGAGAAACCCACTTGTTGAAACAAAGTGAAATTTTTGCGTTTTTAATGATGTAATAAGGAGACACCAATTATTTAAACGTGCATGTAATATCGCGAGAACTACAAATTATGCGATTAATTTTTAAAATAAACAGAAATGCATGGTTATTACAAAATTGTTATTTAAATAAAGATGAAACTTTTGTTATCTGTGCAGAAATTAAATTACAGCTATATAAATTTCCACTTCTAAATTCGGAGCAACTCAAATCACTAATTTGAAAATCAAGGGGTTCACACTTAATTAGCTCTCCTGATGCAAAAATATATCACTGCAACAAAACCAAACCAAAAAATAAAGGATTCAGGTTTAAAATTTGATTACATATCCTTTATAGTGATTTTAAAGTACTAGCATTTATATTAAATTGTACTTATTTTTAGTTTTTTCAGTCCTTTTTGAGATTTAGGATTAATTACTTTTGTGGGAAAAATAAAAGCTGCTCAAAATAAATGCATATAATTTTTGGACCGCATCATGTATTTTGGACCAGTTGGTCGTGTAATTTGAACTTGCTACTTGTTTTGATGCTCCTTAATAGCAATGGGGCTACAGTAGCCCGGTTGGTAGAGTAACGGATTAGCAACCAGAGGGTTGCGAGTTTGAATTCAACCAATAACCGTCGTGTATATAGGGGGCTGGTGCATGTTAAATCTATCATGGCTTCAAATGTCCTCACGTTGGTGTGGTGTGGAAGTTTTGAGAGTGGGGTGCCAGTTCAGGTACGACCTCGCCATCTGACCGTGATTCAAAATTACATGGTATTGTCCTTGATTCTTTTCCTTCGAGTTTGATCCCGGACTGTCGCTAATAGACCGTTGCGTTGCTCCAGTGCGATGTTGGTTAAATTACCTACCTACCTCAATATTTCATTATTCCCTTCCTTATATTTGACATTTATGGGAAAGTATTGATATTTGCCTGTCTTGTGTTTGGCAGAGCTTGGCCAAATATATCCCTTGGGCCATAAAATCCGTCCTCCGTTTCTAGAATCATGGCAAAGTGTTTTTCAAACTTTTCTCCCCAAACGGGAAACCCGGGAATGCACTGGACGAGGTGAACTTCCCGGAGATAATTTTCTGGCGAGCGAGTCGGGAATGGTGCTTAAAGGGAGGATTACGTGAAAAGCCCCGGTGGGGACTACTTATTCCGGGGCTAATCGCCTTAGTCGAACGGCCGGCCGGCCGCGGGGGCTTAATTTCATTAAGTTGTGTCAAAGGAGCTGATCAATGGCCGGACTGTCATACCGAAAGCTTTTTCGATAACGTAAGGGTTGAGAAAGCGAGGCCTTTTCCTCAGAATGCCAAACATTGGTGGGGTGCCAGACCAGTGCTGACCTCGTCATCTAACCATGGTTCAAAGGCGTGGTCATGGACGTGGTCTTTGGATCTTTCCCTTGGGGATTCCGGACCTTCGTCAATAGCTCGCTGTATTTGTTCAATGCGACGTCAATTAACTACCTACCTACCAGCCAATCATTTTGGGGGCACTGTAGGACAGTTGGAAGAGGAAGAGGTTCAACGTACACCATCCCTCACGTACACGATGGTTTTTGGTTGGATCGAGTTTCGAACTCAGCATTTAATCAGCTCAGGTGTGACCTCGTCATCTGACCGTGGTTCAAAATTATGTGGTTTTGTCCTCGGATCTTTCTCTTCGGGGGTCGATCGTGGATGGTCGCCAATAGCCCGTTGTGTTTCTCCAGTGCGACGTTAATTGAATACCTACCTACCGGCAATCAATCTAATCATCAAGTCTTTCAAACGGTCTACCGTGACTCCCTTGTTTGAAATGCAATAGTACAGTGGAACTTCGATTAACCGTCAGGATTTGGACCGTGACCGTGACGGTTAATCGAATAGACGGATAACAGAAAATCCTTAAACAACAACCCATGTATTTGCACTAAGTTTTTCACCACTGATGTCTAGTTTCGGAATGCCATGGCGACACTTAAACTTATAGAGCCATCCTATGCTTGCTTTAAAATTAGGATCTCCGTCAACTTTTTTGTTCATTTCAACTGAAAGTGGGATTCCTTGACTCCGTGCTTATATAAACCATTGATACTTAACAGTGTCCAGTTGGTAATATTTTGCTGATTTCATGGTTTTACGAGTCGTAGGATCTCCATCGATGTTTTACATTTTTGAAACATGATCTATTTTTTCAGCATCGCGTTTAATGTCACTCACTGTGGTTCTTCCAACACCGTAAACATACTGTACATAGAGTACAGTATGTATGTGTGTACGTACTAATAACTTTTAATATTTAATTAATTAACTTTTAATAAAACGGTTTACAGAAAATGACGGTTAATCGAAGTTTCACTGCATTGTGAATGGGACAAGAGCATACCACCTCATTCTTGGTTTTCATTGGTCTGCGAACTTCCCTGCCAAAATCCGAAGTGCTCTAGTGGTGGAACTAATCTACAGGGCTCCTTCAAACATTTCCAGCAGGTGGCAGCACGTACTTTAATCACATGCACGTTTGATATTCAGTGGAGGCACTTATCCCGCCCCACCTCACCCTTCGTGAATGTATGAATTTGAAGTACGAGAGGGATTTTTAGACAAACCAGATGGGCAGTGGAGATTTTACTTCCGCTAACCAAATGCAGTAGCATGATGCATACCGGGGTTATCTTAAAATGAAGTTTATCACCTTTTTGGCGACATTTTTCGTTCCATCGCATTGGCCTTGACCAATCAACTATCAATTCGGAATTCAATCTTAGGTAGGTATTTTTAATTAACGTCATACTGGAGCAACACAACGGGTTATTGGTGACGGTCTGGGATCAATCCCAAAGGGAAATTGCGAGGACAGTACCAGGTAATTTTGAACCACGGTCAGATGACGATGAAAAACATGAGGTGGCACCCCACTCTCCAAACTTCCACACCACGCCAACGTGAGGAGGTTTGAGGCCACGACTGATTTAACATGCATCAGCCCCCGTGAACACGACGGTCTTTGGTTGGAATGAGTTTCGATCTATCCTGTTGCTGAACCGTTGCTCTACCAACTGGGCTACCACGGCCCATCACCAATTAGATCTAGCTTGACAACAAAAGTTTCTCATATATGAATTTCAAAAATGTGAAAATGTACCAGAAAAGTAAAAATTATGTTAAAATATTTGGGAAATATAAATTTGGTCGCCGAGTGCAAAATTTTTTTGGTTATATTTTGCATCTGACATTTATACGCTGCTCGAACTCATTTTTCAATTGAAAATACGTCCAAAAGTGAAGCATAATTGCTGTTTATGTGAATATTTTAGGAAATCTTCATCAGAATGCTAGGTAACGCGGTATGCGGGTGTAAAAACTAAAGCAATGCAAAACAAGGATAATAATGACATTATCCAAAGAAAAGGTTCACAATACGAGTGTCAACTTTAGTGAATGATTAAAACAATGTGATGCTGAAGTTTCATACGGTGTGTGGGAAACTCTGGTAGCCACGCATGCTGCACAACGATTTCTCATACTTTCGATGAGGGTATGGATGAGTTGTGTGCTCAAAGAATTCCAAGCCTCACGGAGAGCAGTTTTCAAATACGGAACGGAGCTTGGTGGGTGGCGGAGGGCTGCAATATGTCTCCCGAGCATATCCCACACATGCTCTATAGAATTCAGATCAGGAGAGTTGGCAGGGCACTGCATACAGTGGATATTTTCACTTATGGCTTAGTGGGTATGCCAACTGTGCTAGCAACCTTCGAGTTGTAGGCGGCGCAGGTTCGATTCCTGTCTGGTGCATTCCTCCCTGAGTGTATTTCTCTCTTCTGTGTCAGTAAAACTTTCATTATGTGTGTGTCTATTCTATTACTAGACATTGTATGTCTTTTATGGCGCAGAAAGGCTAAATATGGCCTTTGCACCATAAAATCCCGAAACCAACCAATCAAATGTCCTCACGTAAGCGTGGCGTGGAAGTTTGGAGAGTGAGGTGACGAGTGAGGTGTCGACCTCCTCATCTGACCTTGGCTCAAAATTACGTGGTGTTATCCTCGAATCTTTCCCTTTTGGTTCGGACCGTCGCCAATAGCATGTTGTGTTGTTCCTGTGCGACGTTAATTAAATACCTGCCGAGATATCTCATCATCAAGACACTGCCGATTTTCATATAATGACGAAATGAAGATCTAGTCAGTTTTGTTCCAATGTCGAGGTACCTCCTCTATCAAGACCTGGCCAGTTTTGCAATGACAATTTACCTCGCCGAGACAACCACCAGGAGGATTAAAAGTTAACACTCAATCCAAACCCCAACAGATTGGAGCACTTATTACCAGCTACATTTATTCCTTTATCGTTTGCAGTGCCATGCTCGACACACAAAAACTCTCTCCGCACACCCCGAAAGGAATACAGAACCACGCACACCTCTCCATTGATCACGAGGTCCCAGTTTAGAGCGGAGCTTTCGGAATGACTAACAGCCCCAGAGACCCTTTGTTATCATAACTATAACTGCGACGCCCACATGATGAATAGTGAGTGGAGCCGTGTCACTGTGACCGCCGGTACTGACACAGAAAGTGGCGCGTTCGGGATATTCGTCACGCGACGGAAAAAGGTATTCGAAATATCGGTCCGGGGAGGTTTGGAGTGTTTTCGCTCTAACTATCGATCCCCTGACTGGTGAAGTGGTGCTTACTTTAGGTGCAAAATGGAATTGCTGCCATTTTGTTTTTAGATAATAGTTTATAAAATATGAATGCAGATAAACGGATGAAAACCTTAGTTAAAATTGATTGTAAGAATTGAAAAACCTTCAAAGCCATGACTAATCATGATTTGAATATTTCGTACGTGAATGAACCTCAATGGCCATTTCGGTGAGCAAGACGTTCACCACCATCAGGTTAGGTAGGTAGGTATTTGATTAACGTCGCACTGGAGCAACACAACGGGATATTGGAGACGGTCCGGGATCAATCCCAAAGGGAAGGATCCTTGTTATTCTGAACCACGGTCAGATGGCGTGTTCAACACTTGAGCTGGTACCCTACTTTCTAAACTTCCACACCACGCATTTGAGGCCTGGACAGAATTAACGGGCACCAGAAGCACGTACACAACGGTTTTTGGTTGAATCGAGTATCGAACTCGGTTGCTAATCCACTCCAGGGACACATCTTTATGTGTATACGGGATTCACGATTCCGATGTACCCTTTTACCATGTTGTTTACTAACTCTGGTAAACATGGGGGTCGAGACCTCAGGATACCCAAGCGATCTTCCTCTTTCTCCCCTCCATCCTTTCTTTTCACAATTACTTTACATTGTCTGTATTGTGTTTGGCGCTGCTTGGACAAGTATGGCCCTTGTGCCAGTAAACCCAAACCCACCAACCGTTTGATAATCCGGCACTCTTCCAACCGGACTACAATGGCCCTTTTCCCACCTAAAGAATGAAGATGCATATTGTTAAAAACAAATAATCTGCAACTCGCATACTGAGAGAACTTATTAAGTTCGTAAAATATCCAACCACCTGCACATTTGTGATAAAGTCTCACGCGACATTGATATTGATATTTTAAGAGCCATAAAAAAGCATGTTGCGGAAGTATCATGTCGAAACATATTCGGACCCATTGAAATATATGTGTGCCCGCATCTATACACATTTCGATGATATATATATACGTATTTGAAGGAACCAATATTTCCAGGATTTGCTACGTCTGAAAAACACAACTCTCCACTCGAAATAAAACGGAAGAGTTTCCCACTAAAAAATCAGTCAGGAAATGCAGACTTCGTTGTTGAAATAATGGAATCTGGGTGGATTTCAACAGAGACTCGCAGATAGTACCCGCCACAGGAGATTTCCCTTCTCAGCGTGGAGAAATCTCTCATGACTATTCTTATTTCACAACGGGGTGGAGAACATGGTGCAAAGTGTTTCATACCGCATCTTGATGTGTTTTTGCTTGTGTTGGGTTTACATTTTACCAATTCAGTTTATGGAGCTACAGGGTATTTTTTTTTATGTACGGGCACCATTTCGTTTTGTTGGAGAGTGAAGTGCCAGCAATAGCCCGTTGTGTTGCTCCAATGCGCCGTTAATTCAACTGCCTACCTACCATTTTGTTTTGGTCCTTTAATTCTTCTTTGGTCCTTTAATCCTCCGAGTGGTTTCGACGAGATATTACGTCCATCGAGATCTGACTAATTTTGCTAATGACGAGATATCTCGTCATCAAGATATTGCCGTTTTAGTCTATGATTTAGAAGGCCCGGCTGGAAGAGCAACGGATTAGCAACTGGAGGGTTGCGAGTTCATATCCAAACAAAGACCGTCGTGTACAAAGAGGGCTTAAATCTGTCGTGGCTTCAAATGTTCTTGCGTTGGCGTGATATGGAAGTTTGGAGAGTGGGGTGCCAGCTCGAGTGTGACCTCGTCATCTGAGCTGGCAAAATTACGTGGTGTTGTCCTCGGATCTTTTTCTTTGGATTTGATCCCGTACCGTCACCAATAACCCGTTGTGTTGCTTCAGTGTGACGTTAATTAAAATAACTACCTACCTTATAATACAGACATCAAGATCTGGTCAGTTTTCTTCTAATGACGATACGTCTTGTCCGTCAAGATCTGGTCAGTTTTCTTCTAATGACGATATATCTTGTCCATGAAGATCTGGTCAGTTTTCTTCTAATGACGATATTTCTTGTTCATCAAGATCTGGTCAGTTTTCTTCTAATGACGATAGATCTTGTTCATCAAGATCTGGTCAGTTTTCTCCTAATGACGATATATCTTGTTCATCAAGATCTGGTCAGTTTTCTCCTAATGACGATATATCTTGTTCATCAAGATCTGGTCAGTTTTCTTCTAATGACGATATATCTTGTTCATCAAGATCTGGTCAGTTTTCTTCTAATGACGATAGATCTTGTTCATCAAGATCTGGTCAGTTTTCTTCTAATGACGATATATCTTGTTCATCAAGATCTGGTCAGTTTTCTTCTAATGACGATATATCTTGTTCATCAAGATCTGGTCAGTTTTCTTCTAATGACGATATATCTTGTTCATCAAGATCTGGTCAGTTTTTTTCTAATGACGATATATCTTGTTCATCAAGATCTGGTCAGTTTTCTTCTAATGACGATAGATCTTGTTCATCAAGATCTGGTCAGTTTTCTTCTAATGACGATATATCTTGTTCATCAAGATCTGGTCAGTTTTCTTCTAATGACGATAGATCTTGTTCATCAAGATCTGGTCAGTTTTCTTCTAATGACGAGATACCTAGGTAAGACAATCATCAGGAGGGTTAAATCAAACAATTTTTATGAATTTGTTCATATTGTTCACTCAATTAACCCTCTCCAAAGGTTTCGAGGAGATATCTTGTCCATCAATATCTGACCAATATTGTTTATGACGAGATATCTCGTTCACCAAGATCTCACTAATTTTGTTAGTGACGAGATATCTCGTCATCAAGTTATTGACTATTTTTTAATAACGACGAGATCAAGATCTGGAGAGTTTTCTGTTTATGACGAGATATTTCGTCCTTTTAAATCTGTCCAGTTTTGTCGAATGACGAGATATTTTGTCCTTTAAAATCTGTACAATTTTGTCGAATGACGAGATATTTCGTCGAGACGACCACGAGGAGGGTTAATGACAGTTTATGGAATTTGACATCGGTCAAACAGCTGTCTCTGGTCACGCTGCAAATATGGGCTTTTTCGACCAAGTGATTTGTTCAATTTCTTCATTTCGACATTTGATACTCGAACAAACAGCCGTGTTTGGGGGTCAGAAAATTCAAGGTTAATTTCTGAATGACCTATCTCTTCAACTCCGTAGAGCAAGCGTTATGTTTGCAATTTGGAGTGGTATGGGGTACGATGCAATTGATTTAACATCACACTGGAGCAACACAACGAGCTATTAGGGTCGGACCGGGATCAATTCCAATGAAAAATATCCGAGGACAACATCTCGTAATTTTAAACCGCGGTCAGCAGACGAGGTCACATCTGAGTTGGCACCCCACTCTCCAACCTACGACACCCGGTCATTTCAATTTGGAGCGAAGACATTATTAGACTATTTTTATCGAGGATGTTAATGGAAAATGGATTACTGCCAATTTGAACGATATTGTGCACGTCAAAATCGGGTGATGTCGAATGGTTGTTGTACACCAGGGGTGTCAAACTGGCTGCCCGCGGGCCGCATGTGGCCCCCGAGGTAATTTTTTGTGGCCCACGATGCTCTGAAATAAAATGAAAACAGGACAATATGTTATGAAGAAAATAGCACTTAGGGGAGATCGAGACAATACCGTACACACAATTTTGTAATGTTAAAAATGTCTGAGCAACTTTTTTTTGCTTACAGATCAAGATTAACTGATAAACATCTATCTGCCATAATGACGATTGTCTGTTCTCAGTCTTTGAATCCAGATATTGGAAAACTAGTTGGAGGAAAGCGCTGGCAAGTTTCCGGTAAAAAAAAATTTAATTTTAGTTTTATAAATACATTAAATTAAATAAACGTTTAAATAAAAACAATTATATCTATCAATATTATAAATTATTACCCTAAATTCACTTAATTACATAATGTGTTTTAATTATCCTATCCATATTTCTGAATCCTCACTTCAAAATATAATTTTAATAAAATTTGTAACCAGTTGCATTAAGTGGCCCGTGTTTTAATTGAGTTTGACAATTGATTTTGTTGTACACCAAAAAAATATAATTTTTTTATAAATTTAAAAAAAAATTATTATTTATATTTTATTTTTTATAAAAAAATATAATTTTTTTGGTGTGCCTCAAAATTTTAATGATCAGTTTATGTGTGCCATAAGAAAGAAGAGATTGGAAATCCTTATTTTAAAATATTCCTATGGAATTTCGAAGTGATTAGTATATTTTTTGTTCGTGTTGAGCTCTTTCTCAAACCTTTAAGATCATATCTATTGAAACCAGAAAATAAAATTCACGAAGATAAAAGTTCTGATATTACTAACTCTTACCGACTCTACAATTTTTTTGTAAATTTTATCGACGGTTTTAGTTTTTAATGGAAGACCTGTGTTTACATTGGTTTCGGTTTCTTTCGTTGGTTATTTAATATTTACGTTCTTAATATTCAGGAAGTATAAAAAGGGTCAGATACAGTTGTTGGACAGAAATCGTGAATATGCAAACATATTTTCACAAATGACGCTCAAATTTCAACTTGTTGGATTACTGATAAATTGTCCTAAGCAAAGAAAGAGAAGGATAAAGAGATGCAAGAGGGAGAATATTATGATGCAGAAGTGTGTTGTTTCTAATGCTGCTTGTAAAAAATTAGCACATGGATATTTTTAGGGCATGTTGTGACTAATATTACATTAATTTATTCGTAGGAACTTGAAACGTTTTTTTTGTTCCAATTAATTTTCAGTGCATATACACAACTCAAACTCTAAAAGCTTTTTTAAATATGTATGAACACTTTTTTTAAAAAGTTCATTGTTTTCGTCGTATGTATATGTTTTTTAAATGCGAGAAGAAAATATATTAAAAAAAGGAAAACTAGCGTCTTTTTTGCACAATTTTAGGTAATGTATGTACCCCTTTTCCTTTTTTTATTGTAAAATTAATTAAGTTATCCAAAATTCAATATTTGCAGATTTGATGGTTCGTGATGTTTACAGATATTAAAAATTTCAATTAAAAAATATTAAACATTTCAATTAAAATTCAATCATTAAGAACAAAAATAAAATCTTATTCTGAAAATCACAAAACAATATTTTATTCAACCACTTATTCACGTGATTTCTGCAAATATTCAAATAAAGTTTTAGATTAAATAGAATCAAAGTAGTTTTCCAACAACCTTAAAAAGTCGTGTGAACCAATTGGTTTCAAGGCTAAGTTTTTTTGTAAATGTTGTTTCTCCGTCAATGTTAAATTGTAGCTGTAAAACAAACTTTCTGGTTGGAGGATTTTATTCAACAATTAAGTTTTTATTCCAAATTCAATACAGTAATACCCCGACTTACGCGAACTCGGAGTTACGCGGTTCTTGATTTTTTCGTTTGGCAACACTGCCGCCCGCTATCTTCAGTGTTTCTCTTGCTGTGATACGCATTGGAACCGTTTCGCGCGAACTCTACATGTACGATTACGATTCTACGATCGACGAAAGTTAAGATTGTTTTGTTATACGTTTTCTAAACCCTTAAAAAACTATGTCGTCCAAACGAAGTCAATCTGATTCTCCTGAAATGTGAAAGCTGTGTTTTTGCCTCCGACACAACCAGCTTGCTTCAACCGATGGACCAGGGAGTCATCAAAACCTTCAAGGCTTCCTACACGAGGCGTTCGTTTGCACATCTGAATGAAGCTATGAGGCAAAACGTGAGATATCTTTTAAAGACTTTTGGAAACAATTCAATGTTTTAGATGCCGTAAGAATCACTGGAAAATCTTGGGATGAAATTTCCAAAAAACATTGAGTGGTGCCTGGAAGAAACTTTGTCCATTTTTTTTTCAAAAACGAGACGGAAACTGATCATGTCACTTATGTGATAAAAGAAGTTGTTAATGCCTATTGGAAGCTTGACAAGGAGGTCTCAGCTAAATTGAAAAGGGCTTAGCAATTTTAGAAAATATAGACTCCAACGGAACGCGTTATAGCTACAAAGCTAGGAATAAAAAAATTATTAGCTTGCTACGAAGAAATTCTGCTTGAAAAAAGACGTGTCGTCAGACGAATTTGTTAGATTTTATGAAGCCATCGACATACTTTTTTTACGTAACTCATTTATTTTTTCAATATTTTGTATTAATATGTATAAAGAACTGCAATTTTATTAAATATTTTTCTTCTAAACTAGTGTTTTTGTTAGTCCTTGGTCCCAATTGAACACAATTTATATGTATTTATATGCAAAGTTGTACCCCGACTTACGCGAATTCGACTTAAGCGATTTTCGTCGAACCCACCTATCGCGCTTAGTGTTTAATACAGTGACCGTTTGAGAATGTTTAAAAATATAGTTTGCAGATGTGTGGATATGTGAATAGATTTCAAAAAAGTATTAGGCATTTCAATTAAAAAACAATTATTAAAAACAAAATCTTACTCTGGAAAACTCAAAACGATATTTTATTCAACCACTCATTCACATGATACACTACAAATATTAAAATAAATTTTTGGATTCGTAGAAGCCAAGTATTTTCCAAAATCCAAGTAATATGGACCAATTTGTTTCATGACCAAGTTTTCCCTGTAAATGTTGTTTCTCCGTGAATGTTCGTTTGTAGCTGTAAAACAAACCTTTGGTCGGAGTTGGAAACATCTGTAGCGCCGCTTTCACTATCCCTTAACCTAGGGGAAAATGAGGGGCCTCAGATATATTTAAATGACAAATTTAAATATTGATATTGTCGGTGTGTAATGCTGTAAACCTCCTCGTTGTGCACCCTGGATTATGCTAAATCTACCACAGTTCTTGTACTACATACAGAGTGAGTCTAAATTGTTTTTACAAAATAAGAGGGGTGATAGTACTCATCCAGACGAGCAATAATTACCATGGAACATAGGATCGCATTCCACTCTGAGAGGCAGAAAAGAGTAAAGTCGAAACGCGTCGAGCATGAACAAGTCATCGCCTCTGACGTCGTTTTGTACCTGCCTACTTAGCATATCTCCTAAGCAAGATGCCCTGGTCGGTAGCGCACTGGCGGACGCGTGGCTTGGCCTCCTCGCTCACCGGAACTCAACCCACTGGACTTTTTCTTCTGGGGGCACATGAAATCTTGAGTGTACCAGACGCCTGTGGACTCGGCTGAAGATCTCGTAGCGAGAATCGGTGTTGCCGCAGACAAAATAAACACAACACCAGGAATCTTCGAGAGCCAGTCATTCCTTCGCCGGTGTGAACTGCGCAACGACACGCCACTTTGAGCACTTGCTGTGAGTTTTTCTCTGATCAATAAATCAGATTGTGCAACTTTTGGTATCGTTCATTCGCTTTCCCAACACTGTTCATGTTGCAATTCTAATTTTACTCTTTTCTGCCTCCCAGAGTGGAATGCGACCCTATGTTCCATGGTAATTATTGCTCGTCTGGATGGGTACAATCACTCCTCTTATTTTGTAGAAACAATTTAGATTCACCCTGTATATGTAAAAGAAGGCAACCTAAAGGGGCTCAACATTTCGACACGAGCTCGCACTTAAGTATTTTAGTAATAGAGTACAGAAGTATCTTGAAGCCATATGACGAATGATGTAAAATCAAGTGCCTGTAATTTGCTTCATTCATATTGATAGTGTCGATACAATACATCGATGCATTTAACCCTCCAAGATATCTCGTCTATCAAGATGTGACCAATTTTGCAAGTGACGAGATATCTTGTCATCAAGGCATAGCCGATCTTTTTAAACGACAAGATCGATAGTGAAATCGAGTTTTCTTCTAATGACTAGATATTTCATCCATCATGACATGATCAGTTTTGCTAATGACTAGATATTTCATCCATCATGACATGATCAGTTTTGCTAATGACTAGATATTTCATTCATCTAGAAAAGATCAGTTTTGCTAATGACTAGATATTTCATCCATCATGACATGATCAGTTTTGCTAATGACGAGATACCTCGTCGAGACAACCACCAGGTGGGGTAACTACAATACGAACACCCATCCACCCGAAGATCGAACCCCGGACCTGTGTGGCAGCGCGAAGCGCTACCACTAGACAACAGGGCCTTAAATTATCAGGTATCAAAAGAGAAATTGAACTATGATACCGCTGATACATTTATATGTTAATGGACCACCAATCGTTGTATATTAAAAAATCTAAATTAAGAAATTAATACATTACATTGCCACTGTGGTCTTGATGAAATACTACAAGAAAATAAATATGTACCTTTCGCAAGGAACAAAAGTGCTGAAAGACAGTTCAATTTCGTCCAACGAAGAGTACTTCATGGTACAGTTGGATTACACTTCTGTACACACCATTGTATTGTTTATGTAGTGGTGGCGGTTCACTGTCACCATAGATAGGTAGGTATTTTAATTAACGTCACACTGGAGCAACACAATGGGCTATTGGTGACGGTCTAGGATCAGTCCCAAAGGGAAAGTTCCGAGGAGAACACCACGTAATTTTGAACCACGATCAGATGACGATACCCCACTCTCCAAACTTCCATACCACGCCAACGTGAGGACATTTGAGGCCACGACGGATTTAACTTGCACCAGCTCCCTTTGTACACGACGATCTTTGGTTGGATTCGATCTCGCAACCCTCCTGTTGCTAATCCGTTACTATTACCGTGGTTTCTGTCACCATAGTGTGACAAGTTAAGAAGCAACAAACAATGCGAAATGGAACGATTTACAGTATATTCAATATAAGGAATTAGGAGGGGTCAAGTAGCACAGCGATTGCATATGGGATGAGTGGACTTGCTAACATTGGCCAGAGCATGAGGTATAAAGTTGGATTTTAATGGGGGTGGAGGGAGAAACCGAAGACAATCACGAGGAACCTCTCGGGTGATCAGGAGAGATCTGAAAAATGCTGAGAGTGGTTGACTGGAAAAGAACGAGCTCCTCGACTAACCAAAGTGATCCCTGGCCCCGTAGCATCGTCCTCATCTCAGCGTGCCCTGCATTCAAGACACACCAGCGCAAAATGCCCAAGACCAGTCGGTGAGAACCACTCTCTTGAACTTCTCATCTACACATATTTGACCCCTCACCAAACCTGTCTATAACCTAGATGCTTCCTCCACACCAATACTACATATTGCATGAATTATTCTCGAACGTAATGCTTTTCTGATCAACGTGGAACTCAAATCATATTTGCATGCGGCATATTTATTCGATGTAATGACAGTCTTCTGTACATATATGTATAACTGCAAATGATTAAATAAATTGATATCTAAATTTACAACTCATTGCACGTCTCACATAATATTCACCACAATACTCCAACTCCGGAATTTACAGTAACTGAGTTTGACAGTTGTTACCAGTAGTGGACTGATTGCCAATTGCGGGACAATGTGCGAACTTTATTAAGATCATGGGGGTATTTCCGTATGTGTGGTCATTCAATAGCAATACAATGATTGCAACCGTGGACTGTCCTGTGTTGTATTGAGCAATAGCATGTGAGAGTAGTCGGCAATTTGTTGAAATCAGGGAAAACGGAAACAAATAGCGAGGTATGTATTAGGTTTTTTTAATTAACGTGCACTGGAGCAACACAACGGACTATTGGCGACGGTTCGGGATCAAACCAGAAGGAAAAGATCCGATGACCGCATCTCGTAATTTTGAATCACGGTCAGATGACGAGGTCACACCTGAGCAGGCACCCCACTCTCCAAACTTCCACACCACGCCAATTGGGTGGACTTTTAAGGCCAAGACAAATTTAACGTACACCAGCCCCCTTTGTACACGACGGTCTTTGGACTGGATTCGAACTCGCAACCCTCCGGTTGCTAGTCCGTTACTCTTTCATGGCCTGAAATGTCCTCACGTTGGCATGGTGTGGATGTTTGGAAAGTGGGGTGGCAGAGTCAGGTATGACCTCGTCATACGACCGTGATTCAAAATTACGTGGTGTTCTCCCCGGATCTTTCCCTCCGTGTTTGATCCCAGACCGTCACCAATAGCCCGTTGTGTTGCTCCAGTGTGACGTTAATTAAAATACCTATCTACTCGACGAGAATAACAGCTCAACAACCGAACTCATTGTTAGCTATTTCACAAATAGCTTGTTAGCTATTTGTGAAATAGCTAACAAGCAATTCGGATCTATATCAATAAAAATTAGATCAAGGAGTGTACGACACCCAACCTACTCTCTCTCTCTTATGCGGTTTTTATTCAATCATTGTACTTTTAAATATTATTTGGAGATTATGTTAACCCTTGCTTTCGGATTTCCTTTAATTAAAGCACGGTATTTTTTATTTCACTTATGTTTTTAAGCAATTGAAGATTTCGTGCGTCTGATCCTCGGTTCAACAATTACGGTTCGGGTTCAAATCCCGATCAAGGCATAAATGCTCATAGTGTTTTGGAATCAGCTCACGTTGGTTACTTCGGTAATGGTAATTAATTAATATCACACTGGAGCAACACAACGGGCTATATCTTGTCATTAACAAAACCATTAGCAGATCTTGATGGACGAGATATCTCGTCATTAGATGAAAACTGACCAGATCTTGATCTCGTCATCATAAAAAAGTTGGCAATATCTTGATGACTAGGTAGGTAGGTATTTTAATTAACGTCACACGGGAGCAACACAACGGGCTATTGGCGATGGTCCGGGATCAAAAGCGAAAGGAAAGATTCGAGGACAACACCACGTAATTTCTAACCAGGTCAGATGACGAGGTCACCATCTGAGCTGACACCCCACTCCCCAAACTTCCACACCCCGCAGATTACGTGGTGTTATCCTCTTGAGTCACTACTACTAGTTGGGGCGCAGCCCCCTCTATCCCGACATTTGCCATTATAGATTGTCAGGAGCGGCCCCAGAAGCAACTGCTAGTGGTCTCTCAGAGCAAGGACGAAACTCGCAAGTCAATAGGTCTTAAAGACAGTCGGCGGCGTTCCTCTACATGGGCAGAGGAGTATTATTGCATCTCTTATCTACTTATAAACGGAGGGTAAAATGTCACTGCTTATGGAACAGCAACACAATCAGAGAATTAACCACTTAAAGCACGAGTTTTTTTCGGAAAAACTGGTAAAAAATGATCGAGTTTTTTTTTTTTAAGAAAATGAATATATATATATAGGTATAGTGTAAGTTATTTTTTGCGATTTCAGTTGCGGGGGGTGGGGTAAAAGTTATAAAAAAATTATTATACAAAGTGTAAACGATTTGATTACATGTTTATTTTGAATTTCAAAATATTAATAATAATAAAATATTAACTTCAGATTCACTTCCATCACTCAAGAGATCATCACGTTCATCGCTAAAACTTTCTCATAAATTGGCATATTCAAAATCGTCACAGTCGCTCATTATCAGATAACTTTTTCTAAACAAGTTACAAAAACACTTAGTAAAAATTAATTTATAGTTAACTGTTTACTTTTATGATATTTAACGTAATAGAAATGGATATATTACCTTTTTAGACACCTAACAACTGCTTTATAACAAAGAATTCCTAACAAACTTATAGCTAATCATCAAAATGCACCACTTGGTTTACACAAGAAAAATGGTGCATAGTGGTGCCATCTACGGTAAATAAGTTTAATATCCATCTATAAATAAGTGGTAAATCATCTATGATAAATAACTTTATGGCCATCTCTGGTATAAGTTTAATCTAACCTATCTATTTTTACTAGAACGAAAGAGCGCCCGTGTGAGACACGGGCAGGTGCAAATTTGCCGGTAACTTTCGCCCGTGTCAAACACGGGTAAATGCGTTAAGTGGTTAAAGCATTTTTTAAAAATTGGTATTTTAATTTTATTTTCCCTTCCTACCCTTGAAGTTTAGGGACACCCTGTATGCTTACCAGAAAAAATAATTCGAAAAAGAGAATTAAATAAGGGCTGAGAAGAATTAAACAAAAGATCCATCCGATGTTTTCGTGCTAAAGCACTCAGAGAGAAAACCCATCCAGGAGCATTCGCCCTTCCTAATCCGAGTCCCGCGATTGATGACGTCATCACCTGGACGACGCGTCCCCACTTAACGACGCCATTACCCGGGCAGCGCGAGGGGCATTTCGTGTCAACACGCCGCAGAGTAGGCCATACTACTCTCGCAGGACTCCTATAAACAGGGCGAATGTTGCGACATAAAAACGTCCTATGACACGACGCAGCTGGCTGGATGCAGTGGCCGGCCATCAAAGCCAACAGGGCGGAATGACGTCGCGCCCTCTCTGAGCCCCGGCGCAGTTAGGGCGCATTCTGGGATTTTAAGTCTGGAGATGGAGTCTGTTGTTTCTGGAGTTATTTATTCATTGGAGCAAGCATTGTGCACTGAAGTGAAGGGGGTTTTGCTTTCATGGGACTTGATTGAAGCCGTCGTTGGTAGTTATCTACAGTTTAAATAACGTCGTGAGATAAATTTAACCCTCCACGAGATATCTCGTTCATCAAGATCTGACCAATTTTGCCAATGAAGAAATATCTCGTCAAGATAGTGTCGATTTTTTGATGCTATCGAGATCAAGATCTGGTCAGTTCTCTTCTAATGACGTTATATCTTTTCGAAACAACCTTCAGGAGGGTTAATGTATTGGACCAAAACGTTTGGTTTACATTTTACCAATCCATTTTATGAAGCTACAGGGTGTTTCTTATGTAAAAGGGCACCATCTTTGTGTTGCTCCTTTAATCCTCCTTTAGTCCTTTAATGCCTTTTAATCCTTTAAGTGGTTTCGACGAGATATTTCGTCCATCAAGATCTGACCAATTTTGGTAATAACGGAATATATCGTCATCAAGATAATGCCAGTTTTTTGATGTGTGTGATGCCAAGATCAAGATCTGGTCAGTTTTTCTAATGACAAGACATCGCGTCTATCAAGACGTGCTAATGGTTTAGCTAATGACCAGATACCGCGTCATGACAACCATCGGGAGGGTTAAGAAGCGGTGAATGGATTCAGGCATGGAAACAGATTTGAAACAAATAACTAATTAAATTAAATTAAATTTACAGTATTTTCATAGTTTAAACAACTTGTGTTGACATTGATGATGTTGGCCGGAAGAAACCATTTGATTCTCGAGGGAAGTTGCTGAGGGTGTCCTTGGACGATCTTCCGGGTGGGGAGGAAAAATGAACGATGGGGGTGAGAAAGGGGACTCGAGTGGTGGAACCGACCAGGCAGGACGTAGAGAGGGTCTTTCCACGTCATACTCCAAATGGCTTGGAACGGGTTAAATATAAATATGCAAATAGCATGTATGATACCATTAAAGATAGATAAATATATGAACAAGCACCACGAATAAGCGCCATTTATAGTAGCCTACAGATGGAAAGCAAAGAACGCGTATGTGACACAACTTTCAAAACAGAATTGGTAGGTAGGTAGTTAATTAACGTCGCACTGGAACAACACAACAGGCTGTAGGTGGTATCTTGTCATTAACAAAACTATTAGCAGATCTTGATGGACGAGATATCTCGTCATTAGATGAAAACTGACCAGATCTTGATCTCGTCATCATAAAAAAGTTGGCAATATCTTGGTGACAAGGTAGGTAGGTATTTTAATTAACGTCACACTGGAGCAACACAACGGGATATTTGTGACGGTCCGGGATCAATCAAGAGAGAGAGAAAGAGAGAGAAAGAGAGAGAGAAAGAGAGAGAAAGAGAGAGAAAGAGAGAGAAAGAGAGAGAGAGAAAGAGAGAGAAAGAGAGAGAAAGAGAGTGAAACACACACACAGAGAAACACAGAGAGAGAGGAACGCACATAGAGAGAGAGGAACACACACAGAGAGAGAAAGAGAGAGAGGAACGCACAGAGAGAGAGAGCGAAAAAGAGCGAGAGAGGAACACACACAGAGAGAGAAAGAGAGAGAGGAACGCACAGAGAGAGAGCGAAAAAGAGCGAGGGAGGAACACACACACAGAGAGAGGAGCAGAGAGAGAGAAAGAGAGAGGTTCTGATAGTAGTCCGACCACGTAATTTTGAATCACGGTCAGATGACGAGGCAACACCTGAGCTGTCACCCGAGTCTCTTACTACTATTCTAACGTGAGGACATTTGAGGCCACGGCAGATTTTACGTGCACCAGCCATCTCCTGGATCAATCCAATCGCTATTCCATCTTGAAAACTAAAAATAGCTCAAAACTGCTGTCTCCCTCAATTTAAACGCGGTTTAAAGTAGCGTTGAAAGCTCCAACTTACTGTGAGAGTCAGAAATCGATGATGACATAGTGCGATTGTAAACACATTTGTAAGGGAGTGATTAGTCAGCATGCTTAATTGAGCTTTTCCTTTGGCTAACTTAGATGTATGTAGTGTTTAGGAATGAACAGTTTTCTATTGATGGTTTCGTTGATCGACAAATTGCATGTTTCCCTGATCTACATTCTTGTGTTGGAAAGGTCACATCGCTTTTGTATCTTCTGTAATAAAGTCGAGATTAATTAGCTCATTCTTTTAAGTGTAACTGCTTTTTTTTTTACAATTTATTGATCATTCATTTGAGAGGCCGTGGTAGCCCGGTATTTTAATTAACGTCGCACAAAAGTAAATTTATTTAAAGTCGCATTAAAAATTTAATTAAAGTCTCATTAAAGTAAAGGTAGGTAGGTATTTTAATTAAAGTTGCACAGGAGCAACACAACGGGCTATTGGCGACGGTCCGGGAGCAAACCCGAAGCGAAAGATCCGAGGACAACACCACGTAATTTTGAACCACGGTCCGATGACGCCCGGGTGGAAGCAACCGGAGGGTTCGGAGTTCGAATCCTACCAAAGACAGTCGTGTACAAAGGGGGCTGATGCACGTAAAATCCGTCGTGACCTCAAATGTCCTCACGTTGGCGTGGTGTGGAAGTTTGGAGAGTGGGGCGCCAGCTCACGTGTGACGTCATCTGACCGTGGTTCAAAATTACGTGGTGTTGTCCTCGGATCTTTCCCTTCGGGATTCTGATCCAAGACTGTCGCCAATAGACCGTCGCTCCAGTGCGACGTAAATTAGGTACCCATCCATTCATTTGAGACCGATACAATGAATCTGAATACGTGAAAATTTTAATTACGTCAGGATACCTCGCATTTATTTGCTCAGATGTGAACTATTCATCAAAGTTACGAAGTATCGGATTTCCCTTCGGGATTGATCAAGGATCGTCGCCAATAGATAGTTGTGTTGCTTCAGTGCGATTATAATTGGACTACCTACTTTGAACTTAGTCAAAGACGTCTTCAGACTTCAATTCAAATACGATAATTTGAGGTCGGCAGTCGAATTTTCTACCTACACTGGGATTATTCCTTTCGATCGCTCGGTTTGAAGATCTCCATATGAAGGTCACACGATATTGGAAGAAAGCAAGAATTCTAATAGAGGACAAATTGACGAAAGTGACGAAACGAACTATTTTGCGATTCGATAGCCATTCGGCTCTAGCTATCCCAAGCCCACGTGACATACTTCTGAGATCTAAGACAGCAACCACATGCTCGATGCCGCGGTAGGCCAGTTGGAAGAGCAACGGTTTAGCAACCAGAGATTTGCGAGTTCGAAACTAGGTCCAGCCAAAGACCATCGTGTACTGGTGCATGTTAAATCTGTCGGGCCTCACATGTCCTCATGTTGGCGTGGAAGTTTGGAGAGTGGGGTGCCAGCTCAGGTATTCTTCTCGTCATCTGACCGTGGTTCAAAATTACCAGGCGTTTTCCTTGGCCTTTGTTCCTTCGGGACTAATCCCAGACCGTAATTAAGAGCCCGTTGTGTTGCTCCAGTGTGATATGAATTAACTACCTACCACACACATGCTCTGCCTATTTCATTGGAAAGGTGGTTGTGCTTGCGATCTGCAAAAACCTATTCCAAGCAGTCACCAGTTCTAAACAAAAGGGACAGTTTAATTTTCATTCTTGAATCTTCATTTCCCTTAAAGTAATGGGGCAGTTTTGTGTAGACGAGATATCTCGTCTTTAGTAAAACCGTCCAGATTTTGATGGATGAGATCTCATCATTAGCAAATTTGACCAGATCTTGGACAAGATATCTCGTCGAAACCACTTGAAATGTTAAAAAGTAGTTTTCTTTGAACAAAGAAGTATTTTAGTTTTAGGTACAATTTTAGTCCTTGTGACAGAAATATTTTCCAGTAGTTTGCGCGTTACGGGAATACTTTTATGGTCTCCATTTTTAGGTTGTAAAACTTAAGAGTCAATTCTTCCTTTGAAGTCATCCCCCGAAAAGGTTTTACTGCCCAGGGAAGAAAGAAGGGCCAAAGCATTAAAAATAATTTCTCATTAACTGGAGTACGCAAAAATCGGGACGCCATCTTCTTTCTTTGTTCTAAAGACCCATTACAAAGTTCGGCTTTTTGCTAAGTATATTATCCATGTTCGATAACTAATTGCGATCAAAAATCCTAGTAACAGTTGTCTTCTCACAAACAAACATGAACCCTCCAAGTAGTTTCGACGAGATATCTCGTCCATCAATATCTGACCAATTTTGTTAATGACGAGATGCCTTGTCCAGACCACCACCACGAGGTTTAAATTGAGGTTGGTAGGTAGGTTGGTATTTTAATTAACGTCGCACTGGAGCAACCCAACGGATTATTGGCGACGGTTCGGGATCAAACACGAAGGAAAAGATCCGAGGACGTAATTTGAGGACCACGTAATTTTGAACCACGGTCAGATGACGAGGCCACACCTGAGCTGGCACCCCATTCTCCAAACTTCCACACCACGCCAACGTGAGGTCTTTTGAGCCCACCACCGATATAACGTGCAGCAGCCCCCTTTGTTCCCGACGGTCTTTGGTTGGATTCAAACTCGCAACCCTCCTATTGCTAGTCCGTCACTCTTGAGATACTCAAATTGAGATACAAGAGATTACAAAGCGTTTAGAATCCAATTGCAATTAAAGCGACAACCATTCACGTTTGAATTCGCCAGCACCTTGTGACACCACACACGAACACGACACAACAGGCTGCAAGAAACACGCAGCAACACCTTTTCAGGGGACGAAAAAATCCATTCCCCATCAAAAAACCCCGTCTCATCATTGATTTCCAACCGCAAGCACACCTTGTCATCGCGACATCAGATTTCATGCTCGAACTGGGCACAAAAACACGCTCAACAAAACAATAGAGCGTCCTGCTTTCCTTTTTTTCCAAAAGAGGTATTTCGTATAAGTAAACATATGAAGAAACTCAGCGCGTAGTACTCCAGAGAGCGAACTCCCTCACCCGCGAAGGCTCTCCTGGAAAAAGGAAAAAAGAGGAATAGATATTCCTTTTGTGCAGCGGAGACTCCGGAATCGCGAAGATTTTATTATGGAGATGGCAACGAGAATGGAAGAGGAAATAAATAAATAAAAAATGCTTTAAAAGGGAAGAATCTCCTTTAAAAGTCACTCGGGTCTTTTGTTGCGTTGTCCTGAGATCGAAAGTGACCCAAGGACTGGTTTTTAATGCTCTCCCCAACCTCCGAGGGCACTCATTGTTGAGCTTATTGCGTTTTGAAGGTACTTGTGGAGGAAAATCAGGTTTGTTTGCGATTCAATCGCTGAGGAATGTTGGTGGTATGTGTGAGTTAAAGAGTTACGGTTTTAAGCAAGGAAGAGGTGAAGGAGTGTGCAACTTTGCCTACCAAAAAGTACTTCGCGCTGAAGTTGGGTTGCACTGCTTTATCTTCCGTGTCAGGGTAAAAGGGGTTAAGTCTGACTTTTGATGGGTCCAAAGTAGGTATGGGGCCGCGGTAGCCCGGTTGGAAGAGTAACGGACTAACAACCGGAGGGTTGCGAGTTCGAATCCAACCGAAGACCGTCGTGTACAAAGGGGGGCTGGTACATGTTAAATTTGTCATTTGACTTCAAATGTCCTCACGTTGGCGTGGAACTTTAGAGATTAGGGCGCCAGCTCAGGTATCATCATCAGATCGTGGTTCAAAATTACGTGGTGTTTTCATCGGATCTTTCCTTTCTCTTTTGATCCCGGACCATCGCCAATAGCCCGTTGTATTGCTCTAGTGTGACGTTAATTAAAATACCTACCTAACTTCAAACACTGCTCCTATTCCTATCACAGACCTCGTCATCTGACCATGGTTCAAAATAACGAGATGCTTCCTCGATCTTTCCCTTCGGGATTGATCCTGGTCAGTCGCCAATAATCCATTGTGTTGCTACAGTGCGACGTTAATTATAATACCTACCTAACTACAAACACCGCTCCTATTCCTATCACAGACGGGCCGCGGTGGCCCGGTTGGAAGAGTAACGAACTAGCAACCGAAGGGTTGCGAGTTCGAATCCAGCCAAACACCGTCGTGTACAAAGGGGGCTGGTGCACGTTAAATCTGTCGTGGCCTCAAATGTCCTCACGTTGGCGTGGTGTGGAAGTTTGGAGAGTGGGGTGCCAGCTCAGGTGTTGCCTCGTCATCTGACCATGGTTCAAAATTACGTGGTGTTGTCCTCGGATCTTTCCCTTTGGGATTGATCCCGGACCGTCACCAATAGCCCATTGTGTTGCTCCAGTGTGACGTTAATTGAAATACCCCCCCCCCTATCACAGACCTCGTCATCTGACCATGGTTCAAAATAACGAGATGCTTCCTCGATCTTTCCCTTCGGGATTGATCCTGGTCCGTCGCCAATAATCCATTGTGTTGCTACAGTGCGACGTTAATTATAATACCTACCTAACTACAAAAACCGCTCCTATTCCTATCACAGACCTCGTCATCTGACCATGGTTCAAAATAACGAGGTGCTTCCTCGATCTTTCCCTTCGGGATTGATCCTGGTCCGTCGCCAATAGTCCATTATGTTGCTACAGTGTGACGTTAATTCAACTACCTAGCTACCAATTGTTTTTATTTTCACCTAAACATAGCCTAATCAACAAGTAAAAATAATTGTCATAAAGATGTCGGTAAATTAGGTACACAACTATTCCCCATGCGGTAAAATACCGTGTGATCGCTATTAAAGTTAACTTATGAGAGGCATTTTCTATCAAGCTTAATGTAGGTGTCAGTAGGGTTTCTGCAGCGGATCGTGTTTCCTGAACGTATTCCGGAAGTGACATTACTTGGCTTGCGTTTCGAATACGATTCAGCACGTCGCCAATAGAAATTCCAAAAACACTAGTTTCGAATTGATTTATGATAATTGATTGTTCGAAGACGAAATAAAGCCTTCTAATGAATATTTTCGGTATGCAAATCACCACAGGCTGTTTCGATTAATTTTGAGGGTTAACCTTAAAAATAATGGTGTTCCTAAAGTTTTTCTCACCAGTGTATTAGGGTCAATGTTTACATTTCCTATCAACATAGACACTTTTTAATTGGAATACTTTTTATTAAAACTAGTCTGAAATTCATTGAATTAAAACAATTCTTTCCAGGAAATGGAAACTATAAAGTTTGAAAAAAATTAAAAAAAAATTAATTCAACAATTATTAGAGTGCTGCATAACATCAGTTTGTTCCTGTTTTTCTTTCACGAAAATCCTTTTTTTCCATTTCCCAAACATTTGCATTGTTCAAGTGCGATCCTTTCTAGAAATTGACGATTCAATTAACTTTCGACACCATCTCGTTTTCTGAAATCTGACATTTTTAAGAGCTGTAACAAATTAAGCCCGAGTTTGAAGCTCGCACGGATGATAAGGAAAATAACTACGAAATAAAAAAAAAACACTCAGCATAATCCACCTGATGAAAAAAAATCTGCCAAAACAAAAACTAGGAAAGAAAATGTTTTCCCGGGAGAACATAAATTGAGTAGATTCTATTTGTAAACATTCGAGAAGCATAAAAACTTATCTTCTCAAAGAGTTTTTCGTCACTCTGCAGTAAATTAAATTAATCTAATTGAAAGTGTTATTAGAAGCGAAATATATATAATTAAAAAAGATGGGACAATAAAAAACTCGTAATTTTTTAACGTTCCATCTTTCCTGGTCGTTAGAGGATGCATTATAGACTTCTGAATTTCTTATCGCCCTAACGCGTTACAGATTCCAGGACCTATATTTTACAGCTTTCCGAAGCGTGTTTACGAGCCTCAGATTCTTTGTTGCTTACCTTGTCTCGCTAATTCAGAATGCTGTGAATGGTGCTTATTTATTTTTCGATTTAAAGAGACATGTTGTCGTAGAGCAGGGAAGTAAAGTAGATTCTTGGGTTTAGCACATAATCTCACTCTATCTTCAGTCCCGAGAAAATATCTTTCCGCAAGAAACTATTCTATGAGTTACTTAAGGTATTTTGAGACTCAGAAATGACAAAAAATGTTTTTTGAAAAGTAATAAGAAAGAAAATCATTACATTTTTATGAAAAATATTTTTTTTTTAAAGAAAGGGTATATATGTTGGGTTTAGAACATATTTTTTCGTTTTCAGTCCCGAGAAAATATCTCTCCGCAAGAAGCTATTCTATTGCCTATTTAAGGTATTTTGCGATTCAGTTTGAGACTCAGAAATGACAAAAAATGCTTTCTGAAAAATAATAATAATAAAAAAAGAAAAACATTTAAGTTTACAAAAAATGGTAAAAGATTGGGTTAACCTCTTCGGCCCCGAGGAAACATCTCTCAGCAAAAAACTATTCTATCAGCTACTTAAGGTATTTTGAAACTCAGAAATGACAAAAAATGTTTTTTTTCCAAAAATAATAAGAAAAACATAAATTAAAAAGAAAATGGGTAAATGTTGGGTTTAGCACATATTTGTAACCTTTTCAGCTCCGCGAAAACATCTTAAAAAACTATTCTATCGGCTATTTAAGGTATTTTGAAACTAAGAAATGACAAAAATGTTTTTTTTTCAAAAATAATAAGAAAAACATAATTTTTTTTGAAAAAACAATGGTAAATGTTGGGTTTAGCACATATTTGTAACCTTTTCAGCCCCGCGAAAACATCTTAAAAAACTATTCTATCGGCTATTTAAAGTATTTTGAAACTCAGAAATGACAAAAAATGTTTTTTTTTCAAAAATAATAAGAAAAACATAAATTAAAAAAAATGGGTAAATGTTGGGTTTAGCACATATTTGTAACCTTTTCAGCTCCGCGAAAACATCTAAAAAACTATTCTATCGGCTACTTAAGGTATTTTGAAACTCAGAAATGACAAATTAAACGTTTTTTAAATAAGACAGAAAAACATTAAATTTCTTTTGAAAAATAAAATATTTTTTGAAAAAAAGGGGCAAACGTTGGATTTAACACCAGATTGTTAACCTCTTCAGTCTCGAGAAAACATCTCTCCTAGGGAAACTATTCTATTGGCTACTTCCTGAAAAAGGCTGTTGTAAATAGTGAAGCATGCCTTCCATTCGTGGATTCTTTTTTCTCTTTGAAAAGCGATAAAATCAGAACCAGTCCCCTACTGTGATTCTGAATCATTAGTGAAGATACAACAAAGTTGATTCTAAGATTTTTCAAGTAAAGTTTTAGAAATAAAATTATAAGAAATTTACGAAACATTTTCGTAAGCTGACTATTGTAAGTATTTTCTCTGCAAGATAAAGGAAGAAAGCATGTATAATATAATGATTTCTTTAAATTTAGATATGCTTCATTCGATAAAAGCGTTCAACGAGAACTAAAAGTAATAAGATATAACATTTATGAAAAAAACCTTCGAAGCAATCTCAATTCGTATTTAGAGGCCATTCTGTTACTGCATTTATTAACTAGTCATTAAAATGTTACGGAAGTTTAATTTTTTCATTTGAAAGTCAGCTCTTGAAACGTACTGGCATTCAATTACCTTGCTTTGCGTTGTACTTATATTTAACTCAAATAACAGCGATATCGAGTAATTACTAGTGAATATTTGTAAATAAACTCAAAATAATTACTAATTGAGCCATTGAGAAGAAAGAATCCGAATTTGTTTTCATATAAGGATAAATGAAATATTGATTTGTGATAGTTCACTAGAAAAAGAAGCAGAAATGACACAAATTGAATAATCTCTATATAAGTACAGCTTTTTGGTCTTATTTTTAACTAAAAATATCTTCACAAATCTGCGATAATTTCAACTTATCTTAAAAACCTTGCATTATTAATTAAGCGACCACTCTAAAACGGAAAACGGATTTCAAATTTTCTATTTCAAATGAATATTTAATGCTACTTTAATTTTAAAAAATCCCTATTTTGCTGTTTAAAATATTTATTTCCCGCATTGGAGAAAAGCAAGCAGGTGTCTAAATTAATTAAATGCTAAAAAAGTTACATAGTATACCTTCAGCATTGCCTCAAAAGTAAAATTACAGGTAGGAAGGTAGTTGAATTAACGTCGCACTGGAGCAACACAAGGGCTATTGGCGACAGTCCGGGATATATCCCGAAGGGAAAGAACCGAGGACAAGACCTCGTAATTTGGAACGACGGTCAGATGATGAGGTCAACACCTGAGCTGACACCCACTCCACTATTTAAACTTCAGCACCACGCCAACGTGAAAACATTTGAGGCCAGGACAGATTTAATATGCACCAGCCCCCACGTATACGACTGTGGTCGGATCGAGTTTGAAACACGCAACCCGCCGGTTGCTATTCCGCTAATCTACCAACAGGGATACCGTGCACTCCCTATACAGACAAGTGTACCATTTTCTATGTAACCATAACTATGAGAGGCATTTTCTGTATAGCTGAACATAGGTGGCGGTAGTGTTTCTGCGGCAATACGTGTTTCTCGTACGTATTCCGAACGTGACGTCAGTTGACTCGTTTTCTGAAAATGATTTCAGCACTTCGCCAATGAAAATTCAGAGTGAATTCCGAATTGATATAGGATAGTTTGTTAGCCAACCTTTTTAGATTAAACTCCAAACGTAGCCAAAACGTCGATAAACTGGCCGTCGATAAAATGGCTAGCGGATTAGCAACCGAAGGGTTGTTATTTCGAAACCCGATCTAACTAAAGACAGTCGTATAACGTGGGGCTGGTGCATGTTAAATCTGTCGGGGCCTTAAATGTTTTCACCTTGGCGTGGTGTGGAAGTTTGGAGAGTGGGTACCAGCTTAATGGACCGTAGTTCAAAATTACCAGGTATTATACTCGGATCTTTCCCTACGGGATTGATCATCGCAAATAGCCAGTTGTGTTGCTCCAGTGCGATGTTAATTCAATTAACTATCTGTGAAATTAATTCAACTATCTACCTACCTTTGTATTGCTCTAGTGAAACGCAAATTCAACTACTTTGCTGTCTCATAAAAACTAAATGATATCCCAATTGAGAGGAAGATCCAGTTGTGTTACTCCTCCAGTGAGATGCTAATTAAAATATCTACCTACCGTTGTGTTGCTCTAGTGTGACGCAAATTCAACTACTTTGCTCTCTCATACCAACTAAATGATACCCAATTGAGAGGAAGGTCCAGTTGTGTTACTCCTCCAGTGCGACGCCTATTAAAATACCTACCATTGTGTTGCTCTAGTGTGACGCAAATTCAATTACTTTGCTCTCTCATGCCAACTAAATAATATCCAATTGAGAGGGAGATCCAGTTGTGTTGCTCCTCTAGTGCGACGCAAATTCAACTACTTTACTGCCTTTCATACCAACTATATAATATCTCAATTGAGAGGAAGATACAGTTGTGTTGCTCCTCCAGTGTAACGCTAATCCAAATATCTACCTACCGTTGTGTTGACCCAGTGCGACGCAAATTCCTGCTGTCTCTCATACCAACCAAAAAACATTCCAATTGTGATTAATAGCCCATTGCTTTGCTCCAGTGCGACGTTGATTCAACTACCTACCTATCCAATTGTGATGAACCGTAACGCAACAACATTCATTGTGTTCAAAGCGCTGCGTGTTAAAAATGCTCGCTTTTTTTGATGAAACGTGCTCTTAGCTGCACCGAAGGTCTTTCTTTCAGATGCTCAGTCAAAAGGCAAAAATCAAGCACTACTCGTATATTATATCGGCATCAAAAGTAAACGTTTCCCAACTCAATGAGCTGGATACCCCAAGGTAAATCAGTTTTAATTCAGCTCCAGTAAATAAAGTTAATTTCCTGTATCGCATGCACTCGGCAATAGGATTAATTATGCAGATTTTGCACACGTAAATGAATTCTGAATAAGAATCGAGGACGAGTTTGGGTTCAATTACCGAAGGCCTCTCCCGAGATCTTGTACCAATACAAGGAGAGGGATCATCATTATTTGATATGAGTGATTTGATTCCTTGGGGGAGAACCGCTCTGTGAGAAAACAATTCATCGCGTGAATTATTCCATTATTTCCATTGTTTTGTGAACGGGAAAAACGGCGCTAATGAAATGCGTGTTCGCTTTATTGTAATTAGAGAAATATTTTTGTATCCACAAAAAGGGGTTTTTGTGGATATTTTATGATTATGTTATCAAAAGAATAAAATTCAGTCACTGAAAAGTCTGTTTCCACAGTTATCGAATGAAACTAGGTTGGTTTGGTGCGCGTTGATGATATAGAAATTATTAGACCAAACTCGATGCCCATTTTTCGTTCCGCTCAACTTTTCGTACTGGCTACCTAATACTGGTCAGATTTTAAGGATATTCGCGTCATAAGGGTTCCAGCATTGATAAGGGCAGTGGTAGCCCCACAGGGTGAAATCTAAGAGGACTGAGCATTGCTATTGAGAGGAGCTTCAAGAAGTGCGACAACCAAGTCGACTAGTAGTCACGTGACTGCTAGTCGTAAAATTGACTTCCTTGGCCGATTCGGGGAAAATTTGGGAATATTGACTTGGTTGGCCGATTCGTATCTAATCACCTCGTTTGGCGATGTAACATTTTATGAGAGGGTAGGTGTGTGAATCCGCATTTCTATAGAATCGCTACCAAATCGCCAGTCTACTATTATCATCAATCAATGGTCCAATCAGATGATAAATCAATGGATGGGTGTCTTGTTCAGCCCCTTGGACTAATTAGGTGATGAATGTTAGTTTCCACCCAGCAAAAAGCAGTCTAAGGGTCACGTTACTACTAGTTTTGGTCACATGATCATTGCCACATAAAAAAGTTGCCATTGCTTGCTCTATTTTTGTATTTCCTCTATGTGAAAATTGAATTACCTACCAATAGCCCTTTGCGTTCCTCCAGTGCGACTTTGATTCAACTACCTACCTACCTCACCTGTTTCTGATACTACGGAGTGGTTTAAAATTATGTGATGTTGTCCTCGAATCCTTTCGTGTTTGATCCCGGACCTTGGTCAATAGCCCGGCGTGTTTCTCCAGTGCGACGCTAATTAAATACCAACCTACCTACATTTCCTGTATAGGTAGCCTGGTTAGTAGAGTAGAGGATTGGCAATTCGAGGTTGTGAGCTCGAAACTTGATTCAACCTGAAGACCGTCTTGTACGTGAGGGCTAGTGCGCATTAAATTTGTCGTGACCTGAAATTCCCTCACGTTGGCTTGACCAGATCTTGATGGACGAGATATCTCGTCATTAGAAGAAAACTGATCATATCTCGATCTCGTCATCATAAAAAAAATCGGCAATATCTTGACGCGATATTCTGTCATTTGCAAAATTGGTCAGATTTTGATAGACGAGATATCTCGTCGAAACCAATTAGATGGTTAAGAAGTGAATGTACACAAATCGATACGCACCGTGATACAGGTCGATACATGTATCCATACCCCGAAAAAATCGATACAGTCCCTGCACAATCCTATATTTTAACTTTTCGACAGAAACAAATTCGATACAATCTTATAATAAAGCAGGAATCTTATAATAAAGCAGGAATCCGAATCAATATAAAACGCAGAGCTGTCACGAGCCAAGCAATAATAACGCAAGAATTTGAGCGTACAAAGTTCAAAAAGCTGTTGGGTGATGCAACGAAACTGCCGAAGAAACAGGTGCACTTTGGGTTTGCCCGATGAGGCAAAACAACTTAGGCAAAGTCTGGTAATAAAGCTAGCCTTTCGAATACAAGTTTAAAAATTCATCAATAAAATGATGAATGTTTTTGTGATGTCTTTTAAATTCTTGAATTGAGGGGTCGCTGTGCCTCAGTCGCTTTGCCCACTTCGCTTGCAACTTGTGAGTTGTAGGCGGAGTATTTTCGATTCCTCCCTAGGTGTATTTCTCACTTCTGTGTCGGTTAGGATTTCCTTGTGAGTTCATATCCATTTACTTGTCGTTGTTCGGCGCAGCCGAATATGGCCTTTGCGCCATGAAAACCAAACAACTCTGAAGTGAATTTTAATTTACCGATATCAGTCCTATTAGGGCTGAGTTCAATTAAACTATATTTTAAATTGACTGACCGAGGATTCAATATTTTATTATCCAGGCCATTTGGTCGCGCTCCCGGCATACCCAAGCGTTCTTTTTCTACTTTCATCCACTACTCTATCCCCAATCCATCTTTTCCCCCTTTCTTGAAGTTTTTTACTTGAAGTTGTGTTTATTGTGTCTGGCGTAGTTTGGTCAAATATGACCCTTGTGCCATAAACAACTCCAAACCAACCAGGCATATCGGGAAATGAAGCATCTGATAAAGCAGCTGAAACGGCTGATACCATAGCACAGCATGACCATCCATCCCCTTCTAAGACATGGATCATATTATTAAATCGTCCATCAAAAATTCATGTCAGAATAAAATGGATACACATATTCAAAATATATTATATTCCATTCAATCATCCGTAAAGAGCTTCAAATCCAATAATTTTAACACAGGTATTTGCTACATTCAGAACTAGTTTTGCCACGTTCGACGTGTGATACAATTCTATCTGTTAAACATATTTTAAGGTGAATGCCCTGATTTGAATACTATTAGTCTCAAACCACTTTGGTGGTACTAATCCTAGTGTTACGTGATTCTTATGCGAATCTATTTATATCAGACATAGGTTTTCATTATTGTTCAAGCCGTGCATATCTCCGTGAAGTTGTTGGCGCTACTCCTTAATTGGCGTAACTTTACATGTACTTGGCGAGCGCCAAGAACGTTGGCAACTCTTTTGTTTGTTCCTGATCTCTTGACACGATACATCGATACCGACAGAGCTTCTTTCCAGGAACCCACCTTTGTGTACTGAGGCTAGTACACCTTTGTGTACATAGGATAAGTACAACTCTGTGTACAAGGATAGTACAGAATCAATGTAAATAAAGATAATTAGTCCACTAAAGTTTACTTTTGTGTGAGCCCCGACTATATATTTTTAAAGTTTGATCTGAACTATTTTATTTCAGTTAAATTTTGATGTAAAGTTTGTACTTTTGTGTGAGCCCCGACTATATATTTTTAAAGTTTGATCTGAACTATTTTATTTCAGTTAAATTTTGATTATTAGTTTTAAATTTACAGATAAATCAGGATAAAGCGTATTTAATTACCGATAGTTTAACCAAATCTAGCCCTTGCGCCATAAAAATTCAACCAATGAGTCAAACCGATATCAGTCTCATCATACATGTGGGTATCTGGGTGTAAAGCATCAGAAACACCTGCCAATCCCTGTGATCTAGGAAGTGATCAAGTGGCAGGATGACGATAGAGAGATCGAGACAGACGTTGTACGAACCAATCTCAGAAAGAGAGTTGGCTGGTTGTTTTCAGGTTACATGGCGCAAGGGCCATATTTGCCAAACACAAGATAGACAACACAATGAGGAAGGAAGAAAACACAAAAAGCAGAAGGGGACAGTGAGGGTAAAAATGAAAGGGAGGAAAGATCTCTCGAGTACCTCAGGGTTGTGATGCCCGTACACACCTGGAGATGTGCCCCCCTGAGGGCCTGAGAAAGAGAGAGAGAGAGAGAGAGACGGTGGAGAACCCTAAAGAAGGTAGCAGACGGTCACGCACCACGAGCATGTGATGTAACGATGAAACTTAATTCCTCTCTAAATAGTCTCCCCCATTCGTTGTAATTAAAAAATATTTAAGGGGACACGGTACCCTTTGAACAATTTTTTTTTGTTTTCATATGTGTAGCAAATTTTTTTAGTATACTATATTGAAATGCACATAAAATGAATATTTTAGGCGAAAAAATGTAATTTTACAAAAGCAATAATTAAGAAATTTAATTTTTTGAAAAAAATCAACATTTTAAAATCCCTACTACTTTTTTAAATATCATCTTTTAAAATTTTTTTTACATTTTTCTATTCATTGCAGTATTTTACACAATTCTGTGCATGGGGTTGCATGTATTCTGATTATTTATTTTTCTAGAATTTTTTTTCTAAAAAATACTGTGAAAAACTGTAAAATACAAGAATATTTTAGTTTGTCAATTTTTGAAAAGAAAAACTTTTAATCCAAATTCTTATCGCATGCACAGAATTGTCAAATACACTATTGCGAACAACTACAAAAAGTTTCAAACCTCTAAATTAAATTTTAAAAAAGCCTTAGCAATTTGAATACTTCAGTCATCAAAAACAGAAAGCTGAGAAAAAGCCATTTAAAGTTTTAATTTTTGGTTTCGGTACTTTACATCCAAGAGAAAAAACTTAAATAACTCCTAAAATAATGTTGCTAGAGCTATGAAATTTTTCACACATATTCAGAAGGATTGTATAGTTAAAATAAAGCAATCAATTTTTTTCGATATTTTGGTCATTTTTAAGAGTACGTGTTCCCTTAATTGTAAAAACATCTCTGATCCCTTTACCAACAAACGAAAATTCTGCATACACAACCCCAATGCGAGAAAACAACCTTAATAGCTGTTTCCTTTCTCGAATAAACCACCCCCGGAGTGGGAAGTGACACATTATCGAGCGTAGCCTGAATTTAATTTCTCTCATAAAAAACAGGGGAGCTCGAAATCCGACAACTCCAAAACCTGAACGTCACGAAAAGTGACCGTTACGATTGAGGGAAATATCCCGAACCTTATCGCTTCCGGCATAAAGAATAGTCCACTCAATTTCCTAAATATTTGTTCGTGTACAACATGCGGGTTCTTTCGAAAGATTTGTGCCCCTGCAGCGAAAACAAAACGGGCGCATAAACCATTCGAATGGCGTTTCTAATGGATGAAAATATTCAGAAAAGAACCCCAAAGATGAGATCGCAGAAAGAACATGTTTACGGGTGCTTTATTTACTTCGTGGAATGATTGGGTTGGGTTTTGGGTTTTATGACGCAAGGCCCATATTTAGCCGAGCTACACCAAAAGACAGACAACGTCAAGTAAATGAGCATACACAAAAGGAATGGTTTACTGACACAGAAGGGAAAAATACACACCCTCCCATACAAAGGGAATGGAACCTTTTGAAGGATGTTCATCACAAGTATATTCACAATGGAACATAGATGGGTTAGTAGGAAGCAAAGGTTTACGCGTGCTTTATTTACTGCACGGAATGATTAGATTGGGTTTTGGGTTTTATGGCGCAAGGACAATATTTGGCCGAACTACACCATACATAAGACAGACAAGGTCAAGAAAATAAACATACTGACAAGGAAAGGTTTACTAACACAGAATTTACACAGAAGGGAGAAATACACCCAGGAATGGAATCTTTCGATGGATGTCCATCACAAATATATTCACAATGGAACATAGATGGGTTAGTAGGAAGCAAAGTTTTACGGGTGCTTTATTTACTGCACGGAATGATTGGGTTTTATGGGGCAAGGGACATATTTGGGTTACATGGCCCCAAATAACGTCAAGTAAATGAAGGAAAACAATCAAACTGATGTCACGTTTGGGATACGTACAGGAAACACATGGATAGGTAGTTGAACCAACGTCGCACTGGAGCAACACAACGGGCTATTGGCAACGATTCGTGATCAATCCCGAAGTCAACCTCATCAACAACACCTCGTCGTTTAGAGCCACTGTCAGATGATGAGGTCACACCTGAGCTGACACTCCACTCTCCGAACTTCCATACCACGCCAACGTGAAGATATCTGAGGTTGCGACGGATTTAACGTGCACGAGATCACACGTACACGAAGGTCTTTGGCTGAATCTTCCTCGCGTCAGCGTGGCGTGGAAATTCAAGGGAACCCCGTCATCTGACCGTGGTTCAAAATGGCGAGGTGTTGTCCTAGAATCTTTACAGGTTCAGGTAAATGGACATACGCATACAAGGAAAACTTTACGGACACAGAAGAGAGGAAGAATTGAACATGCGTCGCCTGTAACTCGCAGATTCGTAGCGCAGCGGACAAACCCACTCAGCTACTGGGGCCACTCACACTCATAAGAAATGCGGCAATATAGTAACAAAGATCATCATAAACCAACAACGAGTAATTTTTCTGAAACTGGCGTACAACTTGGTAGAAAACCATTTAGGAAAACAGCATTCTTTCCTGTCAGGCGGTCTCTGTCCTCTACATTAATTTCACAGAACAACATAAGACGGTTTTACATAGGACTAGTTGGTTTTGGATTTTCTGGCGCAAGAGCCATAGTCGGCCATGGTGCGCCAAAAACAAGGTAGACAACATCACGTAATGAACACGCACATTCAAAGAAAACTTTACCGATACAAAAGAAGGAAGGTATTTGAATTTTTGTCGCACTGGAGCAATACAGGTATTTGGGACGATCCGGGATGAAGCCCAAAAGGAAAAGTTATAGACCCTCCCCCCCCCCCCCCCCGAGCTCACCTGACGGTTTAGAGTCTTATATGGGGGCGGGGAAATATGGGGACGGGACTTCCACCAGCATCGAGAGAGGAACCGGGCCACCCTTCCGACGGACGGGAACAGCACTGCTTCCAAACGGGACACGTGCGGGCAAACTATTTATTATTTCTAAATTCAAAATATACAGGCCCATGGCCACTCATGGGCCTAACAGACATGGGACAACAGGGCCTCATATGTTTGAAACAGTAAAAGCACACACGAAAAAAGGGCCAATAAAAGTTTAAAAGGATGAAATGAATG
The DNA here is from genome assembly GCA_933210815.1 of Meta bourneti. NCBI lineage: Eukaryota > Metazoa > Arthropoda > Arachnida > Araneae > Tetragnathidae > Meta > Meta bourneti. Next base: position 96,534,161 of record OW119929.1, on the reverse strand, counting down.
ATGAGTTCTGGATCTGTGAAGAAAGGTGGTCTCCGGAAGGTAGGAGGTGTGGTCCTTTTCCCTTTTCCTTCTTTGGGTGTTCATAACAGAGTCGACGTCCTAGGAATCTCGAGTGAGTAGACTTTTCCGTTTTCCTCTTTTTCCTCTTCTCTTTATTTTACATTTTATTGTGGTGTGCCACCAGAACCACTTCCTTTTATTTTATTATGGGGTGTCCAGCTGGCACTACAGAGAATCTAAGTTTTAACCTATTTTGTATCCTCTTTCACTATTTTATTGCGTTGTGCTTATTAACAAGGAATCAGGTTTATTCCTGTACTTCACTTATACTACGCTTTTATTTTATTGGGGTGTGCTCCTGTATTAGGGGCACCACCAGAAGTAATAATAGGGGCCAACTAAGGGGCCGGTCGGTGAAAACCCCAATAGGGGGGCCCGGGCAACTCCATAATAAAAGAAAAGTTCAGCACTTCGTAATTTTGAACCATGCTCAGCTGATGAATTGATACATGAGAGAGAAATACACCCAGGGAGGAATCGAACTCGGTGGTTGCGAGCGCTGCGGGTGAACCCACTGAGTCAGGGCGACCCCTCACACTCATAAAAATTTCGTGACTACGTAGTTGCAAAGATCCTCATAAACCAACAAAGTAATTTTCATAAAAACTGATGTACAACTTTGTAAAAAAAACCATTTAGGAAAACAGCATTCTTTCCTGCTGGCTAAATGGCTCATGTACGAACACGCCCCCCCCCCGCAGTCATTGAATTGGCTTGGGGTGTCGCTCAAGGGTGGTCCCCTTTCTGAAAGTCCACCATCCAACGACCTTTCGAGCGAGATTTAGACCAGGCCGTGTCAAGGATAAGCGCCAGGGATATTTATGGGATCTCCTCTTACGAAGGCCAAATGGCCTGTTCGACCGAGAAGGCCATAAAAAGGGGCGAAAAGGGTCTAGAGAAGGAAGAAAAAAATGGAGAAGGATGGTATATTTCACGCGTGTCAAACTTTCGTCTCCGACCTAAACGTCGTCCATGGATCATTTCGGATGTGTGAGAGCGGGGGAGAAATAAAAAGAAAGACCGTTTGAGGACTATCGAATTGTTTCGGGCACGTTTCGAAATCGGGTCGTGTTCCGGATCAGTTGCGATCGCTAACACCCCTTGTGAGCTGTCAGGGTCTATTGTTGAGACGGATGCGAGGGCAGATTGACTGGGGACGTAAATGTTTGTACAATAAACGGAGCGATGTTCATTTCTTCGGTGAGGGGAGAATGTTTGAAGAAGGAGCTCACAGGACGACCCTCGGGAGAATAAAATTAGATGGAGCGGTTGTCATCTGACCGTGATTCTAAATTACGAGGTCTTTCCCAATAGCCCGATGTGCTGCTCCAGTGAGATGTTAATTCAACTACCTTGGAGATTAAAATGCTTTTTGTATCAAAATTCATACATGTGTGAGGAAAGTTTTACTTACATAGAAGTTACAGGAATTCCCCTAGTGTAAGTTATAGGAATCCTGTCTACAATTCACCGGTTGCTAGCGGGTAAACTGACGAAACCACGGCAGGCTCAGATGGGTGGTGAAAGGAGAAAACAGAATAAACTGCTACTTAAAAATACAATAGCTCAATAAGTTAACATAGCTCACTCAATAAGTTGATATAGCTCACTCAATAAGTTGACATAACTAACTCAATAAGTTGACATAGCTCACTCAATAAGTTGACATAACCCATTTAATAAGTTGACATAGCTCACTCAATAAGTTGACATAGCTCACTCAATAAGTTGACATAGCTCACTCAATAAGTTGACATAGCTCACTCAATAAGTTGACATAGTTGGTGAACCTAGACTCATACGTATTAGTACGTATACTTATTTTGACCAAAAAGTGCACTGACGTACAAAACTTAAGGAACACCGTTCCTTTTAAAGGTTATCACCTCAAAATTGAACAAAACAGCCTGTGGCGGTTTGTATAACCGACGATATGTAGTAGAAATCTAGTGCATATTCAAATTTTGGAATCGTGACGAGGTAATGTAGGGGTCAAACTTCAATTAGTTTTGGTCACATGATCCAGGCCACATAAAGGCTAATATTGCTCACTATACTTTTATACTGCTATCTCTGTGGTGTGGACTTGGGCTGACTTTCCCATATTAATGAAATTTGTACTGTCATACACCTAAACTTAGGACGCGGAAATAAGACCGCCATCCAATAAAGGCAACCCTCCTTTTCATTTCCCCTATATTCTTGTCCGGAAGATAATCATCCGACCTTGTATTCATACCAATTAATAGCCCTCCCATACGAGATGAAAGGGAGAGCAAAAAAAGCCAACCGAAGTCATAGGAGCATCATTAGCGTATCAGTTTCCTAAACAGAATAAAGAGCCTTTTACTTCTGCGGAGAGCCAAATCACCAATACGCCTTCTCTGGGCTGACAGTTAATCATCCGTTAATACAAAGTTCTGGAGTTGAAGATTACTTCACGTGCGCGGATGAGTGTTGCACGCTTCATTATCCAGCAACCCGGGCATTTATCCTCATTTTTGTTAATATTGGTCGAAATCATGAATGGGGTATTGATTTGTGTCGGGGCGTCAGGAGAGCGAAAGTGGTGCGAGGACTTCAATCTCTCGTGTGGTTGAGTCACGGAAGGGACATACTTTAGGCTGGAATCCTTTTACCTTCCAAGTGGTTTCGACGAGATATCTCGTCCATCAAAATCTGGTCAGGTTTGCTAATGGCGAGGTATCTCGTCATTAAGATATTGCCTATTTTTTGAGTATGACGAGATGAAGATCTGATCAGTTTTCTTCTGACGAGATATCTCTTGCATTAAGATCTGATCAGTTTTGCTAATGACGAGATATCTCGTGCATTAAGATCTGATCAGTTTTGCTAATGACGAGATATCTCGTGCATTAAGATCTGATCAGTTTTGCTAATGACGAGATACCTCGTCGAGACAACCACCAGAAGGGTTAAGGATCTGGTGACTCATCTGCTTGAAGTACTTGAATCATATTGAGGCATGCAAAACTTAACCCTTTTGCATGATTAAAATTTAACTCTGAAAAGTAGTTCAATTTAGTAGTTTAGTAGTTTTTGCTCTTTTTGACGGACGACCGTACTTTCGTGTTCTTTTTGTGTTTGCTTTCTCCCTTACAACATTTATTAGTTGCTCAGCTAAGGGGACCATGAATGATAAGAGTGGTTCTGTTTTATGTTCACACTTCGTAATCCATGTATTCACAGCAGAAATCATAACTAAAAATCTTTTTCCACCACTTGTCTGATTTTCTGCCATGACCCTAAAAAGTAGCCATTTCATCACAACTCCATTCATGTACATATTGTAGTGGGAAATGGCTTCTGGGCAACTAACGTCTAATTTCGTGCCATCTTTTTGTTTCCGAACCACGGTCACTCATTCATCAGAATGAATGGGCGTGCTCAAAATCATAAGTCCGCCATTTGCAATCTGAAAGTATTGCCAGGTTTCTTTAGTCATATTTTTTCCCCTAATTCCTTAAGAACACTGAAAACGTAAAAACCCATTCAAAAGTGGGATTTATTTACCCAATAGGGAATGAAATCTAATCTCTGGGGCGTATATGCCCATTAGGCCCGAAAGGGTTAAGGAACAGTAACGTGTGTATTTTTTGTATGTATTTTAATTAATGTAGCCCTGGAGCAACACATCGGGCTATTGGAGACGGTCCGGGATCAAACCCAAAGGGAAAGGACATACAAGGACAACACCACGTAATTTTGAACCACAGTCGGATGACGAGGTCACACCTGAGCTGGCATCCCACTCTCCAAACCTCCACTCCCCTCTAACGTGAGGACATTTGATGCCCGACAGATTTAACGTGCACCATCTCCCTTTGTACACGACGGTCTTTGGTTGGATTCGAACTCGCAACCCTCCGGATGCTAGTCCGTTACTCTTCCAACTGGGCTATCGCTGCCCGGAGAATAATACAGAGTGCACTTCGAGAGTTAGCGAACCGATGAGGTAAAACAAAACGATAACAAGAACAGAAATGAAGAGTAGAAAAAGTCATTGAACTAAGTGGTGATACCACACTAGGTACCACGAGACAGAAGGGTAACTAAAAACATAAAATAGAGTCTCCTTTTGTAGGCTCTATGATCTCCTCTAACAATGATGCAGGCTCTATATCACGTTTGGATATAGAAATGCGGATGAGTTCTTGTAGTAGCAGAACACCTTCCCATGCGAAATTGTCTGTCTTATGTTTGGCGCAGCTTGGCCAAATATGGCCCTTATGCCAAAGAACCCAAACCAAACAAGCTTCACATGCGGGCGAGTCGTAATGATGTTGCTAATCACCAAATACCCACGGCTAAGGCCCGTTTTCTTCCAAAAACAACTCTTAACCGGTGAAGAACATTGATGTAGTACACCTTATTAATTGTTTGACCTGAAAGAGAGTACTAGTTATGTACAATAACTTCCCAATCAAAAACACAATCAATATAGTCTTGACGTTCCTTGACTTTGTCGAGTGGTAAAAACTATGCGTCTTCGATTGGGAAGATTTCTTAATCATCTGAATAGCTTCTGACGGATGAATTTTCAAGATTAACTCAAAATTTGATGCCAATTTGCTCGTTCCCTTGATTCGAATGCGTAGATTTTTTTCTATGCTACTTAAAGGAACAAGTATACGCTAACAAGTAGACAAAGAATTTGAGCGTAGGAATTGAATAATTAGATCAGAAATGAGCTCAAACGTAAGGGAAAATGTAGTAAAAGAGCCCATATTTGCAGCTCGGACAGTCGGCGATTATTTATCATTAAGTAAACGATATGTAAAGAATTTAATACAAGATGTTTTATTTAAAAGTCCATTCTGAAACAAAATGGTACCCTTACATAAAAATACACTGTATGTTCGAAATATAGGTAAATAGGTAGTTGAATTAATGTCGTTCTGGAGCAACACAACGGACTATTGCCGACAGTCCAGAATCAGTCACACCTCGTCCGAGGACAACACCTCGTAATTTTGAACCACGGTTCAGATGACGCCTCACCTTACCAAAGTGAGGAAATTTAAGGCCACGACGTTCCAAACATAATAGAAAAGATTGAATAAACTAATGGTAAAATATATTTATATCGCCATTTAAAAATGATTCTGAAAGAAAAAACATCAATTCTTTTTTACATCCAATATACCTTATCTATAAATAAAAGTGCAGTGTTTGTAAATTGAATATTCTCATTCCATTTCAAGTTACTTATCCATTTTTGGTCATTCTAATGAAAATCAGTGGTTTCCGCGACTGGGTATATTTTCATGAAACTTTGCATACCGTGAATTTTTCGTTTGTATGTCCATGTCACTTTTTGTGTGTTTGTGAAAGAATCACATAAAATTAATTAAACTTATTTTCATAAAATTTAATATATAATATAAAACTTATTTTAACTTAGCGAATGTATTAATTAAATTTTATTTCATTATATATTTAGGAAAGTTTCTTGCTAAAGCAGCTGAATAACCATGCATCAAAGTTAATTTGTTAGTGTTGGAAAAGCTGGGATTTAAATTAAAAATTGCCATTACTCAGATTGTTTTAACATTAGATCTAGAAAAGCATTTTTACAGCATTTAAATTCTAATGTTTTACCGATTTTGAGTTGAGGAAACGATATAATGAGAGAATAAAGTATTCAATCTTGTACAATGGCTTGACAGACTTCATTCCTGGACGGCATGTGTTTACATATCGACAAAACTTTCCTTAAAAGGTCTTGATTTAACACACAGGGTTGTAGTATTCCATTTCATGAAAAGAAGTAAAATATACAGCTCAAGACATTTTGAACTGGTAGTTAATCGAATTTATTCAAAACATTTTAAAATTTTGGCATGGGTTTCCTTTACAAAATGACTAAACTCATTAAAATTTTGGCATGGGTTTCCTTTACAAATGACTAAACTCAATAAAATTTTCATTCCTTTTCACAGGTAAGTGGTTTCCATTCCACACGTGTTTTATGGTGTAGCGCGTGTTCAACGAAACCAAAACTCGCGTTCGTTGACCACATGCTATTTTCCGATTTTTATCTGGAGGGTTGCGAGTTCAAAACTAAATGCAACCAAAGACCATCGTGTACAAAGGGGGCTGGTGCACGTTAAATCTGTCGTGGCCTCAAATATCCTCACGTTGGAGTGTTATGGAAATTTGGAGATTAGGATGCTGACCTCGTCATCTGACCGTGGTTCAAAATTACGAGGTGTCTTCGGATCTTTTCCTTAGGGATTGATTCCGGACCATCAACAATCGACCGTTGTTTTGCTCCAGTGCAACGTTAATTCAACTACCTACCTACCCTCGGGGGTATATCAATTAACGTCGCACTGGAGCAACACAATGGGCTATTGGTGACGGTCCGGGATCAATCCCAAAGGGAAAGATCCGAGGACAACACCACGCAATTTTGAACCACGGTCAGATGACGAGGCAACACCTGAGCTGGCACCCCACTCTCCAAACTTCCACACCACGCCAACGTGAGGACATTTGATATTGGTATTTGGTATTGGTATTTTCAATTAACGTCACACTGGAGCAACACAACGGGCTATTGGTGACGGTCCGGGATCAATCCCAGAGGGAAAGATCCGAGGACAACACCACGTAATTTTGAACCACGGTCAGATGACGAGGCAACACCTGAGCTGGCACCCCACTCTCCAAACTTCCACACCACGCCAAAGTGAGGACATTTGAGGCCACGACAGATTTAACGTGCACCAGCCCCCTTTGTACACGACGGTGTTTGGCTGGATTCGAACTCGCAACCCTTCGGTTGCTAGACCGTTACTCTTCCAACCGGGCCACCGCGGCCCTACCTACCCTCGGAATTAATTTCGAGTTTTAAAATTTTGTTCAATTTTTAGTTGCAAGTTGTGGCAACTATGCGAGATAAAAAAGAATCACGAATTAATATATTTCAGAACTTTTTTCTGTCGACTAGTTTTATTTTGATCTGTTTACTGTATATATATTTATTTTTTATAATAAATTGTAGTTCCTATTCATCACACGCAACACAGACCTACAACGGATTTGATTTAAAACTGCATAAACAAATTTAAACAGGTTTTACCGATATTGAAAGAATATTTTTAATGTTAGTAAAAGTCCAAACTAGGACTTTTGAAATATTAGAAATTGTTGTGACATTTTGTTATGGCTGCCTACTTTACGAGTTGATGCTATATTTAAGCAACTTATCTGTTAAAAGCTTGTTGAAAACAGCGATTTTTTAAAAAAGAAAACGTAGTCAAATCGACCTATTTTTTGAAAAATGGCAATCGGTTACCTTTACTTTGTCTGTACTAAAGGCATTCAACTTTAAAAGTTATTTGTTATTGCTCGCGCCACTAAATGGGATTTTAAAGAAAAAAACGAATTGCTTTAAAACAGTTATTTATGAATACCTTATCAAATGAATTTGTCCTCCTTTTTTTCCTTAAAGATGGTGAAATCGGAAAATATGCATGCCTAGTGCAAGAGTGCCACATGTTAAGAAATATTGGTAGGAGAGCTATGAGTGCTGAAGTATTCATCGTAGATTCGTTAATTTACGAATTTTGTTACTGCAATTTAACAATGCTTGCCACTAAAGTGTATTCGCTTTAAAAAATTACTCATGAATATAATTATCAAATTAATTTTTCTTTCTTCTCTGATTAAAGGAATGAAATTGGTAGGTAGGCATTTAATTAACGTTGGCACTGGAGCAACACAACGGTCTATTGTCGACGGTCCGGGATCAAACCCGAAGTGGATCCGAGGACAACACCATGTAATTTTGAATCACGGTCAGATGAAGAGGACACACCTGAACTGGCACCCCACTCTCCAAACTTCCACACCACTCCAAGGTGAGGGCATTTGAGGCCCCGACAGATTTAACGTGCATCATTCCCCTTTAGGGATGAAATTGGAAAATGTATGCCTGATGCATTAGCGCCACATGTAAACAAATATTGTGCAAAGTAGGAAAATTTAATTCGAATTTAAGAAGGGGCATTTCTAATACCCCAAAACAACTAAAAATCGTTCTTGTGGTAGTTTACCTTAGTGTCACTTTTTGTAGTTTCACTTTCGTCACACAACAGGTTGATATTGAAAACATTTTTCCGATTTGTTTCTAAAATTGTAGAAATTATAAAAATGAAGGTGTTACAAAATTCTTTTCCAGTCTCTTAAATGATGTTCGCAGTTTTCTACGAAAGAGAAAGGGATGATTCTGGTCACCTTTTCAACCTACACTTAACCAATTCAACCAGAGTAGGGTCAGGTAATTCTGCTAATCAGAATAAGGAAGGTAGGTGCTTCCGAAAGGTGAATTAACGACGCACTAGAGCAGGGGTCTCCAAAATTTTTCTATTGAGAGCCAGATTGAAAAATCCTGGAAGTCAGCCGGGCCAACAACAACACACACACACACACACATATATATATATATATATATATATTTATATATCATAAAGAACAATCAAACTTACAAAATATTAAAAATCAAACATACAAACATTAAAACGTAAAGCAACAGAAATGCAGACAAACAAAAAGCCAAAATACCGGGGTATTTTGGCTGATCCACCAACACTTCTTAATTTTTATCGAAATTTTCTTGGTATTCTTAAGTTGAAATTCCTAAATTTCTCTTTATTTTATTATATTGAATTATATATATAAAATTAAAAATAAAATGAACTAAATTACTCACTTGTAAAATGAAAGAAGCTCCGCATTCTTGTAACATTCCTTGAAATATTCTATCATGTATTCATTTGACGTAAGTTCAATCAATTCAAGTTGAAGTTCTGTTGGCGCATTTTCGATTTCACATTGGAATGGATTTTGAAATAGCTTGATTTTTTCTGTTGTAGCTGCATGATCAAATCCTGCGAAGTGGTTTTCAAATGCCTCACGTAGTTTTGTGATAGTTTGTACTACATAATGATGTGATGGGAAAGGCACACAAGTTTCACTAGAAAAACTCCTTGCAAGTTTCTAAATGGTTCAAAATTGTTTCTAAATGGTTCGAATAATTTTGAGTCAGTCAGATGACGGGGTACACCCGAACTGGTTCCCTACTCTCCAAACTACACCAACGTAAAGACGTTTGAGGCCACGACAGATTTAACACGCACCAGCCCCCACATCTGGTCGGATCGAGTTTCAAACTATCAACCCTCTGGTTGCTAATCCGCTGCTCTTCCAAGAATAAGAATCGCCACAAGCGTGATTTGTGCATCTAAAATGGTATTTGAATTAACGTCACACAGGAGCAACACAGCGGGCTATTGAAGACGGTCCGGGATCAATCCCGATACAAGAGCAACGTAATTTTGAACCACGATCATATGACGAGAACAACACCTGAGCTGGCACTACTCTCCAACCCCAATGCGAGGACATTTGAGACCTCGATGGATTTGACGTGCACCAGCCCCTCTGTACACGACGGTCTTTGGTTGGATTCGAACTCGCAAACCTCCGGTCGGTAATCCGTTTCTTTTCCAATCGTGCCACCGCGGCCCTTCAAAGAATCGCAATCGACACAAGCGTGATTTTGCAGCTAAATGGATCAATTCTATTGCAATCTATACCAAAACGACCACTGCACTTTCAATCACCATTCTCTATCCACCCGATACTTCTGCGTGTTCGGGGGTGGAGGTGGCTCAGGTTACTCCTATCCCACGAGGCGATGCTCCTTCAGCGCGAAGTTGCGGCATTAAATCATAAACACGCAACGTGCTCTTATTAACATCATCTTGCTTAACTATTCTGCAGTATATGGGCTCTTTGGCGTAATGGGGATTATGGTAATAGTAGCTTACGGCAACGAAAGATTAAATACTCATTTGGATGGAAGCTTGTTGAATTTATCTGTTCCTTCTGGGGCTGGAGGAGGGCCCGCATGAATATATTAACGCTGTGTGGGGAGGTTATGCGTCAAAAATAGATATAGATAGTTAACTTGAGGATGGTAACTAGCGAGGCTGTGTAGTTGAGGGTGTTCGGGTATAGTTTACATCACCACATATCGTAGTTCAACGTTGTAACTAGTGGTTGGGTTTTGAGAGTTCAGAATCTTGAGAGAATCGAATTTAGGTTAGTGTATGAAGAAGTTTTTAATAATTTATGTGTTAATATATGACGAAATTTTTAATAGTTAGAAAATGTAGGATTGAGAGATATATTGGATTTTGCTTTTTCAGGAAAACGCGTTTTTCAAATTGAATGTGCTATAAAATAACTCTTATCTCATTGGAAAAAATTTTGTTATTGGAATTGAATAATCACGACTAAAGGTTGGGTGGAAAGAATTTCGTTATTGGAATTGAATAATTACGACTAAAGGTTGGGTGTAAAGAATTTTGTTATTGGAATTGAATAATTACGACTAAAGGTTGTGTGGAAGGAATTTCGTTACTGGAATTGAATAATTACGACTAAAGGTTGGGTGGAAAGAATTTCGTTATTGGAATTGAATAATTACGACTAAAGGTTGGGTGGAAGGAATATTGTTATTCGAATTGAATAATTACGACTAAAGGTTGGGTGGAAGGAATTTTGTTATTCGAATTGAATAATTACGACTAAAGATTGGGTGGAAAGAATTTTGTTATTGGATTTGAATAATTACGACTAACGGTTGGGTGGAAGGAATTTTGTTATTGGAATTGAATAATTACGACTAAAGGTTGGGTGGAAAGAATTTCGTTATTGGAATTGAATAATTACGACTAAAGGTTGTGTGGAAGGAATTTCGTTACTGGAATTGAATAATTACGACTAAAGGTTGGGTGGAAAGAATTTCGTTATTGGAATTGAATAATTACGACTAAAGGTTGGGTGGAAGGAATATTGTTATTCGAATTGAATAATTACGACTAAAGGTTGGGTGGAAGGAATTTTGTTATTCGAATTGAATAATTACGACTAAAGGTTGGGTGGAAAGAATTTTGTTATTGGATTTGAATAATTACGACTAACGGTTGGGTGGAAGGAATTTTGTTATTGGATTTTAATAATTACGACTAAAGGTTGGGTGGAAGGAATTTTGTTATTGGAATTGAATAATTACGACTAAAGGTTGGGTGGAAAGAATTTTGTTATTGGAATTGAATAATTACGACTAAAGGTTGGGTGGAAAGAATTTTCCGACACACACCAACACACACACTGAAACGCCAAACGTTATGTGTATGTCATGTTAACGTGATTATCGTGAAAGAGCATTTGGATATCAGAAATAAAATTTTCGGAGACCATCTGGTTCGTTTGTTTGCACTGAAAATCCCTCTCTATGATGAATTTTGATCAATTTCTAAGAACATACTTATTTTGTACTCCAGAATTTAGTTTTACAGAAAATATCTCTTATAATGTAATTGTTCTCACCATCATAAAATGGTTTCGCCAAAAAACACTTTCTAACATTTTGCTCATCATACAGGGTATCATACTCCCTTTCTATTGATAAGAAAATAAAATATAGTAGTATTAATAAAACCTGAAAAAGTAATTAAAAAATTAACATGATCCTCAAAACAGTATTTATCACAGAATAACCACAAAAGATATTCAAAAAGTAAGACAACTCTAAGGATTAAAATTCCCTTTCCATTTACCGAGGTAAAAGTTTTGCAAGATGAGACGCAAAGAGGTAATTAGGGTAGACTACAACCAATTATGTATATGAGGCTCATTTTTTGTTGTGAAAGACAAGGAAAAAACAAAATTGAAGAACAACCGACAACTGTAGGGCTCTAATTAGAAAACGCTGATGACTCAATTACTAATTAACTACGAACAAGATACTGCTCTTTTGCAGATTAACAATAGATAGGTTGCATAATCAGCTGCTGTCAGTCGTGATTCTTCATTTATTAGAGGTGATATTCATATTCAATTAAAAAGGTATGCTTCTCGACAGATATATTTATGAATCCTTTAGTGCACAAAAGGATTTACTAAAAATTTCTTCGTGGTACTAATTGATATATTTTTTGTGGTATAAGAAAAGTGTAAGTATTTCTTATTAATAATTTCCCAGACATGTTATTCCAAATTATCTGTCACTTATGTGTAACGTCTGTCAAGGTGCAAGAGATGTTTATCTGAGATAAGCTTGCAGATTTGAAATTTAGTGAGATATTTTAAAAATTCAATATGAGAGGGGTTTTCAATGTAAACCAACGAGATGATCTGAGATTTTACTTCTGCTGTTCAAATGCTCTCGCATGATACTGGGTACCTTAAAATGTAATTAATTGCCATTTCGAGTGAATACGTCTTTAAAATTGGAAAAGTTCTGGGGGGGCAGGCATGAAAAGCCGAGCGTTACAAAAAAGCGTGACAACTGTTTAACTTATGATTTCAAAACTAGAAGAAACAACTATAAGCTAAATATAGCATCGTGTAGACAAAGGATGTCCGTACCTGATATGACTTTCGGGTCGAGTGCGCAGGCGCAATGAGTGCGGGGAGGGGTTGAGCGATATGTCGAAATTCTACGATGCTGGGTGAGCTCTGGGCCAGTGAAAATTTGAATTGTGAGGAGTGAGGACTTTGTAAATGGTGTCATTCGAAAGATACCGAACTACGCTACAATCACGGGGCCTTTAATCAACAAAATTATCTTCAACATTAATATAAAACTGCACCTTAATCGTTCAAATTGTAAATTACTTGTTGAATATTCACACAATGAATAATCGTTCAAACTTCCAATGTCTACTTCATTCATTCCACAATCCAACATCAGTCCAGAGTATTCACGTCAAAACTACGGTTCTGTGTCCTCGACACAACCGACCAATTGGTGTGTAATCTAATTGGTTTTGACCAATCACATATCAATGTACCAATTTAGAATTTATTCTTTGCAATTTTTACTGGCGAACTTTTGAAATCGTATTTGAAACACAAGCCTACTTACGTAACGTTTGGAATACGTATAGGAAACACGTATAGTCCTCAAAATACTACAAAGGAGTATCAAAAAGTAAGGTGAATATTTGATTGACAAAAAAACGCGTGCAGAGATAAATGTATGAAAATTTATTATGTTTGACAAATCGTATCACACTATCATTCGACAAAGGAACCATAGTGGTCTAAGCATTTATTCCAACGTGGCACACAATCATCCATGCCCTTTTCAAAGAAATCTTGCTCCAGGTTCCCTGACCAGGTAAGTGTTGTGCCTCTTCCAGTGTATGGAAACGCTGCCCACGGAGGTGTTTCTTCAGGGGCCAAACAAATGGTAATCCAAAATAGTAATACTGCTCACTGAACCATATGAGCTATTCAATGCATTTGCAATAACATGCAACCTCACTCTTCTGTCTTCACGAATCATGGCATCGACGACAGCCACATTTGTGTCGTTACACCACACATACACTTGTTTCTGCGACATAACACTCTCTCCATAGACTTCCAACAATTCTCGATGAATATCACATGTTTTTTCCCCTTGGCCCATAAAAAACGAATGACACCTCCTCCTTGGAGTAATGCTCAAGTCGATGCGCCATCTTTGATTGGCTCTAAGCACCAGACGGGTTGACGTAGCAGTTTCTACAAGCCGTCACACTTCTATCACCTTGGTACTTGCGACATATAAAAAATTAATTAGCTACACAAAAAACTCTGAGTTTTAGAGACAAATTCACCTTGCTTTTTGATATAACCTTGTACTACCACCTTCATTTAGCTTGAATGGAAAATGCTCGTATGCGTGTTAACCCATCAGAGGGTTAAAAAATACGTTTATTGGACATAAAATGCATAATTCACGTACATATGATTTCATGACATCAACAGTTCCACTTCATTTTTAGCATCGCAATTACAAATTTTACGTAATTGCAACGCGTTGAAAACAGACTAAATAGTATAAATAAAACAAACAATAATTCTGTTCCTTGGTAGAAAAGGAACCAACGTCCATTTTGCAACTTTTTGATAACGCTCGATTTAGTAATTTTAATTTTTAATTTTTAATAAAAATGAAAAATTTCATTTTAATTTTAATACCCCGCACAAAATACTTTTCAATGCTTTGATTCTTTCATAACAAGGCAACATGAACCTCTTTCTATTATGCCTTTCTAGCAACCGGAGGGTTGCGAGTTCGAATCCTACCAAAAGACTGACGTGTACAAAGGGGGCTGGTGCACGTTAAATCTGTCGGGGCCTCAAATGTTCTCAAGTTGGCGTGGTGTGGAAGTTTGGAGAGTGGGATGCCAGCTCAGGTGTGACCTCGTCATCTGAACGTAGTTCAAAATTACGTGGTGCTGTCCTTGGATTTCCTTCGGGTTTGATCCCGGACCGTCGCCAATAGCCCGTTGTGTTGCTCCAGTGCGACGTTAATTAAATAGCTACCTACCTATTATGACTTTCTTTACCTTGAAGTGATTTGTGGGCAGTACTCAAAATCAGCGAATTGGGACATGGTCCTTGTTTTACCAAGGTACATAATTAATATTGACTTATGAATGATTCTTTTTCTGTCAAACAAAATGTTACTATAGATTTAACGTACATCAGCTCCACGTACATGGCAGTCTTTGGTTGGATCTAGTTTCGAACTCGCAACCCTCTGGTTGCTAATCCGTTACTCTTCCAACCTGGCTACACCGCGGCTCCGACGTTCAATAGAAGACAATAAATGTCGATTTTGTTGATTTTCATGGTAATACTTCGTGATATTGTAATCTGTTTAAAATATTTAAAGATATAAATGCTATGAAAATTCTTTAAATATTAATTTTTTTACCTAAAAACTAATTAATATGGCCCTTGCGCCATAAAACCCCAAAACCAACCAACCTAAAAACTAATTGTCTCTTTAAACAGCTACGCAGTAAAAAAATTGCTTTGACGAGATATCTCGTCCATGAATATACGATCAATTTTGCTAATGACGAAATACCGCGTCATTAGCAAAATTGATCAGATCTTGATATTTCCGATTTTTTTAATGAAGAGATCAAGATCTGATCAGTTTTTTCCCCTAAGGACGAGATTTCTCGCCCGTCAAGATCTGGTTAGTTTTGTCAACAACGAGATACCTCGTCGAAGACAACCACCAGGAGGGTTAATAAATTTCTGCTCAAAGCCGAAGTGTATAAAAGCATCTTTCAAGCATAAAAGCATCTTTCAAGCATAAAAGCATCTTTCAAGTATAAAAGCATTTCTGATACAAAGGTAAATTAAGAATTAATGATAAATTTTATTGGCGATATGCTGCATTCGTTTTCGGAAAAGAAATCAAGTGACGTCTCGTCCGAAATACGTACATGAAGCACGTTCCACCACAAAAACGCTACCTACATGTTGCTTGGGGCCGCGGTAACACGGTTTGAAGATAACGGATTAGCAACCGGAGTTCGAATCCAACCAAAGACAGTCGTGTACAAAGGGTCTTGTGCACGTTAAATATCTGGTGCCTCAAATGTATTCACGTTGGCATGGTATGGAAATTTGGAGAGTGAGATGTTAGCTCTCTGGTGTTGCCTCGTCATCTGACTGTGATTCAAAATTACGAGCTGTTATCCTCGGGTCTTTCCCTTCCGGATGGATCGCCATTAGCTCCCTCTGGTGCGACGCTAATTAACTACCTGCCCTAAAACATGTCAGTTAATGAGTGAGTATTTTAATAAATTATAATACTCACTTTAATAAATTATAATAATACTTTATAAGTCAAATTCTTTATCCAATACAAATAAAAAGCACTTAGCTGTCCATGAATGACCATGAGCCAATACATTTCAGAAATAAAGCAGTGATTCCCATTCAGCTACCTAAATCCGACTCCACTCTACCGAAAGGCCTCCACACCACTCTTCCTCTGAACCGCAGTCGCCGAGCAGTCAGCAAGACCATTGGCTAGTCCAAGATTTACATTCTTCGGGAAACAGTTGGAAATTATCAAGCATTAGCGCTCTAGTTGCTTCATTAATAATGCATATATTTATGTCTCCGGGTGCACATGGATATTTCGGCGGAGGAATTCCGATGGAAAAGCGATTTGTGACATTCTATCTATCGATTGTGGCGTGACCGGAATTCGGCAGTGGCGATGTCGAGCGTATAAAAGTTCGACGGTGCATGAATGGCATTTAATGGGAGCGTAAGACGCAGTTTTATGGGGAGTTAAACGATATTTGATTACGATAAGGTAGTTAGTCGCACGCTTTTGGATTGGGGGAATCTTGTTTCGATAGAGATGGATGATCTAATGAAGGGGATTATTTCCCGTGGAGGGATTCGGTCTGGCTTGTTTGCTGTATTGACTGCGGAAAGATTTGTCTGCTGTGAGATGGTCGAGCGCTGTTTGAGGATCTTCCTGTTTTGAATTGCACTGGACTGGAAGCAAACGAACGAAGACTTTTAAGTCTGTGAAATCCTTTCAATTTAGAAATGCAATTTTAAAAGTTTCTCTTGATAATTTGTTGTCTCCCACATATTGTAGAGAGCACTGTGTGAGTAAGATAGAGAGAGAAAAGGTTTCCTTAGCTCTGAGCAAGCGGTTCTTCCCCAGCTTTGTTACATTTCATTATTAAGGCATTTTTGTAACAACGAATTGTTTCATTTATATGTAGTTCAAAATACCGAGCTATTGTGCCATCATACACTCATGTCCGAAAGTGAAGCATAATTGCTGTTTATGTGAATATTTCAGAAAAGCTACATAGGAATGGAAGGAAACGCGGTATGCGGGTATAATAGGGTTATAGAAGAAGAAAACAATGCAAACAAGGATAATAATGACTTTATTATCCAAAGAAAAGGGTTAAAAGAAAAAGGTTTACAATACGAGTGTCAACTTTAGTGAAACAGAATGATTAAAACAATGTGATGCTGAAGTTTAATACGGTGTGTGGGAACCTCTGGTAGCCACTCATGCTACACAATGATTTCCCATACTTTCGATGAGGGTATGTATATGTATGAGTTGTGTGCTCAAAAATGTCCAAGTTTCACGGAGGGCAGTTTTCAATTCCGGAACGGAACTTGGTGGCTGGCGGAGGGCTGCAATATGTCTCCTGACCATATCCCACACATGCTCTATAGGATTCAGATCAGGAGAGTGGGCAGGCCACTGCATGCGGTGGATATCTTCACTTTGAAGGAGGCGTCGACCAGGACTACACGGTAAGGAGGTGCGTTATCCATGAATATGAAACCAGGACCTATATCACCTCGAAACAGGCGAACGGTAGGCTCAAGGACTTCGTCTATGTGCCTTTGACCGGTAATAGACCCCGTGTCAAAGATGTGGAGGTCTGTGCGGCTGTCCAGCATGATGCCTGCCCAGACCATGACTCCCCTGAAAGAAAACGATGTCTTGCCTTGATGTACCCGGGAGAAAACGCGTTCCACGTTCTCTCCAGATCGTGGTACGACGAGAATCAGTTTGCAGACTAAATCTAGACTCGTCACTGAACATGACATTGCCCCAGTTTTGTCGACTCTACTGCCGATGTTCCAAACTCCACTGTAAACGCTCACGTTTCTGTGCAGATATCAGGGGGATGCAAACTGCTGGTCATCCGGAATAGAGACCAATGTGTTTGAGTCTCTTGTAAACGGTTTGTCTCGAAATTATGACTCCTGTGGTTGCTGTCAGGGCCAAACCCAGTTGTCTGGCAGAACGGTTCCTCTAACGTCGTGCAGTTATCGCCAAATATTGGTCTTGCCGAGCGGTTGTTACCCTTGGCCGGCCTGGTACTGGTTGTCGGGTAACATCTTCAGTGGTTTGAAACCTCTGCCACTATCTGGAGATCACACACTGAGGCACATTCAGAATTCGAGACGCTTCGGTTTGGGATCGACCAGATTCCAACATTCCAATATTTCATCCCTTCACAAACATGTCCAGTTTGTGACCTCTTTGTGACCTCTTTCTTCCTTATTGATTGTTAACAACGCTCCGTATCACAGCAATTGCGAAATTTCTGTCTAAACTGGCCATGTCGCTCGAGGCCGTTTAATACTCGTTCCGACGTGAGCCGGTGCTCTGCACATGTCGACGTCAACTGAACTGTTTTCCGTATGCACACTGTTTTACTTTCGTCCTACAATTCCCCACAAGTGATTTTGAACCATTTTATCCATATTTACTCCGATATTTTCGCATTTTACGAATTATGCTTAGCTTATGGACATGAGTGTATTTCTGAAGACAGTCTTCAAATCGAGTCTTTATAACTGACATACTTTAAATTATCCTTTGGTATTTTCTTACTGTACAAAAGGAAATGTGTGGAAGATTAGGGAATAAGATTTCAACACAATATAATGTAACTTTATTACGTGGATCCGGAGCTATTGAGAGTGACTAACTACTCTATGGTAGTTAATCACACGCTTTTGGATTGGGGGAATCATCTTTCCATAAAGATGGATGATCTAATGAAGGAGGATTATTTCTCGTGAAAAGATTCGTCTGGCTTGTTTTTCAGGATTGGTTGCGGAAATGTTTGTCTGCTATGAGTCGAACACTGTTTGATGATTTTCCTGTTTTGCATTGCAATGGAATGGAAGCAAACGAACAAAGACTTTTAAGTCTACGATGAAATCCGTTTAATTTACAAATCAGTTAAAAAAGTTTCTCTTGATATTTTGTTAAGTCTCCCCCATATTGTAGAGAGCACTGTGTGAGAACGTGAATGTCAATAAGGCGAAAGGCGCCAAAGAGAGAGATGGAGAAAAATAGTTTCCTTAGCTCTGAGCAAGCTGTTCTTTAGCAACTTTGGTACAGTTCTTGTTAAAGTATTTTGTTATAAAGAATTGTTTGTTTAGATGTAGTCTCAAAACCTAGCTAAACCGAGATTCTTTCAGAACTATGCCATCATAGTTCTGAAAGAATCGCCTTCAAATTGAGTCTTTATAACGGACTTATTTTGAGCTGTCTCCTGGTATTTTTACTGTACAAAGAGAAACGAGTAGCAGAATAAGAAACAATGGTTCAACACAATATAATACAACTTTATTACGTCCGAAGCTATTAAGCTTGCGACTAACTACTCTAAGGTAGTTAGTAGCACACTTTTGGATTCGGGGAATCTTGTTTCGATAGAGATGAAGGAGATCTGATGAAGGAGGATTATTTCCCATGTAAAGATTCGTCTGGCTTGTTTGCAGTATGGGGCTGCGAAAAGATCTGTATGTTATTATTCGTACAGATTTGGGATCTTGTTTTGCATTGTACTGCAAACAAAATAAAAAATGATTTTTCAGTTTGTGATAAATCCGTTCCTATAAATTAAATTTTTCCCTTGATACTTTTTGGAATCACCGTGGCTCAGCGGGTTTATGCACTGCAAACTACAAATTGTAGGCTACTTAGATTCGATTCCTCCTTGGGTGTATTTATCTCTTCTGTGTTAGTAAAGACTTCCTTGCGTGTGTATGTTCAGTCGTCCCTTGCCCCTAATATGTCCCTTGCGCCATAAAACCCAATCATGATACTTCTCAAGACAAAACCGTATTCAAATTGAGTCTTATAACCAACCTATTTTAAATTGTCTCTTGGTATTTTCTTACATGCTGTACGAATTGAAATGCGTGACAGAATAGGGAACAATGCTTGAACACGATATACACAGGTGTTTAAAATTAAGAGAATTTGCATATTTTGTCGAATTTCTCGAAAAGTACTGAACGAAAGGTAAAACTAATGCTTCCAAACAGAGATACAAATCTTTACGTAATACGTAAGCGTACACGTGCGTGTAGGCGGTGCATTTAGAGGAACAGGTTTTCTAAGAGCACGTGACAATTTCCGCTCTTTGTTCGCTTGCACACCTCGGCGAATTTCGTGGTGTTTTTCTGGAAAATTCGGTGAAATTCAAAAGCAAACAGTTAAAATGAGTAACCACCAACGTTTGAATGATGGAATGATGTAGCGAATCGTCGAGAGACTGGAAGCAGGACAGTCGTAAGTGCAGATCGCTAAACTTGAATGTAACGCCCAGCGTCGTGCCCAACTTATGGAAACAGTTTAAGGATACCAGATACGTAGAGAGAAAGCCTGAGTAAGAGCCACAACGGCCAATGAAGATCGATATTTGTCCATTACAGAGAAGCGTAACAGGAATGCAACAGCTTCTCATCTCTCTCGTGACCTTCATGCGGCCACAGGAATCCGAGTTTCAAGGGTTATTGTTTCCAGAAGGCTACATGAGAGAGGTCTGTTTGCAAGAAGACTTGCTGTTTGCGACCCGCTCACTTCTGCGCTTACGAGATCCCGTTTAACATGGTGCAGAGAACATTTGCTTTGAACCAGGGATCAGTGGGGAACCGTTCTATTTACAGATCAGTTCCGATTCAGCCTAACCACTGATTCTCGACGTACGTTCATCTGGAGAGAACCAGGGACCCGCTACCTGTCCTCCAACATCCGAGATAGAGGCCAATATGGCAGCGGAGGTTTGATGGTCTGGGCAGGCATCAGGTTGGATAGGCGCACAGACATCCAAGTCTGTGACAGAGACACTGTGACTACTGTGTATATACTATATAGGTATAAGGATGAAATCTTGGAGTCATATATTCGCCTTTTCAGGGGTACAATTTTACCTGATTTCATTTTTATGGACGACAACTCTCGTCCAGATAGAGCTCATCTGGTCGACGTGTATCTGGAAAGTGGGGATATTCGACGGATGGATTGACCAGTCAGATCTCCAGACCTAAACCCTATAGAGCATATCTAGGACGCTCTTGGGAGGGCAATCGCAACTCGCTTTCCCCCTCCCAGAATCATCCAGGATCTGAAAACAGAGTTGCTGGAGGAGTGAGACCGACTGCCACAGGGAATCATAAACTGACTCATTTCCAGTATGAATTCGCGTTGTGAGAGCCGTATAACTGTAAGAAGGGATCATGTTAACCCATTTTTTGTGTCGATATGGTAACCTCTATTTTAGACCTTCTTGTGCTGATTAGAGTTACGCACAATCCTACGTGTGTAACATAACTGTTGTACAGTTATTTTATTTGTATTATCTCAACCTATGTACATTAATAATTTCATTAAAATTTTTTGTATTATTTAAACCTATTTACATAAGTAATTTTATTAAAATATGTCCAGTAATTCTGGAGATAATCGACCAAAAGTGAAAATTCCCTTAAATTTGAACACCAGTATAATACAGCTTTATTACGTGAATCCGGAGATATTAAACGTGTGACTAGGATAAGGTAGTTAGTCACACACTTTTGGTTTGGGGAAATCTCGTTTCGTAGAGATGGATGATCTAATGAAGGAGGATTATTTCCCATGAGGGATTTGCTTGACTTGTTTCTGTGTGGGATATATTGGCTGCGGAAAGATTTGCTATAAGTCGCACAGATTTGGGGTCTTCCTGTTCTGTAATGCACTGGAAACTTGAACAGACTTTTAAGTTTGCGATGAAATCCTTTTAATTCGGAAATGGAATTTTAAAAATTTCTCTCGGTATTTCTTAAGACAGAATCATCTTCAAATTGAGTCTGCTAAGTCATATTCAATCAAAAGAAATAATATGGCTGTGGGCACATGATTATTTCCTTAGATTTCTACTGGAAAGTATCATGCACACTAAGCGTGATTACACAGAGATTTATGTTGGTCTAAAAGTTCATCTGTAGTGTTCTGAATAAATTAATTCGCTGTGTTTAAACAAGCTACATACCTACCCGTTTGTTAACCTCTACCTTACTGAGAGCACTGTTTTCCAAAGTGAGTTCTGAAGGAATCTTGGGGGCGATGCTGTCACCTGGGGAATAAGATGCCAAAACAATTTGTCGCCTAAAAATGTTTTAAACACTTATCCTCTTAACCGTATAGGCACACTCACTACAGTGATGCACTATCGCAAGAATTACGCGTTGTAAAATGCAAGCTACAACTAATCGGTCTAAAATCAAGATTTAACAAGCGAGTGTTTTCATGTATTTGCTCGCACTTCGACCTTTAATTTTGAGTCGTGATAGCCCGGTTGGGAAGAGTAACGGACTACCAAACGGAGGGTTGCGAGTTCGAATCCAACCAAAGACCGTCGTGTACAAAAGAGGCTGGTGCACGTATCTTTCGTGGCATCAAATGTCCTCACGTTGGCGTGGTGTGAAAATTTGGAGAGGGGGTGCCAGCTCAGGTGTGACTTCGTCATCTGGCCGTGGTTCAAAATTACTTGGTGTTGTCCTTGGAACTTCTCCTTCGGGGATTGATCCCGGACCGTCACCCATAGCCCGTTGTGTTGCTCCAATGTGACGTTAATTAAAAGTGCCTTCCACCTTTAATTTGCCCGCTGTCGTGGCATGGAAATTTGGAGGTGCCAGCTCAGGTGTTGACCTCTTCATCTGACCGTGGTTCAAAAGAGATATTGTCCTCGGATGTTCGTTTCGGGATCGATCCCAGACCGTCGCCTATGGCACGTTGTGTAACGAGATCTGCCGCTCTCCAACATACTCTCCAAAACACTTCCACAACACTCCACCGTGAGAACATTTGAGGCCACAACAGATTTATGATACATGACGGTCTTTGGCCGAGTTTCGAACTCGTAACCCTCCTGCTGCTAATCCGAGGACGACACCACGTAATTTTGAACCACGGTCAGATGACGAGGTCACACCTGAGCTGGCGCCCCACTCTCCGAACTTCCACACCCCGCCAACGTGAGGACATTTGAGGCCACGACAAATACAACCTGCACCAGCCCCCTCTTATATACGACGGTCTTTGGTTGAATTCGAACTCGCAACCCTCCGTTTGGTAATCCGTTACTCTTCCAACCGGGCTACCACGTAGAGTAAGAGTGGATAAGTACAGAGTAAGACTTACCCTGTACAGAGTAAGAGTGGATACGCTCACAAAGCGTTGCGAAACTACAAAGCAAACAAGCGACAGTAAATTTATAAAAAGTCGCAGCTCCTGAAATAATCCTCGTCATCTGACCGTGGTTCAAAATTACGTGGTGTTGTCCTCGGATCTTTCCCTTTGGGATTGATCCCGGACCGTCACCAATAGCCCGTTGTGTTGCTCCAGTGTGACGTTAATTGAAATACCCCCCCCCCCCCTGAAATAATCCAATTGACATTTCAGTTTAAATAACGGCGAGTCCAAAGCCTTAAACTAAATTCAAATTGGTTTTCAGCTTCGGAAACAAGCCGAGGTGCTCAATAATCAATCCCCTTCCAAACTCCAGCAGCTCATCAATTCGTGCAATTAAAAAAACAATGAACATCCTTCCCCATCATCCAACAATGCAATCACTGTTATTTCAAACACAGGTCTTGAAGAGGCAATTACCTGTACAGCAAACTTTCAGTTTCGGAATGGCACCGAGTCAAAAATTCAAACCAGGAGCAACCGGACAAGCCACTCACATCCGGGAAAACTCTCCCGTTTTTTCAAGGCAAACGAAGAGCACCCTCCAAAAGTTTCCGCCTCCTTCGAAAGAGCCTCAAGGACCCCCTTCAGAATTCAACTTCGTGCAACAGCTAAAGGTCAAGTGCTCGAAAAGGATGGATTTGTAAAAGGGGTGTATTAAAATAACAATAACAATAACAAGCAAAACGAACGCATAAGCGCTGACTTGGAGAAATTAATTTATCCCCAACCCCACCGCCGTGGGTCCGCGGGAGTTCCCATGGTTAAAAATGATTTTGAAGAATTTGTAGGATTTGGATGCGTTCTTGTTGATTTTATTAGAAAAATGTAATAAGAGCGTAGTTGAGCAAGGCGGGGCTGTTTCTGATTTCGCCCTCCCCCCGTGAAGGGGCGCATGGTTGCCGGTGCCCCGGGATATAAGTTGCTAATTAGGAAGATGAAAATTATTTCTCGTTTTCGCAGCGACTGCACTTTTGATGACTGATCGGAGAGGATATCTATTTCAATAAAGCGGGGAAAAAATGGAAGCTCTTTTAGCTGAAAGCAGTAAATAAAGATACTAAATCTAAGAGACCCGAGTTTTATCTTTATTACCATATTTGGTTCCTCTGAATCTGGCATACCTGATTAGAGCACACTTTCTCAGACGGTAGCAGGAAAGCGTTTAACTTACTCTTCGATTAACCATAAAAGTGCAATGTAAAGCATTAAAATTTCCGTTAAATTGCAATGTAAATTATTAAATACTATTCAAGTCAATTTTTGCTTAATTGAGTTACGATTACGTCAGACGATGGAGGGCCTCGGTAGCCCGGTTGGAAGAGTAACGGATCAGCAACCAGAGGGTTGCGAGTTCGAATCCAACCAAAGACCGTGGTGTTCAAAAGGGGCTGGTGCACGTTAAATCCGCCGTGGCTTCAAATGTCCTCACACTGGCGTGGTGTGGAAGTTTGGGGAGTGGGTTTCAGCTCAGGTGTTGCCTCGTCATCTGATCGTGGATCAAAATTACGAGGTGTTGCCCTTCGGGATTGATCCCGGACCGTCTCCAATAGCCCGTTGTGTTGCTCCAGTGGGATGTTAATTGACTACCTGCCTACCCTAACTCGGTTATTTTCGAAGATGTAAGTTACGCAATGTGAGGAGGAACTAACAGTTGGTGAAAACCCCCACAAAGTAAAAGCGAATCACGAAAATAAAAGTAACTCCTAAGTTCTAGAATAGAGTATAGTAGTTACGACTCGAAAAAAGAAAAACCGAACTTGTACAAAGCCATAACGCGTTTATGCCCTTCCCTTCCACTAACTGCTTTCAAAAAGCCGAGAAATGACGAAATCCCTCATCTTGTTTGTCACCCGCGGAAGAAAGTGGCCAAACTTTTTCCCGGCCGAAAACTTATTTCCTCTCTCCCCACTTTAATTGACTTATTTCTTGTAATCCGCGCAATGTTCAATTAAATCCACTCCAGTACAGAGCCATTAAACCAATACACAGGTACGGGCAGCGCAAAAAAGAAAGAGAAATAAATGGTTATTCCCAGTCCCGAGTAATGTTTTCTTTAAGAGGAGAGGGGCATTAACAACTCCTTCGGGAATCTAGGTAGGGAAAAGCTCTTTTTATTTACCATTCAATCGGTGGAAGGGTAAAAGTGCGGGGCATAAAAATCTCCGGGTTCTTGCAGCAGCCCCGGCATTAAGGGCGGGGCGCTGCTTCTTTTCCAAAGCTGCACTTTATGGCTTCGGTCAAAAGTGGCGCACGGGGTTTTTTGGGGGAAGTTTAATCTCTTCGCAACCGTCCTCCGGGTCGTTCCAGTGATGGTCGTAAAGGAAGTGGGAGCCACGCTGCAGTTGGTTGTTCTTGGATTCTTGGGGGATTCATTGGCCATTGTGCCGTAAGCTCTGCCCCGTTGGATTATCGGGGGGTGGTGGAGTTTGAGACAGGGGTCAGGTTATCATCGGGAACTCCTTAATTTGGGTGGAAATCGTTCGAGGACTTCGGGAAAAGAACTTGTTTTAAATTTCTTCGTTCCTAAGATCCACATGGTTTTGGTTTGTCGATAGACGGTCATTTTATTTGCTCCACGATAAATTAGACCGGATTTACTACTTAACACTCTTAGCATAAGAAGATTTAATCCTCTGAAAGGTTCACATGGTTTGATATGTCGATGTTGGTATGTCTATTGCTCCACGAGGGCAAATTAGTCCGGGACCTACTACTTAACGCTCTTAGTATCAGAAGATTTAATCCTCTGAAAGGTTCACATGGTTTGATATGTCGATGTTGGTATGTCTATTGCTCCACGAGTGCAAATTAGTCCGGGACCTACTACTTAACGCTCTTAGCATCAGAAGATTTAACCCTCTGAAGGGTTCACATGGTTCGGTTTGCGGATATACGGTCATTTTATTGATCCATGAGGACAAATTAGACTAGGACCTACTACTTAACGATCTTAGCATCAGAAGATTTAATCCTCTGAAGGGTTCACATGGTTTGATATGTCGATGTTGGTATGTCTATTGCTCCACGAGGGCAAATTAGTCCGGAACCTACTACCAAACGCTCTTAGCATCAGAAGATTTAACCCTCTGAAGGGTTCACATGGTTCGGTTTGCGGATATACGGTCATTTTATTGATCCATGAGGACAAATTAGACTAGGACCTACTACTTAACGATCTTAGCATCAGAAGATTTAATCCTCTGAAGGGTTCACATGGTTTGATATGTCGATGTTGGTATGTCTATTGCTCCACGAGTGCAAATTAGTCCGGGACCTACTACTTAACGCTCTTAGCATCAGAAGATTTAACCCTCTGAAGGGTTCACATGGTTCGGTTTGCGGATATACGGTCATTTTATTGATCCATGAGGACAAATTAGACTAGGACCTACTACTTAACGATCTTAGCATCAGAAGATTTAATCCTCTGAAGGGTTCACATGGTTTGATATGTCGATGTTGGCATGTCTATTGCTCCACGAGGACAAATTAGTCCGGACCTACTACTTAACGCTCTTAACATCAGAAGATTTAATCCTCTGAAAGGTTCACATGGTTTGATATGTCGATGTTGGTATGTCTATTGCTCCACGAGTGCAAATTAGTCCGGGACCTACTACTTAACGCTCTTAGCATCAGAAGATTTAACCCTCTGAAGGGTTCACATGGTTCGGTTTGCGGATATACGGTCATTTTATTGATCCATGAGGACAAATTAGACTAGGACCTACTACTTAACGATCTTAGCATCAGAAGATTTAATCCTCTGAAGGGTTCACATGGTTTGATATGTCGATGTTGGTATGTCTATTGCTCCACGAGGGCAAATTAGTCCGGAACCTACTACCAAACGCTCTTAGCATCAGAAGATTTAACCCTCTGAAGGGTTCACATGGTTCGGTTTGCGGATATACGGTCATTTTATTGATCCATGAGGACAAATTAGACTAGGACCTACTACTTAACGATCTTAGCATCAGAAGATTTAACCCTCTGAAGGGTTCACATGGTTCGGTTTGCGGATATACGGTCATTTTATTGATCCATGAGGACAAATTAGACTAGGACCTACTACTTAACGATCTTAGCATCAGAAGATTTAATCCTCTGAAGGGTTCACATGGTTTGATATGTCGATGTTGGTATGTCTATTGCTCCACGAGTGCAAATTAGTCCGGGACCTACTACTTAACGCTCTTAGCATCAGAAGATTTAACCCTCTGAAGGGTTCACATGGTTCGGTTTGCGGATATACGGTCATTTTATTGATCCATGAGGACAAATTAGACTAGGACCTACTACTTAACGATCTTAGCATCAGAAGATTTAATCCTCTGAAGGGTTCACATGGTTTGATATGTCGATGTTGGCATGTCTATTGCTCCACGAGGACAAATTAGTCCGGACCTACTACTTAACGCTCTTAACATCAGAAGATTTAATCCTCTGAAAGGTTCACATGGTTTGATATGTCGATGTTGGTATGTCTATTGCTCCACGAGTGCAAATTAGTCCGGGACCTACTACTTAACGCTCTTAGCATCAGAAGATTTAACCCTCTGAAGGGTTCACATGGTTCGGTTTGCGGATATACGGTCATTTTATTGATCCATGAGGACAAATTAGACTAGGACCTACTACTTAACGATCTTAGCATCAGAAGATTTAATCCTCTGAAGGGTTCACATGGTTTGATATGTCGATGTTGGTATGTCTATTGCTCCACGAGGGCAAATTAGTCCGGAACCTACTACCAAACGCTCTTAGCATCAGAAGATTTAACCCTCTGAAGGGTTCACATGGTTCGGTTTGCGGATATACGGTCATTTTATTGATCCATGAGGACAAATTAGACTAGGACCTACTACTTAACGATCTTAGCATCAGAAGATTTAACCCTCTGAAGGGTTCACATGGTTCGGTTTGCGGATATACGGTCATTTTATTGATCCATGAGGACAAATTAGACTAGGACCTACTACTTAACGATCTTAGCATCAGAAGATTTAATCCTCTGAAGGGTTCACATGGTTTGATATGTCGATGTTGGTATGTCTATTGCTCCACGAGGGCAAATTAGTCCGGAACCTACTACCAAACGCTCTTAGCATCAGAAGATTTAACCCTCTGAAGGGTTCACATGGTTCGTTTTGCGGATTTACGGTCATTTTATTGATCCATGAGGACAAATTAGACTAGGACCTACTACTTAACGCTCTTAGCATCAGAAGATTTAATCCTCTGAAGGGTTCACATGGTTTGATATGTCGATGTTGGCATGTCTATCACTCCACTAGGGCAAATTAGTGCGGGACCTACTACTTAACGCTCTTAACATCAGAAGATTTAATCCTCTGAAGGGCTCACATGGTTTAGTATGTCGATATATGGTCATTTTATTGCTCCGTGTGATAGAATCCATTCTATTAAAGGGCATCGTAGCCCAGTTGGAAGAGTAACGGATTAGCAACCAGAGGGTTGCTAGTTCGAAACTCGATCCAACTAAAGTACGTTGTGTACAGACTGTTGCATGCTAAATCTGTCGTGGCCTCAAATGTTCTCACGTTAACGCGGTGTGTGAGCTTGGAGGATGGGGTGTTATTAGCGTCATCTGACCGTAGTTCCAAATTACGAGTCTTTGTCCTAGAATCTTTCCCTTCGGAATTGATCCTGGACCGTCGGCAATAGTCCGCTGTATTGCTCCAGTGCGACATTAATTGACTGCATACCTCTCTCGTGAAATCTTAAATAGTATATGACATATTGTACTATGAAATTAAGAGCGACGGTAAGCAAGTAATATCAGCTATCAAATAATCAGGTGTTGACTTCGTCATCTGACCGTGGTTCAAAATTACGAGGTGCTGCTCTAGGATCTTTCCCTTTGGGTTAATCCCGGATCGTCACCAATAGCCTTTTGTGTTGCTCCAGTGCAACGGCAATTCAATTACCCTCCCCACAAATGTGAATTCGTGATTGCTATAAAAATTTATTATCCTAAGTTTTGGTGGTTGGTTCTCTATCCGCTCCACAATCATTTGTTTCCTAGACGATGGCTAATTAGACCTAACCTAAGTTGGATTTAAAAGGCAAAACCAAAGTCCACATACTATGTCTACTAAGAGAAGTGCTCGTGTAACAAAGTTTGCGCTTATTTGTTCCAATAGAAACCGATCTGATCTCTCGTTTTCCATAGAGGATGCTTGAAGGAATACATTCTAAATTGCCCCCTCACACTTAATGACAAATTGGAAATATATTTGTTATGGTTCTTATATCTTGCTGAGAAAATCTACTGTATACCACCTCATTCCGCCCCATCAACATTCGTCCAAAACAAACTTCAACTAAGACATCCTCAGAACACACCCCCTACTGAAAATGAACGAGCTCCATTCCCATAGCTACCCTCTCCACCCAGACATTCTGATAAATAGCTCCTACTCCAGAGCCTTATGAAATGTGAATTTTAAACTATGCTCACCTTGCATAATTAAATGATACATAGGGAAGACTATTGTACCTTTGAACACATTTCAGTTAGGTAGTTCTTGATGATCTCTGGTGCCATAAGCCGTAACCATTTCTTGAAATCTGCTGAAGACAGCAATTAAGATCATATGACGCAACTGTCGTCAGCTCGCAGAAAAGACCTAGAGTTATTCCGCATCAACAGTTTAATATCTTCCCGCAAAAGCCTAAACGCCGATGCGTTGGGTTCTGTTTGGACCCTGAAGTCTATGACTTCAATTCCATTAATTCTCTCCCCAATTAATTTCCCCCTACTGCTTTGACCTTTCTGTACACCAATAATTAGGGATTTTTATGGACTTAATTGTAGCACTTCTAAAGTTAAATTTTAACATTTAAATCGTAATTTCTCTCCTTAAGTTTAATTGCCTTTCCTTTATTCATCTAATGCTAGCAGTCTAGGGCATTCGTTTCCGAGCCAACTTTCTGCCCAGAACCTAAGCATCATCGGTCGCGGTCAGTAGATGGGAGGTCTTTCTTTTGCGGCTGGGCGGGACCTAGGTTGTAATTAGCATTTAAGGTTCTTCTGTACCCTAGATCGACATTTTTATTAATTCACCCACCCTTATGTTATTAGCATTTATTTAATATTTCACCTTTTTCTGACGTGGAGATGAGCCGCTATGCAGCGGGTGCTCCGTAAGTGATATGTCCAATCCAGTGTTGTGGTAGTGTTATTCAAAAATAGTTAAATGTACGTGGAGATTCTAATTCTGAGCTACAAAATCAACCATTTTCTCTGAAAAGTTGTTCTTAGCAGTTTTTGAACACCGTTTTCATAAAATTTTATTGCACGACCAGATAAAGCTTTTTATTGTGAGTATTTCTGTAAATTTATTTTAATGTTTCACATAACTAATTAGTTGTATTGACTAATAATTTCAAAATATACTTCTTGTACCAAGAACACAAGTATACCATGTACCTTTGAACAGTATTCAAAAGGTACACTCTATGGAAAAGGAGATTATTTACAAATAGTTTTTCAATCAAGTCGACCACATTTTTTGATTATTGACTTATTTATTTTTATTTGTGTTTTCGAAAGATGCCAAGAAGTAAATCCCGAAAGAAAAGAGACCCAACTGATGTAGCTGTTATGAGTGCTGCTGTTAGTAGCAGTACCTACTCTAGTAAAAAAGGATGCACTTTATAAATGTAAGTAAAATTTATGTGAAACCAGGTGGGAGCGAAGGACGAATTTGTGCGCAATGCCCGTTACGATACAAAGAGTCTTTTATAAAGAGGAAGAGAATTCACACACATTGGTGGTAGATTATTTAACAACAGCTAAAATGCTCTATGGTTTAAACAAGAATTCTACACGAATTCGGCTAAAAATTTACTTCTAGCCAACAAAAAGCGGTACAACTAAGAACTGCCATTAAGAAAATAGGAAGCAATTAGTTTTTCCAGAAGTAGTACAGAGGCTGTTCGGACATTTTTTGAACGATTTTGATGAGCTGTAAAAAATTGTATGCTACGAAAGAATTTTATTTTCGCAACAGTTAAATAGTTAAAGTATAACTTATCGTCTGCTAACTCAGAGTTTTGTTTACTTTCAAAATGGCGCTTTTAAATAAGCAATGGATGGAAGGCTATGTTTCCTTTCTTCCCGAAGAGAATTATGCTTATTCAATTATTCAAAATCGCTGTAAAAGTCATGTTTTTCGATATCTAAAGGTACGATAGGTAATATTATTAATGACAAAGGAAAAAAACGTAAAAGTGGAAAAATACTTCCAAAAAAGTATCCAAAAAAGAAAAAAATTCTGAGAATATTCGTAAGGTAAGATCTTTAATTTTAAAAGAGAATCCGCCAAGTCAAAGGACTATAGAAAAGTGAACGTGAGAACTTTTATATTTATGATTGTTGCCGGTTTTGCATATAATGGAAAATTAAAAGTAAAAAGAACTGCATCAGGGTAAAGCAAGCAGCCACACATCTAAATCGACTATTAAATTCTTGGAAAAAGTGGAACAAGAAACTGGTATTAAGTCAATACCCTTTACTGATATTCCTGCTAAATGGACTTTTGTGCTTTTGGACATTTAAAAAGGGCGTTATCGAAACGTCGACCGAAAACCATTCAAGGACTTTGCAAAACTGTGGAACAAGAATTGGACAAAATACCTCTGTCGATACTACAAAAGTCATTATTATCATAGAAATTAAGGTGTAGAAAGATAGTTAACAATAAGGGCTATCAAATGGAACATTTAAAACACAAAAATTTCATGTAAAAAAATTGAGCTTCAGTCCATTAAAATCGTTCAATAAATGTCCGAACAGCCTCTGCATAGGGTTGATGCAAAAGTTCGTCCTGTTTTCGGCTCGAGATAGCATTGCGTCGCTAAACCGAAGTGTTACCTACTTCACACGTGTCAAGTTTTGATATTGTTTGAAAGAAGGTATTTCAGAGACTTGCCAAAAAATTGCGTTATTTGGTTGGTTTTTAAATTTTGCTAAGCATTAAAAACGACAGAAAATAAGGAACATTTTCGACATATGCTTTTTTATTTCCGAAAAGGCATGAATGCTTTGTAGACGCAAAAGAAGATATGTGTTGTGTACGGCGAGGGCGCCGTAAGTGTTTCAGAAAATTTCGTCACCTGCATCAGTTCTTTAGCCAGAAACCTCAGAACTTCTATGATGCAGCAACGGGAGAGATGGAGAAAGGAAATCGAAGAGAACGGCGCATACTAGATTGATTAAATGTAATTTTTAATAATAAATCAAATTTTCCTTCAATTTTTGTCAAAAAACGGGACGAACTTTTGAATTAACCCAATAGCTTCAATATTTGATCTGTTCTTCGTAAATCTGACAGACGTACATATACGTTTTGGTCTAGTACCTTCTTAACCCTCCTGGTTGTTGACATTATGTCTCGTCATTAGAAGAGAACTGACCAGATCTTGATCTCGTCATCATAAAAATAATCGGCAATATCTTGAAGGCGAGATATTGCGTCATTGGCAAAATTGATCAGATATTGATGGAAGAGGATCGTATTTCCAAAGAAATGCACACTTTAGTCCAATTAGCGTCTGAGCGTCCAATTCAACATCTCATTCACTTGTTAAAAGCGATATGGTATTTTTTAAATCAACCTATTTTCGCGTTGACTCACATTTTCTTTAACAATTATTAAAAATTTTTGAAAAAAAAGCACTGATTTGCATCATTCAATGACTAAATACATTAGAATCAACGATAACCTTTCGAGCTGCGATCAACCGAGTACCCGTGTTATCCGATCCAAATTTGATATCGAGTTTCTTTTTCAAGCTTTAACTCTCCTGGTAGGTAACTCGTCATTAGCAAAACTGACCAGATTTTGATAAACGCGGTATCTCGTCATTAGAAAAACTGACCTGATCTAGATCTCGCCATCATCAAAAACGGCAATATCTTCATCATTCGGAATTCAGTCGGAAATCTTGATAACGAGACATTTCATCATTGGCAAAATTGGTCAGATCTTGATGGACGAGGTATCTCCTCGAAACCACTTGGAGAGTTAAAGAGTTTTGGACAATCCAAAAATTTGTTTATTACGCTGAGGGAATTTTTGATGTGATGAAAGACGATATATACTAGTTTCAAAGCTTGTAAAAGTGTTTAAAGGTCAGATCAGACAAAGAGCAGTAAAATGGAAGTTAAATTTTTGCAACAGGTAAAATGTTAAATGAAATCTAAAAGTATAATTTTGTCCAATTATTTTCCTTGATTAGTGGTTTATATCTTTAGTAAAATATAATTTTAAATTATTTAAAAAATATAAATGTATGCATTATTCCGACGTTATTTATTAATAATTCAAAATACAAACACGCTCTAAAAATTAAAATGGTAATGTGTTCAAAGGTACAAAGGGTCCCGTTCAAAGCTACATAACCATTAGCAACCTTTGAACAAAGGTTTGAACTCTCCAAGTGGTTTCGACGATATATATCGTCCATCAAGACCTGACCAATTTTGCTCATGACAAGGCATCTCATCATCAAGATAGCGTCGATTTTTTGACAATGACGAGACCAAAACCTGTTCACTTTTTTCAAAGACGAGATATCTCGTCCATTAAGACCCGGTTTCGTTTTATAATGGGTTTTTATAAATTGTTTTACCTTAAAAAAGAAAAAAATAGTATAATTTGGACATTAAAAACAGACTCCGAATGTAGTCTGTAAGAGGAAAGTCCTTAAAAGAAGAGTCCTTAAGAGTAGAATCTTTAGAGAAACATGTATAATGTTTTCGAAGATACTTATACAAGTCTCTCCTATACTGTGCGAATACTTTATAATGCCCACAGTCCATAACTAATGCTGTGCGAATACTTTTATGTATTTTTTTACATATCAAATTAACCTCACGAAATAGCACATCAATGAGAACAGCGCTGCTTTTTCCATTGACAAAATCCTTTTTTTAGGCCTAAGGAACTTTATTTGCTTTCCAAGAACAAAGGAGCTCTCATCGGCTGCGAGAGAAAACGAACGGATTGTGTTTTTATTTCAATTTCCAGCTTGCTGTTGACGTCAGAAATGCTTTATGAAATTAATTTAACATTTATAATTAATGGAAAACACGTCCTGCGCTAATTAAAGATGCACTTCATAAAATATTAATGACGCAGTTTCTGCAGTTAATCAAGAGTCACGGGATTTAAGAAGAGACAAAATGCGTTTTAAGAAGGGACTAAAAAAGGGAAACGTGTTGTAGGGGGAAATGTGCCCTCGGTTAATGAGAGAAAATTGTCAGTTTAATTGTTTATTGATAAAGAGATTGGGTGGCGGGAATGTGCAAGGCTTGAAAGCTTGCCAATTTTCTTTCGGAAATGCGCTTCAACGCGAAAAAGAGAACTGATGTGTGTTGCGGGGAATTTTGTTTTGCTGTCACGAATTTCGTGTTTATGTCGGTTGAGTTAATATGGAGAACTTTATTTTATCATACGTAATGAAAAATTGACTGCGGCTGAGAATTATTCGCATTAAAAATAAACTACTCACAGCATTTCGTCCGTCAGTGTTGATGCAATGTTATTCTTTGCTATTCTAAAACTATTTAACTGGCATTTCTCGGGATTGAATTTATATGATTCAGAATGAGCCTTTAATTAAAATTAACATCCTATATGTTAACCCTTCTGGTGGTTGTATTGACGAGGTATCTGGTCATTAGCGAAACCATTATCAGATCTGGATGGACGAGATATCTCTTCATTAGAAGAAACCTGATAAAATCTTGATCTCTTCATCATAAAACAATTAGTAATACCTTGTTGACGACATATTTCGTCATTAGTAAAATTAGTCAGATCTTGATGGATGATATATCTCTTCATTAGAAGAAACCTGATAAAATCTTGATCTCTTCATCATAAAACAATTGGTAATACCTTGTTGACGACATATTTCGTCATTAGTAAAATTAGTCAGATCTTGATGGATGATATATCTCTTCATTAGAAGAAACCTGATAAAATCTTGATCTCTTCATCATAAAACAATTGGTAATACCTTGTTGACGACATATTTCGTCATTAGTAAAATTAGTCAGATCTTGATGGATGATATATCTCTTCATTAGAAGAAACCTGATAAAATCTTGATCTCTTCATCATAAAACAATTGGTAATACCTTGTTGACGACATATTTCGTCATTAGTAAAATTAGTCAGATCTTGATGGATAATATATCTCTTCATTAGAAGAAACCTGATAAAATCTTGATCTCTTCATCATAAAACAATTGGTAATACCTTGTTGACGACATATTTCGTCATTAGTAAAATTAGTCAGATCTTGATGGATGATATATCTCTTCATTAGAAGAAACCTGATAAATCTTGATCTCTTCATCATAAAACAATTGGTAATATCTTGTTGGCGACATATTTCGTCATTAATAAAATTAGTCAGATCTTGATGGATGATATATCTCTTCATTAAAAGAAACCTGATAAATCTTGATCTCTTCATCATAAAACAATTAGTAATACCTTGTTGGCGACATATTTCGTCATTAGTAAAATTAGTCAGATCTGAATGGATGATATATCTCGTCGAAACCACTTGGAGGATAAACCAATCCGAGATTTTTTTCGGGAGGGAGGATCGCATGCACAATGAGTTGCTCACTATGCTAGCAAACCTGCGAGTTGAAGGCGGTGCATGTCCGATTCCTCAATTGATGTACTTCTCTCTTAAGTATCAGTAAAAATTTCCTTGTGGATGTATGTGCATTTACTTGACGTTTTCTGGCGCATTTTGGCCATTTATAGCCTTTGAGCAATAAAACCTAACCAACCAAGAGATTGGACCGAGTTTCGAACCCTCCAATTGCTAATCCGGTACTCTTCCAACCGGGCTACCACGGCCCGTGAAGAACATGAGGTATCTGTTAAATTCCTTTTTAATCTTCAGATAAAAAGGAAGGAAAAACGGTGGTTTATCGATCCCCAATATTTCTTTGATGATTTAATCACTAAAAACTATTTTATCGATTTCAACGCAAGTTTATTGCAAGATGTCGTTGACTTCTGAGATTTATCGACTATCTGTGTGGAGAAGGAAGCAGGGAACGTCTGGAAATTTTACAGTCATTATAAAACTTCTTTATCGACTTTTTTTCAAGATATTACAGAAAATATAAAACGAATTATCAATCTTTTTATAAAATAAAACTTTTTCGAAGTTACTGGTTAATCTATTTGATTTAGCTAGTATAAATAAATAGAAAACCAATTATTATCGACATTTTCAAATTCTTTGGCAAGCAATTCCAGATAATCTGGGAGCCGATGTGACTCAGTGGGTTCACACACTGCTCTGGCAACCAGCGAGTTATATACCGTAGGTTTGATTCTTTCCTGGATATATTTTCTCTCTTCTGTGTCAGTAAACTTTCCCTGAGCCGAATTCTGTTTTCCGAAATCGGTTTTGCAATAGGGTAGAAAAGTTGCCTCTTACCTTTAAATAAATGGCTATTTATTTAAATAAAGTATTATAAAATAAACTATTACCTTTATACGAATGCCTGCCGAGCGTTAAATATTGACGAAATGGGTTAAAAATGGGGGAAAAAGCAATTTGTAACACTATTTTTTAAATAATATTAATCTAATTTGCAATACCTAATAAATATATTTGAGTAAAGGAAAAAGCATGTGCAACATTTAATCTCCGTTAATCATGTACTTCATATCCACAAAGATCGAAATAATTATATCAGACGTCACAAATGATATTGCTGGACATTCAAAGATTCCCGCGTTCAAATTACCCACTTGGTAGGTATTTAAACCTCTCATTGGAACAACACAACGGACTATTGGTAACAGTCCGGGGTCAAACCCAAAGGGAAAGAACCGAGGACAACACCACGTAATTTTGAATCACAGTCAAATGATGAGGTCACACCTGAGCTGGCACCCCACTCTCCAAACTTCCACACCACACCAATGTGAGGACATTTGAGGGCACGACAGATTTAACGTGCACAAGCCCCCTTTGTACACGACGGTCTTAGGTCGGATAATTACCCATTTGATATAACTTTTGCAGCTGCAAACAATTGAGCAACTAACACCAGCCTCTCAAACCTGCACCGAAATTCCTAATACCTTTCACAAGCTAATTCTGAAAGTAATAAAATTGAATCTGAGTCTTCACATCAGGGACTTTTGTTTTACGAACTATTGAACTTATTCCAAAATTGACTGCGAGGCATCAAGTAGAATACCCTATTTTTGGCACTCCACACCGGAGGATTGCGAGTTCGAATTCAATCAAAGACCGTCGTGTACAAAGGGGGCTGGTGCACGTTAAATATGACCTCAAATGTCCCCACGTTGGCGTGGTGTGGAAGTTTGGAGAGTGGGGTGCCTGCTCAGGTGTGACCTCGTCATCTGACCGTGGTTCAAAATTACGCGTCGAATCTTTCCCTTCGAGATTGACCTCGGACCGTCACCAATAGCCCGTTGTGTTGCTCCAGTGTGACGTTAATTGAAATGCCTACCTTGACACTCCACAAACTTCTACCTTCAGTTTTAAAGTATTATTTGCTTGTTAAACGCGAACTAAAATTCCAACATTCTGGCAAAGAATCCAGTGTTCATGAGGCATTAGAAATTGCAGCTGAAAATATAGAAAAATGTGGAGAAAAGCTTCCATACCAATTTCTTACCGAAAAGGAGTGTTGCAAATGAAATGGAAGGACTGAAAGTTTCTTTTATGATATCCAGTTATGATGCATGAGTGAAACGTAATACTAACTATGTATTGAAAGTAAAAGCACTTAAAGACCATCTAAGACCTTGTTTGACATTGCGTCATGTAAATGTGTTCTATTTTCTATATGTTCTTGTAAGAGGATTCAATAAATACCACTTAAAGAAAAACCAGATTGAGAAAAATGGCAATCGGTTCAATACGTTTTGCTGAAACGAATAAAATTTTACAAAGGAATAAAGTTGGTTAGTTAGGAAAGGGAAGCAAGAAAGCATAAGGTGTCTAACTTCAAAGTATTTTCATCTTTTGTGTCAGTAAAATTTTTTGTGTCCATACACTTGACTTTGGCGCAGCTTGTTCAAATATAGCCCTTCACCATAAAACACAGCCCAAACAAACCACCTAATGATATAATTAGTCATAAATGTTGTTTTAAAAGCACTTGACAGTTTTCCTATAAAGTGATTGAATATTTTTAAATCGTGATCTTCCTAAACGTTACTATACGCTGCTATAAATTTCTACATTATACGAATGTGAATATCGAGTAAACCATGAAGAAAGGAAAAATATATTTACGTTTAAAAATAATACAGGCGTGAGAATAAATCTTGAGAAATTATTGCATTTCCACAGAAACCCAATTTTTTCAAGCCACAGCAGAAGCAATAAAACCGGCGCTTCCATGATTTTGTTTTAAAATTCGGTACCTTTGGTCCCGAAATTGGGAGCAATTATTTTCCTTCCTTAATCGCTTTCCACAAATATTTCAAGCAAAAAATAAAAAGAGAGCTCTCCAACTTGCCTCTCATTTCGCAATCACAATAACGGCATGGATTTGTTAATGCTCATTAAAATAGTTCAAATCGCTTAAAACTGATTTGCTAATGAAACAAAGTACCATTAGAGCCACCAATCAAAACGTCGCGGGCATAGCACTCGATCGGAATAATAAAAAAGAAGAAACAGAATCACAGAAATCCGTGTAATCCTTTCAAAAATGCTATTACTACCCGGGTAAATTAACGGAGAAAGAATCCGCGCAGGGCGAAATTATGCCCAGAATTATTTCACTGGTCGGCAATTCATAAAAAGGAATCGTCGTTTAACTTCCAAATTACGATTTTCAAATCGCGAAAAAAGGACGGTTTCTCGAACTTTCCTGTCGAAGAAACTGCCATTCAGCGCTCTGTAGGGGAAAAAAGAGGGAAAAATCAATCGAGTTCCTCAAAGAATTCAATTCATTCATTCAGACACGATGTCTTGGAGCTTTGGTAAATGTTTGCTCAAAAGTAAAGCATAATTGAAAAACTTCTTTTCATTTTCCGCGGGTATTTTTTCGTCCTTTTTTCCCCCTTTTCGAATTCTCTCCTCCAAAGAATTCGGGGAGAACCAGTGAAAGATAAGGAAGCACACACAAACCCTCATCAAATCGGAACGAAATTTTAACATTCTTGTATAATGATCTTTCCAGTTTTGTTGAAACTGAGAAGGGCGTTTAATGCCGCAATAATTACTCTCGTTCCTGTTAAAGACATATTTGCTACATTCCTCCCTTTCACTTCATGAATGATAAATGAGCGGGGACTCCTTTTTGGGTTTTCTCGGGACATTCCGATGCTCATTACTTTTTGAATGGCAGACATTTTTGCAGCTCCCTAGGTCTCTTTCACAGAGAACTGATTGAAAACGCTAGTTGTTGCCTGGCCATTCAGACCGTGAAGTCTGGGGGACAGCCTGCCTCTTTAAATACCGAAGATGTTTCGAATTTTCGAAGAGTATCTGCGGACTTTTTTTGTTCCGACGCAGCTTCGTTTTTGTTCGATGATGCAAGCATAGTTCTAATTACTTCCGGAGTTCTGTCAAAATTCTAGTATGTTTTTTCGTTGTCTGACACGATACCCATTTCGGTGTCTCGGTATTGGAGTAGTATATCTGAAAATTGAAATGAATAAAACGTTAGAGATTAAAATTTGAACTGTTAAAATCTGATTTACAGTAAAAAAGCAATAACTACATACAGACTGAACTTCTCCAAGAAGGAGATTTCTATGTTTAATGCATGTGTGTCCAATAAATAGCCACGTGATACTAACATATAGTTTTCTTGATGACATGGTATTTCATGAACAAATAAATGGTTTAATAAAATGGAGTTTCCAGTCCTCCAAGAAAACACACGCACTCTATCCAGTCCTCCAGGAAAACGTATGCACTTTATCCAGACCTCCAGGAATATGCACGAACTTTATTTTGTCCTCCAGGTAAACACATGCACTTTATCCAGTCCTCCAGGAAGATACATGCACTTTATCCAAGAAAACATATGTATATTATCCAGTTCTTTAGGAAAGCATGGCTTAGATTACATATCCTTCAGAGAACATATCCATTTTTTTGTCAGTGCCCGGCCAATTGAACGTTAGTCATCATGGCACTACAAGGTCTAACTTCTTCAAATGTCGTTTCAAGGTGAATAACACCGCCAAAGAATTTTGTGATGCCATTGCTAAATTCCATAGGGACCACCCTGAAAAGGGGCCCCTATGGAATTTAGCAATGGCATCACAAAATTCACCCTGGTCCCTCTGGTTTTCCTCTTTGCAAAACCGCTTCAACGCGTGTTGGTTCTTTTTTCTTCCATGTGTAGAATCCATTTCCATATTGCCACCAGAGGTCGCGTCCAGCGCGCAGAGTAGAACTGTAACTGTGACTTTATTTTCCCGTCTCAGAGTTAGAGTTGGACTTGTGACTGTGTACGC
Organism: Meta bourneti; assembly: GCA_933210815.1. Classification (NCBI taxonomy): domain Eukaryota; kingdom Metazoa; phylum Arthropoda; class Arachnida; order Araneae; family Tetragnathidae; genus Meta; species Meta bourneti. Next base: position 96,493,646 of record OW119929.1, on the reverse strand, counting down.
TTCCACGCACAAGTGGAGTGCCGTTTATACAACTCATACATGTGCCACCGTGTAGGCTGTGTCATCATCCATGTAACCTTTTGTGTATGTAGTTTGTAGAATAATCAAATGTAGTGTTAGACCTCATCTCCCTGTCATCATCACACCCTAGACACCGTACTACACACACATATATTACATTACCAGAGAGAGAGAGTAACGCTTCTTCGTGTACTTTACTAAAAGACTATTTTTACATGACGTTAATAAGTATATTTACAGTTCAATATCTTGCATTATACCAGTGAAAGGACCTCCTCTTCTGTCTCCGCTAGCCGAGTCTCTTCTCCCTTATAGTTCTGCTTTTTCTATCTCCTAGCCCTGATGACCGTTCAAGGGCACCCCTTCCAATGTCCCTCGGGGATCCAATGGTTCCTTCCGACCAACATTCCTCGACGTGTCGGCCGGATAACCTCACACTAGGTATACGGTGTCACATATCAGGTTAAATGCCCCCACAGGCAGACCAAGATAATCAAATGCACAATAAATGTGGTTTAAATAGTTAAAAATCATGACATAGCCAATTCAAACTGGTAAGGGAGTTACAGGATGATAAACTGTTGGAGGTCTACATAGAGGACCCCTGTCTTTCTAGTGTTACGTATCGTGGTGGAAGGCACCAAGCGATTGGAAAGGGAAGAAGAAATGTAACACCTTGAGTTAGGGGGTGTATGAAGCGATGGTTAGAGAGGTGGGAGAGGTCAACAGGAGAAAGTGGCGAAAATATGTATTGGGATCATGTCCTGTAGCAATGATACTATGATTAGCGGCTGATTGGTTGGTTTTGGTTTCTATGGTGCACGAGCGCTACTAGGCCAAGCTGCGCCAAACATAAAACAGGCGATGTCAAGTAATTGTGAAATGAAAGGATGGAGAGGAGAAAGTAGATAGCTTGTGCCCCCTGGGGTCACGACCCCCATGTTTACCAGAGACAAAAACCCCACGGGAAAAGTATAAATCACTAGGGTACCTAGTGATCTATACTTTTACCGTGGTCTATACTCTTACTACTACCTACTATATACCTACTACCCCTATTCTATACTTCTACCTACTATATACTACTACCCCTATTCTATACTTCTACCTACTATATACTGCTATCCCTATTCTATACTTCTATATACCTACTATATATTACCTTCTATATATACCTACTATACAGGGTGTCCCAAAAAGGTTGTTCCGCAATTTATCTTTTTACCATTTGGAGATAGGTAGGCAACGTAAATTGCAAAAGTGCACCAAATAAGGCAAGTAATTAAGATATGTGAATAAAATTATCACGTGATAACAATTTAAGCGGATACAGTTTTTAATTCGTATACAACCCCTCTAGATAAAAATCCGAGATAGCAAAAATGTTCCTTACCTGTATCCCTATCGTTAGTAAAGAACCATATTTCTGTAGGTTGAATAGTAACGGAGATACAAGGGTTTCCATTTTAATGGGGCCGTATCTAATATAGAACGATGGCCAAAAATGAAGAGCCAAGTTCTGCATCGATGCAGATGGAAAACATTTTGAACATGCGTTGTAAATTTCCTTTTATTTTTATTTAAACCATTTTTTCTACAATATTTTTATTGAAGATTACATTGTCTACTATTATTCAGTGCGATTTTCATCTGCAGTTGCATACTACATTACTTTGCACAATGTTGCACTTTCTGACCGAAAGAAAATGCTTTTTAGCATTGTGTATACGGTCCCTAATCTGACTGCTTGAAAAGCTGTGCACAAGCGGTATAAGTCAACTTTTTTGCGTCCTTATGTCTCCGTTACTGTTCAACCTACAGAAATGCAGTTTTCTGCTAACGATAGGGATGCAGGTAAGGAACATTTCTGCCATCTCGGATTTTTATCTAGAGGGGTTGTATACAAATTAAAAACTGTATCCGCTTAAATTGTTATCACGTGATAATTTTATTCATATATCTTAATTACTTACCTTATTTGGTGCACTTTTGCAATTTACATTGCCTACCTATCTCCAAATGGTAAAAAGATAAATTGCGGAACAACCTTTTTGGAACACCCTGTATACTACTACCTATTCTATACTTCTACCTACTATATACTACTACCTACTATATATACTTAATATATACTACTACCTACTATATACTATATACTACTACCTTTTATATATCTACTATATACTATATACTACTACCTTTTATATATCTACTATATACTACTACCTACTATATATACTCACTACTACCTATTATATATACCTACTATATACTACTACCTACTATATATACTCACTACTACCCTGTATACTATGTACTATACCTAGGGTTCGTGAAGCCCATACACACCTAATGAAGATATGCCCCAGAGGGGGACTAGCGGGGGAAAAGGGGAACTTTTCTGGAAAGTTAAGAAACTTTTGGGGGTTAAATATTATATTTTAGGGTGCTAATTTTAGTATCGAAAAGATTAGAAATTTCTCAGGAAATGAAAGCATTAGCTCAGAAATAGAACGTGAACCCATTAGAAATCCGGAGTGTATGTAAAAACTACCCTTTACGAGGTTTCTTGTTCCTTGAAAAAGAATTTTCAACGCTCCTCTTGGTGCTGATGGCGTAGAGTTCTTGTGATTTTATGTCGCACTTTCCAACGGAAACTGAAGAAAGTCGGAAAATTTGCAAAACTTTTGGACAAAAATTCCATTTCCCCGTGACTTAATACCAAAATCAATAGCAACATTGCTTAGCACGCAGATACTAAATTAGCGTAAGAAAAGTGCAAGCATCGAATCTTCTTCGGGAATCTTCCGCCGGACTTTTGAAAAAGTTGTTTTACGGCGGGAGAGGGAATAATATATAACGAGTTTAGGTTTATGAATTTGAGAAACTTTTTTTCTTTTCTCGAATGTTCTCTGTAAATGTGCCTCGAGATATAGTTCAACTGTGAAAATTGTTTAAAAGTATGATCGTTTAAAATGTCTCGTGGGATTAAAAATGCTTCGGAAGTATTCCGGTTTCTTGGTATTCAATTTTATTCCATCAATAATTAGTTTTACTCATTCAAGCTGAAATCAATAAATGACATATATTTGTTGATCAAGCATTTCTGTGACAAAATTACCTCAAATTTAATTTTAATCGAAGTTAGTGAGGCATTGTTTATACTATATTGCTCGTCTTCAGTAGCAGACCTTAAATACCATATTGAAGATTTCATTACGTTGCATTTATTAAGTATTCCGATTATCTTTGTTTTGAATAATTGCTTTTAAATCTTATTTTAGAGTAACTATGAGTCAGAAAATGCATATCAGTTTATTTACGTTCTATTTCATAGAACTTACGAATATGTTGTGAAATCAACACATTTGACATTGCATCAAGAATATACTTTTCCTATTGTATTTTCCGTATTTATTCTATAAAGGATTTGCCTGGCTAGATGTTCTTTGGCCAACCATCGGGCTGGTGATCAAGGTACTGGATTCTAGATTGATAAATTCCTGGTTCCGAATCCGGAGTAAAACATGGATGTTTGTCCGTCTGGAGTGAATGTGTGGTCTCTATAAACGGGTTTGTGCCTTGAATGTATAGTATGTATGTGAGATGTATGCCCTTGCAACATGTTTGGAGCCGCTGTAGGCCAGATAGTAGAGTCACGGATTGGCAACCGGAGGGTTGCGAGTTCGAAACTCCATGGCCGTCGTCTTGCTCCAGTGTGACGTAAATTCCACTATCTACCTACCCTACATGTTTGCAATCGTCATGTTCCGTTCCCCAACTGTGAACGTTTTGGCGACAGACTGTAGGCGTGACTAGTATTTATTTTTCTAAACGTTTGGAATGCGATATATCACCCACGCGACGATCAGTAAGAATGACCAGTTCAACAAATGTACAAATCCAAATTAAAAAACAGGTCAGTGTGATATAAGTTTTCAATTTGAACAATAACCTAAAATAATCTATTTAATTTAATATAGCGCTCCATAAGAACGAGGGGACTACCGAATCACTGCAGGAATTCGGTAGGTAGTTGATTGACGTCGCACTGGAGCAACGCAGCGGGGTATTGGTCCCGAAGGGAGACCGAGGACAACGTCCCGAATCCAAGGACAGGGTAATTCCGAACCACGGTCAGATGACGAGAACAACACCTGAGCTGGCACCCCACTCTCCAAACTTCGACATCACGCCAACATGAGGACATTTGAGACCACGACGGATTCAAGGTGCACCAGCCCCTACGTACAAGACGGTTTTGGGCTGGACCGAGTTTGGAACTCGCAAACCTTTGGTTGCTAATCCGTTGTAATTCCAACTGGGCTACCGCAACCCTGTAGGAATTCGGATCTTGTTGAAAATCCCATGGGGAATGACACCTTGCGCGGCAGAAACGATGTTCTAGACTGCCCTAAACAGCGCCCTCTACCACCTAAACGCGGCATTTCCGGACACATTCTTCGACAAAAATGTTTATTTTGGGCCCCTCTATCACCTTTTACAATTTGACCATATATTTTCGAAACACCCTGAATAATCACCTTTTTTCCTTTCTCTGTAATCGTGTATTCGCATAAAATGTGAATAAATAAAAGAAAAGTGTCTTTTATCTGCACGGAAAATTCGAAAGCCTGAAACAGTATTTTATCAATCCGAGATAATCTGATTGTTAAACAAATTCCAACCTTTATAAACAACTTTTTTTCTGATATCTATAAAAGAATCGATTGTGTGTCAGAGAATCATTTTTTCTATTTTGACTGACTTGGCAGCGCCCTCTACCGCAGAAACGGGACATTTCTGGTTTGACATTGGCCTATTTTGTCACTCCATCACCTTTTGACCATATATTTTCGAAACACCCTGAATAATCACCTTTTTTCCTTTCTCTGTAATCGTGTATTCGCATAAAATGTGAATAAATAAAAGAAAAGTGTCTTTTATCTACACGGAAAATTCGAAAGCGTGAAACAGTATTTTATCAACCACAGATAATCCTTCTAATTATTAAAAAAATTCCAACTTTTTCTGATATTTATAAAAGAATCGATTGTCAGAGAATTGTCTTTTTCTATTTTTCAGATGGCACGACAGCGTTACAAGTTCTGCTGTCTTACACATTGAAACATTTAAAAACTAATCTTTTCTACAAAGTTGCATATAGATACAAAAAGTAAATAAAGATGTATTCAATTGTGAAATGTTACTTTTCTCGTTAAAGATAATATCATAAGAAACCAATCGTAGATTGAGCAGTTATTTTTTTTCTCTTTAAAAGAGCTGCAAATGCCACGGTTGCAGTTAAAAAAGCACGAAGAATCAAAACACAAATGGAATTATACACAAATAACGCGTTTCCAATATTAAAAGAAAAACCTACTATATCCAAGATTAAAAGACGTTTAATTTCTTAAACATTTATACTTATTTTATTCGTTAAGTAAGACTCAGTAAGAAAAAAAATTCTTCGAATTAAATGCTGCAAAAGAAGCAGAAACAATTCCGAAATAATGCGATAAAGAAAGATTCGTATGTAAACGCCATTTTTCATTCGGCTTGGAATGATAAGAGGAAGATTTTTTAATTAATCCATAATTTGTTCTCAAAAACAATTACTTTGACATTCTTTCCAAAGAAAAGTATTCCAACTTTTTTTAGAATGAGAAAATATTTTTTGCATAAATGGCTTTTTAATCATCAAAAGGAGAAAATTCTCGTTTCACGTTAATAGCCTCGAATGGAATTTTAATTTGAAACAAAGATAGATACTTCAAAGGAAATGGAATTTCCGAAGAATTAGAAATACCTGATTCGTTAAACAATAATAAATATATTTTTCAAAGTCTATTTTGAAATGATAGTTTTAATGATATATATTACATGATTCAAAAATAGGTATTTAACAAAAACACATATAGATTCGATATCGAGAGGTGCAGCAAAATTTAATTCAGAAATACATTAAATAAAACATCGGCTTAGAGCAGAAACCCAATAACTGACAATTTTATCGAAGTCACTAAATGCTTATTTTCACGATGATGAGAAATATATAGTAATTTGAAAAAATATAATACTATCAAAATGTTTAATTTTTTATTTTTTTGACATGAAATCTTTTATGGTTCTTAAATAGTTGTAGAATAAAATATGTGTTTTTTCAGTTAATGAGTTTCTACTGTAATTAATTGACGAAAGCTATTAATACCACAAAATTTAATTTAGAAATACATTGAATGAAATATCGTCGGCTTAGAGCAAAATTTCATTAACTGACATTTTTTCGGAGACACTAAATGATTATTTTATAATAAGAAATATATATTAATATTGTAATCTGCTTGAAAAAAATATAATACTATCAAAATGTTTGTGTTTTTATTTTTGACATAAAACTAATAATTAGTCCTTAAATAGTTTGTAGAGTAAAATTTGTTTTTTCGTCAGTCAATGAGTTCCTGCTGTAAGCAAACGATGTGATGTCTTGATTATTCCGTTGTTTTAAGAATAGCGGAATTAGGAATTATTCACGCAGTATAATTTGCCAATGTAGTCGATTAAAAACTCATTATTATTGTATCGTACACTCATTCGATTTAAAATTAAGTTTGAACTTTAGCAAGGTTTCTAAGAACCTTCAGTGAAAGGTCCAGCAACAACATTGTGAAGGTTCAGTCAAAATGTTCCTTTATTTTCTCTTAAGACGATACCATTTCGCCTTTTTATACATAACTATAGATGATATTTTAAGTTATATCTATCTATCTATCTATCTACACTGCTGGCCACCGTAAATGTAACACCCTGAAGGAAGCATGCAAATAATATGAAATTTACAACATGCATTAGCGGACGTGAGATATGCAAATGATTAGAATTTCAGCGCAGGCGCACATCACGCGCGCCTGTGGCGCCACTTCAAAGCGCTATTTAAGGCTTGGAGATTTCGACGATTTCAAGTACGGCAATTGTGTTTTTCTTGTGGTTTTTTCAAAAAAACGATCAATTATGCCTCGTAGAAAACAGCGATCATCTTTTGATCAAGTATCCGAGTTCGACAGAGGAAGGATAGTGGCCTACCGAGATTGTGGATTATCTTTCAGGGAAATCGGTAGTCGTGTTGGACGAAACCAAACAACTGTAATGCGGATATGTGATCGTTGGATGCAGGAGGGTACGACGGACCGACGTGTTCGATCGCATCCACCTCAGTGCACCACTTCACGTGATGACAGGCATATTGTGCGTATGGCAGTGACGGATCGCTCAGCCACATCACGAACCATAGCACAGCACATTCAGTCTGTACCGCATCATCTAGTGTCTGCGCGTACCATTCGACGCCGCTTACAGCAGAGTGGTCTGTCCGCAAGACGTCCATTGCTTCGTCTACCCTTGACGCTGAACCACAGACGTATCCGCCGCCAATGGTGCGATTAAAGAAGGATGTGGACGGCAGAATGGAATGAAATTGTCTTTACTGACGAGTCACGCTTCTGTCTGCAACACCACGATGGTCGGATTCGAGTCTCGAGACACCGTGGAGAGAGGATGCTGAACAGCTGCGTTATGCACCGCCACACTGGTCCTGCACCGGGTATTATGGTATGGGGCGGTATTGGATATCACTCTCGCACTCCTCTAGTACGCATTGCCGGTACTTTAAACAGCCAGTGCTACATCTCCGAGGTGTTGGAGCCAGTTGTCCTTCCTTACCTTCAGGGCTTGCCCACAGCCATATTTCAACAGGATAATGCGCGACCACACGTAGCACGCATTGTCCAAGGGTTCTTCGTCAATCGCCAGATTGAATTGCTTCCCTGGCCAGCTCGCTCTCCGGATCTTTCGCCTATAGAAAACATGTGGTCCATGGTTGCTCAACGATTGACCCAGAATACATCCCCAGCTGCCACACCAGATCAACTTTGGCAACGTGTGGAAGCTGCTTGGTCTGCTGTACCCCAAGAACACATCCAAAGTCTCTTTGAATCAATGCCGAGGCGTGTGGCAGCGGTGATCTCCAACAATGGCGGCTACTCTGGCTACTGATTTTGGCAGGAACCACACTTCACAGAAGTCTATAAATTTAATCATTTGATACTTGGTCAACATGTTATCTACAAAATAAATTTTGTTGTGATATCTCTTGTCTTTCTTGGTGTTGCAATTTGGGTGGCCAGCAGTGTATATCTGTATATATATATTAGTAAACCTACCTTAAGACTACCTTATATATAATAAGAAAAGCTACCTTAAGAATAGATTTCCCCGAGAAGCAAGATAAATAAAATATGTAAATGCTTTTACTTATTACTTTCTTACTTATTATTTCCCTTTATCTGTTCTCTGCGGCTTTCAGCGCTGTTCATCTAGAGTCAATATTATTGTTGTTATTTTGCTTCACCTTTTGTTCTTGCATTACTTGTATTTTGTTTTTATTTGGGTTCTCTTATTTGATTTTTGGTGATGGTCTCTCTATATATATTATGTACTTATTATATAGCTGATACACCTATACTGTAATTATATTATTTAGTTATTTTATTTCAATTATTTAAGTTCTATTGGAGCAACTTGCATTAACTTTAAGAAGAAAATTATTAGTCTTAATTTTTATATTTATAACTGATTTTTCATTACAGATTGTTAAGAACGGTTATTAATTTGTCTTGGTTACCTTACTGATTGTTAACGAAATTAATATAGGAAGTTTAATTTAGAAATAATCTTATAAGATTTCCCGTTTTACCAAGATTGTGATTTGCGAATTTTGAATGATTCTTTAAAAGAAAATTTAAAATTAAAAAAATTTGTCTCTTAAATCACTGATTTGTTCAAAAGTTGATTTTCTTTTGAACATTTTTTCAACCTGAGTTGCAAATTTCTAGCCAAACTTCATAGAAGGATATTTATAATAATTATAAATATTGTTTCATAAGGCTTGGATTTAAAATTTGTTTAATAAATAGTTTTATTTATAAGGTATCGAAGGCTCATTAAAATACAAAACTTCACTTTTGATTCGTGTTTATGACCCTGAGACGTCTGATTCATTTCCGACTACATATAAGCTGTCCAGTAATTTTAAAGCACTTTAATTTTTTAAATCATCACTTAAGCCACGTGAAATGAATTGAGAATTTACCTAAAATTCTATCTATTTTTCTTATATTTCAGATGCTTCATGATGAGATAGTTTGGAGATAAACACTAAAATTTTATCATTATTAGTGAAATATTCACCAAATGAATGCGAAGATTTTCATATGAATAATTTGACTAGGAAGCCATTTTTAAAATTGAAATGATTGGTGATGTCAGCATAAAGACCTAAATTTCGAATTTTTATTCATACATTATTTCTTGTAAACTAAATTTATAGATGATATTTTTTTTAATTCAAAGCATATTTTACCAAGAAATGATTAAAATGGCAACTAACATCCGTTAATAATTTTATATTCTGTATAGATCATGCAAAGTTTTGATAATCACCTTGTTCAAAAGAAAAAATCAAAGCAATCAGCATGCATCTAGTTTAAATTGTTGAATTTGGCTTAATTCAATTTTATTCTTATTTGGCTCCGATTCAGTTTTATTCTTAATGATTTAATCATTTGGATTAATCATCTGGATCAAAACCTAGATATATAATTAGCCTACAAATGAAACACACCAAGTCAAAATTTTCAAGATATAAGTTTTTTAGCTTTTCTAAATCAGAATGTAGTGATCATTAGACTGGTGCAAGCTCACTGTATAATTTTTTCTTTGCTTTATGGTTAGATTTCGTCTGGACAAACTTAGTGAGTAAAGCATAGAGTAGAATTTTCCCTATACATTTCGGGGCGTAGCAATCGGAGGGTTGCGAGTTCGAATCCAACCAAACACCGTTGCGTACAAAGGGGGCTGGTGCACGTTAAATCGGTCGTGGCCTCCAATATCCTCTCGTTGGCGTGGTGTGGAAGTTTGGAAAGTGGGGTGCCAGCTAAGGTGCTGAATAGTTATCTGACCGTGGTTCAAACTTACATGGTCTTGTCCTCGGAACTTCAGGGTTAATCCCGGACCATCACCAATAGCTCGTTTGTTGTGTTGCTCCAGTGCGACATTAATTAACTACCATTACCCTATGCATTTCTCAGATCTATTGATTTGACTTAGTATGTTTTGCTTGACGATATTGTCGGAATATTGGCAAACTACCATTTAAATGTCGGGACATGCTTGATTATCCGAGTTTACCTTGAAGATGAAAACCAATCTCACTTTTTGGATGATACGAATATAAGTTCGCTTGGGCATTAAATAATTGTGGATTAGCTCTTTAGTTGCGTACATGGAGAGGAACAATTAAAAAATTGAACATTTATTAAGGAAAAGACGATGCAAAATTACAAACAACGATCAACTCTTTTTTACTCCGTCTCGAATTCATCTAAATTCCAAATTAATCTTTTTAACGAACTCCATATCATGGTTAGAGTTTGCACGCGTATAATTAAAAGAATACATTCACAATATCATCTTCTGCGCGTTCATAATTAAAAATACATTTACAATATCATCGTTCACGCGTGCATAATTAAAAAATACATTCACAATATCATCGTGTGCACGTGCAGAATTAAACAAATTACATTCACAATATCATCGTTTGCGTATGCATAATTAAAAAGCACATTCACAATATCATCATTCACGCGTGCATAATTAAAAAAATACATTCACAATATCATCGTTCACGTGTGCATAATTAAAAAAATACATTCACAATATCATCTTTTGCACGTGCGTATAATTAAACAAATACGTTCACAATATCATAGTTTGCGCATGCATAATTAAAAAGAACATTCACAATATCATCTTTTGCGCATGCATAATTAAAAAATTACATTCACAATATCATCGTTCACGCGTGCATAATTAAAAAAATACATTAACAATATCATCTTTTGCACGTGCATATAATTAAACAAATACGTTCACAATATCATCTTTTTTGCACGCGCATAATTAAAAAATACATTCACAATATCATCGTTTGCTTGTGCAAAATTAAAAATATATTTTTACTTATATTAGTTTGCCATGCGCTTAATAAATATAATAATAATGTTTTACAAATACGACAATATCAGTTGCACTCGCTCAATAAAATTTAAATACGCGGTCACAGATTTAGTCTCAATTAAATTTGCATTATTTGATTCTTGGTGAAAAATATTTTAGTGCACTGATAATCATACTGATAGTATATCAGTGCACAACTGCTCCAAGAGCATTGGAATTTATTTCTCTTTTACCTTTTTGTAGAAAACAGTTGGATAAGAATATAAAAAAATGACACTCCTGACATTCTGTAGCACGTTCCCAGTAAACCAATAATCTGTTTCTTGTAGATATTAATTATTCAATAAAGTATCACAAGACAATAAAAAATAACAAGTTTTGCAAAAAAAAGCCTAGAAGACTTATTAATTTTGCTAATTATCTCTTTACCACTATATCTGAGATTTTTTCGTAAAAAAATTCAGCGAAAATTTTTCAGTTTTGATCCATTCTCTTAGCTAAAAGGTAAGCATGGAATATTAAAAATAAAGTACACAAGAGATAAAAAAGTAAGCATACTAGTTTGTCAAGATTACACTTAATAAATATTGGAAAAAATGTTTTTATATCTATCATATTTATGAGGACACAGCCTTACTGAAATTAATTATCACTAAGCCGTTGTAATAAAATGAATTAAAACAATTCAGTCAAAAAAAAGAACCTGAAATTGCCAGACAAAAAAACGCTTCATAATTTAACACTTACTAGCCCATTCCAAGATGCACTACAGTAAATGTTCTGTCTGATTGAGTCATTATTATGAATGCTGTCATTACTGTTATTTTATAGTTACCGTTACTTATACTGTTATGTTAATTTTAGTGTCGCAGTTATCATAAGGCAAATCAATTTAATTGAATCGTCTTTCTGCAAGTGGAAAAAATAATTTCCTTTGATCACCCCAAGGGTCTGGGAGTGTACTGTAAAAATACGAAAAATTCAAAAATTACTGGACCAGAGTAGTATTTGGTTCAATATGGGCTTGGAAAATTTGGGGTTCGCAATTGCCCCCACCAATAACCTGTATTAAGGCTAAGGTACACAGGGTGGTTGGAATTGATCGCACCATAGTCATACTAAGCGATTCGTTGTCGAAAACCATAGGATGGTAGGAATCACTCACACAATAATCATATCACGCGATTCCATGTCGAAAACCACAGAATGGTAGGAATCGACTCAATACTCATATCACACGATTCCTTGTTGAAAACCACAGGGTGGTAGGAATCGCCCACACAATAATCATATCACGCGATTCCATGTCGAAAACCAGAGTGGTAGGAATCGACCACACAATAATCATGACACAGCTGACAGTTTAATACACATATATTTCGATTTGCATATCCATATGTTGCTTTATTTTCGTTTGTGTCTCAATTCACTGAGGGTCACGAAAAGTAAGGGACTACAAAAAGATAGTTTGGTGTTTTCAGCTCTGAATTTTCGAATGACAGGAAATAAGGACATCGAATTTTCCGCGCGAATATCACCGGAATATTTCCTAAAAAAAGTGGACAATACTTTTTCGGTTTGGCTTTTGCCAAGGTATCACGTGGTATTATTTGGAGGTCCAGCGTTTTTTGACTACCCTGTTTATTCTCTCATTTAATATTATGATGTCAAGGTCTCTACTGTGGATGAGGTTGCATAAGGTATCCCATCTCCCATTAATAACCTAAAAGTATGCAATTTTTATGTGCAAAATACACTGAAATAAGGTGGCAAGTCTTGATCAATAGGTTTTTAAACTAATTGTAACACAGTGCCCTTTATAAGGTTAAATAAATATTCGTTATTCATTTGTCATAATTACTTTGCCATAGGGAAGAAAATATCAATACAAACCGAGGCGTCATTAACCTCCTGGTTTTTAGTGAGAGATTACATCTTAACAGTTAAGGGGACACGGTACCCTTTGAACAATTTTTTTATTTTCATATGTGTAGCAAAACTTTTTAGTATACTATATTGAAATGCACATAAAATGAATATTTCAGGCGAGAAAATTTAATTTTACAAGAACAATAATTCAGAAATTTTAATTTTTTTGAAAAAAAATCAATATTTTGAAATCCCTACTTTTTTAAATATGACCTTTTTAAATTTCTTTTTACACTTTTCTATTCATTGCAGTATTTTACACATTTCTGCGCATGGGTTTGCATGTATTCTGATTATTCATTTTTCTAGAATTTTTTTCTAAAAAATACTGTGAAAAACTGTAAAAAACAAGATAATTTTAGATTGTCAATTAAAAAAAACTTTTCATACAAATTCTTATCCCATGCACAGAATTGTCAAATATACTATTGCGAACAACTACAAAAAATTTCAAACCTCTAAATTAAATTTTAAAAAAGCCTTAGCAATTTGAATACTTAATAGTCATCAAAAACAGAAAGCTGAGAAAAAGCCATTTAAAGTTTTAATTTTTGGTTTCGGTTATTTACATCCAAGAGAAAAAAACTTAAATAACTCCTAAAATAATGTTGCTAGAGCTATGAAATTTTGCACACATATTCAGAAGGGTTGTATATTTAAAATAAAGCAATGATTTTTTTCGATATTTTGGTCATTTTAAGGTTAACGTGTCCCCTAAGGTATACAGAAACGCGAAAGTCTAAGTTTTTTCAAACCGACCACATCTTGTCTGGTCGCCTCAATCACCAGACTTAACACCACAGAATTTCCATCCCATCTTTTGCACTGTTCTGTCCTTCTTTCTTAAAAATTTAAGTTAATTGAAACAACGTATCACACAAGTGGACCGAATTAGATGAAGTCGAATTGGACACACCACAATTCACTCCTTACCCCCAAATTCAAATCTGAACCTTTCGATCCAGCACCCTGATCCCTAGACCTTTTGGTCGGCTATTTCTAGCTGATTTATTATTTTGAAAGTGGGTCATTTTACATAGAGAATACTCAACTTATTTCAAAACTAAAACAATATGCAATTTTAATAGACGCTTCAAAAACATTGTTCGGTGAACCTTAAAAATCATTCTTGCTCCAATTCTTGGAATTGAATAGCAGTGGAATTTCTAAAAATCAGAATCAAAGAGATATAATTTGATACTTAGTCCCTTAATTAAAATGAAAATCTTGAGAGATTATCACTCCTTATTTCGGATTTGAATATCCACGGTTAGGTGCCTGATAATAAAGCTCACTTTTTATTTTTCACGATAGAGAAACAGCAGCAATAAATTGAAGTCATGGATAATGAGGTAGTTAAAAAATAACTTTGATTTTAATAATCTATAAATAAACACTTATCTAGATATAGTTTACTTTTTGGTGTAAACTCACATATTTAAGCTGATTGTGATTTGTAATCTTCTTTTCTGACATCATTAAAAATGGCTTTTCTTTTCACACTTATCTCATAGCAACACGAGACCGGTTGGTTGTGTGGTGGATTAGCAACCAAAGACCGTCGTGTACGTAGGGACTTTTGCACGTCAAATCTGTCGTGGCCTCAAATGTCCTCACGTTGGCGTGGTGTGGAAGTTTGGAGATTGGAGTCATCTCGTCATCTGACCGTGGTTCAAAATTATGAGGTGTTATCCTCGATTCTTTCCTTATAAGCATAGTATTTAGATCAAGGATGTACAATCCAGGGCCCGGAACAGCTAGTAATGATGCATTAAGAGATTGTAAAATTGTAATATTATTTCATTTTTAAAGATATTTTTCATGATCTTCTCAGAGAAAAATATCAGTCGCTGCACAATACCGCTTTCTCCTAGTCATCGCTTTTTGGCAGTAATCATAGATGTGAAATAAAAGTAAACCAATCATTGCTATTAAGAGGATCTTTAAAAAGGTCTGACCAACATATCGACAAGTAATCACGTGACTGCTCTGTGAAAAATGAACTTGGTTTGCCGATTTGAAATCTTATCGCCTCGTTTGGCGTCATGGCATCTTATGACAGAGTAGATGTGTGAATGCTTTGTTCGTTTTTTATTAATGTTATAGTAAAAAATACAAAAATAAAAGAAATTTTAATACTTATAGATATTTTAATACTTATACAGGGTGAGTCTAAATTGTTTTTACAAAATAAGAGGGGTGATAGTACCCATCCAGACGAGCCATAATTACCATGGAACATAGGGTCGCATTCCACTCCGAGAGGCAGAAAAGAGTCAAATTAGAATTTCAACATGAACTTACAACAGTGTTGGGAAAGCGAATGAACGATACCAAAAGTTGCACAATCTGATTGATTGATAAACTCACAGCAAGTGCTCAAAGTGTCGTTGCACAGTTCACACCGGCGAAGGAATGACTGGCTCTCGAAGATTCCTGGTGTTGTGTTAATTTTGTCTGCGGAAACACCGATTCTCGCTACGAGATCTTCAGCCGAGTCCACAGGCGTCTGGTACACTAAAGATTTCATGTGCCCCCAGACCAGGCCATCTTGCTTAGGAGATATGCTACGTGGGCAGGTACAAAACGACCTCAGAGGCGATGACTTGTTCATGCTCGACGCGTTTCGACTTTACTCTTTTCTGCCTCTCAGAGTGGAATACGACCCTATGTTCCATGGTAATTATTGCGCGTCTGGATGGGTACTATCACCCCTCTTATTTTGTAAAAACAATTTAGACTTACCCTGTATATTAGGTATATTTTTAATGCTGCCCAAGAACATTCCTCTTCACTCAATGTAGCCAAGGCAAGTGAAAGGTTGGTAGATAGTTGAATTAACAACACACTGGAGCATCACAGATGGCTATTCTCGACTGTCCGGGATCAGTCCCGAAGGCAGAGATCTGAGGACAACACCTGGTAATTTTGAACCACGGTAAGATGACTCCAGTTTCCAAACTTCCACACCATGCCAAGTGAAGAGGTACATCTCTGCTCTTTATTTATATTTAATCCAGAATCCCAAAGAATTTCTCTAAACCCGCATTATTTAACGAAATTTTATCAAGTCATTCAAATATCACGTAAGAAATTTTAAGTTTTAAAAATAGAATTTACATTTTTACGAACTTTATCGCGGTCTCTTGGGGTTCTCAAAAAGTATTCTCACAATAATGTATTTGTTTTAAATATTTCGCCACTGGAAAACCTTTATTTAAAATTCACTTTATTGATCTTCAAAACATTTTCACTTTATCTTAACCAGCTCTTAAACTAACCAAATTCTTCTGGGTTCCTCCTCCAAAATAAATGTGATTTCAAAACGTTCCATCTCTTCGTTGTCGAAGCCTTAAACCAACCAAATTCTTGAGGGTTTCTTTTCCAAACAACGTTCACACAGATTGACATCATTTGCAACTGAAATTCGATACTCCATCGAACGTGAAGAAAGACAAAAAGGACATTTAATAACAAATTATTAGTTGCGGTTAAATGCAGCGAGAAACAGCGACATATATGAAAGAAGAAACGCACGAGCCATTTTGAAACTAAATGTAATTTCAAAACCTTTTGTTGTCGAAAGCAAAGAAAGGGATCTCATAACAAGTCAGCGAGGCAGAACGTTGTTACGGGAAACTCAAGCCTCCATAGAAAATATGCATAAATGGGTCTACCTCTTTTTGTGGCAGGAGAAAAGGGATTCATTGAAAAAAGAATCCAGTGGATGAAGAGAGCGGGGCTTTTGATCGGAGTCAAAATACGATAATATGCATGAGGTAACTTCTATTTGAGATGCAGCCAGAGCATATTACTTGTCCCTTGACTCTCATTGCCTGTCACAAATTGGAAAGAATGTATCTACTGCCGAGCCTGTTTTCTTCCAATTTTCATGCTGCGGACGGGGGAAATGGAAGAGTGATTGTGACAACTGAGGGCCTCCAAAAATATTCAATCTCGGTGTGTATTTTGTTCTTTTGTAAAAGCAGACGAGTAGATATGTGATATGAAAATTGAGTTCCTAAGGTCAAATTCCAGAATTCGATTCCACAAGTTCTCTGTCTTGGTTAGGCAACATGGAGGAATTTCTTTCTACAACAGTGGATCGGCAAATAAAGCCAAGATTTTTATTAAAAATAAGTCTAAAAATCAAAACTCAAAAGCATTTCTTATCGTTGCTAAGATATTTATTAAAAATAAGTCTAAAAAAACAAAACTCAAAAGAATTTCTTATCGTTTGCTAAGATATTTATTAAAAATAAGTCTAAAAAAACAAAACTCAAAAGCATTTCTTATCGTTGCTAAGATATTTATTAAAAATAAGTCTAAAAAAACAAAACTCAAAAGCATTTCTTATCGTTGCTGAGATATTTATTAAAAATAAGTGTAAAAATCAAAACTCAACAGCATTTCTTATCGTTGCTAAGATTTTTATTAAAAATAAGTCTAAAAATCAAAACTCAAAAGCATTTCTTATCGTTGCTAAGATATTTATTAAAAATAAGTCTAAAAAAACTCAAAAGAATTTCTTATCGTTTGCTAAGATATTTATTAAAAATAAGTCTAAAAAAACAAAACTCAAAAGCATTTCTTATCGTTGCTAAGATATTTATTAAAAATAAGTGTAAAAAAAACCTCAAAAGCATTTCTCATTTGGGTAGAGTAAAAGTGAGGCATAACAGGCCTCTTCATCTATATTCCAGGCTTCATCGGTAGTTTGGATAACGCACCCCTTGTGTACTGCAATTTTATATTATGAGTAGGTAGTTAATTAATGACGCACTGGAACAGCACAACGGGCTATTGGCGACGGTCCGGGGGGGGGGAAATCCCTGAGAAAAAGATAAATGGAGAACGCCTCGTAATTATGTACCTCGATCAGATGACGAGGTCAACACCTGAGCTGCCACCCTACTCTCCAAACTTCGACACCACGCCAACTTGAGGACATTAGAAGCCATGCCAGTTTTAACATACACCAGCCCCCCGTGTACACGACGGTATTTGGCTGGACCGAGTTTGGAATTCGCAACCCTACGATTGCTAATTCGTTGCTCTTCCAATTGGGCTACCGAAGCCCTACATGTTATTGGAAACAAGTATACACACCAGTAAGAGTATATTTGAAGTATGTAAACCCTAACGCTGTTTTGTACTTTTTGAGTAATTTTATTTCATTTAGACGTATGAGATATTCACGTATTTATTGTGAACGTATTCATTGTGAATGGATTTAAATAAATATATATATATATTATTTATATTATCTTATAAATGAATCATATTTTTTAAGAAAGAAAATATTACGAGTCTAGTGTGTATGTGTGTGCGCTTTGGTAATTTGGCAATCTAGTAAATAAATGCAAATGGTATGCTTGGATAAAATGTAAATTAATTAAAGCTGTACCGAAAACAATATGCCCATGGATCGATTTTGACTGCAGGCTTGTATCTTTCTTTATCCTGATTCATCAGAAAAATCATAATTGCATTATTTCAATGTTGGACGACAAAAGAATTTTTAATTACAATGTTTCCGACATCGAACAAAAGGAAGCCAATCTTTTCTCTTTCCGCTCGTATGTATTACATCAAAACAGACCAACAACGACATGAGCAGCCAATTTTTCTAGAATCGCTGGAAATGAAAAGCCACTCCACTTAAAAATATAAACAAGATGTGCTCTTTGTGGTTTGAGGAATTAATTTGCTAGGAAAGTGGTTGCCGTGTAGGCAATCATGCAAAAAATCAAAAAGGAAGAAGAGTAATTATAAGTATGCCTGTTTCATAATGTAGCTCTACTTTTAAGTAAAAGCTTCGTCAAAAAGGTGAACGCTAACAGTGCCTTATTAAACGGTTTTTGCTTTTACTCCTTCCAAGATCTTCGGAACCCAATCTGCTTTGCTGAAAATACAAAGATGTACCCAAAGAGAAAAATCACTATTTTCTATCTTTCATCTAAATAAAGAACAAAAAAGACTTTATACTGAAAAGGAATAGTTTTATATTCGGAATTTTTGATTGGGAGATGTTTAAATTGATTTATTATGCAAGAAAATATGGAACAGATTTTAATTTGTTTCTCAGATGTTTGCCAATTTTCTTAGACTATACTAATATCTGTTGTTTAGAACAGTGCTATTCAATCTTTTTCTCTTGCTTACCACATGAGAGGGCAGTGGTAGCCCAGTTGGAAGAGCAACGGATTGGAAACTGGAGGGTTGTGAGTTCGAAACTCGATTCAACCAAAGACCGTCGTGTAAATGGAGGCTTTTGCTCATTAAATCTGTCGTGACCTCCAATGCTCTCACGTTGGCATAGTGTGGAAGTTTGGAGAGTGGGGTGCTCAGGTGTTGTTCTCGTCATCTGACCGTAGTCCAAATGTACGAGACTTTGTTCTTGAATCTTTCACTACTAGGTTGGCCCCGGACCCCGTTGTGTTGCTCCAGTGCGACGTTAATTACCTATTTGCCTACCTACCCCATTAATAGAATTTTTCTAAACTTTGTACCCCAATGAATATGGCCTTTTACTCGAAAAAGGTTCCCCACCCCTGCTCTAGACCCTATGAATATACAATCCAAATGTTAGTAATAGCTACTTTTGCTTCTCCTGGGGAACAAAACGGTTTATGTGTTTAAACTATTACATTTTTTTATTAAATCGTGATCCAATGACTGTTTTGATTCTCAACCCTCCAAGTGGTCTCGACGAGATATCTTGTCCATCAAGATCTTGCTAATGACGTGGTATCTCATCATCAATAGTGTCGATTTTTGACAATAGCGAGACCAAAACCTGTTCATTTTTTTCAAACGACGAGATATCTTGTCCATCAAGATCTTGCTAATGACGTGGTATCTCATCATCAATATAGTGTCGATTTTTGACAATAGCGAGACCAAAACCTGTTCATTTTTTTCAAACGACGAGATATCTTGTCCATCAAGATCTTGCTAATGACGTGGTATCTCATCATCAATATAGTGTCGATTTTTGACAATAGCGAGACCAAAATCTGTTCATTTTTTTCAACCGACGAGATATCTTGTCCACCAAGATCTTGCTAATGACGTGGTATCTCATCATCAATATAGTGTCGATTTTTGACAATAGCGAGACCAAAACCTGTTCATTTTTTTCAAACGACGAGATATCTTGTCCATCAAGATCTTGCTAATGACGTGGTATCTCATCATCAATATAGTGTCGATTTTTGACAATAACGAGACCACACCCTGTTCATTTTTTTCAAACGACGAAATATCTTGTCCATCAAGATCTTGCTAATGACGTGGTATCTCATCATCAATATAGTGTCGATTTTTGACAAAAACGAAACCAAAACCTGTTAATTTTTACAAACGACGAGATATCTCGTCCATTAAAACCTGGTCAGTTTTCCTAATGAAGAGATACTTCATCAAGACAACCCCTAGGAGAATTAATTCGATAATAAAATCATTTATATAAAAACGTTACAAAGACAGAAATGTTGGCACTCTCTTTTTATAATAAATTTGAGTCGGAGCATTGTATTTTGTATGCTTTTATTACCCCCACATTTAAGTTATTTAATAAACTGATGTTCACATCGCGTAATACAGGGTTTCCTAGTCAGCAACAATGAAGCGAGTGATTTGAATGCACATGCATTTATTATTCCGCCTTGGAAGTTTTCCCATTTCGTACTAATGATGCCAGTTTGCGACTCTGACTGTGGGTACATAATGAAAGAGCAAGGGGGCCAAAGCCACTTGCAAACGTTAAAACCTGTCACTCCACGAACATCTTAGTAAAACAGCCCTCGCTTTTGCACTAATAAACTCAACTCTTATATGTCCGTTTTGTCCATAGCCATTAGTCTGTTCAGCTAAGGGAGACACATCGAAAAGGTTACTGAATTGAAGACTGGAAATGGGAAACGCTGTAAGTACCAAAATCTGAAATGGGGTTAACGTTAAAACATTGTAAGTGCCAAACTTAATAACACGGAAAGCGCTGGAAGTGTGTGCCTAAACCATTCTAAATAGTTTAAAATTGCAACAAAAAAATGTCGTGAGTGGTGTTATATAAATATACTGTAGTTTTGCTAATGACGAGATACCTAGTCATCAAGAGAGCCGCAGTTGGAAGAGTGACAGATTAGCTTGGTTGTGAGATCGAATGCAACCAAAGACCGTCGTGTACAAAGGGGGATGGTGCGCGTTAAATCCGTCGTGGATGTCCTCACGTTTGTCTGGAAGTTTGGAGAGTGGGGTGGCAGCTCAGGTGTTGCCACGTCATCTGACCGTGGTTCGAAATTACGTGGTATGGTCCTCGATTGGGATTGATCCCAGGACCGTCACCAATAACCCGTTGTGTTGCTCCAGTGTGACGTTAATTAAAATACCTAGTCATCAAGATATTGCCAGCTTTTTTATGATGACGAGATCAAGATCTGGTCAGTTTTCTTCTAATGACGAGATATCTCGTTCATCAAGATCTGCTAATAGTTTTGTTAATGACAAGATACCATGTCGAGACTACCACCAGGAGGGTTAATGACAACTTGGAAATATAGTTGTTAAGATTTTTACTCGTGGCCAAGGTTGGTAGGTCGCTAGTTAAATTTATGCCGCGCTGGAGCAACACAAGGGTCTATTGGCGACGGTCCGGGATCAATCTCGAACAGAAAGATCCTAGAACACCTAGTAATCTTGAACCAGATTAAGATCTGGTCTGGATGACGAACTTTTCGCCGAGAAGATCTACACCTACTGAACTACCTCTTTTCGACCAACATTCTATCATAATCAAATCCCCTCGGGCCACATCTTTGTATGTGTACGGGCTTCACGAACCCGAGGTACCTCAGTGATCTATTCTTTTCTCATGGGGTTTTGCCTCTGGTAAACAAGGGGTCGTGACCCCAGGATACCCAAGCGATCTTTCTTTTCATAATTACTTGACATTGTCTTGTGTATGGCGCAGCTGGACCAGATATGGCCCCTGTGCCATAAAACCCCAAAACAACCAACCCTAAGCCAAATAAAAGTAAGACATCCCCTGGAATCAACCCTACTCGAAATGAACGAGCCCTGTTTTTACAGCTACCACCACCCCCTCAGACTCGGGGCAGTCGTGGCTCAGTGGGTATGCCAATGCGCTAGCAACCTTCGAGTTGTAGGCGACGCAGGTTCGATTCCTGTTAGGTGCATCCTTCCTGGGTGTATTTCTCTCTTCTGTATCAGTAAAGCTTTCGTTGTGTGTCTGTCTTTTACTTAATATTGTTTGGAACAGCATGGCCAAATATGGCCCTTGCGCCATAAAACCCCCAAAACCAACCCCCTCAGACTCGGTACCAGGACTAGACTGGACTGGACATATCACTTACGGAGCACCCGCTGCATAGCAACTCCACATCAGAAAGGAATAAAAATATTTAACAAATGCTAATAACATAAGGGTGGTTGAATTAATGAAAATGTCGATCTAGGATGAAGAAACTTAAGAACCATAAGCCACGCCCAGCCGCAAAAGAGATGGGGTCCCCTTCCATTCTACTGACGGCGACCGAGGATGCTTAGGTTCTGGTAAGAAAGTTGGCTCGGGGATGAATCCCCTAGACTGCTACACGCTCGCACAGAAGAGCGCTAGCAGAAGATAAATAAAAGAAAGGCAATTCAATTTAAAGAGAGAAATTACCATTTAAATGTTAAAATTTAACTTTAACCCTTTTGTGCCTAATGGGCATATACGTCCCAGAGATTAGATTGGGTAAATAAATCCCACTTTTGAATGGGTTTTTACGTTTTCAGTGTTCTTAAGGAATTAGGGGAAAAAATATGACTAAAGACACCTGGCAATACTTTCAGATTGCAAATGGCGGACTTATGTTTTTGAGCACGCCCGTTCATTCTGATGAATGAGTGACCGTGGTTCGGAAACAAAAAGATGGTACAAAATTAGACGTTAGTTGCCCAGAAGCCCACTACAATATGTACATGAATGGAGTTGTGATGAAATGTCTACTTTTTAGGGTCATGGCAGAAAATCAGACAAGTGGTGGAAAAATATTTTTAGTTATGGTTTCTGTTGTGAATGCATGGATTACGAAGTGTGATGTGAAACATAAAACAGAACCACTATTATCATTCAGGGTCTCCTTAGCTGAGCAACTCATAAATGTTGGAAGGGAGAAAGCAAACACAAAAAGAACGCGAAAGTACGGTCGTCCGTCAAAAAGAGCAAAAACTACTAAATTAAACTACTTTTCAGAGTTAAATTTTAATCACTCAAAAGTCGGGGCGAAAGGGTTAAGGAGAGAAATTACAATTTAAATGTTAAAATTTAACTTTAAGAGTGATACAATTAGAGGTCCAATCGAGTCCATAAAAATCCCTAATTATGGGTGTACAGAAGAGTCAAAGCAGTAGAGGGAAATTAATTGGGGAGAGAATAAATGGAATTGAAGTCATAGACTTCAGGATCCAAACGAAACACCCCGTATCGTCTTTTAGGCCTTTGCGGGAACTGTTGATGCAGCTCTAGGTTTTTTTTTTTTTTTTCGACCCACGCCCCTCCCGGCTCACCGCGAGGTTTAGAGCCCAGTTTAGGGGGGCGGGGAAAGTGATTCTCAGCAGAAGAGGCAACGGGCCAGCACACGCCCACCCAACAGGGGTCACGTACGGCAATTATTGAGTATTATATACAATTAAATTACAATATAAATACATCTCGCTTTACATTTAGCGATTAATTAGAACATCAATAAACAACAAACAAAACGCAATTTAGAATTTTAACAATTTTGAGGGCAATGCCATGCTGTACAGATAACAGATTAGATAGTTGATGTTAAAAAGTTATCACAGGATCCAAAAGGAAGTCTATGAGCTAATGGAGTCCGTAACAGCAGGCAGCACCCAAAACCGAACAATATAATCAAAATAGAAACAAAACATAAAAACAGGACAATTAAATCATAATATATACAATACAACATTAAAAACTCACATAAAATACAAAGTATCAATATAAAGTGCAGAATAATAAAACAACATAAAGAGGATAGAGGGGAAACAAGCAATTATTTGAATAAAAGAATTACAAACATGATATTTTAAAATTTAAAAATAACCAGTAAAATCCAAGATAAAAAATAAGTTAAAATATTTTTAATATATATTTAAGAGTAGGGGGGGGGAGGCCATTCGCCACCTCCCCGGCAGCCATCACACACTTTTTAATCTTATAAATGGATATATTGTTATTTAGCACAGCCCTCAACCAAATGCCCTTGTTGTCATCACTTGGGGCTCTCAAATGATAATCATTAGTGTGACGGCAGCCAAAGAGATAATGATCGGCGCTCCCCAACTCCCCACATGTGCAAGAGTTGGAGTTTCTTAAACCAAACCTGTGGAGGTACTCCACAAAAGGACCATGACCTGTGAGATACCAAATGAGATAACGGTCTGCGGAGAGGAGACCCGGGCCGATTTCCGGAGTAAAAGATTTTAAATTGAGGCCCTTCTCAGAATTACTATGAATCTCCCTCCATTTCTCCATAATGAAATATTTGATTTTTCTGTTAAGGAAAGAGCGTGGTGCAGGGACCTCTATCTCCTCCCCGCAGCAAGATTCAAGCTCTAGGTTTTGTATGCTTTCCGTTATCAGATAAACAAACCTCACCTATTAGTCCTGATGAACCTTCCTTCAGCATAGCTGCAACCACCCAACGTGCCCAGACACCGTCCACCATACTTCCATCCCACATTGCCGAGGATATAATGGTTCTACTTATATACAGAGTTTCCAAGGTAATTGAGAAGGGTAATGCCCGTTTCTTTCCCCCTTCTCGTCTCGGGATCTTTCAAGGCCCATTAGGTTCCTGGGGAGACTCATTGCTTTGACGCACGCCCCGTTTCCTCTCAAAAACGCTCCGGAAAAGAGCCCGATATGGGACGGCATCTTTTACTCGAAGAGACGTTTTCGGTAGGGGAATTCGATATGAGACGAGATTTTCTTGGCACGGTATTTGTTTCCTAATCCCGGATTCCCGCGTTTCTCCGATGGGGGCGAGTATCGGATTGCTAACACTGAGATGGTCTTGGCGAAAAAGAATTGAGATTTTCGATGGCGTGCGTTTTGATTTTGAAATACGATCTGTAGTCGTCCAAGGCTTTGAACTACTTGTATAGGAAAGTAAGAACTGTTGTGATTTTCGATACTATTTGAAAATGTTTCTGAACAGATGTCCATTGGTGTCTGAAAGCTTTGTCGTGGGAGTCAGTGTGGAATACGAATAATAACGAAAATCTCATCAATTTTTTTTAAAATAGAAGTAATATCATCTGACCGTGGGTCAAAATTGCGAGGTGTTGTCCTCGGATTGATCACGGACAGTCACCAATAGCCCGTTTTGTAGCTCCAATGCGACGTTAATTTAACTACCTACCGTACAAGTAGTGCAAAATCTTGGTGTCTATCGCCTTTATGATGCGTGTTCGTATAAAAATTGTTTTCCTAAAGATGTTTCTTTTTTTTTATACAAAAATTATTATTTTATTTACAAATTCCAGACATTTGACAACTAAGTCAGTGGCTGTTTGCTTTCTCAATATCTTGGAACAATAGAGTAAAAACCATTAAATGCATTCCACGTGTCCCAATTTTCGCTATTCATTAATCGTCCAGAATTACATAAAGCACAATTAGGTAAATTCCTATAGGGATAGATTCCTATATGTATGAAACAAAATTGGTGGGATTTTCAATAGTTGAAAATGTTTCTGAACAGATGTCCATTAGTGCCTGAAACGTTTGGAGTGGGAATCAGGGTGCTTTTCGAATAACATCGAAAATACCAACAATTCCTTTTCTCTATACAAATAGTGCTAAGCCTTGGTGTCGTCCACTATTCCATTATGAGTGTTCATATAAAATAAATCATGTATTCTCAACATGTTTCTTTTTACAAAAATTGTTATTTTACTTGCAAATGCAAGTCGTTTAACTATGCCAGTAGCTATTTTCCGAGCGTCGATTCGTTCGAATCCAGCCAAAGACCGTCGTGTACAAAGGGAGCTGGTGCATGTTAATTATGTCGTGGCCTCATCAAGTTGGCGGGGTGCCAGTTCAGGTGTTACCTCGTCTTCTGGCGGCGGTGAAAATTACGTGATGTTGTCCTCGGATCTTTCCCTTGGGATTTGCTCCCGGACCGTCACCAATAGCCCGTTGTGTTGTTCCAGTGCGACGTTTATTAAAATACTAATGCCATATCGTATCGATTCGCGAGATTTCCGAATAGCGTAGTGTTGCTTTTACACCACGACAGCTAGAATGACTAAATAATCACGCCTTTCTAAAAAATTTCATGGATTCTTTCACAACCTTTAGAAAGGTTCTATATTGGTCCTTTCATTAGAATATAATTTTTTTGAACGATTCTATCGATTCTTTCATTAGAATGGAATCCTTTGGAATGATTACATTGACCCATTCTGTAGAATAGAATCAGTTATAAAGATTCAGATTATCATTTCCATAAAATAGAATCCTTTGGAAAGATTCTATAGGTCAAGCAGACAAGATTGCAGGCTGCAACGTGGGTGTATACGTGTATACCTCAGAGGGCTACAGCTCTAAACGAGATTTACTCAAATATACGAAGAACATTACACAGTGGTTTGAACTGAACGTTTTCAAAAGCCTATTCGTGTTTTTCCTTTTTGAGTCTATAAGAATTTTGAGTCAAGAAACTTCGCACCATCTTGTCTAGTTAGTAAATATATGACTAATATATAGCGTTCAGTATACGGTTAGGGTGGTTTATATTAAATGTCTAGCCTAGAATCTCATGTCTGTAAACTACATTGTCATGCATAGAGGAAACTCTTCTACAACTTTATGTACAAACTTTGATAATGGAGCACTAGAGAATTTATCTTCGAAGATAAACTGAGAGGCAGCAGACAGAAATATGCGATAGTCTGGCCCTATTGTATCTCAGACAAGGCCGTTAAACGATTTACTCCTTCACTGGTGTAAACTTGATACTTGTTACAAGAATTGGGACACAATTTTCAGCTAGAATGCATTTGAACGAACTGTGTTTATCTTTAGTTTTTAGTGTAAGAAATGCATTGTCTGAGGTGAAACGTGGGATGTTTTTTAAAAATGATGTAACAAAATGTTAACAAAGATTAATAAATACTTGATAACGATACATTTTTTTATTGAAGAATTTTTATAAATTACTGGTCATAACTCAGATTTAAATAAGTAACTTTGAAGAAATTGGGAGATTTGCATCAATTTTCCTCATTATGGGTTAACAGGACTTGACCAATAGGACATGAGAAGTAGCGAGGACATGAGGTGTACCAAAAAATACGACACAGTCAAAACACAAGTATAATTATTTATTCAACAGGAATGTACACTATCTGCACAATTGATCTATGATGTCGTGTCTCTAGGTCGTACATGCTGCAAAAAGGGAAAAGGAATTCACCCAAACGGCCGGCGACCACGCGCAAAAACATACGTCTACCCACTTCGAGTTCCTGAAATCCGTCTCTTTCGTCCCTTCAGCTGACACTAGGGACACTAGGGACAGACTCCAAGTGGTTTCTATGAGATATCTCATCCATCAATATCTGACCATTCTTTAACCCTCCTTTTGATAGTCTCGACGAGATATCTTACCATCAATATCTGACCAGTCTCGGTAAATCCCCTGGTGGTTGTCTCGACGAGATATCTCGTCCATCTATATATGACCAGTCTTGTTAACCCTCCTTTTGATAGTCTCGACGAGATATCTTACCATCAATATCTGACCAGTCTCGGTAAATCCCCTGGTGGTTGTCTCGACGAGATATCTCGTCCATCTATATATGACCAGTCTTATTAACCCTCCTTTTGATAGTCTCGACGAGATATCTTACCATCAATATCTGACCAGTCTCGGTAAATCCCCTGGTGGTTGTCTCGACGAGATATCTCGTCCATCTATATATGACCAGTCTTGTTAACCCTCCTTTTGATAGTCTCGACGAGATATCTTACCATCAATATCTGACCAGTCTCGGTAAATCCCCTGGTGGTTGTCTCGACGAGATATCTCGTCCATCTATATATGACCAGTCTTATTAACCCTCCTTTTGATAGTCTCGACGAGATATCTTACCATCAATATCTGACCAGTCTCGGTAAATCCCCTGGTGGTTGTCTCGACGAGATATCTCGTCCATCTATATATGACCAGTCTTATTAACCCTCCTTTTGATAGTCTCGACGAGATATCTTACCATCAATATCTGACCAGTCTCGGTAAATCCCCTGGTGGTTGTCTCGACGAGATATCTCGTCCATCTATATATGACCAGTCTTGTTAACCCTCCTTTTGATAGTCTCGACGAGATATCTTACCATCAATATCTGACCATTCTTTAACCCTCCTGGTGGTGGTAGTCTAGGCGAGATATCTCGTCCATCAATATGTGACCAGTCTTGGTAACTTTCCTGGTAGTTGTCTCGACGAGATTTCGCGTCATTGTCAAGACTGACCAGATCTTGTAGGACGAGATATCTCGTCATTAGAACAAAACATGATCACGATCATCTGAAGAATTCTCGCCAGATCTGGATCTCTTCATCATCAGATAATCGCCATATCGTGATGAAGAGATATCGCGTCATTAGCAAAATTGGTCAGATCTTGACGAGATATCTCGTCGAATCCACTTGGGGGGTTAATGACGAGATATATCTCCTCCATCAAGATCTGAATAAATTTGCTAATGACGAGATATCTGGTCTTCAAGATATTTCCGATTTTTGATGATGACGAGATCAAGATCTAATCAGTTTTCTTCTAATGACGAGATATCGTCCATCAAGATCTGATCAATGTGAGGTGGCCGATGTACGCCCCTTAAAAACTATTTGGACGGGGAGATCTTCCCAAAGATAGTTCGAGATTTACGGTCAGCGTTGAGGTGTTGACCCCGAGCCGTTACTATTTACGTTACACAGGGAATCGCAAGGTTGAAGAGAGGTGTGATCCCTTGCAAGGAAGTGTTTTGTGATTGTTTCTAGGGTTCCCAGGCTCGTACTTAGGCTCGCAGCGAACGGTATGAGGTCTATGCGGTCTGTATAAGTAGTGTCTTGTACATACCTGTTAAAATAAATTATTCACTAATATTGTGTCCCTCTTTGCTTTCGCCACAATTATAGTTACAGATAGACCAGATATGTTACAGAAACATTAGTTATACTTGAATCAAAATCTTTAAAAATTATTTTATTTATTTATTTATGCTTTCAGACTGATCTGCAGTTACATGACAGAGAAAACAAGAACTACATCATAAAAGCACAAAACAAAAATTACATAGAACAATACTGGTAAGAAAGAAAAAAATCATGATCAAAACTCCATAGAAAAAAATCAAAAACTCATTTTTCAAACGTTAAAGTAATAAAATTTCTAAAATGTTTTTAATGGTCAAAGAAAATATCAAGGGTTTGGGGTAAACTATTGATCGTTCTGAGAAATTGTATTCTGGGATCTGGCATTATGGGTCACCTACCCAAAATTTATTTATAGTTTCGTTTGAACTTAACATTAAGATGTACTTAAAAAGATTTCACAAACATGTTAGTGTTTTTTAACCCTTAGTTTTTCAGCCTTCTTTGAGTGTGTAGGACCGATGTTGAACTAACGTGAGGCTAGCTACCAGGTACAGACTGGTCCACATCAGATACCAATTATAGGTTTCTTAGTACGAAAGAAGTTCTTGTAATAGTTGTTTAGCTCAAGTTCAACCAAAGATGGCATCGAATTTCATACTTCTTCCTTTTATCCCACACTTAAGTTGCGACTTTGAAAAATCCTCAAACGCTTTGATTTTCGAATTCTTTTTCTCCGTATAGCAAAATTCAATTTCAGTCGGCTAAGAATCATATTGAAAGTATCAACAAGTGGGGAATACATCACGCACCCTGCACTTGCGGTGTGAGTTACAATGGTCAAACCCAACCCAATAAAATTATCTTCTCCCCTGTAAATGGAACCTACATCTTGATTGGCATGATGGTGGACGTCTTGTTTCACGGAAATGGGCGTTTTTAATCGTTATTAGTACAAGGTTATATCAAAAAGTAAGGTGAATTTGTCTCTAAAACTCGGAGTTTTTTGTGTAGCTAATTAATTTTTTTATATGTTGCAAGTACCAAGGTGATAGAAGTGTGACGGCTTGTAGAAACTTCTATGTCAACCCGTCTGGTGCTTAGAGCAAATCAAAGATTGCGCATCGACTTGAGCATTACTCCAAGGAGAAGGTGCGTGGTGTCATTCGTTTTTTATGGGCCAAGGAGAAAAAACATGTGATATTCATCGAAAATTGTTGGAAATCTACGGAGAGAGTGTTATGTCGCAGAAACAAGTGCACGTGTGGTGTAACGACACGAATGTGGCTGTCGTCGATGCCATGATTCGTGAAGACAGAAGAGTGAGTTTGCATGATATTGCAAATGAATTGAATAGCTCATATGGTTCAGTGAGCAGTATCGAAATGGGAAATTCTTGACCATCCTCAGTATAGCCCTGATTTAGCCCCTTCGGATTACCATTTGTTTGACCCCCGAAGAAACACCTCCGTGGGCAGCGTTTCCATACACTGGAAGAGGCACAACACTTACTTGGTTAGGGAACCTGGAGCAAGATTTCTTTGAAAAGGGCATGGATGATTGGGTGCCACGTTGGAATAAGTGCTTAGACCACTATGATTCCTTTGTCGAATGATAGTGTGATACGATTTGTCAAACATAATAAATTTTCATATATTTATCTCTGCACGTTTTTCTGTCAATCAAAAATTCACCTTACTTTTTGATACTCCTTTGTAGTTGTTTTGAAAGTTTTTCATTTTTACCCCTAAGAACTCCTAACAAACTCAAGTATGTCTTATCCTTCTTTGAGGTGCACCTAAAGTGAATCCCTTCACACGTGGACCTCAGGAGAACGAAGTAGCGGATGATTTGGCGAAGGTGTCGATGAACCATTGTCCGATATCCACTGATTGACTTTTCTTGAGCTTTACTCCATTAGAAAAAATCTTGTTAAGAAGGCATAGATCGGTACACTCTTGGTATGGCGGGGATCGTCTCGGAAGATCTCTTGCTCTCAATTGCGACAGACATATTCAGACATCGCTCTTTTCCAGTGGCCATCTGAGGAGTCACATTTTGCTGTGGTCGCAAGATTCATCCTGTTTGCCTTAAATGCCAGTCTGGCTCCCCAGCACACATTCTTGAGTGCCTGGAGTTGTCCCGAGACGACCTGTTTGCTGAATCTCGTGCGGGTGAATGGACTTGTGGATTTGGTTTATATCTGGAGCAAGACGTGGAGATTAGCATTAACAAGGGAAATAATATATTTGTCAATAAAGGAATTTCTCATAAGTTTCAACCTTCAGGGACGCATCTCCTTCAGGTGTGTGCGGGCTTCACTGACCCTCTCGAGTGATCTTTTCTATTTACATGGGGTCTTTTGTAAACACAGGGGTCGCACTTCCGGGGTACCCAAGCGATCGTTTTCTGCTTTCATCCCACTACCCTATTCCCCAATACCTCTTTTCTCCCCTTTCACGACATTTTTTACTTGACGTTGTTTTGTGTTTGGCGCAGCATGGCCAATGGTGGCCCTTTCGCCATAAAAGGCCAAAACAATCGACCAACTCATCAGTTTCAGCATAACCTTGGTGGCTTATCTTCGAGTCGAAAACTGCCTTGTAGCGTTCATCCAAACTATCACCAGTTCAGGGCAAGGCGCAATTTGTTTTTACTCTACTTGGATCTTCATTTCCCTTGAAGTAATAGGGCAGTTTTGTCTGGACGAGGAACCTCGTCTTTAGTAAAAACGACTCTATTTTGGAAGAGATATCTCGTCGAAATACTTGGAGGATTAAATACGCGAAAATAGTCTAAGCTCTGAGATCTATTGTGGAAAAACATTAGGAAAAAACCTTATGAATTTTTACTTATGAGACACATTGGTGAATGATACTAATGCTTCCTTCCCAGCTTTTACTCGTGGCCTGGATGGATTTAATTAAAAACCGATTGACGGCAATGCTGTTTAAACTTTAGTTTTTCCTTCTTGTTCATTTTGGTCTTGAATAAAGGTGGACACTTTATTTGACCGAATAACCAGTTGTATCATGTTTTTTCTTTATTAGATGTGTTTTGACACTTTAACACTAATAGAGGCTCTCTTTTTCTGTAAAGCCTAGGGCCACGGTAGCCCGGTTGGGAGAGCAACGGATTAGCAACCAGAGGTTTGCGAGTTCGAATGCAACCCAAGACCGTCGTGTACACAGGGTACTGGTGCACGTTAAATTTGTCGTGGCCTGTCACGTTGGCGTGGTGTGGAAGTTTGGAGAGTGAAGTGCCAGCTCAGGTGTGACCTCGTCATCTGACCGTGGTTCAAAATTACGGGGTGGTATCCTCGGTCTTTCCCTTGGGGATTGAACCCTGACCCTCAATATTCCGCTGTGTTGCTCTAGTGCGACGTTAGTTAAAATACCCGTAATGCCAAATATAGAGGGAGAGTTTCAGAGGTAGAATATGCTTCTTGTAACATCGTCTTGTAGCTTTTCCGTGAAGCACCTGGTTTTTAACTCTCGACCACGGTGACGAGTGTGCCTGGGGTCATCTCCTTGAACAAACATTTTGATTGGACAGAAGCAGGGGGTGAGATTAGTGAGAGGCGAAAAAGAACGAGACGAGACTGAGAAATGAGTGGTGCGCGTCGTTTTTTTCTGGTTCTAAAGAGAACAGAAAGAACATTTGAAAAAGATGTAGCCTAAAAATTTAAATTCTTAATGTTGTGTCGTATGTTCCTTTTGAATGTAATATCAATAAAGAATATAGACGCTACAAAGTGTTTTTGACTGCGTACGTCAAAAGGCATTCCAGGGCAGGATAGCTCAGTAGGTTTGCCCACTGCGCTAGCAATCTGCGTGTTCCCAGATTCGATTCTTGTAGCTTACGCTGGGTTTATTTCTCTCTTCTACTCGTATATCAAACAAACTTCCATTGCAAATGGGTTTGTCCATTGGTCTGTCTTGTGTTTGGCAGTTCGGCCAAATGTGGCCCTTGCGTTATGAAACCCAAACAATCACGAAGAAATTCGCCACATAATTCATGACGAGCTTCATGCAAATTCCCTATCTTCCCAAAGAATACAGCATGGCCAAATATGATCCTTGCGCCATAAAACCCCAAAACCAACCAAACAACCCAAATGCACCAAAAAATAATATCCTAAATGTTATAGGAGTCGCTGTGGCTCAATAGGCTTGTCCTAGCAATGTGCGAGATGTGATTGGTGCAGATTTGATTTTTGTAACTTATTCTGAGTGTACTTCTTTTGTTTTAGTAAAACTTTCCTCGCCGGAGCATGTCCATCACCTGACGTGGATTACTTTGTGTTTGGCCGCATGGCCAAAAATAGCCTCTTGCGTTATAAAACCCAATCGAACCAACCAACCTGAGTTTATTCAGTACTCGATAACCCTCCAAGTGATTTTGAAGAGATATTTCGCCAATCAAGATCTGTTGATTCTGCCTGTGACGTGATAACTTGTCATCAAGATATTACCGATTTTTTGATGATGGCGAGATCGAGATAGGATCATATTTCTTATGACGAGATATCTCGTCCATGAAAATCTGGTTAGTTTTGCTATCAACGAGATACCTCGTCAAGACAATCACCAGGAGGGTTAATCGGAACTAAAATCCTCGTCTTCCGGTGGTTTGTTTACCCTGAAAATCCCTCTGATAGAATTCTATTGACACGAAATGATTCATTTATCAATGACTCTCCATCGAAAACAGCTAAACGTTACCGACAAACTCTGTAGAGGGATTGGTACTTACCCATTTGTCATCTATTATAGAATACTTCCCGATCATTGTAAATTTTCTCAGATTTTCCGGAAAACATGTGAATGATTGGGGTCTTCGTGAATCTGACATCTGTTGCGTTTCGATGCGGATTCTAAGGGGGTCTCATCGAACTATTGGATTTGGGAGGATCAAGCGTCTCCCAGTTTCATTTCCTTTCGAGTGGCTGCACTGGAGGTATGTTTACATCGATAATTTGGGAGACGCGATTGCATTCTGCTACTTGTAACGCTGCTGTCAGTCAATGGGATGGAGAAGAGCTTACCATTCCGGGCTCTCTGTGCTCTCTATGCACTCTCTGCACTCGCAAACACTTATTTTTACTCTGAGAGCCTATATTGCCCTAGACTTCATTTTACCAAATACTGGTAGAATATTGCTAAGCGTGCGATCTATATATATATATATATATATATATATATATATAATATATATATATAGCAATATATATATATAAATAAATAAATAAATAAATAAATAAATATATATATGTA
Organism: Meta bourneti; assembly: GCA_933210815.1. Lineage (NCBI taxonomy): Eukaryota > Metazoa > Arthropoda > Arachnida > Araneae > Tetragnathidae > Meta > Meta bourneti. Next base: position 96,459,161 of record OW119929.1, on the reverse strand, counting down.
TTTATATATTTATAAATATCTATCTCTATCTCTATCTATGTCTATATCTATATATATACAGGGTGAGTCTAAATTGTTTTTACAAAATAAGAGGGGTGATAGTACCCATCCAGACGAGCAATAATTACCATGGAACATAGGGTCGCATTCCACTCTGAGAGGCAGAAAAGAGTAAAGTCGAAACGCGTCGAGCATGAACAAGTTATCGCCTCTGACGTCGTTTTGTACCTGCCTACATAGCATATCTCCTAAGCAAGATGGCTTGGTCGGTAGCGCACTGGCGTCCAGTCCAGAGATGGCTTGGCCTCCTCGCCCACCGGACCTCAACCCACTGGACTTTTTCTTCTAGGGGCACATCAAATCTTTAGTGTACCAGACGCCTGTGGACTGAAGATCTCGTAGCGAGAATCGGTGTTTCCGCAGACAAAATTAAAACACCAGGAATCTTCGAGAGCCAGTCATTCCTTCGCCGGTGTGAACTGTGCAACGACACGCCACTTTGAGCACTTGCTGTGAGTTTATCAATAAATCAGATTGTGCAACTTTTGGTATCGTTCATTCGCCTTCCCAACACTGTTGTAAGCTCATGTTGAAATTCTAATTTGACTCTTTTCTGCCTCTCAGAGTGGAATGCGACCCTATGTTCCATGGTAATTATGGCTCGTCTGGATGGGTACTATCACCCCTCTTATTTTGTAAAAACAATTTAGACTCACCCTGTATATTAAGTAAAGCTACCATAAGAATAGATCTCTCCGAGAAACAAGATAAAATAAAATATGTAAATGTTGAGTGAGCCCTCTTACTTTATCAAGGGGAGCAAAGCCAGGAATCACTTAAAAGGGATGCTTTGAGTTTTTCTGTACTTGTGTGAGGCCGGGTCGAAGAGATAAACACAAGTTACCCCCCGAAAACTCAAAGTACTACCAGAAAGAAATATCATAAAAAATATTACCTATTTCCAAGGTTAGGAAAGAAAAATCAATAGAACAGCCAAAGGACCTTACCGCGCAAGCCAGGAGAGCAAAACACTGCTAGAACCGCCCTATCTAGAATAGCGGATTTAAAAATAGGAAGAGGATGGTTTGGAGATAACATGAAAGATTTGTACGAGTGAAAAGGAGGAGAGAAAGGTAAATTTTAACAAGAAATTAAAATTGTGACAAGAAATTAAGATTGTGGCAGGGGTGAATTTGATGGAATAAAAGAGAGCAAAAGGTGAAAATATAATTATGAAATTGATTAATGGCTCCATCTGGTTGGGAATATAAGAAGGAAAATAAAATAAAAATTGTTTTTAAATGAAGTTGAAAAAGGGATTATAGAAAAACTTTTTAAGAAAACTAGGGAAGTTGTTACTTAAGAGGGTAGTTTTAAGAGTTTTGAGCTGATTATCAATAGTAGTTTGGTACCTACAGATATGATGAATTCTATGAATTTGATTATAAATTGAGTTTCTGTAGATACTGAAAGAGATATTAGAGTCCCAGGGAACAAGCTTGTTAATGTTAAATTGAGTCATTTCTTTTGTCATAGATATCGGTTATAGATTTAGAAGTACCATCAATATGAATCTCATGGAAGTTAGCAGATAAAGGTGAGCTGTTTGGCTATTTGTTTTTTTTTGAGGATGAATTCAGTGGAATAAATATTTTTCCAAAAGTCAGTGAACTCTAGTGAGTTAAATATGATTAAATCATCAATGTAGCGATAGGAGCTAACAAATTTAGATGTGTGCTATCTTTCATAAAAATGGAGGTAAAGGTTAGCTAGAATGCTGGAAAAAGTGGTACCTTGTGGTATTCCTTGTACTTGTCGGAATAGATATTCACCATTAAAGATAAAATTATTGAGGACACAAAGATTGATAAGGCTATTCTAATATTGTTGGGAAATATTAAGGTTAAATTCAGTGTAGTAGGAGTTAAGAACATCTATAAGGTTATGAAGCGGGATGCTAGTGAAGAGGTCTTTAAAATCGAAGTAGTCAATTTGTGAGATATTGTTATTGGAAGAAAGAAAATTAAGAACTGGAGTGTTTTTGTTAAGGATCCAACAGTTTTCTTTTAACGTGATAGCTTTAAGAATGATTTTTAAAAATTTAAAAAGATTTTGCCTGGTTTATACATGTAATTTTGGTTAGTGCCACAAGTGATGAATCTAAAAGCTATGGGTTTTTTGTGAAATTTAGGGGTGATGGTAATATAGGGAAGAGTATATTGTAGTTCTTAAGCTTTAGAGTTTTGTTGAAGGCAATGATTTTTTAACAATAATATTATGAGTAGCATGTGTTTTGTTGTAAGTGATGGAGTTTTTATCTAATTATTTTAATTTCGGAATCTAGTAGGTTAAGATAAATTTTTAGTTCAGAAGTAGTAGGTTAGTAGGTTAAGATAAATTTTTAGTTCAGAAGTAGTAGGTTAGTAGGTTAAGATAAATTTTTAGTTATTTTAAGTTCAGAATCTAGTAGGTTAAGATACTTTTTTTTGCAGAAGACACCGAAATTGCAGTTGGCTTTATCCATTGGAGTAATAATAAAATAGATTATAGGTTTTTAATTTAATTTTTAATTTCTGCAAAATCGAAAGTGCTAGTTTTAAAAGAAGTAGAGGAGATTAATTTTTTTAAAAAATTGTAAAGGCACCATTTTCAGTGAAAAAATACACGAGTAAAGAAAATTTGTCTGGAATTTTGAGGCAGAAGAGGTCTATGTCGTTAAGAAAAGTTTTGAGTGTGAAGGATTTTTTAGTTTTAAGTAGAGGTCTAAATTTAGTGCCTTTTGACATGAGTTGTCTAAGTGATGCATTTTTGACAATATCGAGGTTACCAGTGATTATGTGTTTATGGTGGGGATCGATGATATTAGAGTAGTTTAATCTTCACAGATACAGATCGAGGAGTCTCGGAAAAGATTGGTGAGGTTGCAAAATTTGTTGTAATTAAAAATCAACCGATCGAGTGTATGTGATATTTAAAACTTTTGGAAATATTGACATTTTTAATGGGGAAGAGATGAAGCAGTTGATTAAGAACTGAGGAGAATTTGAAATTATCATAAGTAGGGTTTAGAAATTTAATAGTAAAGTAGAGAGGGCCAGGATTCTTACTGAAGTTTAAGGAAGGGATGCGAGAGTGAAAAAGGTCATAGATTAGGATTTTAAAGTGAGTACTTTTGAAAGGTAAAAGTGTTTTCATTTCAAGCATTTCAAGGGATTTGAGACCTTCTTTATTTAGAGAGAAAATGTAGTTTTTAACAGTTTTCCAGTTAAAGGAGGTGTTGAAGTGTAATTCTCTGCGGCTTTCAGCGCTGTTCATCTAAAGGGTCAATATTATTGTTGTTATTTTGCTTCACCTTTTTTTTCTTGTTATTACATGCATTTTGTTTTTATTTGGGTTCTCTTATTTGATTTTTGGTGAGAGTCTATATATATAATTCAATATTACAAAACAAAGAGAAATTCAAGAATTTAAATTAAAGAATACCAAGAAAGTTTCGAAAAAAATTCAATGTTGGTGGATCAGGGAAGGACCCTGACCCAGTCAACACAATATGGTATTTTCTGCGTGTGGGCGGCAGTTCACTAAAAGTAGTCCATACCCCCCATAAGTAGATAGGAAAAATTAGAAAATCAAAACGACGCCCTCATCCACCAACACTTCATTTTTTTTCGAAATTTTCTTGGCATTCTTAAATTTAAATTCCTAAATTTATCTTTGTTTTGTAATATTGAATTATATTGCTATCCATGCTATGTCTGCAGCGTCAGCGCGCATACATGGACAGTTCTGCTTTCTGGCTTCTATTTGATTATTTTTATACCCCGGTATTTTGGCTTTTCAGCCTTCTGGCTTTTTGCTTGTCTGCATTTTGACCTTTTGGCGTTTGCTGGTCTACATTTCTGTTACTTTACGTTTTAATGTTGTGTATGTTTGATTTTTAGAATTTTGTAAGTTTGATTGTTTATTTATACATACATACTATATATATAGTATGTATGTATGTATATATATATGTATATGTATATATGTATATGTATATATGTATATGTATATATGTATATGTATATATGTATATGTATATATGTATATGTATATATGTATATGTATATATGTATATGTATATGTATATGTATATATATATATATATATGGATATATATTCAAACCAAAGGGGAATTTTAGATTAATTTAAGAATATGAAGAAAATTATAAAAATAATGAATTAAAAAAAATTTTTCTTTTATATTCTTAAATTAGTCTTAAATGCCCCTTTGGTTTAAAATCCCCTTTCAAAAATGAAGAGGTGTTGGTGGATGAGGGCGTCATCGGGGAGGAGCGTGACCCAGTCAACACAATATGGCGTTTTCTGCGTGTGGGCAGCAGTTCGCCAAAAGTAGTACTATAGCTTTCTAATGTTTTGTATGCTTGATTCTTTAAGATATATATATATGTATATATATACTATTATATTTCTTATATTATACCGTTTAAATAATGAAGTGGTGTTCAGTCGACATCAGGGAGGAGCCTGGCCCAGACAACACAAGATGGTGCTTTCTACGTATGAGCAGCTGTACGCTAAAAATTGCTCAAACACTTCCACCAAACACCGTATCGAATAAAAGTGAAGGCAACCAATCCACACATAAAATGTTAAAACATCATAAAGATACCACAGATAACACAACGCCGAATCATACAACACCACAAGAATAAAAGAGAGAACACTTACTCAACATTGCTCTAATGCCATTTATCAACACCCCGATCCACCAGCACCACTTCATTCTTTAAGTCTGCAGAAAGCATATAAGCCTGCAGGATCCTCATAAACATGCTCAAACAAGTCTTTCTAAAAAGTGCTTTTCCTCTGTGTTACAGAAAAATATATTAATTCGGCTCGTATTTTACAGACAATATAAATGTACCTTCTATGGATGTAGCTTCCCATTTTCCTAGAGACTTTGTAGAAAATAGCTGGTTTTTGGAAATAAACACAAATACATCGAAGGCTTACAAGTGTTACTAAGATAAAATTTTCAAGATTGAGAGTTTGAACAGTCTAAAGATGTTCTGATCTTTAGACTGTTTGAGTTCACTGTCTAATTTTTCTTCGCATGAAGGTTCTTCTTGAGAAATACGCTTAGTGAGTAGAATTTTTTCCCTTCGTTATCACAAAACTATGTTTAGTGTGTTTCGCTTGTTAGCCAATGACATAAAAGTTTCGTAACTTAAACCCGTGACTTAAATTATAGGGATTTTCAATGGACACAAACCACCTCAAGACAAGGTAATCCGCGGCGAGGTAGAGCAAGACTTGTTATCCACTGCTCTCGCTCGGTTGATTACTAAGTTACCTTAAAATGTAGCCAAGTAGCGTTACGTATAGGAAACACATTTTACCTCAAAACTGTAGCGCAATTTACATTTGGCTTTACCCTCTCTTACAATCTTTAATTATTTTAATTTATAAATATCTTTGCAAATAAAATTATTTTTAGTTTATGTGCAGTTGATGTAGAACGAGTGGTGTTTTGTTGGCTTCTTGTGGAAGAGTTGAAAGTGAAAGTGAAACATTTAAAGTAGCTTAGATATTCCAACGGAAAAGGTATGTATTATCTCTATTAGTCTAAAGAAACTATATTTGGGTACTAAATGCATAGAAATTTTGTTTCAGATTCCAACTATTTCGTTCATATTATTTGCAAAATGAACTTATAATATTGAAGATTTATGTGTAGTTAGAGTCCAATGTAATAAAGCTTTAAGAAACACAGGTTGCATAATTAGAGTAGTTGATAGTTGAATTTACATCGCACTGGAAGAACACAATGGGCTATTAATTAAACAGTAGAGGAACGAACGAATATCTCGAAACTTCAAGTCCTTTGAGTGTATGGATACGAATATTGGACATAGTTGGCATAAAAATACGATTTTTGTAAATGTGCTTATAAGTGAAACGTATTAAGTCAGAAACATAGTTCTGAAAAAACGAAGAAAAATTCTACATACTAGCTAAACTCATTGCTTCTCAAGAAGAAATGTAAGTTCCGTTAAAAATGACTTAATAGACTTTAACGGTCCAAAGATCACCCCATTCTGGTCGAGAAAAGCTAAAAAACTCATGTCTTGAAAATTTTGACATAGTGTGTTTCATTTGTAAACTGACGATATATCCGACACACTTGTGAATAGTTATGGGCTGTTAATTCGATGGCAGTTTAAATAACAGTGTTATTGAAAAATAACAGTTAGGAACTGTTATCAAAAATAGTAACAGTTACCTATAAATGCTATTAAGATAGCAGTAAAAAATTTAAATCGAAATAAATTTGAAATTAAAAAATTAAAATTTCCAAAAATATTTGATAAATAAAAAGTTACAGGTACTAAATTTTTGTAAAGTACTTAATGGTTAATTTAAATAAATATTAAAAAAATCAATTGTGGATGTCAATTTCTCACAGTTAACAGGAATGTGGTAGCACGGTTGGAAGAGCAGCGGATAAGGCAGAGGAGGGGTTGCGAGTCCGAAACTTGATCTAACTAAAGACAGTCGTGTATGTGGGGGCTGGTGCAAGTTAAATCGGTCCTAACGTTGGCGTTGTATGGAAGTTTGGACGGTGGAGTGCCATCTCAGATGTTGCCTCGTGATCTGACCTTGATTCAAAATTACGAGGTGTCCTCGGATCTTTTTCGTCGGGATTGTTCCCGGACCGTCGCCAATAGCCCGTTGTGTTGCTCCAGTGCGACGTTAATTCAACCACTCCTCTCTAACAGTCAATAAAAACGGTTAAATTTACTCGCGAACTGTTAGTGTCAGAAGCCAATCGATAACGAAACTATTAACATTGGTGTTAAATAACTGTTATAGTAAATTAGTAGCAAACTTTGCATGTGGCTTGGAAGGGCTTGATTAAAAAAAGACTAATGGTGGAAACACCGTTCAAAAATATAACATTTATACTCGAGTTTTCTTCTTGTTTACTTCGTTATCTTGCTTACTTTTCGTTGGGTGGTTTGCTCCGTTGAAATAGCTATTAACCTATTCCACCATCTTTTTGAAACTTTTAACATTTGACTATCTGATTGACTGATACTATTAACTATACTTGGTTATCTAAATGTATTCCGATTTATTCTTTCTTACCCCAGTGTAAAAATATTACACGAAGTCTGTGCAAAAAAAATTGGGGGTAATGACAGTTAAGTCGGTGGCTAAGTCGGACTCCTGCAGAGATGGCTCCCAGATCTTATAATCAACAGCAAACGCTCTCTACCCATGTCATGGACTTGTGCAAAAAAATTATTCTTAATACAGTAGACTCTCGACTATCCAGCTCTTGACTATCCGGCTTCCGTACAATCCGGCCTAGTTAAAAAAATAATTCTCCGTAATAAAATGAGGAATAATTTACTTTGCCAAGTCGTTGCAAGCGGGCGTCTGCTACAAGCAGTCATCTATCAAGGACTTTTTCAAAAGCTAAAAACTGTCAGTTTTGACTCTTTCATCTTAGGCCTACATTTTCCCATTTGTGTAATCATTTATCAATGAACTGTAAAATAAGTTTAAATAATTTTTGTAAGAATTAAGCTTACGTTTTACGCTAATGTTTTGTTCATTTTAAGTGTGTGTATTCATACTGTACATGATTTTGTTTCCTGCAATTAAGTTAGACATTATAAAATTTAAAATGTGTATAATATTTTTATTTTTGCACTTCCTTTTCCTATAATAAATTTTTAAAATATACAGTACAGTACATAAGAAACATTTATAAAGTACTGGCCTGTACTAAAAGGTCAGAAAATATGAATAAGAGCGGGGTTTTGGTATAAAATGGATATTTTTAATGGCATGGGTGGGGCAGAAAGTGAGTATTTATAGAACTCCGGCCTATTCGGCTGTTTTGTTATCCGTCCTGCCCTTCCGCCACATTAGGCCGGATAGTCGAGAGTCTACTGTATATTTTTATTCGAAGAAGTTATTTATATAACATAAAAAGCGCATGTGATACGTTATTTGACAGAAAAATTGCTGCACTCTCGAAAAATATAACCTGTCTGAATACAATTTGCCTGTCGTATATCACTGAGGTAATATCCTCAGTGCCATTTTTCTGTCGAGTTATTGTTTAAAAAATCCATCCACAAATTTCATCACTGAAGTCTCTGGGTTCATTATATAACACGAAGATAATCCGTAAATTGACTATATTTACTGTACAGTAAAAATATATGAAATCTAGATATCATGCAAGAGTAATTTTGTTTGAACACTAGTTTTTTTGAAGAAGGCGTTAATGTTGTTCTAAACATAAGTTATAGCATTTGTCGTAACACGAAAATTTATCTTAGACTATTTCGTAAAAGAACATAACTATTCTAGACTTATAATATAATACAGCAATATTAAAAGTCTTGTTGAACACTGCAGAATTAATCATTGTTAGAAGTAATTTCAAACATTTGTAAATAATTGCATTCCATTTAGTACATTATTTTCTTTCACAATCCTAGTAATTGGAATATCTTACAGTGGGAGTAAATATGACATAATTAAGTTTTATTCCATGTTTTTGTCATTCTAAGAAAGTAAATTCAACAATTTAAATAACACACAAGTTTTACAATTTAAATGAATTAGGGCGTAGCTTTTGTTTTTGTCCAGTGGGAGTAAATATGATATAGTTAAGCTTTATTCCATGATTATGTTATTCTAAGAAAGTAAATTCAACAATTTGAATAACACACAAGTTTTACAATTTAAACGAATTAGCGTGTAGCTTTTGTTTGTGAGTAGGTAGGTAGTTAATTTACGTCGCACTGGAGCAACAGAACGCTCGTTTTTGCGTAATGAATCTGAATAAAAGCTGCGTATGGTAACGTTATATGCGTAACACCAAATTGCAAGCCGTTCACCGATATATTAAATTCCTTCTACCAAGATGACTATGGATTAAATAATTTTTCGTTCGCGGCTTTGTTCCTAATGGTATCTAACGGAATGTAAGTCAAATAATCTATTACGTAATACGCTAATAGCAAATAGGAAAATTTATAGAAATTCCTGTTAGTGATTTAAAAGAATTCCTGTTTTTTGCTTTTGTGCGCTTAATGGAATCAATCCAAATATAAGTGGAAGAATCTACTTGTGTAATACACACAATTAACAAATCTCACAACATTTATAAAAATTCGGAATTCCTTCTAGTCACGATAATATGACTTTAAATAAATTTTACACAGTTCATTGTTGTCTCTATTCGTAATTTAATCTAATGAAAGACTAAGTTAAGTGTACATACAGTGTGTTTCGAAACTATTTGAAATGCCTTTAGTTAAAACAGTTTGAATGCGAATTTCCTAAGAGAACTTTAAATTAGATTTTTAATGTAGATACAGTAATAATAAATTAAATATTTTAAGTCGTAGATAAGAGTTAAGGGTAAAACATGCTACCACATGTTTTTGTTTTGAATAATCCTATGAAATCGCACCACGAATTTAGAATATAAGTCCAAATTATTATAGTAATACTCCCAAATTACTAACAATGAATAATTGTGAATAATCTTATGGAACTTGTAACTAAGAATACAGAAACTTTAAATAGCCATTTTTACTGGGTGCTCCGCATTTCCTTACATACTTCAGGCGTTACGTTTCAAATAAATACATCAAGAACCCCATGCTAAAGTCCGTATTTATGTGCGAAGGAATTAATATACGTTCGCTAATTAACGCATCCGTGAGAAGCAGTTTTAAGCACCACATAGTCATTACTGGCTAATTTGCCGCATATTACGCTTAATAAGGGAAACGCTTTTCTTGTCTCATTCTACGCTTTTATAATCTTTCCCACCGCCAAAAATCACACATTTCACCGGAGGTTTTTAATCATGGTGCTTTAAAAATCCGGTATTGTTCATTTAGAATATTTACCGCCATTATAAATTACAGAAAATGTTCCACTTTCATTTAGAACACACGAAGCTATCGTGTCCTGCGAACAAATTTTCCTCCATTAGTTTTTTAGTTTCCATTTCGAAAATTTGCGATTGCGGTGAAGGTGGGCTTTCGAAAAGATGATGGTGGGAAACTAATAACAAAGATCATTAACGATTTACAGTCGACCATTAAAATTTCGAAGAGGAGAAAATAAAAAAAATTGGAATAAATCATAAAAATTAACCCCTCTCGCAAAAAATAATCGGGATGCTATTATTTCACGGAAGTTCTGCTTGGAGTGATTTTTCTTTTTTTCCATTTTTCATATTTTTTTGGTTGCATTTTTTTTCGAAAATCGCATTTTTATCGTAAAACGAATTGCTATAAATCTCCTTTAAGTTGGCATCATGTCAAGCTTGGGCAGAGGTTCAACCAACCGTGTGATTAAAAAGGAGACCCCGTTTTCTTCCAAAACCACCGTTTCAACTCGCCGTCGGACAAATGCTTTTATTGATTAACTAAAGCAATAAAAAGTAAAACCCTCTCTGCCCCCAAAGAGAAATATATTAGTATTTTATTTTATATATATTTTCAATGCTACATTCAGGACGTGGAAGCAAAAGTAGGGGAAAAAGGACAGATTCGGATGTTTTAGTAAGCGGCTTTAGTTTTTGCGAATAGAAGAGTTTTTGCTCGTGTTTTTCTACAGGCCACTACAAGAAGAAAACACGATAGATAAAATGACATGTCGCGAAGCAACAGCGAGTTTCCGGATGAGTTAACACATACTGTTTGTTTCAAGATTTGAAAAAGTTATAAATATACAAAATTCCGAAAAGCACCTACTCTTTATCTAAGACATTTAATAGCGTTAATAATAATTTCTAAATCCTAAAAATCCTTTTTTATTTCAAATTGTTTTTATCAGTATAAGGCCGACCACCTGACAGTGACAAAAAATGACACTCTGCACCCCAGGACCTCCAAGGTCTCGTAAGCGGGATGGACACCACCGACCATGGTTCTTCGAGGGCTGTAGCGCCACGGAGTTTAGTTTTTTTTATCAGTATAAGTAATATAAATAATAGCTTTGAGGTTTTTGATACTCTTCAATTTTTTGGCTCAGTTTAGTTTTGTTTATGCCATTCTAGACTCAGTTTTGGCTTGAAGTAACTAATCACAGAGCCTTTGCAAAAATTCTATCCAGTGACGATAAACACAACTTGTATGCATTCTAGTTATTTTGTTCGAAGCTATTTTTCTTGCTGGTATTTATTTATTTAACTTAATATAAGCTGAGGCAGATTAGTTGCCAATTGCATAAAATGTCAAAGAAAGCGAAATTCCTTCTTGTAAAGTTGAGCACGATTTAACCCTCCTGGTGGTTGTCTCGACGAGGTATCTCGTCATTAGCACAATTGACAAGACCTTGATGGACGAAATATCTCGTCATTAGAAAAAAATGACTTGATCTCGGCATCATAAAAAAACGGCAATATCTTGATGACGAAATATCTCGTCATTAGACAAAAAACTGACTTGATTTCGGCATCATAAAAAAGGCAATATCTTGATGACGAAATATCTCGTCATTAGAAAATTGATCAGATCTTGAACGACGAGATATCTCGTCGAAACCATTTGGAGGGTTACATGAATTCTAGTCAGTAATTATTATTCGCAATAGAATCTAACCAAATATAAGAAGTTAAAGTGAAGTTTGTGCAAACTGTATGAATAAAATAACAATTTTCAAAAATCGCAGAGCATTTATTAAAATTTTCCGCTCGAAAAAAATGACAGTAATGCAATTCATTTAATCGAATTTGAGGGGATTTCTCTCTTCTGCTAAAATGACTTCTTTTCAATTTTTACTGACAAAACTATGCAATTAAATAATTCCAAATTTGATACGTGTATTTATTATTGGTTCAGGTATTCAAAATTTTTTTTGATACTTTCCATGAAGAATCACGTCTGCTAATCCTCTTGTAACACGAGCCGCGTGAAGTTCTGTGGTCCCTGGTTGTCATGATTTCTCAACTCCGAGAAATCTTCAACAACAAAAGAATTGAACGGTGTTTGACTTCATACACATTTAGTGTATCGTTTGACGAACTAGAAAAACATTTATTTAAGTTGTATCTAAGAAAAAAAACCGTAGTTTTGACGTGAATACTCGGTTCCGATGTTGGATTGTAGAATGAATGAAGCAGACATAGAAAGTTTGAACAATTGTTTATTGTGAAAATTCAACAATTAATTTATAGTCTGATCGATTAAAATGCAGTTTGATTAATATTGAAGGATAATTTTATTGATAAAGGTCTGTGATTTTAGCATAGTTTGGTAGCTTTCGAATGGTACCACTTACGCAGTCTTCACTGCACGCAATCCATAGTTACACTGGCCCGAAGTTCGTCCAGCACCATAGAATTTCGACATATTGCGGACCCCCTCCCCACGATCAGTGCACCTGCGCGCTCGGTCCGAAGATCAATCACATATGGACATTCTTTGTCTACACGACGTTATATTTACCTTCTGGATGTTTCATGTAGTTCTGAAGATCCATACAACAAAACAGTTGCAACGCTTTTTTGTAGAGCTCGACTTTTCATGCCACAGTAGGGTTCCGATTTTAAAGGCGTATTCACGTCAAAAAATGTTTGAGGAAATGGCGACTTGTCAAATTTAAAATAATCGATTTTAGATAAAAAAAATTTACCGAGTTTTTACAATAAAAATATAAAAAATAACATCGCTTCTCTGGTTCATCAAACTATAAAAGGATGTCTGTTCGACAAGCTGTAAGAATTTAAAGTCGATCAATCGAATAGTTTTATAGATCTCCTGACAACCCACTGACAAAAAAGCCGTTCAGTGAAAAACGAGTTTCAAATTTCAGTGCAATTTATGGAAGCATGTTCAGTACTCATAGTATTCCCCTGTTATTCCAGTGCTTTCGAGTGAATCTTTTCATGGCAAATTGTTGTAAATCGATTTTATAGAATTTACATATATAAAGATGTAAATTCTATAAAATGGCGCATGCTCCAAATATACGTGCTCGCCGAGTCTACATCTATCGCGTTTGTTAAAGGCTTATAACTGGGCCGATTACCGAATTTCAACTTGAAATTTCGCACACGCATTTTTAAGACCATAAAGAATAAAATTGCTTGATAAATACTAAATCGATTTTGGGCCGAAAGAACCCTTAAAGGTTTTTTGCAACTAAAAATCAGAACTATTTAAATGCGTGAATTAATGGCTAAAAACTATACCTTTTTTTTACAAAAAATTCGGTTGCGATTACAAATAGAATAACCATTGTCTATCAACGATAAGTAGTGAAGAATGACAAAAAGTAGGCGAGTATTTGTATACAGTTAACAAGAGTAAAAATTTACATAAGAATTCGTTTTTTTCGATTCAAAGTCGGAAGTGTTGCAACGAATTCTAGTTATTATCATTCAGACTTTTGATTGGGATTTTCATGACTCAAGAGCAAGATTTCGCCAAGCAATGTTTTGGAGTCAAATAAATGGACACACATACAAGTTTTTACTGTCACAGAAGTGAGAACAGGGTAGGGAACACAAGAGGGTTAGAAGAATGGAACCTGCGCCGCCTACAACTCTCAGGTTGTTAGCGTAGTGGGAAAACTCGCTGAGCAGCGATGGACTCTTCAACCTAGGCATTGAACACGCATCTAATCATATATTCACCTGCTCTGCAATCGCAGCTGCTCTTCAAACCATCGATTACCATCCTAAAGAACAGCTTTACAGAGAGAAAATAATCGACATCGCCAAAGCTGTGCAAAATGCACACGGCGACATCTGACTCAGAAATGGACACGACAACAGCAACCAATGTTAGAGTTTCAGCATTTCAGTTTCCTAAAGATCCTACGATGCTTTGTAATTAATGATGCCGGTGGTTTTAGACCAGGGATGGTCAAACTGACGGCCCGCGGACCGCATGTGGCCCCGAGGTAATTTTTTGTGGCCCACGATGCTCTGAAATAAAATGAAAACAGACAATATGTTACGAAGAAAATAGCACTTAGGGGAGATCGAGGCAATACCGTACACACAATTTCGTCATGTTAAAAATATGTGAGCAACTATTTTCGTCCATGAAATTAAATAAAACGGCCTACAGATAGATTAATTGATAAACATCTATCTGCCATAATAAAGATTGTCTGTTCTCAGTCTTTGAATCCAGATATTGGAAAACTAGCAGGAGGAAAGCGCTGTCAAGTTTCCGGTAAATTTTTTTTAGTTTTATAAATACATTATATAAATTAAATAAACGTTTAAATAAAAGCAATTATATAGCAATATTATAAATTATTACTTAAATTCACTTAATTACATAATGTGTTTTAATTATCCTATTCATATTCCTGAATCCTCTCTTCAAAATATAATTTTAAGAAAGTTTGTAAATGTGATGTGGCCCGCGTGAATCTTACCAGTTGCATTAAATGGCCCGTGTTTTAATTGAGTTTGACACCCCTGTTTTAGACGATATTCAGTTTGAAGATGTAACTTTTGTATCGTATGATTTTCCTGGATGACTTGTTACGTGTCCTGAAAATGAAAGTTCCTGACAAACTCAATTCTACACCAAACGTTTCAGGGAAAGACCGGACAAATAAAACACCTTAATTGATGGGGTATTAATAAGAAAAATTTTGCATTGAAAAGATCAGATAAGCAAGAAATAACAGTATTTCAAATTAATAATACTTCTTAAATGAAAAGGTTGACTGGAAGCATACAATTAATTCCGCGAACTGCCGTAAACGCCTAACACTTCTTTTTTGCACAAAGTGATTCAAGCAATACAACATTTAGAATGAATTAACGATTTCTCTGAAAATTCCGGACAATTTAAATTCCCGGCGGAATCGGGGCACCGCTCGCACTATATATTCTTTTTTCTGCACTGAAACTGCTGTTTACGAAAAGTAGAAAAAATGTTGACACTAAGAAACACTGCAAAATATATTTTATCACAGTAAGAAGTCTGAGTCATATATATATATATGACTGATATAGCTAAGATGTCACTCTTATAAATCGCAACGTATGAATCAAAATATATTTCTTGTTTTTATTGTACGTGAAAACTCGCTCTCGATATTGAATTTTAAGTAAAATGTATGGTATTTCATCTACTTATTTACCTTTTATTGATCGAGGAGGTCTAAAATGTCTATGGCAATTTACTGGTACTTTATTCATTTATGAATTTCAGACGGTTCAAACATTAATTTCTCTTGATTATAAAAACAGCTTTCTGCCTCATAGAATTCAGAAATATTTATTGGACAAAATCGAAAGCAAAACTAAATGACGTGCCTGGAAATTCATTTCATTTTCTCACACACGTTGAGCCTTTCCCCAATTATAGGAGTTTCCACTGTAATGCTTTGGTATACCACTTATATAGATATCAGTTTTAATCTCACAGTAAATACATACGTTACATTTTTTATAACATGTATTATTTTAGGTAACAAAATAAACTCCTTCAATCTCCTTGCAAACAATTTGTTGTAAATATTAATTGTGTTAGTAATATTTTTGCTAAACAATCATTGTAAAGTAAATAACAATAAGTAAACTGCAAAACGTAAAAGAAACGAAAGTTTGCTGTTCTTTCACAAGTATAAATTTATTTATTGATGTGTGATATAAAAGCAATTTATACTGAATATTATTATGAGATTTCATTTTCATTGATTTTTAAGATGAGATTCTTACTGTGATAAAATATATTTTGCAGTGTTTCTTAGTGTGAACATTTTTTCTACTTTTCGTAAACAGCAGTTTCAGTGCAGAAAAAAGAATTGATATAATGAGAACTGGAATTTTTTAAAAGCGACTTTTGTTTGACTTTGATCTGAACGAGTTTATTTTAACTTAAATTATACATGTTATATAAAAAATGTAACGGATGTATTTACTGTGAGATTAAAACTGATATCTTTTTACTACTGAACCAATATCAGTGAAAATTATAAACTCCAATAAAATTATTTTGATTTAAAAGACAAATATTTTGCCATATTCGTAAATACAGACTAGTATACTTTCAGGAGCTTCTGCTAAGCTCATACCATCCAGTGGTGTCTGTTTGTAAGTGATAAGTATATTTGATGGATCGATTAGACTTGGTATGAAACTTTCTATGAGTTAATGAAACAAAGACGCTTTATATTTTAACCCTCCTGGTAGTTTATCTTCGCGTCGAAGACCACCCTGTAGTGGACAGCCTCTAGGCAAACTGTCACCACTTCTAGGCAAGGAACAACTTGTATTTCCTACTTGGATCTTCATTCTCCTTGGGCTGATAGGGCAGTTTTGTCTCGACGAAATTCCTCGTCATTAGAAAAATTGATCAGATTTTGGACGAGATATCTCGTCGAAACTACTTGTAGGATTAATCAAAAATAGGTTACGATAAGAACAGGAAAGCCATACTAATTAAAAGCCTCACTGCAGATATAATCTACTTACATTCAATTGTTGAAAGTGGACATAGATAGTGGGAATTCGTCGTTTGTTGGCGAACTTAGGCACTTTCTGTGACGTCACGAAAGAGGGAAACAGGCCTACTCTCTTGAAAGCCTTACTTCAAGCCTTTGAATTTCAATCTTATACTTAAAAAGTTAAAAAAACTTTACGAATGAAGTTTCATTTATATATCTTAGCAGTCATTTACATACCTCACCCATATACCTAAAATAGTTTTTATACCCAGACTTTACCATTTCAAGGGATTTGACATCAGACTTTACACCTCTGCTAAAAGTGATAACGATTCAATCGATTTTTCTAGCGTATTTTAAGCATATCTATACAACAGTGGTTCTAAGAACCTATTATCACACCCACCCACACACACACACAATAGCTCGAGTAACCAATTTAATTCTTTCTCGCTCTTTCTTTGTGATTCTAATTGCATGGCAAGTAGTTACTAGAATTTGAGAACACGATTACAAAAAAGCAACAAGGGAATTAAAGGGTGACATTATCCATTAGACTCCATATAAAGACGTCTTGCTTCCTAATAATGGACTCCTATGGAGGTTTTAAGCAAAACAGTGAAGAAGGTCGAAACTGGTTAGATGTTACTCAGGTTGAAGAACGGGATATTTTTCGAGGGAACCCCTCAGTGGGTATAATACATTCAAGTACTTTCATAATATTTAAGTAAACGTGTATCATATGCAATAGCTTGGCTAACTGGATTGACGAAAAACAAACTTCGCGAATAGAGGATGTCCAAATTTTTGATGTCCTTGGGTGCTGTGTTTAGATCTGTAGTTACTGTTACGACGACATTCGTTGAAAGCGAACTAGCAGATATAAAAAACGTTGAATTATATTTTTAAAATTCTGTATTATTTTAGCACAAAAACGGGTCTTTCAAACGTGCACATTTCAAGATTCTAATTTTATACAGTCATTTTTATTTAAAACAATAAAATGATGTTAAAGATTTGAAGATTGCAAAAGTAATTGCTCAACACATCTATGATATAAATATTTTCAGGTTCAACTTTTCTCTGAGTGGCAATAGTCAAATAGGATCGGTCATGCAGCGCTTTGAGACAGAAAATGGAAACTCAGGCTTTAAGAAGAAATTTTCAAATCCGTTCAGCCCGATTCTAGGAGTCTTTATCAATCCAGTTAGCCTTGGGACTATCATATAAACTATCCAATGTACTACCGTAATATATTTGGGAACTAGTGTAGGAAATATAAATTAAGGAATTTAAAATGATTTCTAACAAATTATACTACTGAAGATAAATAAATAAGATCTCTGCAGATTTTATTTTTGAACTTTACATTTCCGTGTCCTCAGTCATCTGAGGATTGAAATCTCTTTTTCACGTTCTTAACTCACCAATACAACTGTACACACGATATTGGAAGATGCTGAACATAAATTCCCCTCCTTTGGACCTGCACGTAAAGGTACAAACTTATCTGTCTGAAAACTTTGATGCGATAAACTTGCACAACTTCGCCTCCAAGCAGCTGAGAAGTATTAGGGGAAAGAGAAATATTTCTTCCCTTAGGACATGGCAGGAGGGATTTTTTCATTATTATTATAACTATATTTTTAACGCTATTCATTTATTTATTTTCACTCCAAACTGGTATCCGCTCAGAAAAAATGATAAGGATTTCTGGAAGCATTTTCGTAAAAGAAATAGAGTTGCGTGTGAAACGTCGTGAATTTCGAAGATCTTAAATATAGATAGAAGAGAGTGCATCACACCAATGTGTTTTTTCATGTACTCAACGGTTGCACTTTGTAGTTTTCATCTAAACATTTTCCAGCGGATGTTATTCATTTTCACGGAAAATTTAGGATTCGCAATATGGCAACAGAAACGCTTGAAAGTAGATGATGGGTAAAAATTGTTACAGGAATTGGCAGATTCATGACGTGAAGGAATTGGACAAGTGTGATGTTGAATAGAAAATAATCAAAAAGTCTGTTGCATTATACGTATCATCGAAGTGCACAAAAAATTTCAAAACACTGATGTTGCCAAAATCAAATATAAAACATCAATTTTCTAAAACAATGATGCGGAAAAATTGCCATTCTTTTTACTTTTATCGAATCATGCTTTGACAACTTTCGCAGAAATGGTTCGGAATCCATAATCGTCAGCTTATGTAACAGGACTTTTAAAAACAAAAAAGTATCACATAACACAAATATTTTTTCTCCAAATAATATAATATAAATAAAAATGGAGCGTCTGTACATTGAATATTTTCGTCCCATTCATTATTACCGGTCATTCTAATGCAGGTAGGTAGGTATCTAATTAACGTCGCTCTGGAGCAACACAATGGGCCATTGGCGACGGTTCGGGATCAAACCCGAAGGGAGAGAACCGAGGACACAATACCACGTAATTTTGAAACACGATCAGACGACGAGGTCCCACCTGAGCTGGCACCCCACTCTCCAAACTTCCACACTATACCAACGAGAGGACATTTGAGGCCACGACAGATTTAACATGCACCAACCCCCATGTACACGACTGTCTTTGGTTGCATTCGAACTCGCAACCCTCCGGTTGCTAATCAGTTACTCTTTCAATTGGGCTACCGTGCCTCCTTCTAATGCAAAATCGCGTTTGGTGTCTGTATGTGTGAATACATTATTTGAATTTTCTTTGCTTACATATTTAAGAAAATTCCAGTTCAACATTCGAGTAACTATCCTTAAAATCAACCATAATTTTGTAGTTTTTGAGAACCAGGGATGTATATTGAGCATTGCGATTACTCGTATTGTTTTACTAGTAATGCTAAAAAGGACTTAAACTACTACTAAACTTTTATTTCGCTCTATTTTTTGTGGTTGTAAATTTAAAAAATATTTATTTTTTATTAAATTGTAATTTATGTTCATCACATGCAACAACCCCACAAAGGAATCGATTTAAAGCTGCATGCAGGTTAGAGAAAAACAAATTTTAAATGGAACTTTGCGATATTGAAAGAATATTTATGTTAGCAAAATTACGAATTAAACTTTTTAAATATTAAAATTTCTTTGCTGTGGTGAGGGTCAAAGTTGCCTACTTTACGAGTTGAAGCGATATTTTAACAACTTATACCTGTTAGAAGTTTGTTGAAAACAGAGATATTCTTTTTTTCAAAAATCTGTAAAATCTATCTAATATATTTAAAAAATGGTAATAAGTCATCTTTGATTTCTTTGTACTAAAGACATTCAATTTTATGACAAGTTCTTTTGCTATTGCACGTGACACTAAATGCAATTTCCAAGAAAAAATATATTCTTTAAAAAAACTTATGTAAAGAAACTCGTTAAGGAAACAATATATATCTTACAAAATAAGTTTGTCACCCTTCCCTTAAAGATGACGAAATCATATATCGCTGTTCCGGAAGAACAATGACTCAAGTGTAATTCGTCAATTTGTTCAGAAAATGAAAACAAAGAGAATACCGTTCATGATTATCATTTATAACATGTGAGAAAAACTTAGATGGTAATGAAAGTAGAGTCAATAATAGCATCTTTATGTAACTGATGTCACTCATGCAGGTGTATTTTGAATATGCCCCCAATTTTTTAGTTGCGTCGTTGAAATTTTCAACACAAAGTAATTTACTATACAAAAAATTTCTATTAAATTTGCTTATACCATTTTTAAAACAGATTTATGTACATTTTTATTCATCTAGTTATTCACATCATGAAACGAGCAATTTAGATTAATAATGACACAACTTAAGTCGTAGTTCCAGTCAAATTTAACACACAACTTAAACAATCGTTCCTAATAGCGCTTGCTCGTTGTTGCCCGAAGAGCTCCAGCATTAAAATCTGAATCACAGCTAACTTTTGGGTCCTTCTTGTAATGGATGATGAGAAACAGTTGAAATTTGGACAATGACGCAACGTCTATGTAGTGGAGTTTCCATGGACGGATGAATCATGTTAAAGACAAGTGAAGCATAAAACTCAAAACACCCATATTTTGAACTTGCGTCATTGTTCTTCCGAAACAACAGTAGAGAAAATAACCTATACACTAATGGCGGATGCATGGACACTACTAGCATTGCTTTCGAACACTTATTTCCGTTAAAATATGGTTAACATAGAATCCTGGAAATTTATATTTACTTCCAGATGATTTCAAGCTACAACTTTATTATATGTGGGTAAATATATTCGACCACAAATTACAATTATAAGTAAAACGTATAACATATTTCATCAGATATACAATTATGTATTTTACGTGGTACACACATTATGGGAAAGGGCGGATGGTAGGTAGGTAAGTATTTAATTAACGTCGCATTGAAGCAAAACAACGGTCTAGATAGTGGTGGAATTGCATACATCTAAGGAAAAATTTATTATTTTAATGTAAAAATTTAAGTTAAAAAAATTCAAATTACTACGAAATTAATCTTGAAAATGTAGTCTTTCTGAAACTTGCAAAACTAATGATTGTTATACTCAAGGCTTTATTCGTAGTCGAAATTCAATATAGTTTTTACATAGCCTTACCCGACTTAAAGGGTAATTTGTTATTAAAATTAGTTTGGTAGTTCAAAAGCATTTGTAAACTGTAGTTTGTAATAATGTTGTCTGAGATAATAAGTTATAAAACCTTAATTCATTTTATTTTATATTCCTTTACTACACATAGTTAAGTTGTTAACTATTTGTATGTGTACACATTGCATACGAATTGCCCAAACTGCATGTTTTAATATTGGTTTCTTGTATTGATTTTTGCATTTCCTGAGACACCCATAGGAAACCACAAATTCTTTGAAGATTATTTTCTTTGAAGGTTTCACTACTAATGATACCCTATCTGAAGATGCTCCACGTACCTAATTACCATCACAAATTGTCTCATAATTTTAGATCATCGTCTTGTGAGGGTAATAATATATCATTATCCCATCAGAAGTAAAGCCTGTTCAAATTATATCCCTTTTTATCAAAGTTGCTAACTTGAAAGAAATTGCCGTCTACAAATCCCTAAAACCGTAGAAATTTTTTATAGCATCTGCCAAAGATACAGATTAATGGATTTGCTACCATTCCGAGACTAAACAACGTAGAAAATTGCTACAAATACAGATTTACGGATTTGCTATCATTACGAGTCTAAACGACTTATAACTATTGTACTTGCCACAAAAACAGATTTGCTATCATTCCGAATCTGAAAGCTGTAGAAATTTTTATTGTATCTACCACAAACAGATTTGCGAATTTTCTATCATTTCAAAACTAAAAGCTATAGAAAATTGTTATTGTCTGACACAAATGCAGATTAAAGGATGTGCTACCATTTAAAATCTTTCAAGCCGTAGGAACTTTTCATTGTATCTTCCGCAAATACAGATTTACAGATTTGCTTCTTTCCTTGTGTATGTTCATCGTACTTGACGTTGTTTACAGTTTGTTTGGCACAGCTCGGTCTATTATGACTGGAGCCATATTAGACTACAAGTTAGACACAAACAATAAAATTCAACCAACTGAGTCCCTAAAAGCCGTAGATAAAATTATTATTGCATCTGCCACAAATACAGGTTAAAGGATTTGCTATCGTTCCGAGTATAAAATCCAACGCATTTAGCAAGATGCAAATATAAAAACAAGACGCACAATAAATATACAACGCAGTTAGTCCACCCTTTCGAAATGTTAATGGGGCAGAGGAGAGGAAGCAGAATCGATTCCACACTTCCTCTCCCCATACACCTACCTCTCAAACGAATTAAAGAGTGTTCATTGCTCTCTTAAAGATCATTTACGAGTTCACACAAAACAAACACCCCAAATAAAATATCGTTTCAAACAATGAACAAATAGCCCTTTTTACATAATTTCCCAACGTCTCGACTGGAGCTTAATTAAAACGAGATCGTTTGAAAAATAGTCGGAAATCTCCCCTCTTGGGAAATTTCCAGTTGTGATTACACTTGAAGCGATCATTTCTTATAGTTCCTACAGATGAAAGGTTTTGCCCTTCGGGATTCCGAGGTTTCGTTGAGAAAAAGGCTGTGTTTATCGTATTTCCCATTTTCCATTGCTCATTTTTCTCTTTGGTCAGGCTTTTTAAATGCAGGACACTCCGTTAATATATTCTGCTGTTTTTTTAAAGAATCCTTCACGGGACGCATTAATTGCGCCCATGAATAATAAAATGACTTATCAGCCTTTGAGGCGCTTATCGCTGCTTAGTCGGTAGTTTTGCTATTTGTATTTGATTTTCCTTTTCATTAAAGCATTTGAATGGAATTGAAGAGTCGTGTTGTATTTTTGTTTCTATCAATATTTTATGCTGCGTTTTAAAATAATTAAATAAAACGGTTAAGAGATTTATGGAATCGCGTTCATTTCCGTCGTAAAAAAAGCGTCGGATCCTGCTGAAGTATTAAGGGAGATTTAAAATTAATTACTTCAGTTTTACATTACATCGTGATTCATGAGCCCGGAGAATTAACGCCGATTCAACGATGTCTTTTATAAACCAGCGGAGCGATATACATAAAATGAACACTAGAAAAAACAGTAAGAATAGAAGATGAATCACAAATTTTCTTTAAGAGAATGCTAAAAATGTTCTATCCTGTGCAGTCGAACAAGATATGCACCAATCTTTTCCTCGTCAAGGCAAATAAGGCACTTGTTAGATTCAACCACGTTCAAGTCGGCCTGAGTTACAATGTGGCTTATTCTGGCTTTAGCAGAAAAAGTGACAACTGCTCTAGGGATTTTTAGGAAATAATGGAGGTCATTAGACTCACTCTGGAATTGAAAAAGATGGCCATCCATTCCAGTATTGCTCCATAAAGTACACCAAAGTGATCGAGCCTCTGTCTTGACCCTACCCAGACACTTAGAGAGGGTTTGCTGGTAAAGGAACTGGTCCTATTGTGGTTGACAATTTAGCCAACTTATCAGTCATTTCATTGCACACACTTCGCAATGCGCAGGATCCCATGATGTCTTTGTCTTTTAATTTGACAAGAAGCTGTCTGATTTCCTCAATTCTAAAAACGTAGTTGCCTGGTCTATGCTGGCAAAAACAGTAAAGATAGGTATATAGGTATTTTATTTAACGTCGCACTGGAGCAACAAAACGGTCTATTGGTGACTGTCTGGAATACAACCCTAAGGGAAAGATCCGAGAGAGTGAAGGACAGCCATGGAGCCTGTCAGAATATAAATGAGCCGATCATTCAAGGAGAGAGAACGCATTAACCCTCTGCATACGTCGGGGCAGAATATCGTTTCCTTCTTTGGTTACGGCAGCCGGCCTAACGGCTTTACAGGCAACTTACTGAAACCGGCCGAAACGGCCTTTACAATGCTTTTCCCCAGGACGAGAGGGAATATGTGTCGTCCCATTATCACCTAATGTGTCGGTTTCTATTGTCGAGTCGTGGGTATGCCTAGAAGGACAGATTCTTCCCAGGTAAACTGAGAGGGTGGCGGTGAATTTTTAAGTGTCTCTTTTCATTTACTCAACCTCTCACAGACTAGATGCTCGAGTATAAACAATTTGCGAGGCTCCCCGTCAATTACCCTGACATCTTTGTCAACGGGGAGATAAGGCTATTCACGCGCGTCTCTGTTGCACAGAAAAGAGGGGATGGAAATCATAATGGGCTTCGGCGATTCTTCAGGAGTTTGAGGTCTGAACGAATTCGAGCCTTTCGTAACGAGGGGACTAGAAACTTTCGGCCCGTTGGGCCGGTCCCCGTATCCAGAGGGTTAAAGCAACATTAATTGCCAACAGTTGTGCATCAAGACATGGAGCTGCCGGAACAAGAAACAATTTGTTTAATTATAATATAAAATAGCCTGCACCAGCAATGAATTTGTCAAGATCAACCGATCCATCAGTATAAATCTTAAAATAGTTATAATCTGTATGCAAAAGACTAAGTGTCAATTGTCTCAGTACGAAAGGGTCTTCTTTCTTAGTGGCATAGACAGGAATGTTAAATCCTATTTTGCAATTCAGCGAGATTCAAGGGGGTTCATAGGAGTGACAAGAGCAAACTGGGTGGCAAGGGTCTTTATACGATGGCAAAAGGGCTCTCGCGGGTGATTGCTATAAGGGAAATTGTACTTATCGTGTTATTTTCAGGGAGTAAGAGGTTTCTGAAATACTTATTGATTACTTTTGTTTTAAACTCGCCATATTAGAAACATAATATATTTCCATTTGACGAGTGTATATGGATTTCATTGTAAATTATATTTAAATAGGATGAGAAATAAAATGTGATGCCTACTTACAATGCGAAGCAAAAGTATTCGTCCACCTCAAGTTTCTTACTATTTACGTGAATTTTATAAGGATGTACTTAAAATTATGGTTCAAAATTTACCCACATAAAAGCCTCCTTTCTTTCTATTTCAGCCGCATCAAAATAAAGGACTTGTTCCGAAATGACGGTAGATGGCGCTCTTGCGCCAATCAGTTGAAATGTAACAATGGAAGCGTAATGACGCTTATAATCTTGGCCGCGAAATGAAGCGGAATTGTATTGTAATTTTAAATGTCACCTTATTAAATATCAAGTTTTATCATCAAGTGAATTTATTGAAACTGGATTCATAAATCTCGACTCTGGACATGAGAATTTTGCAACCTGACCTTTGAAACTGATATCGACTCTTGAAATCATTAGCTCTCCTACAGGACTATTAAACGGGAATTATTATAATGTTTTGCTAAATTATTTACAATGTAGCGCCACCTAAGGTATCATATACACAAAAGTATTCGGCCACCTTCTGTAAAAAATACAAACGTTAAGCAAAAATGTGAAAAATCAATTATATAAGATTTACTTTGTATTTTGTCTTACACCTTAAATTGCTTTAAGTCTAATACTATTGTTCGTATCAGGTATTTGGTCAAAGTGGGACCAATTTCATTCTATTCTGTGCTTGAAGACAAATGGAATTTATAATTTTATGACTTACAAATATGTGATTTTTTCAGATTTCCTCAGAAGGGTAAGGTTACGCTCACGAGGTACACTTCTGTAAAATGAGGTCAAATTTTAAATCGTTTAATCTGACTAACCAATTTAATAAACAAATAATTTAAAAAGCTACACAAGTGCCATACATTGCATACATTAACAATTTACCTTGTAATTTAAAACACGATAGACAGAAGCATACAATCAAATGGGTGATAATTTTACTGAGTCATAATTATTTAAATATAGAAACTACGTGATTATATCAAGCACAAGGAAATCGTAGCTTCATATGAACTTAATATAACTTCAATTTGTACAGAATGTGTGAGCCATTATTTTGCAGTTTAGTTGAATAAGTTCATTATTATGTGATTGGACAATCTAATCTGATTGCTACCAGATAAGTCCTTTTCTGTCTTAAAAGTGCAAATTAATCTGCGGAAAATTAATCCTCTTAACTTGAGCGTCACGAGATTTCCGAGTGGTGAGATTATTAAATAACCTCATAGATTGGTTGAAAGAATCCCAGGGAAGATTCTATTGGTCAAGAAGGTTAAAAGGGCAAAATCTTCAAGGAAGACTGCAGGGTGCAGAACAGATATATACGGGTGAACCACTCAGAGAATTAAATTGCATTTCGTAATTCCCTACAATCAAGAATATTTGAGCAATCACTAAAAGATAAGTTAGAAATACAGTTATGTGATGTGAATTTGATGTTTGGGTTTTTTGGCGCAAAAGCCAGGAACTAGATAAGAAAAATAACAGAGCAGTGACTGGATTGGGTTCAGAAACTGGGTGAAAAGATGCATTGGGTACCATATGGCTGTAGCAATGAGACAAAAACTAGCGGGTGAAAATATGTATTAGGTATCATATGACAAGCAATGAGACAAAGACTAGCGGGTAGAAAGATGTATAAAGTACCGTATGGCTGTAGGGCAATGAGACAAAGACTAGTTGATGAAAAGATGTATTGGGTACCGTATGGCTATAGCAATGAGACAAAGTCTAGCGGGTAAAAAGATGTATTGGGTAACGTATGGTTGTAGGGCAATGAGAAAAAGACTAGTGGATGAAAAGATGTATTGGATATACCATTTGGCTGTAGCAATGAGACAGAGACTAGCGGGTGAAAAGATGCCTTGGGCACCAAATGGCTGTAGCAATAAGACAAAGACTAGCGGGTGAAAATATGTACAGTGGTACCTTGAGATACGAGTTTAATTCATCCCATGACCGAGCCCGTAAGTCAAAATGCTCGTATCTCAAATCAATTTTCCCCATTGAAATTAATTGAAATGTGATTAATTCGTACCAGCCCCCAAAAAAACCACTCCAATTTTTTTATAATAATGTATTTATAATGAACAAATATTGTAGCTGGTGTTATAGCTTTTATTGAGTAATTCTGCTTCAGAATAGTACATATCGTAGAAATAGTGCGATCGTACTGCGTTTCCAAGTCTTACTCTTACGCCTTGCTCATGTTTGTCTATTGTCTCACTCTTTAATTCCATGGATATTACCTTTTTCCTTTTCTTACCACTGTTCTTTACACTCACCTTCTTTGGAGTCATGGTTATACGAAAACAAATTAGCTCAATAACTGTACATTCACCCCGTTTTTCCGTTTTTAGAAATGACGCATCTGGTCGGAGAAAGGAAAAATTAAAAACAAATAAGAAAGGAAATCTGGCCTCCCGGTGGCAGTTGACATTAAATGTCAAACCAAATTAAGAATGATTGATTTTTGTGACAGATGTTAACTGTTATCAGGTGAGGTAAACATGTGAACTGAACAACACGCAAGACGGGAATCTGAGCTGAGTAGTGGTTGTGACGTCACCGAATCAGGCTCGTATCTCTCAAATTCTGGCTCGTAACTCAAGGCAAAAAATCGACCTAGTGACGGCTCGTGCCTATAAAAACTCGTATGTTGGGGCTCTCGTATCTCAAGGTACCACTGTATTAGGTACCACTGTATTAGGTACCACTGTATTAGGTATCATCTGTAGCAATGAGACAAACACTAGCGGGTAAAGATGTATTGGTTAAAGTATGGCTGTAGGGCAATGAGACAAACACTAGTTGGTGAAAAGATGTATTGGGTACCGTATGGCTATAGCAATGAGACAAAGTCTTGTATAAAAAGATGTACTGGATAATGGGTGTAGCAATGAGACAAAGACTGGCGGGTGAAAAGATGCATTGGATACCATATGGTTGTAGTAATAAGACAAAAAACAGGGGACGAAAAGATGTATCAGGTACCGTATGGCTGTAGCAATGAGACAAAGACTAGGGGGTGAAAAGATGTATTAGGTATCATATGGCTGTAGGAAGGAGATAAAGACTAGCGGGTGAAAAAAGCATTGGGTATCGTATGGCAATGAGACTAGCTGGTGAAAAGAGGAGTAAAAAAAGGAGTTATTCGGGAATGCTAAGAGGCATCTGCGATGAATATTGCATTTTAAGGGGTTCTGAGTAATATTTCATATATGTCAATATAACAGAAATTAGTCACAGACATGGTGGGAGTTTTGGCTGCATTGTGAGTTTACAATTCGGTTACTGTGCAGAAAAAAATTGCAGGTAAAACAGACTTTTAAATCCGAGTTGGAAATGGGTAAACATATCTGGGTACAAGGCGGGGTTCTGTGTTGGGTGAAGGGTATTTGGAACTGGCTCTGCGATTGGTTTTGTGGCGCAAGGAAATATTTGGCGAAGCTGCGCCAAACACAAGCCAGGCAGCGTCAAGTAATGGACATGCACACGCAAGAAAAGTACACTGTTTTTGTCACTGAAGGCTCCAGCGAGACATGCTTAAATGATCGTGCCTCTTTGGAAGTATGAGAGGCCGGAAACGGGTTCGACTGCTAGCAGAGTGTTAACATACAGCACGTACGAACGCTGCTGATAGACTCTTAATTCCACCCTTCACGGCCACCAGGTGGCAGACTTCTGTGTTAGGTGGGGTGGCCGTACTGAAAGGACAAATTTTGGCCCATTTTCATGTGTTCACATTATTTTGTCCACCATCTATGGATGGATTAGAATTATTTTGTTGCTTTGAAATATTTTGAGAGGACAATTCACAAATTGCTGCTTTTCTGATTTTGTATTGCAAAAGATAATCAAAGAAATGGCGGATGAAACTAAAAGAAAATTATTTTTATCTATACTTATTCTCTCATTTCTATTATTCTTATAAGGATACACATCTGCATTTAGCTGTCCGTTGCTTTTTAACGAATGTTTTCTACTAATATAAATATTTTAACGGTTTTATTTCCAAACAACTTTTAAACCACATTGTCTTCCATTTTAAGTGTTTTGGAACTAATTTGTGAGGCAGAACTGGTTTCTTTAGCACACTAAAATTAAAAGTTACGGCTACTGCTAATAATTAGAGGACTAAGGATAATTATTTAATGATTTTGGACAGAGAAAAACAATAATGCTAGGAATTATATTTGAAATAGTATTTTGCTAATAAATATATAGAAGAAAAATTTGTATTACATGTGGACTAAATATCTAAAAAGTTAATTGAAAAAGTAATTTAACGTTTTCCATAAAATGATTTTTCTAATTTACGAGATATTTTATAGCGGAATCTTGACTAATATTATACGAATTAAGTATCTAAAAAGTTCTTTGAAATAGCAATTTAACATTTTCCATAAGAGAATTTTCTAATTAACGAACTATTTTTGACGGAATCTTAAGTAACCTTTCAACAGACCAGTAATTTACTTATAAAAAATGACTTCAACTTACAATTCAGCAGGGTTATTCTGTTAAAATCTAATAGACTAGTTGAATTTTTCGTTTGAAGACAAACACCTAAGAAATTAAAAGCCTCAAAAAGTCACCGTAAACGTATAAAAGCTTTCGCCTTTCTTATATTTTCTTCTTAGCTTTCTTCTAGATAACTCAACCTTTTCAACTGATTTATTGCCGTATTTAACTTTACGACTATTAAAGTGCAATGGGCCAAGTTCTCCACAGACTAGGAGGTAATGGCGATGAAAAAAAGAGGACAATTTAGCGGAAGTTTCGATTTTTATTTCCTTTTTTCACTGCGTGTTTTTAAAGTCATTCGAGCTTTATTCAACAACAGATAACGCCGACTGGTTCTGTAAGTATGGCATTCCTTTGATGTGAAGGTCTTTGTTGCACATTTTAAACTGTGAAACAGGTTTTAAGAGCCTGGTTGGCGATGTCAATGTGATACTTTCGCTCTTGTGTCATCCCATAAGTCAGTTGTCGTATCTGGTTCTATTTAATGGGTTATCAGCGAATCTCAGGCAATGCAGACAGCACAAACATTTATTATATAACAAAATATTTACAATTTACCAAGGAGCGTCCTACACGACCACTCCATGACCATATCATCCGAATATCTGCTTGTTCGATCGTAACACACTCTGACGGTGCTTTTAGCGCCATCTGTAGGGTGATTGAATCCCTAATACGACATCTCCCCCGCAAGATATGGGTTTGGGGTTTTCTCAAAACATAAACACAGATCTGAATTTAAATATTATGGACTCAATCACCTAAATATTATTACACCATATCAACAGTAAAGAAAAATGCAAAATAAAAATATATATACATATAAGAATAATAATGCTAATAAAATACGAAAGCATATAATAACAGACATTATGCTTAAAGTCACAATAATAAATTTGTCACTACTTCTCTTCAGAAAATAGTCTGGATAATGCATCAGCATGAGGCATTTTGACTCCTGGACAATGTTTTATTGTTAAGTTATATCTTTGAAGAGCAAAAACCCACCGCTGTAGTCGTGAAGATTGTGGAGCACATTTTGTAAGGTATGACAAAGGGTTGTGATCAGTGTACAGTTCTATTTTGGACCCGAAAACTAGAGTTTCAAACTTCTTCAAACTCCACACAATAGCGTACGCTTCTCTCTCTATTGTAGACCAAGCTTGTTGAGTTTTATTCAACTTCTGGCTCACATATGCAATAGGTCGGAGTAATCCTTCGATTCCTTGGGACAGACAAGCGGCGATACCATACTGGGATGCATCACTGTGTATTATGAACGGTTCACTCATAACTGGAGTGTGCAAAGCTGGAGCTTTCATTAGAGCAGATTTCAGTTTGTTGAAGGCAACTTCGTGTATATCCAGCCAAGGTAAATTTTCAGGAATCCTCTTTTTTGTTAACTCTGTAAGAGGTAAGGCAATCTCTGCATAGCAAGGTATATATTCCCGATAATAATTGCACAATCCAAGCATGCTTCTAAGTTGTTTCTTGTTCTCAGGTACAGGTATTTGAGCAATTGCTTTTATTTTGTCTGGATCTGCTTGATGCCTTCCAGATCCGATAACATGACCTAAATATTTGATTTCAGGTCTTGCAAATGTACATTTGTGTAAATTCACAGTAAACTGTAGTTCTTCTAATTTTGAAAGAATAAGATCCAAGTGTTTTAGATGATCACTCATGTTGTTAGAAAATATAGCTATGTCGTCAATATATGCACGACTAAAATCTCTGTATGGTGCTAACGCTTTGTTCATTTCTCGTTGAAAAGTCGCAGCAGCATTTCTCAAACCAAATGGCATTACTTTGAATCTATACTGTGCTCTGTGAGTCTTGAAAGAAGTAAAATCACGACATTTTTCTTCCATTGGGATAGCCCAATATCCCTTCAACAAGTCAAGTGTAGAAATAACATTTGCTTTCCCTATGCTGTGAAGTAATTGAATGGCATCTTCCATAGGAAAATCATCAGCCTTTGTGACAGCATTGAGGGATCGATAATCAACACATAAACGCATGCCTCCATCCTTTTTGTTTACACACACAACAGGATGAGCGATTTCTGCAGAACTTTCTTCTATTAAGTCCAATTCAAGTAGCTCTTCAATTTGGGTATCTACTTGTGATTTCAAAGATTCTGGTATCCTATAAACATATGGTTTTGTCCTTTCTTTGCCTTCCTCAAGTCTTATTTTGTGTTCACCAACTTGTGCAACTTTCAATTTTCCACTAAATAAATCTTTATGCTTCTGTAATATCTGAATCAGTTGACTTCTTTCTTTCTCATGTAAATCGTATAAATTTATTTTCCAAATTTTATCAGACAGTTCTTGTTGATATACAGTTCTAGGAGAGGCATGAATTTCACCAAATTCTTCATCATCTTCAAAAACAATACCAACTGCATTCATTCTTGGGTAATATCTCCTTATCTTATTTACATGGCAGTGTCGTACTTTTCCTTCAGGAAGTTTCACTTTGTAAGAATGTGGCGATGGATGCTCGACTATCTCCCCAGGTCCGGTCCATCGTGCATATAACTTGTTGGAAGAATCTGGAATTAGTAAGTAAACCTGCTCTCCTAATTTAAATTCTTTGGATCTTGTGCGGCGATTAAAATAATCCGTGTAGGCTTGTTGTTTTCCCGATGCGATAAGTAAGGCTTGGTCGGTTGCTCGTTCGAGATTTATTTTGAGTTCCTGGAGATAATCTACGACTGATTTGTCCATATTCAAAGGTATAGGAATTTCTCCACACCAGCTAGATTTCAACACACTCAGAGGACCTCTTGCTTCTCGGCCATACATCAACTTGAATGGAGATACTCCGGTAGTACAGTTAGGAACTTCTCTATAAGCAAATAACAGAAACGGAATGTATTTATCCCAATTACTAGGATCTGTTCGGATAACATGATGAAGTGCATTTTTAAGAACTTGATTATATCTTTCTACAAGTCCATTACTGGCTGCATATCCTGGTACTGAAAATCTAGGAGAGGATCCTAAGCGATTCATGAATTCTTGAGTAAGTTTCGATATAAAGTTCGTACCTTGATCACTTGCTATAGTATTTGGTATTCCAGTTCTCATGAAAATTTCCAACAGTGCGTCACATGTCGCCTTAGCAGTTAAGGAACGCAAAGGAATTGCTTCCGGCCAGCGAGAATGTTGATCAACTAAACATAACACATATTTATGACGACGAGCTGAGGGAGGCTCAATAGGGCCTATAATGTCCACATTAACACATTCAAATGGTAATTCCGGTCTGAGAACAGGAGTAATGGGAATTTTATCAATCATTTTCTCTGGGCTTCGGAGTTGGCATTCTTTACATGTTTTACAAAATTCGGCGATTTCACTAGTCATGTGAGGCCAATAAAAACTATATCGTATTCTTTCATTCGTCTTTTTCATTCCCATGTGACTTCCAAAACCAGATTCATGAGCTAATTTTAAAACTTGAGCTCTTCTCTTTTGCGGTAAAACCAGTTGCTGAACGGTCTCTCCTAATATTTTATCTTTGTGGAATATTAATCCATCGATAAAAAAGAAGTTTCCCTTTCGAAGTGATAAATTTTTCTTATTTCTTTTAACGTATCACAACTGTTTTGTTCTTCACGAAGTCGAAAGCTTTCACTTTTGCACGATAGTATTCCGCTTTCTGGTGATTCTTGTTCTGATTCATCATTTCCGGTTTCAGCGCAGACTAAATAATCCTTTTCTTTCACTGGAAAAACACAATCCAATCTGTTACATTTAGAAATACATGTTTCTTTTCCATCTTCTGTTGAGCATTTTAGTAATTCATAAATATTTGGGGGTATAATGCACTGACCATGAACTTTGTCCGTTACTGCTGCAAGTATTTCAATCTGACGGCAAAGTCTATTTTCATCTTCGTTTTTTAATGAAACTTGGAATTTTGCTAATCCAGCTTCAATTTTTTCTCCGAAAGCGCTAGTTAAAATTATTTTTCCCTTTTCAGTTTTTGATTCGGAAATAAAATTTGAATTGAAAACTGGGATTTGAGCTCCAGAATCGATCAGGCTTTTCAGTTCTCGATTATCTACGAGAATGTTTACATATTGAAGAGAGTTCATAGGAACATTTATTTTTTCTTTCACCAGATGCTCCGATCGTATTTCAGCAGTTAATATTTCATCTTCTGGTTTCTTTTCTTTCTTGCTAATATTTGTTGATCTGCTGTATCTTTTAGGACAATCTCTTGCGAAGTGCGATAAACCACATATGTGGTTGAAGTTGTATTTCTAGTGCTTTGGTAATCTTCTCTCGTCTTGAATCGATGTTCTCTGATGTGAGGGGGTGCATATTTCCGGTCTATGGAATTTTTCGTTTCTTCTCTGTTGTAATTAAAATTCTGATGTTTGAACGTATTCGTTTGATTCTCCTTCCAAAATGTTTCCTTCACTTTTTTGTTTACGCAATTTCGAACGTTTTCGTAATCATCTAGTTTATTTGCAATTTCTTCTGGTATTTTGAATCGAGACCATTCGTCGATGAAATGATCACGGATTTCCGATGGCACTTTACGCTTAATCTGATCAGTAATAATTAAATCAGACAGTTCTTCAAAAGTCTTTACATCCAGTCCTCTTATCCATTCTTGATAATAATTTTTAAGTTCATAGGCGAAGTCACACCACGTAATTTCGGGTTTCTTGTAGTGTTTCGTAAACAATTGGTGGAACCTTTCAGGAATAAGTTTATATCTTTTTAGTAAGAGTTCTTTCACCTTTTCATAATCATCCATCACTTCTTCGTTTTCTCTGGCAATTATTTGCGCAACGTCATAGGGTAGGAATCCTATTAGGTATGACACCCAATTTTCTTTCTTGATTTCCGTTCGTTTCACTTGACGCTCGAAGAGAACTAAGTAGAGGCTTATATCGTTAGTTTTGGGATCAAACTTCTGTAAAATACTTTGCAAGTCAAACCTCGGCTTCATGTTTACATCAGTTTGTTGAATTTCAGACCCATTCTTCAATCTTTCGTTTTCTAGACGCATCTTCTGCAACTCGAATTCCATTTCTTCTTTCCTTCGTCTTTCTTCAACTTCTTCTTTCCTTCGTCTTTCTTCAACTTCTAATTCTTCTTTCCTTCGTCTTTCTTCAACTTCTAATTCTTCTTTCCTTCGTCTTTCTTCAACTTCTAATTCTTCTTTCCTTCGTCTTTCTTCAACTTCTAATTTTTCTTTTCTCCTTCTTTCTTCTATAATAGTATTTAAGAGTTCCTTCACGAACGGTTCATCATAGTTTTTATTTTCGGTTATAACTTTCTTTAGCTCAATTACAACCATGTTTTCGGTATTCAATATCCCCATTTCGGTAGCAACAGTCTTTAGAACTTCCTTTCTTGCTTTCGCCAAGAACGCCATAATGGGATCACGAAACAAAACTGTTCGATTTAAAACGAAAGTTCCACAATAAAGTTCCGAAAATCAAATTCAAAATTCACTTTGAAGCATTTCAACAAAAATCTTTACACCATTCTTCAATGTTCTTCAAAAGTAGTATTTAGCAGGAAACAAATATAAAAGTTCACAACAAGGAGCAGGACTCACCATAAAAACGAAAGCATATTTCCTCATTAAAATCCTGTCGACTGCGCCAATGTCGTATCTGGTTCTATTTAATGGGTTATCAGCGAATCTCAGGCAATGCAGACAGCACAAACATTTATTATATAACAAAATATTTACAATTTACCAAGGAGCGTCCTACACGACCACTCCATGACCATCTCATCCGAATATCTGCTTGTTCGATCGTAACACACTCTGACGGTGCTTTTAGCGCCATCTGTAGGGTGATTGAATCCCTAATACGACATCAGTGGTTTCCAAAAAAGAAAAACAACAACCCTTCGCCTCCTTTATTGCATAAAAATTGTCACACCCCACGATTTTCATAGCAATTTAACGTTGTAAATAGTTTTAGATTCTTACAAAACGCAACAGACATATTTGAAAGATCGGAGAATCATTGAACATATTGCTAGTTGCAATTCTTTCGACCTATTTTAACCCTCTTAGTGGTTTTGACGAGATATCTCGTCCATCAAGGTCTGACCCATTTTGCTATTGACGAGATATCTCGTCATCAAGAATGCTGATTGAATTCCGAATGAAGATAGTGTCGTTTTTTGATGAAGAAATCAAGATCAGGTTGAGTTTTTTCTAAGGACGAGATATCTCGTCCATCAAGATTAGTGTAATCTGTTTTGTAAATAAATTTGTGTTTTTTTGAGTACGAAAGTATTTTGGTGTGCTGATCCTTTGAGATACACAACCCTGTCACTACGCTGGCGCAATGACGCCCGGATCTGAATCATCAGTCTTAGTTTGTGGATTGGTTCCAGTGGACAAGAACGATGAGGTAGGCAACTTTTGCTTTACTGTTTGGTCAGATTCAGTATAAGAGATAATTAATTTTAATTGCCTGGTTAAGATTAATATTTATTATATAAAAAATGTTCCGGGTTGCGAAAAAAGATCCTAAGTTAATCGCTGTGGAGATAGCCCAGAGAGTTACCCCAGATATGAATTTATTTGACTTAAGAAATCTTATTTTGAACAGTGAAAGTTATGTAAAGGATGAAACATTCGTAACATAATATGCAGACTCAGTTATAGCGAATAGGAAGTCGAAAGAAGAGCAAGAGGCTCGAATCGAGTTAGAAAAATAAATATCGAAAAAACAAAACTAGAAAGTTCACGATTGAGTTTGGAATCTCAGAATTAGATAGAATAAATTTAGAGAGGGTGAAATTCGATAGTTCACATGACAGGGCTGAGCTAGTTAATATAAATTCTGAGATAGTGAGTCAACTTTCAATAGAAAATTTCATTCATAGTGTTCGCACACAAACACTCCCTGTTCGGAAAAGGCCAGAGGGCTGAAATTTATTTTTCTCGTCACTACAGCGAGTCAACGCGATTCAAAACCAAAAATGTACCAAATTCAAAGGGGAAATTCTGTTGAATCTCTTAGGAGAAAAGCCGTTAACATATTAGTGTACATAACAGACGAGGAGATTAATAATTACAATAAAATAAGAAGTGCAGTTCTAAGAGAATTTGAACCGACGCCATTGATCTGTTTACAAAATTTTAAAAAATTCAAACGT
Source organism: Meta bourneti (assembly GCA_933210815.1). Taxonomy (NCBI): domain Eukaryota; kingdom Metazoa; phylum Arthropoda; class Arachnida; order Araneae; family Tetragnathidae; genus Meta; species Meta bourneti. The sequence goes on along the minus strand of OW119929.1, from coordinate 96,422,669 downwards.
ATGACAAACGGAACTCATATTCAGTTTGCATCGCGACTGGCAACCAATTGGGAACAATATTGCAAGTCAAGAGACATTAATGATTTCAAGTCATTAAGAGAATTAATTGTTAGCGATAAATTATACCAAACTCTAGATCAAGAAACAGGAACACAAATATAAAGCAGGATCCAAGTTGGTTTGAACCCACACAAATGGGAAGAGAATGAGACATGTTCCTTGTTTCGAAAGGAAAATCGCTTGCCGAGATTTTTTGAGTTTCTACAAAACTTCGATTAATCATAACATAGAATGCTACATTTTTGATCAGACATTACAGATCAAGATTACAGATCAAGAAACAGGAACACTTAAATATAAAGCAGGATCCAAGTCGGTTTAAACCCACACAAATGGGGAGAGAATGAGACATGTTCCTTGTTTCGAAAGGAAAATCGCTTGCCGATTTTTGAGTTTCTACAAAACTTCGATTAATCATAACATAGAATGCTACATTTGTGATCAGACATTACAGATCAAGATTACAGATTACAGATCAAGAAACAGGAACACTTAAATATAAAGCAGGATCCAAGTCGGTTTGAACCCACACAAATGGGAAGAGAATGAGACATGTTCCTTGTTTCGAAAGGAAAATCGCTTGCCGAGATCTTTTGAGTTTCTACAAAATTTCGATTAATCATAACATAGAATGTTACATTTGTGGTGAAAACCATCTGGCCCAAGACTAACAAAAAGTATCCCAAAACAAAAACAAGCGAAAGGAAGAAAGTGCTGCCGTAGCAAAGATTCTTTCCGAACGCTTCAAACCACATGGTAACATGCTTCAAAGGTTCGAGGTCAACATCTTTGTTAAAGAGAAAGAGATAGAATGTATTATCGATTCAGCTGTTGGTCATAAATTCTGATTTGCTTCCTATGTGGACGGCGATGAATTCCTGAAAGTTGTTTTGAAATCAGCTTTTAAAAAAGTTGAAGCTAAATTAGTCAAAACAATGATTACACTAAGCAGTGACTCATCATTAAAGCATCCCATGGAATGTATAATGGCACTAACAGATAAATTACATGCGCAGGCATTGATACCACCGTCTCTGTATGAGTCTTTATATTCAATAAACAGCGAGACGCCAGATGGAACAGAAAATAAGAGATATGTTTATTTCAAAGAGGGGTATCATCCGCAGATATTTTTATGCAGTCAACAAGTGAAAAAGAAATAGGGGACGTTATGTCTGCAGAGGAAGAAAACAATAACAGCGAAATCGTAGTAAATAATGAAAGTGTGATTTAAACCAGGGGTGTCAAACTCAATTAAGACACGGGCCATTTAATGCAACTGGTAAGATTCACGCGGGCCACATCACATTTACAAATTTTCTTAAAATTATATTTTTAAGTGAGGATTCAGGAATATGGATAGGATAATTAAAACACGTTATGTAATTATGTGAATTCAGGGTAATAATTTATAACATTGCTATATAATTGCTTTTATTTAAACGTTTATTTAATTTAATGTACTTATAAAACTAAAATTATTATTTTTTTTACCGGAAACTTGCCAGCGCTTTCCTCCTACTCGTTTTCCAATATCTGGATTCAAAGACAGAGAACAGACAATCTTCATTATGGCAGATAGATGTTTCTCTGTTAATCTGGATCTGTAGGCCGTTTTATTTAATTTCATGGACGAAAATAGTTGCTCACACAAGTACGTACTCCCAAAATAGCATAAAAATTGTGCAGCAAACTTTTTAATTTCCGGGTATTTTTCACCTAAATAAGAATATATTTTGGGGATTCCTACTTCTCGATATTTGTCTTTTAAAACCGAATCATTCTGGAAATCAATTAATTCCAGTTGTATCGAAGTGGGAGAATTTTCAATTTCAAAGGAAAAAGGCCTAATAGAAAGAGAAAAAAACATTTTGTAACTCATTGAAATCATTAAACGTTTATCGAATTCGTTTTTGATTTCTTCAATTTTACCACAATATTGTAGAAAGGAGCAACATTTAAACTAGAGCATCGTGGGCCACAAAAAATTACCTCGGGGGCCGCATGTGGCACGCGGGTGACACCCCTGATATATTTAGACGATTCTTAATTTTATTAGAATCATTAAATTAAAAGACGAGCAGAGTAATTACAAATGGTTAGAAAGGGTTCGCGAAGAATTAAAACAAAATAAAGGCAATTTTTTTGATCGACGGGTTAATCTATCAGACAAAATTGTCGATGAACCAGTGGTGCAATTAGTTTTACTGCACAAAAGGTTAGATAAAGTTTTGAGATTAGTTCATGAGTTTTCGGGGCCATATGGGGGTGAAGAAAACTAAAGAAAGGATAAGATATAAAATTTATTGGCCGGGCATGATTAAAAATATTACTGAATTTTTTCAGACCTGCAAGGGTTGTCAGCTTCGGAAAAAGGAAAAGGTAGGTGAAAGAGCTCCAATCACGCCAATAGTTCGTCAGGAGCTTCCTTTTGAAGTGGTCAATATTGATGTCGTTGGACATATTGAGACTCCATCCAGTAGAGGACACAAATATATTCTCTGTATGATGGACCAGCACACCCGTCGTCCTGAACTCCTTTTAGAGGTCACTTTCAGCCAAAGCGGCAGACGACGCTTTGCTACAGATATTTTCGAGAACTGGTGTATCCAAAATTGTCGCTAGTGATCAGGGAACAAACTCGTCCCTAACGCAATAATTTTTTAAAAGACTTGGATCGAGTCCAAGATTTTCTTGTCCTGGTTACCCAGCTAGCAACATCTTAGTGGAACGTTGGAACAGTGTTGAAGGAAATGCTTCATCACGTAATTCGAGAAGTTGGGATCAACAACCACTCTTCCTGTTGTTCGCTATTCGAGAAGTGCCGAACACGACTACCGGAGTTTCACCTTTTAAACTGCTATATGGCAGAGAAGCTCGAGGTCCACTTTCAATTCTCAAATCCTCCTGGGCTGGTGAGATACACCAACCAACAAGCATATCTCAGTCAGCCGCCGATTATCTTCAAGAAATGAAGGTTAAAATGGAGAAAGCTGCAAACGTGCATCTTTGACTGCTGCTCACAAAGTAAAAACAATGATTATTTTAATAAAAGATCATCTCTGCGAAATTTCATAAATGGGAGCAAGTTGTGCTTCTGATCCCTGATTCAAACAAGATTTACGCCAGATGGATTGGTCTTGGGGAAACCATGCAGCACTGCCCTCCTCATTCTTACAAAGTGAGACTATCAGATGGAAGTGTAAGGCATGTTCATGTGAACAAGATACGAAAATATCATCTCGTTAACTTTCAGTTGGAGTTATCTTCGAAGACCACGAATTCGGAGAAATCCACTCCACTCCTAGTTTGTCAATAAATGAACCCGAAATGATGCTTGTGGAAGCTAATTTGAAGATAGCTGATGAAGTTCAGCTAATGTAGTTTATTCGCAAGCATCGAGCACTCTTCACTGGTAATGTGAAGATAGCGAAGGTGGGTGCACACAGAATTCGCTTGAACTCAAATACAGAAAGAAACAAGATATTTGTATACCGTATTCCGGAATCGCTGAAAGGAAAAGTAGATGTGAGCAGATAGAAGAAATTTTAGATCTTTATCTAATAGAAGAAAGTAATACCGAAATTGCATATCCAATTGTTTGTGTGAACAAGAAAGATGGCAGCATGCGCCTTTGTGTAGACTAGAGGCCTCAGTCACGATTTCCGATGATTTTCCAATGAAAGATGCCACTGAGTTAATCCAGTCCATTGGTTGAGCCAATGCCATCTCTACTCTAGATCTGAAGGGACACTTGGCCATCCCTAAGGCAGAAGATAGCAAGGATTTTACATCACTCAAGACGCATCGGCAACAATATCGCTTCAAAGTGATGAGTTTCAATCTGAAGAATGCTTCTGCAACCTTTCAACGTGTAATGAATAAGGCTTTGTCGTCTTACAGAGATTTTTCACGGCCTTAATGATATAGCCATCTTTTCAAGGGATTGGAATGAACATCTAATTTTCATTTGGACACAATTCTCACGAAACTCTAAGAACTGAATTTAATAGTAAACTTCAAAAAGTGCTCTTTTGTGACATCGGGAATTAAATTTCTGGGACATGTCATTGGGTCCGGAAAACATCTGCCCGATCCTGAGAAAACTAAAGCAATTGAGGATTTCCCCAGACCTATTAAGAAAAATATGCGTAGTGTGCTAGGACTTTGCAACTATTATCGTGAGTACATTCCAAATTATTCCGAAATTGTGTATTCTTTGACGGAAATTACAAAAAAGAGAGTTCCTGACATGGACACAGGAGCATGATGCCACCTTTAGTGTTTTGAAGAGAGCCTTGATCGAGGCTCCCTCTTTATATTCTCCGGTTCCTGATAAACCTTTCATCATTTATTCGAATGCATCTCAAATTGGTGTAGCTGCTTGCCTTTCGCAAAAGTTAGGTGATAAGATTTATCCAATTGCTTATGCCAGTCAGAAACTGACCACTGCATAGCAGGCTTGGTCTACGATTGAACTGGAGGCATTTGCAATCATTTGGAACTTGAAGCAATTTGAAGTAAGAGTGTTTGGAACAGAAATAGAGTTCTTCACTAATCATAACACTTTACCCTACTTAACTAAAAGTACTCCTCAATCTTCGAGATTGCAAAGATGGGCTTTTGCACTACAAAAGTATATAATATTACTATAAAACATTGCCTAGGTGAAAAAATGTCTCATGCTGAAGCACTCTCAGGCTTATTGTAAAAAGTGTAAATATTTAAATTATAATTCCGGATACAATGAAAAATAATTTCATTTTGTAATGATCAATTTTCAGTTATATGTTTAGTTACTTAGAATTGTGCTTTGAACTTTTTATGTTCTAAAATGTGTTTAATTTGTCAATAAGTCATATTTTTATGAAATGTGAGTTTTTTTATAATTGGGATAATTCCATAGCCCCAGTACTTGTTTATAGTCATTTATTTTCGATTATATCAGTGTGCATTATTTGTTTTTCTATATTGGTATATCATTCATAAAGGTTGATTTTAATTTTGTGATTGGAGTAATATTAGAGTAATGTATAATATATGAGCAATATTATATGTACACTGCTGGCCACCGTAAATGCAACACCCTGAAGGAAGCATGCAAATAATATGAAATTTACAACATGCATTAGCGGAGGTGAGATATGCAAATGATTAGAATTTCAGCGCAGACGCACATCACGCGCGCCTGTGGCGCCGCTTCAAAGCGCTATTTAAGGCTTGGAGATTTCGACGATTTCAAGTACGGCAATTGTGTTTTTCTTGTGGTTTTTTCAAAAAAACGATCAATTATGCCTCGTAGAAAACAGCGATCATCTTTTGATCAAGTATCCGAGTTCGACAGAGGAAGGATAGTGGCCTACCGAGATTGTGGATTATCTTTCAGGGAAATCGGTAGTCGTGTTGGACGAAACCAAACAACTGTAATGCGGATATGTGATCGTTGGATGCAGGAGGGTACGACGGACCGACGTGTTCGATCGCATCCACCTCAGTGCACCACTTCACGTGATGACAGGCATATTGTGCGTATGGCAGTGACGGATCGCTCAGCCACATCACGAACCATAGCACAGCACATTCAGTCTGTACCGCATCATCCAGTGTCTGCGCGTACCATTCGACGCCGTTTACAGCAGAGTGGTCTGTCCGCAAGACGTCCATTGCTTCGTCTACCCTTGACGCAGAACCACAGACGTTTCCGCCGCCAATGGTGCGATGAAAGAAGGATGTGGACGGCAGAATGGAATGAAATTGTCTTTACTGACGAGTCACGCTTCTGTCTGCAACACCACGATGGTCGGATTCGAGTCTGGAGACACCGTGGAGAGAGGATGCTGAACAGCTGCGTTATGCACCGCCACACTGGTCCTGCACCGGGTATTATGGTATGGGGCGGTATTGGATATCACTCTCGCACTCCTCTAGTACGCATTGCCGGTACTTTAAACAGCCAGCGCTACATCTCCGAGGTGTTGGAGCCAGTTGTCCTTCCTTACCTTCAGGGCTTGCCCACAGCCATATTTCAACAGGATAATGCGCGACCACACGTGGCACGCATTGTCCAAGGGTTCTTCGTCAATCGCCAGATTGAATTGCTTCCCTGGCCAGCTCGCTCTCCGGATCTTTCGCCGATAGAAAACATGTGGTCCATGGTTGCTCAACGATTGACCCAGAATACATCCCCAGCTGCCACACCAGATCAACTTTGGCAACGTGTGGAGGCTGCTTGGTCTGCTGTACCCCAAGAACACATCCAAAGTCTCTTTGAATCAATGCCGAGGCGTGTGGCAGCGGTGATCTCCAACAATGGCGGCTACTCTGGCTACTGATTTTGGCAGGAACCACACTTCACAGAAGTCTATAAATTTAATCATTTGATACTTGGTCAACATGTTATCTACAAAATAAATTTTGTTGTGATATCTCTTGTCTTTCTTGGTGTTGCAATTTGGGTGGCCAGCAGTGTATATTGATATGATTGTGCATTTGAATTTCAACATTTTTGTATAATTCCTTATGGAATTGTCAGACTGAGTATCGTTGGTGATACGTCAATCTTGCATGAGGGGTGTAGCGTTAGCCCTTCTCTCTAGAGGGCGTGCCATACTCACTTGAATAAGAGGGAAGAGATTAATGTCTGATTCCCGCGTGCTAGGTCGGCTGTCTGATTGGCTTGTAATCTTGTTGCTATAATTTCGTGTAATCTGTTTTTGTTGTAAATAAATTTATGTTTTTGTTGTAAATAAATTTATGTTTTTGTTGAGTTTGAAAGTATTTTGGTGTGCTGGATCCTTTGAGATACATAACCCTGCCACTACAATTAGGTTAGTTTTTTCTAAGGATGTGATATACCTCGTTAATCAAGATCTGGCCAGTTTTCTTCTATTGGCGAAATAACTCGTCGAGACAACCACCAGGAGGGTTAAGATTATTCTTTGTGTTGAAAACATTTCATTCCCTTATTTACAGATTTCATCTTTTTTTTATGTCTGTTATCTTTATTTTATATTCATACTGTTCATATAGTAAATAAAATCACTTGCTAATGAGCACATGCATGAACTTTGAACTTATAGATATTAAAATGGCAAGATTAAGAAATTTAGACAAAACGGTTGTCTGTGAATTTCTTCCTAACTGGTAAATAGTGTAATAACTTCTCTGGGTAGCGTGGTAGATTCAAATCTACAGAGAACAGTCTAAGCTTAAATAACAAACATTAATTTATTTAGCACAATTTCTTGACTATATTAGAATATATTTACACGGCACTTCCACGAGTTTCTATTCTTCTGCTAACTGGATGCTACAGGATGTCGAAATCTCAGGTACGTACGAAAATCTCTGAGTGGGAGAAAGGTCTCTCAATTATCTCGGGGTGAGATTCTATGCATCGGGTGACGATTACAAAGGATCGGCACCGGATCTTCACGGAATGACGGGCCGATTCAGGTTCCATGCCGGACGAGAAGTCAGCACCGGATTCTTCGCATGTCGTCGGTTCAGCACAATCAGGGAACGGCTCTGCTGGGTTCGTCGGGTCAGCACAAGACGAGAACGGTATCTTTCCGGAACTCCAGTACGTTCCTTCGGTTATTCTCGGGTTGATAAAGCAACTCGAAGCTATTTATTGGCTAAGGAGTTAGACCACTCGCAGGGTCGAGCCTCTCGGATGAGACCAAGCAAGAACTCGTGATGGGCAGCCTACGCCAGGCTACAAGAACGCATACTCTCGGATGAGAGAACCTTCTTCCACAAATAGATTAGCTCCCTAAGGAGTTTGACCGCTCAAAGGGTCGCTGAGCCAAGCCTCTCGAACGAGAACACCAGCAAGAATTCCAGATTATCTTTTAGTTTCCCTCGAAACCTCGGGGCACTCCGCCCCCCGGTTTCTGATTTGCTGTGGATCCGACGACGACTGTCTGACTCCGTAAACGGGATTAGCTACTTAGCGCAGGTGGGCTTAATTACCTGGCAGGTGGACTTAATCACCTGGCAGGTGGACTTAATCACCTGGCAGGTGGACTTAATCACCTGGGCGTTCCAGAACGAATTCTCATTGTCCGTTTTCGGTGCAAGTCCAGACCGTCTGGTGCCAGAGAGATGGAAACACATTGTCCGCGTTTAAACGACTCTGTCGGTGAGTTTGCCTTAGGAGGGTTAATTGAGGGATTCATCAATGAATCCTCACAACCCCTCCCCCTAAGAAAGATTTTGTGGTATTGTGGTATGGCAAAATCTATAAGGCAATGGTTAGACATGGCAACTCGACACATCATTAGAGGCAACAATTTTAAGAATTTATATACAAAATTTTAACATGATTTCCCCAACATTTAAATTTCATCTACTATTTACAATACTCTTACATTCTACTCTTGTGATACAATTATATTTTATCACATATGCTCAATCAAATACTGGGGTTTATTTACATTTTAAATCGGTACTTTTGGTACGATTTAATTCTCCGACAGCATTCTGCTCAGACAATCTGCGTGTTGGTTGTCCTTCCCAGCCCTATGGATGATCTGGTAATTGAAGGGCTGTAAAGCCAACGCCCACATCATCAATCTCGGGTTATTCGCGGAGTTATTCTTTAGAAATAAACGGATTGTGGTCCGTTTCAATATTGAAGCGTTGTCCGTCCAAGTAATGCCGCAGCTTTTTAATTGCGTAAATAATGCCTGTGCATTCTTTTTCGGTGGTGCCGAATTTCTTTTCTGTGTCGGTAAACTTCCGACTTAAATATAATATTGGGTGATCAACTTTATCTGGCCCTTTTTGTGCCATGATTACCCCGATTCCTTGGTTGGAAGCGTCAGTTTGGAGGATAAATTCCTTGGAGAAGTCTGGGGCGTACAACACCGGCTTCTCAGTGAGTTTCGTTTTTAACTCCCGGAAAGCTGAGTCGCATTCCGCAGACCACTCTACCTCCTCCCTCCTATTCTTTCCTTTTATAGCCCGAGTTAATGGCTCGGCTATTATGGCATACTTTGGGATATACCGGGCGTAATACCCACTCAAACCTAAAAATTGCCTGATCTGGGTTTTATTCCTGGGTGTGGGGAATTCAACTACAGCTTGGATTTTCGCCAGTCGGAGTTCTACATCTGCTCCCTACCATATGTCCCAAATATTTGACAATGCTCTGTGCGAACTTGCATTTGGCAGGTTTAATTGTTAATTTCGCGGACGCGATTTTCTCTAGAACCACATCGAGGTGTTTGATGTGTTCCTCCCAAGTTTGCGAAAATATAGCTACAAGTAAGGTACACAAAATTCATCTAAACCTTGTAAGAGTTGAGCCATGAATTTTGAGAAGCAATATGGGGCGTTTACTAATCCGAACGGAAGAACTAGTGGTCGATATGACCCGAATGGAATCACGAAAGCGGCCAACCTTTGTGCCCTAAGACTCAAGGGTATCTCTGCCAATATCCTTTGGTCAGATCTATGACCGTTATATATTTTGCGGCGGCCACTTGTTCGATTCGCTCGTCCATATTAGGCAGCGGATAATATTCCGTCCTAATGATGGAATTTAATCGACGATAATCGACACAAGGGCGAGGGTCACTCCCTGGACTCTACCAAAATCATGGGGGAAGTGTAATCTGACTCCCCGATCTCAATGATTTTTAAATCTAACATCCTCTTAATCTCTGACTTTAGGATTTCCGTTTGTCTAGGAGAGGTGCGGTAGGGTTTTGATCTAACGGGTTTGTCACTAATTAAATCTATATCAACTGTATTACGATTTATCAACTGGAATACGTATTCCGTGACAATGTCTTCACATGGGGGACTTTGGCACCATTTGCCAAATAAGATGGACTCGGACATTCTCAAATTCTTCCCGTAAATTAACTCTGCGGGGCTAAAACCTGTTGACGCATGGGTTACGTTCCGCAAAGCTAAAAGCGCGGACGGAAGCACTTGCTCCCAGTTGTCCTTTAGTTCTAAGCACATAGCCTTCAATAGTCTTTTTAAGGTACGGTGGAACCGCTCCACCGGGTTCGTTTGTGGATGATAGATCGAACTACGCACCACCTTAATCCCAAACTTCTCAAAAAAGGTAGTTGTAAGGTTGCTAGTGAAATACGTAGCATTGTCTAGTTGTAGTTCTTTGGGGACATCTACTAAAGATAGCAAGCAAGGCATCAGTGACGGTTTCCGGGTTCACTGCTAATAACGGAATAGCTTCCGGGTATTTGGAGGCAAGGCAAATAGCCGTCAGGAGATATTTGTTCCCTCTCGGTGATATTGGTAAGGGACCTACAATATCTACACTGAAGAGCCAAAACATTATGACCACCTACTCAATAACGCGTTGCGCCTCCTTTGGCCTGCAAAACAGCTGCAACTCGCCTGGGCATAGATGCCACAAGTTCTTGGTACATGACTGGAGACAGGTTGTACCACACACACAAATGTCTAAGCAGCTGTCACGCAAAGTCGAGATATTGGGACATGGTGGTGTTTGAACTCTGAGCTGCCGCTCCATGACATCCCAAATGTGCTCTATCGGATTAATATCCGGCGAGTTAGGTGGCCAGGACATTAAGTGGAATTCATCATTATGCTTCTCGAACCACTCCAACACAATCCGAGCCTTGTGACATGGGGCGTTGTCCTGCTGGAAGATTCCATTTCCAGTTGGGAAGACAGACGCCATGTAAGGGTGCAACTGATCCGCAATGATGTTCAGATAGTTCGCAGTGTTCATGGTCTGTTCTACCACAATTACAGGTCCAAGAGTCGCCCATGAGAACGTCCCCCAAAGCATAATACCGCCACCACCAGCCTGTATATGACCTGCTGTACAAGAGGGGAGCAACTGTTCGCCTGGCAGACGGCGTACCCTGACACGACCATCGACGTGATGAATGAGAAATCGGGATTCACCTGACCAGGCAACTCTCTTTCACTCATCCATGGTCCAGCGTAGTTGACGATGACGCTTGGTCAACAGAGGCACACGAGTGGGACGTCTGCTGCACAGTCCCATATCCAACAGTGTCCGCTGAACTGTGTGTTCCGAAACACTTGCACTTGGACCTGCATTGTATTGGGCTGTCAGCTGAGCCACTGTCTCGCGCCGATTTTTCTTTACCAAGCGGGACAGTCTCCGATGTCCTTTTTCTTTGATGACGCGTGGACGACCAACACCTTGGCGTCTACTGCTGGTGTCACCGTCATTTATCCACTTTGCATGAATACTAACAACGGCAGATCGTGAACACCCTACCAGTCGTGCAATTTCGGTGATACTCGTTCCGAGTCTTCGGGCCATTACGATCTGCCCTCTATCAAATTCGCTTAGATCAGCAGCCTTTCCCATCACTCGCAAAAGTAAGTGCAAGAATGATTACTTACCTTCTCCAGCAGCAGTTAAATACCATTCTCACTTAATCACGTGCCCTCCACGTCATCCAGACGAGTTCATTGAAAAATGTAGGGATGGTCATAATGTTTTGGCTCGTCAGTGTATATTTACCTTCACGAACGCTTCCGTGATCACGGGCACTAACTTAAGGGGCACTCTCTTTTGTTCCGAGGATTTCCCGCCTTTCTGGCAAGCATCGCACGATTTCACAAATTTCTTCGATCTCCCTAATACACTGGGGCCAGAAATAATAGCGCAACAGCTTATCTTTCGTTTTCGTATTACCCATGTGGGATCCGAACCCATCATGGCAAAGGCTTAAAATTTTATTTTTATATATAGCGGGTATTAACAGCTGTCTCCGCTCTTCACCTCTATGATCCTTAGACTGCCTAAAGAATAGCTCTTTTTCAATTATGAACTCACTCGTTTTGTTTTGCCTAACCTTCTCCCACATAGATTTGAGTTCGGGACAATTCTGCTGTTCCTTCGCAAAAGTTTCAGCGTTAATGCCTACTAATTCGATTTCCGAATTTTCCTCTAAGGGCGGTAACTCTATCCCCAAATTTTCGTCCTCTAGCTTATTTTCGGGTTCCGTTACCTCAAGCGGATCTATGTTCGGTTTTCCTCAACTATAGTCTGTTCAGGGCTCAGACGTTTGGTTTGACTCCTAGTTATAATCGCGTTTACCAGCTCTGGCTTTACTCTCTGCGATTCAATTAATTCCTGGGTGGAATTTCCTAAGAGATAATGCCACATTTCGACAGATTTACCTATTATTGCTTCCTTAGTCCTGATTACGCCGAGTTCTGGACTTTCGATTTTAATTCTCGCCAAAGGTAAGCACTTGAAGTGGTTGTCCAGAGGTTGCTTAACCCAAATGTGCTCGCCCGTGAAATCCTCAGGTTTCACCAAGTCTAGGGGTCCTAGGCCAATATTTGTTCCCGAATCTCGCAACAATATCATGTCGACATCAGTTATTTTGGCCTTGCTTAAATAAGGTTCAAATGAGAGAGCAAAATTTGCGCTCGTAGCAAGATTATTTAGGGATTCCGCTACTTTAACTCGGGGAATTGAGGGCGTATATGACCAGGTAAGTTACAATTAAAACAAACGGGGCCACTACGTTTCTCAAATTCCCTTGTCCGCCATTCTGTGTTGATTCCCTTATTTCCAGATCTCCAATCCTTACCGTGATTTTTCTCACTCCCGAATTTCTTTCCCTGACTCGGCTTTTCAATTGGTTTTGGGAGGTCGAAAGCTCTTTTCTCCGGTGGCGTGGAGAACACCGGTTTCTTGACGAATCGTCGGGTTGACTAGTACGCGTCTAGCTTCTCAGCCAATGCGCTGGGATCGGTCAACTCGCCCCATTGATCAATAAAGTGGTCCTTTATGTCGGCCGGTACCTTTCTTTTGATTTGATCAGCGATCATTATATTCTTAAGAGAATCAAAATCCCCAACTTGGATTCCGCTAAGCCACCCTTCTAGACAGCTTCTTAGCTCGAAGATCATGTCCTTCCATAAAGAGCCATTTTGTCTCTGGTGCGTCTGAAATTTGGATCTAAAGGATTCTGCGCTAAGCTTGAATCTAGCGAGAAGTACGGATTTTACGTGATCATAATCATCACTCAATTCCTCGGGTTCACGAATAATAATCTCCGCGATTTCAATCGGCAAAAGGCTAAGCAGCTGTGAGGTCAACTCGTCATACTCGATTTTTAATTTCTTACTCTGGCGTTCGAAATGCGTTAAAAACAAGGCCATATCTATTTTGTCAGCATCAAACTTTTGCATGACCGATTTAATGTTTTTAGACGGTTTCCGCAATCATGGCTAGACGAACTTAAACTATTTACTTCTCCCGATTGTTGTAATCTTAACTTTTCTAGTTCGAAAGCCCTTTCCGCAGCTAATTTTTCCTTTTCGTTAGCTAACCTTCCCTCTTTCTTAGCTAATTCCCTCTTCTCTAGCCTCGGCCAATTTCCTCTCTTCTCTAGAATCGACCAATTTCCTCTCTTCTATGATATTAACTATCATATCCTTAGCGCTTTCCTCGCTAAAATGATTACATCCCTGTATTTTCCTTGCTAGATCTATGATTCGATCGTCAAAACCAAACGCAACATTAAACTCGTATGCTAATTTCTGCAAGTCTACCTTTTTCTGCTTAGTTAAAAACGCCATGGTTCTACACTAAATTTTCCCAGTGACACAATTACAATATTCAATCACCAAATACTCTGAACTTCAATTTAAAACAACAAGTAATACACAATGCAGTCAAATTCCTAAGTCTTAACTATTTTCCAACACTCATGCAATATTAAGACATTTTTACTTAAAATAATACACAATGATAACCTCTACTACAAGTTTACTAAATTTCATCCAACTTGACTAGGTAGTTCACAATTGTATAGATACTTCACAATCTAAGTTAATTTAACTCTGCTAAAGGTAACAAGATCATCCACAGCCCTGGAAATTTATTCGAGCAAATGCTAAACTAACAATATTCAAGTCCTCACTACACATTTAATGCAATTATTAAATCCTAAAGCTTCCGCGAATTTGCATACACACTAGTAATCAGAATTTCTTTAGAATGAATTCCACAATTAATTCAATTTAACTGTTCCATAATTTAGCCACAATTTAAAAATTTAAACACATTTTCACAACAGTTTTTTTTTTCAACAATTTAAAACACTAATCTATTAAATTGCCTCTAAAGAAATGCCAAGCTTACCTTGTCTGATGACTGGCTCTGCTTTTCCGACAGGTCTCTGCTCAGCCTCTATTGGGATGTCAGACGGGCGTTCGTTTTCTTGCACTGGCACACTAGCACTTTTTTTGTCAACACTGGCCAGGATGTCCTTCACTTTGTAGCAGTGCTGGATGGTTCTGCCTATTCTCACAACTCTTCTTGAGTTTGTCTCTGGACCGGATGTCCTCACGTAATAAGTCCTGGGTGGCTTTACTACGCAAAAGGTGTGGTTGCCAATTTTTTTATTAAATGACTAACATCCCACCGCTGCAACCAATAATTTTAGACTGTAATGACTTCTCTGGGTAGCGTGGTAGATTCAAATCTACAGAGAACAGTCTAAGCTTAAATAACAAACATTAATTTATTTAGCACAATTTCTAGACTATATTAGAATATATTTACACGGCACTTTCACGAATTTCTATACCTCTGCTAACTGGATGCGACAGGATGTCGAAATCTCAGGTACGTACGAAAGTCTCTGAGTGGGAGAAAGGTCTCTCAATTATCTTGGGGTGAGATTCTACGCGTCGGGTGACTATTACAAAAGATCGGCACCGGATCTTCACGGGATGACGGGTCGATTCAGGTTCCCTGCCGGACGAGAAGTCAGCACCGGATTCTTCGCAGGTCGTAGGTTCAGCACAAGACAGGAACGGTACCTTTCCGGAACTCCAGTACGTTCCTTCGGTTATTCTCGGGTTGAGAAAGCAACTCGAAGCTATTTATTGGCTAAGGAGTTAGACCACTCGCAGGGTCGAGCCTCTCGGATGAGACCAAGCAAGAACTCGAGATGGACAGCCTACGCCAGGCTACAAGAACGCGTACTCTCGGGATGAGAGAACCTTCTTCCAAAAATAGATTAGCTCCCTAAGGAGTTTGAACGCTCAAAGGGTCGCTGAGCCAAACCGCTCGAACGAGAACACCAGCAAGACTCCAGATTCTCCTCTTTTAGTTTCCCTCGAAACCTCGGGGCACTCCGCCCCCCGGTTTCTGATTTGTTGTGGATCCGGCGATGACTGTCTGACTCCGTAAATGGGATTAGCTACTTAGCTCAGGTGGACTTAATCACCTGGGCGTTCCGGAACGAATTCTCATTGTCCGTTTTCGGTGCAAGTCCAGACCGTCTGGTGCCAGAGAGATGGAAACACATTGTCCGTGTTTAAACGACAGTCGGTGAGTTTGCCTTAGGAAGGTTAATTGAGGGATCCATCAATGAATCCTCACAGTAGGTAGATGAATTAAAGCCACACTGGAAGGGTTATTGGTGACGGTTCGGGATCAATTCCGAAGGGACAGTTTCTGACGGCACCTCGTAATTTTGAACCACGGTCAGATGACGAGGTCAACACCCGCACTGCCACCCCACTCTCCAAGCCTCCACACCACATCAAAGTGAGGACATGTGAGGTTACGTTTTATTTAACGTGCACCAGACCGCACGAATATGGTAGTTTTTAGTTGGATCAAGTTTCGAAATCTCAAACCTCCGGTTGCTAATCCGCTACTCCGGCTACGATAGCCCTATCAAATTGGAATTATAGGTATTAAAATGGCAAGATTAAGAAATTTAGGCAAGACGGTTGTTGGTGGATTTCTTTTGAGCAAAGTTGAAAGGCTTTTCGTGAATAGGTTTCATTGATATGGGATTTTTGTCGCACTGATCACTACGATAATCCCACATGTATGTGTAAAAATATATTTTTCATTTTCAGTCAGTTAGTAAAAGAATATATTTTGCACATTAATTTAATTTTAAGCATTTTTAACCCTATTGGTTATTGTTTCGACGAGGTATTTCGTCATTAGCTAAACTAACCAGGTCTTGGTGGACGAGATATCTCGTCGTCTCTCATCATTAGAAGAAAATTGACCAGATCTTGATCTTCTCATCATAAAAAAATCGGCAATATCTTTATGACGATATACAAGGGTCTTTTGTTAGGTATTGTCACCAGTACAAACTTTAAACTCACTTTCTGAAGAACTGTGTTTTTGCAATACGATGCTCTGTTCAAACAGTGATAACTCACCAATGAATTGATCTATTATAATTATTTTTGTATCATTATAATCTGTTGAGTATTTTCCTACGAGATGGCGCTCGGACAACCCGACCACTCGGGGATGTCACCGCGCCTGCATGCTTATGTTCAAAGGGGCTGTTTAGCCACCCCTCTGTTTCCTTGTTTATCTGTCACTTGCGAGGGGACTGCCTGCCGAGAACCAACCTCGCAGCTTCGCTCTCCATTGTTACTTGTTAATAAACGCCTGTCATTTGTTAATCCTGAGTTCTATTCTGTTAACTCACAAAGCACAGAACGGGATCGATTGACGTGTCCAAACATAATCTATATAATACAGTGGATGTTCTGAACCTCGATCAGTGTTTTTATTCAAGGAATTAATTTTTAGTGTATTAGGTCATCCGGAAAGTTCTGCGGTTTTGTTTATAAATACCAACGAAGCAGTACAAAAACTGAAGAAAATGTTATTGAATTACATAAGCACCATTCAGTTCTATGACTTTGTGCCATCTTTCCGGCAGCTGGAAATTTCCTTTTTTAAAAAAGTCATTAGGCTTATTTGTAAAGAAGTTATCGAGGTGCTGTTTGACAGTCTCCAAAGAATTGAATTCCAGGCCGTTCAGAGAATTTTGAAGTGACCTGAAGAGGTGAAAATCTGAGGGGGCAAGGTCTGGTGTATATGGGGGTGTGACACGAAACATCTCAGCCATACTCAATAAATCTTTGTCTGACATTCATTGTCATACTGGAAGACACCTCGACGATTGGTCAGTTCTGGCCGCTTTGCTTCGATTTCTGCTTTTAATACTGCCATTTGAGAAAAGTATTTTTCCGAATTTATTGTCTGATTTTGTGGCAACAATTCATGATGAACAATTCCTTTGTAGTCCCACCATACACAAAGCATTACTTTTTTGGGATGCAGCCCCCTCTCGATGTTACTTGGGGAGGTTCATTTGGCTTACCCCATGATCTTTTTCTTGTAACATTA
Organism: Meta bourneti; assembly: GCA_933210815.1. Taxonomy (NCBI): domain Eukaryota; kingdom Metazoa; phylum Arthropoda; class Arachnida; order Araneae; family Tetragnathidae; genus Meta; species Meta bourneti. The sequence goes on along the minus strand of OW119929.1, from coordinate 96,405,427 downwards.
TTGTATAGTATCCACTTCCCATCTCCAGCAATGAGCCGTTCCAAAAAAGGAGCTTCTTCATTTCGTTTCAGCAAATAATCACACGCCGAAATTCGAGCAAGCATATTCTGTTGTGTTAAAGTATGGGGTACCCATACATCGTAGCGGCTTACATACCCAATCTTCTTCAGATGATCATGAACTGTACTTTTTGGAATATTTACTCTGTGTGATAGTTCCTGAACTGTGTAACATGGATTTTCAGCGATGGCATCTTTTAATAGGTCCTCGTTTACAGAGGATGGTCGTCCAGATCGGGCATCATCTTCGAGGCTGAAATTTCTGCGCGCTAAATTTATCAAACCCCCTTCGAACTGTGTCATCAGAAACAGCACTTTGTCCACATACAGCACAAATTTTACGAGCAGTCTGACTAGCATTTTTCCTTTCTTAAAATAAGAGCATAATTGACGAAAATGAACTTTTTGGTCCTCCATTCTTAGCACTGCAGTAAAACAAAAATTGTGCCACAACACAAGCTAGAATTATGCAGTGAAAGCAGAAAAGACCGAATTTAGACATCTGTTTCAATCAATTCCTTATCAGCGGTAGCAAAATAGTAATAAAAGAAAGCGCGCTTCGATTTGAAAAACCGCAGAACTTTCCGGATGACCCAATATTTTTAAATGCTAAAATTCCTGAAAAATCTCGATTTCTTAGACTTCCTTGGTGAAAACAATTGTAAAAAATAACCTATTCCCTCTAGCAACTTGATGGAGGAACAAAACATTAAGAATAATAGTAGGTATAATTTCCAACAGGAATTGTCTTACTGAGCAAATTAGAATTTGAGGTATCACTGTTCGAAAAGCATGCCAATTAGCTGATTATATCTAAATTAGATAATTAATAATTAGCTTAATCTGATTTTTCTCAATGAAATGATTTTAAGCATAAACCAATGACTCGTAGGTTTGAATTTTTAAAGTCGAAATTAAAAAAATCTTCTACTGTATACGTACACCTTAAGTCATAGCTCATTTTTGTACATTTTTTAGGTCAACGAAATCCTTTACCCGTTCACCAGTTATTTAAATTAATCGAGCCCAGCTCACTCACAAATGTAAATTGTGTGCCTTACACGGACAATTAACCAAAGTCCATTATCAGAAATCACATAAACGCGATCTGCTCAGGCAAACAAAGCCCCACATTCAAATGTTAATTCCGCCAGCACCACACGAGTGGAGACCTTCCGTTTATTAGCCTTTAATCGGAAAGAGCTCCAAAACAAAACGCAAGAAAGTCTGTAATTAGAGTTAAATGATATAATGAATGAGTAAATTAGTTACCAGTTATTTAATTGCATTTTTGCGAGCGGTAAGATAGCCGAAAATAAAATTATCGCCCCCTCCCCTCTCTAAAAAGGGATTTGATCTTTACGATCGACTTAATTAGAATAGATGTTGCACGCAGAAAAAGGAATCGTACCGGGAACGAGGCTGTTGTGCACGCAGAGAAGATCCCGTGTAACATTCTGATTACATCTTCGATTGCATGCTTGGTCGCACAACGGTATAATTAAGTTTTTATTAGCGTGCCCTGTCTACCTTTTTTTACCCATCGCTTCTTTCTTAACGCGTCATCAGGCAGGACGAGCGAGAGGTATTAAATATGCAGATGAGATGAAGATGCCTTTTTTTTTGGTTAACCGTCTGCTACGGACCGGCGGAGCTTCGACTGAACGAGATTGTAGTTAATCGGGGTTCAACCGAAACACGTCCGCGGTTACTGGTTCTAACACGCGACACTTGATAAATTATACTGAACTCTGCTAAGTCTATGGATTACTTATTATAAATATGGAATACCCATAGCTATGAATAAAGCTCTTGAAACTAATTTAAATCTCTCATCAGCACAGCAAACCGAGGGAACTTCAGTGTTTCCAGATGTGCTTTAGAAGAAATAGCAAAAGGCAAGTAAAAATGTTCCCAAGGTGTCCATTCACTTCTGCACCAACTCATGTGCTTGGGAAAAAGGTGCACTCTTCAGTCGATTTCCGCACATGTGCACTGGAAGAAATGAAGCTGCAGATCAATTGGCAATGGATGCCAGGGGGTTAAATGCTGAACAAACCCCACTAACTCTTTGATGCTAATGTTTGGGTAAAATTCAAACTCATTATCACACAAAAAATTTAAATAATACAACACATTTGTGAAATCAACGCCGATAGACATTGTTCCATTTGCCTGGGCGTTGAACTCACCTAATCACATATTCACCTGCCCTGTGATTGTAACTGCTCTTCAAACCATCGATTAAAATCCTGAAGAACAGCTTTACAGCTAGAAAATGATATACACCACTAAAGGCTGTGCTAAATGCACACGGTGACATCGGACTCAGAAATGGACACGACAACAATAAATATAGAGTTTGGAATTGGACATCATCTTATAGAAGTAACATGGGAGCGATTGTAATCTTAATATTTTAACCGTCTGATATGGAGCAGTGGAAATTCGGCTGAGAAAACACTTGTGGTTATTCGGGATTCAACCGAAACACGTCCACGGGTACTGGTTCCAACATGCCACACTTGATAACTTGTATTGAACTTAGTCTATGGATTGCTTGTTATAAATGGATGGAGAGTTTGGATTTAGATAACAGCTCAGAGAAGTAACTTGGAAGCTATTGCAATTTCAACTATTTGACATTTAACCGTGTGATACGGACAGGTGGAGGTTCGACTAGGAACGTGAATGTGGTTAGTCGGGATTCAACCGAAACATGTCTACGGTTACTGATTCAAAAACGCTGCACTTGTAATGAACTTTGCTTAGTCTATGGGTTACTTATTATAAAAGTGGAGTTGGGATATGGATACCAGTACAGAAGTTACATGGGAAGCGATATTAATCTTTTTTGGATACTTGTTTCTTCATTTCACATAGTTTTACTTTTTTATTATTTTTACAACTATTAACGTATTGATACGAAGCATTGTAGTGAAACTAGACACTCGAAACTCAACTGAAAGTGAGGTTGTTAAGAGATGGAAACAAAATGGTGCAATTACAGAAAAAAACGTTTAAGAAACAGACAACATTCACAAATCGATAAAAGAGCCGTATCAAGAACAATGAAACAGAAACTTCTGGTGCTTATTATTGAGTGTTGTACTCTTTCATTATATAATGAAAGCAATGAAAAGATTCATAACTTTTGAACTTAGAAAACAGATTACCGTACAAATTACAATGTAACACAAATCTGATTTCTTTTCAAACTACTATGTTTAATAAAACAGCACAAAAGATAGCGTACAAACACCACGCTACCTTTCTAAAATGCATCTAAATTTCATTGAAATTAAAGGTGACTATATTCAAAAATAAAAATGATTGTTCAATTATATTGCTTCTTTTAAACATATGGGCCGGAAGTTTTTTGACCTTACTACGTCTGTATATGAAACAATCAACCAGCAAAATCAACAAAGAAATGGCGATTCATTTTATGCTCTAATCTTTTCTGTTATAATCCTCGCAATCCAAACAACGTTTTTGAAAAGAAAAAAAAGAAGATACAATAACACAAATTAGATTTCACACTAACATATTTAACAAAACAAAAGAAAGCTTTCTATTTGATCGTAACAAACAGCACACTGCCGCCTTAAATGCATCAGCGACATTTTTTATCCGCTACAATCCCCAACAGCCCCATTTCAAAAAGTATAATTTTCAAAACACAAAGCGCGCGAATTCATTTATTACCGTGTTCCTTCGTTCCAGCTGTGCCGGGAGAGAACATTCGAACAAAGAGCGTGGAGCGTGTGTACTTATGTCGGCAGCTACTTTATACAACAGTTTCTCGCTTGTTTTATTCCCGTCCAGATGTCTGCTTACGCACAAAAGGTTACCAAGGCAAACGTATAACGCTTCCCCTAACTAGCTCATAATCTCTTTCGTGCCAGAGTTTAAAACTCGCGAATTTAACTCTCTCTTAACGTTTCTTTTTTCCCTCTTTGTTTTCTTTCTCCTGTATTGTTTTTTTCCCCTTTGGGAAGAGGGTCGAGTTCTTAAAATGAGGGAGAGGGGGGACGAGTGTCTTTCTTCAACCCTCCTATCCGACACTCTTTGAGTGTGTGTGTGTGGCAGGGTAAAGTAAATCAGAAACTTTTCTTCTCCAAGAGAGAGAGAGTTAGTTTTTAATTAGGAATAATTAAATAACTGCTTAAGTTTCTCCCTTATCTTTTTAATGCGTTTCCTTAATTAACTTTCTTTGCGGCGGGGATGGAACTCGCGGTAAGTTTTGTGAACCGTCCCCCGTTGAGGTAGGGGCCGGCTGAACGGGGAGAAAAAAGCGGAACGGCGAAAGAAACTTTGAACAATGGTACCGAAAAAGAAGGGATAAGAAAGGACCGCCTATCATGCTTGCGTCGATGAATCGTAATGAAAGTGTCACGAGTATTATTTTTAGGGTCAATTTAAGTACAAATAAAAATATACTTGGAGGGTATAGCCTCCGATTTGCTACTTTTCCAATATTTATTTTTTACGAATGAGTTTCCTCTAGGAATATCTGCTATCCGTATCCGGTCTACGCACCGGAAAAGCCTTTCGTATCTGGCCGGCGGATCGGGAAAACTCTTCGGAGGATTGTACCTGACCGATGGGCTGGGTAAACCTTTTAGCAAGGCCGTATCTTGCCGGTGAACCGGGTAAACCTTTTAGGAGAGTCGTATCTGGCCGATGGACGGGATAAAACTTTTTTTTTTTTGGGGCCCTTCCTCCCAGGAAAGGCTCTTACACCATGACGGTGAGCTGGGAGGAAGTGGGTCCGGAAAACTTTTTGGAGGTCCGTATCTAGCCGGTAGGCCTTAAACCTTTTAGAAGGGTCGTATATGACCTAGTAAATCTGTTCGAAGGGCCGTATTTGGCAGGTGGACCGGGTAAACCTTTAAGGAGGGCTGTATCTGACCAGTTGGCCGGTTAAGCTTTTTAAGAGAGCCGTATCTGGCCGACGGGCTGGATAAAACTTTTAGGAGAGCCGTATCAGTGGGCCAGTTAAATCTTTTTTTGGGACCTGATCGGTGGACCGAATAAATCGTTTAGGAAGCCATATCTGATCGGTGGGCTGGGTAAACATTTCAGGAGGGCCGTATCTGGCAGGCTGACCGGGGTAAACGTTTTGGGAGGGCTGTATCTGACCGGTGGGCCCTTTTAGGAGAGCCGTATCTGGTCTGGTAAATCTGTTCGAAGAGCCCTAACTGACCGGGGTAAACGTTTCGGGAGGGCTGTATCTGACCGGTGGGCCCTTTCAGGAGAGCCGTATCTGGTCTGGTAAATCTGTTCGAAGTGCCCTATCTGGCTGGCGGATCGGGTAAACCTTTTAAGAGGGTCATATCTGGCCTGCAGACCGGTTAAACCTATCCGGAAAGGCGTATAAGATCTGTAGGCCGGTTAATCTATTCAGTGTTTTTCAAACTGAGTAGGATAGCGCTGGTTGGGTACCCGCCACAAGTGAACGCAGTGGTCATCTGCCCCAAAGCAGAAGCGAGATTCGTCACTAAACATGTTACGCTGCAATTTTATGCCTGTCCACCACTCTCGAACGCGACAAGATGCAGCTGGCGATGTTCAATAGCCATTCTCAATTGAGCGTCACACCGCTCTAACCTAATGGTGTAGGAAGACAGTCACTTACGACAGTCGGTACCCTCCAATAGTGGTACGAGGTAGTTTGACAACACAGCGATACGGCCAGCAGGTTTTTTTAAACCTTCAAGTGGTTTCGATGTGATATCAAGATTTGACGAATTTTGCTAATAACGAGATATCGCTTCATCAAGGTATTGCCGATTGTTTGATGATGACAAGACCAAGATCTGGTCAGCTTTTTTCTAATGACGAGATATCTCCTCCATCAAGATCAGGTCAGTTTTTTAAAATGACTAGATACCTCGTCGAGACAATTAAGAGGGGGGTTAACATGCTGTTGTGCCTTTCGTCACATATCCAAGGGCTCTTTATGAGCACGATAATGCCCGGCCACACACGGATCACTACTACGTGGAGTGAATCCGTGGAGTGGAAACTTTTCCTTGACCAGAGAAATCTCCAGATCTCCCAGTGAGTATGTCCGAGATATGCTAGGCCACCAAATGCACCATCCCGAAATATAGAGGATCTGGGTAGCAGCTGTAGAATTCTTGGAATAATTTGCCACAGGATAGCATAAGCACTCCAATTGACTCAATGCCACTCCGTATATTGGGATGTATCGCCGCAAGAGGAGGCCTTACAAGTACTAATTTACGACCTTTCTGATACAATGGTACAGTAAAGAGTCCTTTAGATTAAATAATGTGATCATTGTCTTATCACTTCATGTAGATTATATATGCTAAGCTTCATTCTGATCAAACTCTGGCTTCGGGGTAGGGTGAAAATGTAAGTTATAAATTTAAAGAGGTAGGTAGGTATTTAATTAACGTCGCACTGGAGCAACACAACGGGCTATTGACGACGGTCCGGGATTAATCCCGAAGGGAAAAATCCAAGGACAGCATCTCATAATTTTGAACCACGGTCAGATGACGAGGTCAACATCTGAGCTGGCACCCCACTCCTCACAACAAAGAAGAGTGGAGGGCAGGATAGTGACTAATGTGGGCAGCATCTATCTCCTCCCGTCCATCGTAGATAGATATTTTCAATGAAACAAACCAGACGGTCTGCAAAGATTTTATTTCTGCTGTCGAAATACTTTCGCGTGATACATATCGTGGTTACCTTAGACTTCAATTTATCGCCGTTTGACGACGTTTGGCTGTTAATATAATCAGCGTTGATCAATCAACATTAATACAGTCTGTTCCACTTAAGTTGGTTGGTTTTTGGGTTTTATGGCGCAGGGGCCATATTTGGCCATGCTGCGCCATACAATATCAAGTAATAGACATACACACAATGAAAGTTTTACTGACACAGAAGAGAGAAATACACCCAGGGAGGAATGCACCTGACAGGAATTGAACCTGCTCCACCTACAACTCGAAGGTTGCTAGCGCAATGGACATACCCACTGAGCCACGACGGCCCTATGTTCCACTTAGGACTATAATAGAAAAATTTATAACATTGAAACAATGAATAAATTTTTCTTCATTGTTAAAATATGACATTGTTCATTGTCATTAAAATGCTCATTGAAAAATTTATAACATTGATTCGAATGAGGAGAATTGCATACTGAAATGTACTTGACTTGCAAGAAAAATTTCCGAGTTCGTATGAACTTAAGAAATTTTAGAAATAAATCGGGCTAAAAAAGTAAAGAAAATATGATACTTTCTTTTATTATAGTCCTGAACTGAACACACTGCATATAGGTTCAGAATCTATTTGGAATTTTTATTAGCAAAGTGCTGAAATCGTATTCGAAAAACAACCATCACCTTGACAAAAAAAGCCTATCTTAGATGATTAAAGCTATTAAGTCCAATAAGTGAATATCATTTTGAAAGAAAAACGACAACAAAGCACTTAAGTGCGTTCGAAATACCCCACTAAAAGGTTCCCCAAATATTTCAATTACTGAATCAATCGAAGCGATTAAGAGACCTCTTCTCATTCAATGGACAAGAGGAAATATTTCGTCGGTTGCAACCTTAACATCCAACTAAAGCACAGCATCTGTTTTTACGATCAAAAATTATGGCACTGTTTTCCCACCATTCATTAATTAGAAGCCAGATCCAATTCTCTCCATGGTTAAGAAAGCGCTTTATGCACACATTTTAATGAAACGCTTGAAAATTAATTTACAAAAAGCCATTACCTCATGAGAAAAATTTAGAAAAAACGGAGTTTGATTTTCGTTTAAGTATTTATAGCGCCACTTAATGGGAATCTAAGTTTCCTCCAAAGTTGGTGATAAGAGTTCCGAAAAATCTCGTTCTTCTATTTCTTTCAAAAAGCTTATTTTTACGACGGAGAATAGTTTATGATTATCATTTTTATCATCGGAGTATATATTTCCTTTAACTCTTTGCATGCGACAAAATTAAATTCTAAATCTCGTAATTAGCGCCGAGTTTCTTTTCTGACAACGTCTTTTATTTCTTTAGAAGACGGAACAGGATGCATGGATTGGTAGATAGCACTTTCCTTAAAATGTAATTAAAATGGTTTTGTTTTGCTTTCGATTTATTTGTAATGTAAAATGTTAATAGGTATCATTGCAACTTTGTATATTAACTTAAAAGTTATATTATGTTAAATGAACGCTAAAGTAAATAGTTCCGAAGTCTTAAAAAATCACAAATAAGCGCATTTTAAGATTAAATTCGACATAATAGCATTTAGTTTAACGTTTTCATCATTTTTCCGAAATAAATTATGAATTCATTCTGAAATAAATTATTCATTTGATTTCAGGAGTACAGTAGCAAATACCGAAGTGGTTAAAAATGGGCGGCACAAATTTCTGATTTCATGGCTGGATATACTTGTTTTTTCAAACATAAGAACGAAGTACCGTTTCTGTACAAAATATGACATGCAATCTCTTCCTAGCAAAATGCAGGTGGCATTATTGTTTCTGTGGAGAAACGTGTTTCCTGTTCATATTCCATTCATGACATCACCTGGCTTGTTTTTCCGAGTACAATTTCAGATGACGCCAACAGAAATTCTAATGAATGTATTCCGAATTGATATGACAGGTATTTGGTCAACGCTAATTAGATTTGGTGTCAAAACGGCGAAAGCTACATTTTCTACATGTATAAAGCGAGAGCATTTGGGTAACAGGAAGTAAAATCCCCATCTTCCGTTTGGGTTTTTGTTTACACTGAAAATCCCTCTTATAATAACTGTCCTATGAGATGGATTGTCAGAGTAAAACAAACAAACCAGATTGTCAAGTCTACTCCTACTACCCAAATGCTCTCGCCAAGCCAATGCTTTTGCTTGATACCTACCAGGGTTACCTTTAAATGTAGTTCATAGCCGTTTTGGCTACGTTTGGCGTTTGATCTAATTAGTGTCAACCCTCCTGCTTTAGACTAGGTATCTCGTCATTAGCAAAACCGATCAGATATTGATGGACGAGATATCTCATCATTAGAATAAAACTGACCAGATCTTGTCATCGGCATTACAAAAAAATCGGCAATATCTTCATTAAATCAAGATATTAATCTCTTAATCTTAAGATCTTAATCAAATCTTATCAAAATCTAACCTATTTTCTAATGAAGAGATAACTCGTCATTAGAAAATAGGTTAGATCTTGATGGACAAGATATCTCGTCGAAACCATTTGGAGGGGAAACAAATCAACAGTCATTTTTTAATTTTGAATTTATTCTTTTGAGTTATTAAAAATAAGCCAACTGACGTCACATTCATAATACGTACATCAAATAGGTCTTTCCGCCGACATTAAGCTTGATATCGAAAACCTCGCATAGTTATTAGAAGTTGCTGATCATTAAAAAAGCAAACTTTTCCTACACTAACGCCATCAAAACAGTTTGCGTATGAATTTCCGCAAAAGTGTCATCCAGTAGCCTCAATCAACCCCCCTGGACACTACTCACAAAGGGAAAAAATGAACCACTCACTGGCGGGATCTGATTGAATCTCTGCCTCCCGCTGAGAATTGTGGACACAAGTACGGGAGGAAAAAATCCCTTTTTCCCCTTGGGAAATTCCCTCTCTTCCCGCAAAATCTTTCATGGTTGTTAAGGGGAATGAAAGAATGGTACCTTATTATTAGGAGATTGGTGTGTGTGCCGATGGCTGTTCTCGCTAGTGACGAACCGATAACAAGACTTTCGTATCAGTGTTTCTGTGCAAATTCCTGATTTGACCCAATGTGGAATTAACCCTCGATTGTGTTGTGGCCGGACTTCGGGAGGTACTTGGAGAAATAAAGTGGAGAGGTGATTGGAGGGTTTGGTGCGATTTGGATCGATTGTGGTGTTGGTACACAAGACGGCAATCGATGGGGATGACGTTAGATAGAACGTTTATTTTTAAAAAACTGCCGTCGAACTTGAGGAAGTGGAAAGATTGTAGGGTTGTTTAGAGTTATAATTCAGTAATAATGTTGCATTTAAACTTGAATTGGTTTGCTTGCGCTGGTATAACTGTGCTAGACAAGAAGGCAGTTCTTCCAAATTTGGTTTGATTTTGATGGAGGAAACGGTTAAAATGTTGCTTACATGAGTGCTTAATACTTCAAATCCTTCGTTAGCAAAATGATTGCTACCAATTATTGATGAGCACATACAATCAACCAACTGTTGATGAACTCATACAAACAACGAATTGTTGATAAGCACGTACATTGGATCAACTGTTGATAGGCACGTACAATTAACCAACTTGAATTGGTTTGCTTGCGCTGGGATGAACTGTTGATTGGATGAATGCACCCAATCAACCAACTATTCACGAGCACACTCAATCAACCAACAGTCGATGACTACACCCAATCAACGAACTATTGATGAGCACACCCAATCAACTCGATCAACCAACTGTTGAGGATCACACCCAGTCAACCAATTGTTGATGAACTTACCTAATCAACCAAATGTTGATAGCACTGATATGGATTAGATTTTGATTCAGGAAACATTTACTGTGAGAATGGCATATCGAAAACATTTCGCACCTTTTCCTAAGTGTAAAATAAGTTTAATTTAAGTAAAAGTGAGTAAAATTGATTCTTTTGTACTTAAACACCAATTAAATATGCATTTTTTGCATAAAAAGTTAATGTTCCATATTAGATGCTACTTTTTCAATTTCTTTTTCTTCCTTTTTCAGTAATACTCAAAAATTTCTTGTCTGCAAATTCTCTATTCACGTATAAATCTTAGTTGGTTATGTGGTGTTTGACGGTTGATTAATTAAAAAATAATTTCTCTACTTTTGGTAATCTTTAAAAGCAGGTGCCACATACAACATGCCTTTACCCTATATATGTGTTTTGCTTGCCAAAGCAATTAAATTATTCATCTATTTGACCAATAATATTATCTGGATAATTACTATTTTTGTCCCAAATTGTGATATCCAATTATGAAAATATTGTTCCTAAAAGAAAACGTTAGTTAAAGTAAAAGTTAGTTCACCAATTGCTTCATACAGAGGGCAGTACACTACTATATTTGCTCTATTCCTTGTGTTCAGTTGCTGAGTCTTAGAAGTTCGAATTAGAAACACAATACTTTAGGTATCTTTCTTCCATATCAAATTGAAAGGTCTAAAGTGGTATAACGCTGTTTTTATGCGGTTTAAACAAACGCAATAAAAAATTCTGAATTTAAATTTGTATCAGAATTTTTTTGAAAACCTACAAGTCCCTTTCTTAATTTATATCAGAAGACCATCCCTTTTTTAATGCAATAACCTTATATGTGTTACCGGCAAAGTTTGAAACGCCGGCATTGTATAGAATACCTAGGCATTTTATAGAATGCCCGGCGTTTTTAGGCAAAGTATGAAATATGAGAATTATTATATACTTTCCCTAGGCATTGTATATAATACCTAGGCATTCTATAGAATGACAAATGCTATTTAGGGAAAGTATGAAAAAAAGGTCATGATAAGGCTATTTTTTGAAAACCGTTCATTCCTCAAAAATACAAGTGTTATTTTGAAAAAATAAATGAGGATAAATGAGTTTACTTTTGTTTTTTTTCCACAAACATCACATCATAGCGATTCAGCAAGCAATAGTCCCGTGGTTTCTTAGTAGTCATTTTGGCTTTTTTACATCATTTATTAACTTCTGGCAAGTAGTTTCGGTTAAGAACAAACTGTTTTTTGCAGCATTAACTCGAAGCTTAGACAGTTCATCTTCGAATCGTCGTTGCATGTCTATTGACTGTGACTCCTTCTCCAACACTATATCCTGCTCTTCCATTTTCATACAGCACAGTATAAAACTAATTTTTTATTGAACAAATTCAAGGAAAATCGCGTATTTTGACACTCCCGAACAAAGCGCAAAATGCAAATGGCAAATTCAGAGCCTGAGCGGAGGATTAAAAGTCACGTGCCTTGCCCCGTGATATTCGAAACGAATCTGATGTATTTCTGACATGTATTTCATACATTGCCGGTTTGTCATTTGGCATTCTATAGAATGCCTAGGAAATGTGTGAAATATTAATCGTTTCATACATTGCCGGCCAGTTTTCGGCATTCTATAAAATGCCTAGGTATTCTATAGAATGTCGGATTTCAAACTTTGCCGGTAACATATGCATTAAATACTTCCCTAACTCTACATTACGTCCTGTTGTGTTGCTTCAGCTTGGCGTTATGGTAGCCCGGTTGGAAGAGTAACGGATTAGCAACTGGAGGGTTGCGAGTTCGAATTCAACCAAAGACCGTCGTGTAAGAAGGGGGTTGGTGCACATTAAATCTGTCGTGGCCTCAAATGTCCTCACGTTGGCGTGGTGTGGAAGTTTGGAGAGTGGGGTGTCAGCTCAGTTGTTGCCTCGTCATCTGACCGTGGTTCAAAATTACATCGTCATCTAACAGTGGTGTTGTCCTCGGATCTTTCCCTTTGGGATTGATCCCGGACCGTCGCCAATAGCCCGATGTGTTGCTCCAGTGTGACGTTAATTAACTATCTGCCAGCGTAAAACATAGTATCTATACTAGATACTATGTTTTCAAATGCTATCTTAAGTTTTTTTCAGTCAAATAAGGCGGTTTCTATGCACTTAATATGATTTTTCATTAGTTTTTCCTATTGCGATACATAAAATACACAGTGAATAAAAATTTTATGGAGTAATATAAAAAGAACGTAATAAAGAGTAAAATAATCCATTCATTCAATATTCTTACAATGACATTCATAAAACCTGAGCTTCAATAGTCTACGAGATAATCCAAAATTGTGCCACTTTGACCACACGAAGAAGCAATAGGCAAAAGTTTTAAAAGGGGAAAAATTTACTGAAAACAAAAATTCCTTCTGCATTTCCAAACAATTTTTTCAAACGTTCCTTCTCCGATAACGCGAAATCGCACTCAGACGTCAAGACGATTAGAACGCGAAAAAGAACATCTCAACCCTTTTCGCCACCCCTCCCCTAAACGAATAAACGCTTTGTTATAACACACGGGAGAGAAAGAGAAGCAAAAGGACAGGGTAAAAGGGGGCAGAATCTGAATGTGACAAAGCGTTACATTCTTTCCTCCCAAAGAACACTGTTTGAGAAGTCAAAAGATTTAAACAATTTTCGACGAAATGAAAAATGAGCCCGATTCCCCTTAAAAAAAAACGAAAAGCGTTTTATAAAAATCCACCCAGATGGAGTTGAAAAGTTTCGGAAAATAAATTTTCTTCGGGAGGTAAATAACACTGAAGTTGCGTTAAGTTTGCCCCGGCGAAGAAAATGGCGTACTTTTCGTTCCAGTGTTTATTTTTTTGTGCTCGTGTGTCATTCCCGTGCTCGAAGGTAAATATTGGAATTTCTCTTTTAACAAAACGTTTTATTGTGTTATTCCTGAATATTTCAGCAGTCACATGCATCTGGAACCATCCTCCATCTTGCGAGGTTTCTGCGAATGTTTAATGTTTGGGGCAGAGCGGGGAAAGGGAAGGATGTTAAAAACAATGGCATGAAGAATAAGAACTATTCCGCGGAACCGAAGGGAAAAAGTTAAAGTTGTTTGCTCCATCGACTGAGGGGCAGACTTTTGCCCCTTCACGTCAGAGAATTTGGTATTTGAAGATGAATTTCGCTCCCAAGTAAAGGATCAGAAAGTTTTAAGATCAGTATAGAAGGCTCCTGAAGGAATAGTGAAGTTGAATATTCAGGAAATTTATTCAGAGAAAACATGGACGTCGGAAGCTTTTGAAATTGAAGACGCAGTCTGAAGAACTAGTTTTCTTATACAAGATCAGAGTTTCAAAGTCAGTGTAGAAGGTTCCTGAAGGAATAGGGAAGTTAAATGATCTATCAAAGATAAGACCTGGTTGAAAACTGATCAGGGACCAAGTAATTATTTTATTATGAATACGTCTTTAAAATAGGTTCGGGGTTCTAAGTCGCATGCATGGGGATCGTCAGCAGAAACTTGCGCGTCACGAAAAGTGTTGATATCTCAAAGCCCCATAACTCCAGGGGGAATCAGCCTATGGGGATAAATGGCCTACCATCCTGTAGAGGAAGATGGGCCACGTCTACCAGGTCTGCCACTAATCCACTCCTCCTGAGCGCGGTGGGGGAAATTAGTCACATTTCGGGCATACGCCGGCCTGTTCAACCGCTGTAACTTCAGTTCTAATCTACGGGTCGTGGAGAATGTGGGCTTAAATTGAAGAGAACGACGAGTTCTGTAATTCCATTTGACTAGTTGACAGTTTAAACTATTTGTGTGAAAATTGTGTGCAGTGGAAAGTGACGATGTGTCGAAGATTTCACTACGAAGCCAAAATATCACACTGAAGTTCAATTGTGGCATAGCAAACATAAACAGGTTGAAAGAGCAGTTCAAGACGTACAGAATGATACCAAGAAGTCTAAACCTATGACAAGTGTGAGAGATCTAGAGCTTACCGAATACGCTAGAAGGAATAGGCCGAGTACGCGGCGACGTCGCTGGACCATCTAATGAGCTTCCACCGGCTGAGCCTATGAACGTTGATAACGACGACTTGCCTCCTGTTAACACAGTTACCAATAAAGAAGACAATCCAGCAGTTCAGAGTAAAGCCATGCAGAAGCACTGGAACCTGGCATCAAAGCAGTTTGTAGAGGCTTTTGAGGAAAATACATTTGGAAACTCATGTGGCGTTTGTGACCGTTTGTGGTTTGTGAAGGATCTTCGCCATACTAAGTTGCAGTTCATCATTGATCTTCTAAAGAGTGAGTTTTCATTTGAGAAGGTTGAAGAGTTTAGGATGTGTAGCAATTGTCGACAATCGTTGGAGTCTAAGAAGATACCACCACTAAGCAAGTCTAATGGTTTCACCAAAGACACTTTCAAGTATCCACCAAAGCCCAGTATCCACAAAAATTGACTAAAAATAAATAAATGTCAAACAAACACCCGCCGTCTTCATTTCACCAGCGACCCACTTACCAGGTAATCCGCCCAAAAGTATCCCGAACCAAACCTTACGGTACAGTGGAGACTGTGCCAACCCGCTTTCTTTAGAAAACGTGAATACTGGAAGCTTTGGAAATTAGCTCCCAAGGATCAGAAAGTTTCGTCAGTACAGAAGGCTCCTGAAGAAATAGTGAAGTTGAATAATTGAGAAATTATTTAGAGAAAATATGGACGCTGGAAGTTTTCGAAATTGAAGATGCAGTCTGAAGAATTAGCTATCTAATACAAGATCAAAAAGTTTCAAGGTCAGTGCTGAAAATTTTCGAAGGAATAGTGAAAAGTTAAATGACCTATCGAACAAAGGTTCTGGTTGAAAACTGGTCTAAGTAATTATTTTTTAGAAAATATGAACGCCGGAAGCGCTTTGAAAATTACTCGCAAGTACAATATCAGAAAGTTTCAAGATCAGTACAGAATTTTCCTGAATTAATTGTGAAGTTAAGTGAACAAGTAATTATATAGAGAAAACATGAACGCTGGAAGCTTTTGATATTGAAGAAGCAGTCTGGGTAGAATTAGCTCTTAAATACAAGGTAAGAAAGTTTCAACGTCAGTCAGAAGGTTTATGAAGGAATAGTGAAGTTAAATATGACCAAGCAATTATTTAGAGGAAACGTGGATGCTGGAAGTTTTTGAAGTTGAAGACGGTCTGCAGTCTGAAGAATTTGCTCTCAAACACAAGATAAAAAAGTATCATGGTCAGTGCATAAAATTTGTGAAGGAATAGTGAAAAGTTAAATGACCTATTAAAGAAAGGATCTGGAGGGAGGAAGCTCTTGAAATTAATTCCCAAGTATAAGATCAGGAAGTTTCAAAGTCAGTACAGGAGATTCCAGAAGGAATAGTAAAGTTAAATGATTAAGCAAAAAATGAGAAAACTTGGACGCTGTAAGCTTTCGAACAAACGGAGGGTTGCTAGTTCGTAACTCGATCTAACCAAAGATCGTTGTGTTCGTGCGGGCTGGTGCACCTCAAATCTGGCATGTCCTTAAATGTCCTCACGTTGGTGTGGCGTGGCAGTTTGGTGAATAGGGTGCCAACTCAGTTGTTGACCTCATCATCTGACCGTGGTTCGAAATTACGATTTGTTGTCCTCGATCGTTCCCTTCGGGATAGATTCCGGACTGGCACCAATAACCCATTGTATTGATCCAGAGCGACACAAATTCAACAATCTATCAACCTACCTGTCCACTTTTACGTGCCAGTAAAACTTCCTTGCATGTGTATGCCCGTTAATTGATGTTGTCTCGCACTTGGCACAGCTTAGCTAAACATGGCGCCATAAAAATCCAACAAATCAGATATCCAGATGGGAGGTTCTCCGGCCAGACACGAGAAATGTTGGCCGGAAGGAACCATTTGATCCCCGAGGGACGTTGGTGGGGGTATCCTTGGACGATCATCCGCGTGAGGAGGAAAAAGGAGAACGATGGGAGTGAGAAAGGGGACTCGACTGGTGGACACCGATCAAGAATGATGTATGTCCTAAGGTCCTTCGAGGATAGATTAATTGCCGTTTTCTTGTATGTATCAAAATATGTAAATAGCATATATGATGCCCAAGATAAATAATAAATGTACAGAAAAGCACTCCTGTAGAACGCGTCATTTTTCATAGTAGCCTATAAATGGAAAGAAAAGAACCAGAACTACGTACTGTGACACCAGGTATCGAAAAATACCTCTCAGCAAAAATTAACCGAGATTTGCCTATCGAACAACAGGCCCTGAGAGGAGGTAACGACTTTACATACCCCTCGAAATCCTCACCCCTTCAACATTTGCAAACGATACGCTTCACACTTATTCCCTCCAACCGAAATAAGATTCCATTTAAAATCTCTCAAATGAAACGAGACTCGGAAAATCCGCCCCATCCAAAGGCTTACCATGTCAATTATGTGTGTGTCCATTATATGTGTGTCTTGTATGTGTGTCCACTACTTGACGCTGTCAGTCTTGCATTTGGCGCAGCGTGGCCAAACATGGCTCTAGTGCCATAAAAATCCAACAAATCAAATATCCAGGTATCCCAAAAATGCCTCTCAGCTGAAATTAACCGAGATTTGCGTATGAAACAGGCCCTGTGAGGGGAGGTAACGAGTTTTCATACCCTTCGAAATCCTTACCCCTGAAACATTTGCAAACGATACGCCTCACACTTATTCCCTCGAAACGAAATAAGATTCCATTTAAAATCCCTCAAATGAAATGAGACTCGGGAAATCCACCCCATCCAAAGGCTTACCATGCCAATTATGTGTGTGTCCATTGTATGTGTGTCTTGTATGTGTGTACACTACTTGACGCTGTCAGTCTTGCATTTGGCGCAGCGTGGCCAAACATGGCTCTAGTGCCATAAAAATCCAACAAATCAAATATCCAGGTATCCCAAAAATGCCTCTCAGCTGAAATTAACCGAGATTTGCGTATGAAACAGGCCCTGTGAGGGGAGGTAACGAGTTTTCATACCCTTCGAAATCCTTACCCCTGAAACATTTGCAAACGATACGCCTCACACTTATTCCCTCCAAACGAAATAAGATTCCATTTAAAATCCCTCAAATGAAATGAGACTCGGGAAATCCACCCCATCCAAAGGCTTACCATGCCAATTATGTGTGTGTCCATTGTATGTGTGTCTTGTATGTGTGTACACTACTTGACGCTGTCAGTCTTGCATTTGGCGCAGCGTGGCCAAACATGGCTCTAGTGCCATAAAAATCCAACAAATCAAATATCCAGGTATCCCAAAAATGCCTCTCAGCTGAAATTAACCGAGATTTGCGTATGAAACAGGCCCTGTGAGGGGAGGTAACGAGTTTTCATACCCTTCGAAATCCTTACCCCTGAAACATTTGCAAATGATACACCTCACACTGATTCCCTCCAAACGAAATAAGATTCCATTTAAAATCCCTCAAATGAAACGAGACTCCGAAAATCCACCCCATCCAAAGATTCTCCACGTCAATTAGAGCTGGTATTTTTCAAACCCGGACCGATGAGAAAATTGTGTGTTATTTTCCATTTCCATTAAAAATCATGGATGCAGGATGAAGGGACGTTTTCGGATCGGCCCATTCATGAAGGGGGGGGGGGGCGTCGGTGTTCTCAAACAACACCGCTCTCTATCCGCAGATAGCGCTCAATTTTCTTGACATGGGAATACTTAGCGGGTGTTTTGGACACCGAGGAAAAATCCATTACCGAAATCTTTCACAAAGAAATCAATTTATCTTGGCCGCGTGCTGCGCCTGAGATCGCCGCCCGCTGCAAGTGTTAAGTGGGGGATCTCGGCCGTGGTAACAA
Source organism: Meta bourneti (assembly GCA_933210815.1). NCBI lineage: Eukaryota > Metazoa > Arthropoda > Arachnida > Araneae > Tetragnathidae > Meta > Meta bourneti. The sequence continues at coordinate 96,386,960 of OW119929.1, read as the reverse complement.
GGGCAGTTTGCTTTGAGAGTGTCGTCTGTCTGAGTGCCTCGCATTTCAATGATTCCAAAGTGCTAAGTTCGGTTGACTGTTTCGGGTTTAAGTGGAAAGGATGTCATTGGGGGGCAAGGATTGTGGGTTTTACGAAGCGTTGATTCGGATTTGTCGGGTAGTTTGATGGATTGAGTGTAATAGATTTGTCTTACTTGTAATAATCTTGTATTCTGTCAATCATCCACATCTTTGTACGCTTTCACTGCTTTCCCAAGGTCGAACTTTTTAATCTAAAAATTGGTTGATTTTGGGTTTTATGGCTCAAGGGCCATATTTGGCTAAGCCGTGCCTACAACTGGAAGGTTTCTTGCGCAGTGGAATACCCACTGAGCCAACCATATTTGTTGTGAGAATTTTATTTCGTCTTGCTTTTATTTCGTATTCCTTGCGGCATTGAAATCAAACCAACCAAATTCGATGATTTTGAGTTGGACTTTTTAACCTCATGATTGGTTGATTTTGGGTTTTATGGCGCAAGGGCCATATTTGGCTAAGCTGTGCCTACAACTCGAAGGTTGCTAGCGCAGTGGAATACCCACTGAGCCAATCATATTTCTTGTGAGAATTTTATTTCGTCTTGCTTTTATTTCGTATTCCTTGCGGCATTGAAATCAAACCAACCAAATTCGATGATTTTGAGTAAAGTCCAAAATTCACTTCAATGTTAAATCCAATAAAATCACTTCAATGAAAGTTACAATAGAAAAAGTGCCAATGTCCTGTCAATACAGTATGAAACAATCAAAACATTTTTTGTACGTTGTATTGAAATTAAACAAATAATAATTACTAAATCAAGTGCAATCAAAAACTTGCAAAACGGATATCATTTGTAGAACCCATTTGTTGACAGTTTTATTTGCACCATGAAACGCACAGAGTTTAGATACAAGATACTCTTACGTAATTATTCCAGTTGAATTCTACACACAACTTAAACAATTGTTCTAAACAGCGCTTGCGTCGTTACACCGAAGAGCTGACCTCCTGCACATTGAGTCGTTCTTCTAAAGCAGTGGTTCTTAACCTGGGGTGTGTGCACCCCTGGGGGTGCGAGAAAGCATTTCCAAGGGTGCGAGAGAAGTTTCGATGGACGACAGCGATTTAATAAAAGACAACTTTATTGAAATCCGAGCCAATGTACATATTCAAATGGAATTTGAAAAACTGGACTTAGAGCAAGTCTGGTGTACACAGTTAGAACCTTAGACACAGCTGGCAAAAGCAGCATTGCAGACACTTTTACCATTTGCCACTACCTACCTGTGTGAAATGGGATTTCCATCACTTTTGCACATAAAAACAAAAGCCAGAAATCACTTCAATGCAAGTGACTTACGCGTGGCTCTTTCAAAAAAGGAGCCTCGCTTTAAAAGTATTATAAATAAACAAAGTAGCCCTTAAAAATTGAGATATTGTTTTGTTTGATGTATATGTAAATGTGTGTGTTTATTTTTCAATATATAAATTATCTTGCAATAGAATTAATTTCCTAAATAAAGACTTTGGGATTGATCCCGGACCGTCACCAATAGCCCATTGTGTTGCTCCAGTGTGACGTTAATTGAAATACCCCCTAAATAAAGAAATAGAAACACATTTTTCAAGGGGGTGCGAGAACTTATTTTTAAATTCAAGGGTATGCCGATCACTAAAAAGGTTAAGAACCACTGCTCTAAAGGATGAGACAGTTGAAATTTGAAAAATGACGCAATGCTCTGTAGCGGAGATGAGTGTTACTTCAGTTCTGTCCTTGTTCCAATGGACAGATGAACCACATAAAGACAAGTGACGCATTAAACTAAAAATACCCATATTTATTTGCGTCATTGTTCTTCCAGAATAGCGATACAATGTCAAAGACAGTTTAATATCAAAGTCTGACGTCAAAAGAAGTTCGCGTGAGAACTTCTGCACGTGAAAGAAATCTGAAAAACCCCCAAGCACTTCTTGTCGTCGCTCATGTCTGCAGACAAAAAACACCCCAATTGCTGTCAAGGCGATACTTTAGTATTCAGTTCAACGTTAACGAGAACACAAATTAGAACTCCATTTTTTTTGTCAACTGAAATATACATTTCCCTGTTTTATCAACCACAGCGAAAAGCAGCTGTACATAGATGAGAGATCCAGATAAGGAACTTTACGTGACTAATGCCACAGATGATTATCCCGTACAAAACGACGATTCGAGTTGAGATACTGTCATCTGCAACATCTCCGAGGATTCAAAATTCCTTTTAGAAAAACGCTTCAATGCAAGTGATGACTTACGCGTGGCTCTTTCAAAAAAGACAGACGGGTTTTGTGATTTGGGAGAAAGGCATATACACTTCAATCCAAATATCCTTTTATAATTTAATTAGTTTGTTTTTTAATCAAAAAGTAACTTCAAATTTGGGACATTTCTGTACATGTCATAATAACAGAAATCAGAGTCACAGACGTGTCAGAAGTGGTATAGGCAAACGGTCGAATGGCTCCATTGGTGGGGAGTCAAGTGTTAAAAGTTTATTAAATACAAGGGTAGGTATGGTACATAGGTATTTTAATTGACATCACACTGGAGCAACACAACGGGCTTTTGGCGACGTTCCGGAATCAAACCCGAAGGGAAAGATCGAGGACAAGGTAATTTTGAACCAATGTCAGATGACGAGGTGACACCTGAACTGGTATCCCACTCTCCAAACTTCCACACCACGCCAACATGAGGACATTTGAGGTCGCGATAGATTTATCGTGCACCAGTCCCCTTTGTACAGGACGGTCTTTGGTTGGATTCAAACTCGCAACCTTCCGGTTGTTAATCCGTTACTCTTCCAACCAGGCTACCCATAATAACAGAAATCAGAGTCAGAAGTGGTGTAGGCAGACGGTCGAATGGCTCCATTGGTGGGGAGTTTAGTGTTGAAAGTTTATTAAATACAAGGGTCAGCATAAATTCTTGGGGAGTTTAGTGTTGAAAGTTTATTAAATACAAGGGTCAGCATAAATTCTTGGGGAGTGTTTTTTGTAGCGTGTCGAGATGTTTAGAACGGCTGTTAGCTCCTTATTCGTAGGTGACCGTGAAAAAATGAAGAGTTAAAAATTAGTCCTATGAGGTTAAGATTTAATAAAGGATATTGGGATTAGGGGACTCACGGATTTCTCTGTCTGCAATATTCGGTTCTCAAGGAAACAGGTGCATACCCACATGGGCCTTAAATTTAAATCAAACCACAGCTTAACCCATAAAATGTGTGTTACAATTTTTACAAATTTCTTTGATGGGTTCTGGGTTCCATGATACGATTACAAGAGCTTATTTGCCAATGCGAGACGCTTTACATGTGGTAAGGTTTCGGGCCATACTTTGCCACATCATTATATCTCGTCTAAGATCTGGTCAGTTTTGCTAATGACAAGGTATCTCGTCAAGACTAAACCACCCTATTACTTCAAAGGGAATGAAGATCCAGGTAGGCCAAACAAATTGTTCCTTGCCTAGAAATGGTGACAGGTTTTACATCAGAGGCTGACCACTACAAGGCAATTTTCGAATCACCTTGTCGAGACAACCACCAGGAGGGTTAACGAGTTAGTGTTTACTCTTTTAATAAAATGGCTTAAATGATGTCATATACGTATATTTATATTTGCAATCAATTCATTAAGCAAAATACTCATCTCAGAAAAAATATAGTTTCAATCGAAATTATCTAACTTCATCTTGTGTCTATTTCTGCTCATTCAAAAATTCGTCGTTACTTTACGTGTTTACAGAACTTTCAAAGAGAAAATTGATCTTCAGAATAACGAAATTAATGTATGAGGAATAGGTACATGCGCATGAGAACAGCGAAATCTTAAATCCAAATAACTCAATACGTAAAGGTTTCAGTCTAATTTATGGAATCGAAGATAAACCATCAGGAGGGTTAACACTACCCACGGAAGAAAAAACCTTGACTGGAGGGATTTCGGGTAGTGTCTTGAGGGACTGCAAAACACCAGAATTCGTAAACTTCAAACGTCGGTCTCTTCACTTTATATTTTAAAATAATTAAGACATTTTTATTTTCGAAAAAATTAACAGATGCGTTAATCTGAGATGGACTAACAAACTGTTTCCACTATTAGATTCCCCCCCAGCAAAATTCGATTGTTATTGTTTTTTCTTGAAGCTTTATCCTGCATATTTATTGAATTTTCTTCGTAGTAACAAAATTGGGATTCATAATATGCATAAAATCTTCCCGTTCCAATGCGCCTCAAATCCTTTTCAGTATTTCCATCTTGCCCTACCCCGTTTTCCCCACACACTTCATTCAATCCCCTAATGAAGAGCCCTACGTGCCTAATGAAATGCTCTACAGATAATTACCCCAGACACACAAAACAAGGGCAAAGAATAAAAACGACGATTTGACTCCAGATCCTGCCCTCCCCCAACAATCTCCAAGGATTCGAGGCTCTTCGGGAGAGAGGGTAGTGAAGCTATACCCCACACTAACCACCGTGAAATTGCGTGCCCGGCTCTCCAAGTCGTTGATTTTAATCCGAGGGTAAAAGTTTGCGCTCCAAGGACGTTTTACCCCCGCAATTAATGGCAGGGGCAGGGTTCCGGAAAAGTGGCAAATAGGGTAAAGCGCGGGGCAGAGGGACTCTTTCTGTCCGAGTCGGCGTGCCCGTTAATTTCGAGAGCAGGGACAGTTTTACGTCTCGTGGGGCAAACGTCTTGAAGAGGGCAAAGAGGAGGGTTTATTAAATGCTTTGATTCAATTGAGGGTAATTTGAACCGGGGATTTCCGGGCAGATAAATTGACCCTTTGATATCCAGTGAAAGCTATGGAGGGGTGGATGCATGGGGGGAAGATAAAGGGTACGACCCGCTGTGAATTAAAGTTGGGTCTGAGTTTAGTCTACAGACAATTTGTCTCTAGGGTCGCATCTTCTTTAGGCATCACAACCCCGAGGTACCGATTGATCTGTCTTCCCTTCTGTTTTACCCTTGCCTAACCTTCTACTTTTTGCTTTTTCCTTACCGCGTTGTTGTGTTTTTCGCAGCTTCGCCAAATATGATCCTTGAGCCATAAAATCCAAAACCAACCAAGGAGACAGTTTAGAAAACTGTAATTTAATCCTCTGAATCGCGGATTAGAAACTGTAGGATTAAGACTTCGGAAGCCACAGAAGTGATTACGAGTTGGCGAAGCAAATAACCCTATGAGCTAAACCAACTTTGTTCTGGGGGACTTTCCCAAGGTCATGAGCCTTCTCTCCGGAGCCAAACTACAGCGTCTATTTTGTATTGTAGTATTAAGTCTACACTATAACAGTTCCATTCCCACTTGCCAGAGCGAAATGGACTTTCCCAAGGTTATGAGCCTTCTCTCCGGAGCCAAACTACAGAGTCTATTTTGTATTGTACTGTTAAGTCTACATTGTAACAGTTCCATTCCCACCTGCCAGAACGAAATGGACTTTCCCAAGGTCATGAGCCTTCTCTCCGGAGCCAAACCACAGCGTCTATTTTGTGCTATTAAATCTACACTGTAACAGTTCCATTCCCACCTGCCAGAGCGAAATGGACTTTCCCAAGTTCATGAGCCTTCTCTCCGGAGCCAAGCTAAAGCGTCTATTTTGTATTGTAGTATTAAGTCTACACTATAACAGTTCCATTCCCACTTGCCAGAGCGAAATGGACTTTCCCAAGGTTATGAGCCTTCTCTCCGGAGCCAAACTACAGAGTCTATTTTGTATTGTACTGTTAAGTCTACATTGTAACAGTTCCATTCCCACCTGCCAGAACGAAATGGACTTTCCCAAGGTCATGAGCCTTCTCTCCGGAGCCAAACCACAGCGTCTATTTTGTGCTATTAAATCTACACTGTAACAGTTCCATTCCCACCTGCCAGAGCGTTACCACCCTTGCGCGAAAGTTCATCAATTAATTAAATCGTACCTACTAAATGTTCATCGTTATCGTAAATGACTTCATTGATGCAGTAGAACACGATTAAAACAGGAGGGGGAAGGGAATTGTTCATTAACGTGACATCTCAGAATCTAATAAACGCTATTCCCACAATGAATGAATGCATCGGAAAAGGCGGACACACGGAAAAAACAGGAAAGATTTTCCCATAATGACGAAATGATGAAGGAAATGGAATTTTGATTTAATCATTGATGGTATTATTGGATTTTTCTCCTCTAACATTCTTTTTAATTCGATCAATTCTTCGAGGAATTTTGTGCCTTTTGTCCATTAAGGGCTATACACAAACCTTTTCTTCTAACTCTCTCACCAGTTATGACGGAAGATTTCCAAAACATGAGGATGGGAAGATGTGGAAGAAATAAAAAAATAAATATTCCATCCCTGGATTTCAGTTCATACGATGCCCGTAATTAAAATTTTACTTATTTATTCATTCTGGTATATTAAAAGATGGAACGAGATATTTTTTGAATTTATTCTCCATTCAGCGAGATTTGGGGATAAATTTTTTTTCTTGTAAATGAGACTGGGTACAACTTAAAAAGGATTGACTCTTCCCCATTTGCTTTTAGTCACAGTTTGTGTAATTTTTCTTCGGTAAATACATTACCGTGTTCAAGTAATGGGAGATGGAGAGAGCTTAGGACCATAGAGGAAATTTAAAAGTATAACCAAAATATCATATAACCAAAACTAGTAGTAATGCGAACCTTAGAATACTTTCGTGTGCCGGATGGGACCGAATATTCATCATCTGTTTCTTCCACAAGACATACAGACAAGACACATTAACATCCATTGATTCATCATCTGATTTGTCCGCGGTACATTGCAGTAGATTTGAGTGATTTCACCATTTTTCACGCTAACCTCGCCGTATGAAAATCACTGGTCTTATAGGTCTCTGTAGGGCTAGAGCACCCTTCTCAAGAAAGTCGGCATTTTCATTGCTGAAAATGCCACAGCGTCTAAACCATAGAGGGAATATACAAGTAGAGTGAGTAATGATACCTTTTTCATGTGCCATGGGTTATATGATATAAAACTAACAGCAACGTGAACCTTAGACTGATTTTGTCTGATGGGTTTAACCGAACATTCATCATCTGATTAATCCGCGGGACGGAAGACGCCCATCCATTGATTGATCATCTGATTGATCCTTTGATTAATTATCTGATTGTAGTAGACTTTGGCGATTTCGCCACTTCTGTCGCCAATGTATAGAAATACGGATTCACACACCTACACTATCATAACATGTTACATCGCCAAACGAGGTGATAAAATACCAAATCGGCCAACCAAGACAATTTTTCACAGTGCAATCACACGACTACTAGTCGACATGTTGGTCACACTTTCGAAGCTACTCGCTAAAGCAATGGTCAGATAGTATTTAAGTAGTAGTCCAGTAGTAAAGTTTGGCGATTTCACCACTTCTGTCGCCACTCTATAGAAAAATGCACATTCCCACATCTACCCTGTCATAAGATGTTATATTGCCAAACGAGGCGATAAGACGTCAAATCGGCCAACCAAGTCAATTTTTCACAGTGCAGTCACACGACTGCTAGTCGAATGTTGGTCACACTTTTGAAGCTCCTCGCTATAGCAATGGTTAGATAGTAGTTAAGTAGTAAAGTTTGGCGACTTCACCACTTCTGTCGCCACATGTTATATTGCCAAACGAGGCGATAAGTCGTCAAATCGGCCAACCAAGTCAATTTTTCAGAGAAGGTTGAGAAGTATTATCAAAATAAACTGAAAACAGACCCTTATGAAAAAGAAATGCACATTTTCTAGCGGATATTCAATCTGGTCTAACGATACTTTTTACTTGTATGTTTGACTCCAGTGTGGTGAATAACATACTGTGTAGGGATACTTTTTCGACCATATGTACAAGTGCATAGAAAGGTGAGATACACTAGAACTTAAAGTAATTGCTATTGACTTACAAATGGAAAACAGAGATGCAGAAATTTGTATTGTTAAACTTTTGAATTATAACTAGGACATAATTGATAAAGAGTACGTACGAGTTTCAATCCTTGCTGCTTCGATCGCATAAGTTGCTTATGAAAAAAAGCATAAGATTTCGTCAATAAATTACAATAGGTAATTTATTGACAGAAGCCATAAGCTAAAATTATCAATGACTAATTCGGTGGAGCAAAATGTCCATCATCCATGAAGAGAAAATTTACACACTGTTGAATGGTAAAATATTTTGTGGTAGGTTGGTATTTTAATTAACGTCACAGTGGCGCAACACAACGGGCTATAGGCGACGGTCTGGGATCAATCCCGAAGGGAAAGTTCGAGGTCAATACCACGTAGTTTTGAGCCACGGTCAGATGACGAGACAACACCTGAGCTGGCACCTCACTCTCCAAACTTCCACACCACGCCAAACTGAGGACATTTGAGGCCACGACAGATTTAACGTGCATCATCCCCCTTTGTACACGGTGGTCTTTCGTTGGATTCGAACACGCTACTCTCCGGTTACTAATCGGTTACTCTGCAAACGGTCTACCACGGCCCGAAGATTTCGTGGAATTCTGAACAAAGTATTTCTGGAAAGGAATTCCTTGAATTTGTTCATGGTGCAAATGACTATATACAATATATGCTGGTTTAAAAGTGATTTAAGTATACAGAGAGGCAGTTCGGGCATTTTTTGAACGATTTTAATGTATCGAAGATCAATTTTTTACGTGAAATTTTTGTTTTAAATGTTCTATTTGATAGCCCTTATTGTTAACTATCTTTCTACACCTTAATTTCTGATAATAATGACTTTTGTAGTATTGACAGAGGTATTTTGTCCAATTCTTGTTCCACAGTTTTACAAAGTCCTTGAATGGTTTTCGGTCGACGTTTCGATAATGCCCTTTTTAAAAGTCCATTGATGAGACATCTGGAGATTTAGCAGGATTATCAGTAAAAGGTATTGATTTGATACCAGTTTCTTGTTCCATTTTTTCCAAGAATTTAATAGTGGATTTAGATGGGTGGCTGCTCGCTTTATCCTGATGCAGCTCTACTGATTGTTGGCATTGTAGATAAAGATATGGTATTTCTTTTTTGAATATTGGGGATAAAATATGGTCTTCATAGTATGTGGGGGAATTGATTTTTATATTTTTTCCCACTCTCTTTACTTTTAATTTTCTATTATATGCAAAACCGTCAACAATCCATAAATCCCTTACAGAAAGTTTCTTTAGATTTTTTGAACCACGTTTTAGGATTTTTTCTCCTCTTTTATGATAATCAATTGGTCTTTTTTTATTGCAATCATTTAAATACACCCACGCCTCGTCTATTGTCGCAACACTTTTCCATCTTTCTCCAGCTAAATGCTTCTCATACAGAATTCTGCAGCTAGTTCTGCATTCTGCAATATTGTCATGGAGATAGACGATGAACATTGTATTATTTGGCCTTCTTAAGATTCAAATCACTGTTAATTATTTTATTTACAGTTGAAACTGAACATTTTAATGACTTTGCAATAGTCCTCTGACTTGGATTCTCTTTTAAAAGATCTTACCTTACAAATATTCTCAGAAATTCTTTTTTGGATACGTATTTGGAAGTATTTTCCACTTTAACGTTTTTTGTCTTTCTCATTAATAATATTACTTATCGTACCTTTAGATATCGAAAAACCATGACTTTTACAGTGTTTTTGAATAATTGAATAAGCATAATTCTTTTCGGAAAGAATGGAAACATAGCCTTCCATCCATTGCTTATTTAAAAACGCCATTTTGAAAGTAAATAAAACTCTGAGTTAGCAGACGATAAGTTATACTTTAACTATTTGACTGTTGCGAAAATAAAATTCTTTCGTAGCATACAATTTTTTTACAGATCATCAAAATCGTTCAAAAAATGTCCGATCAGCCTCTGTAGATATATTTCCAGGAAAGCGATTTTCAGTTTCTAAAGCACGAAGGACGGTTTATACATGATACATTCCTTCATCGAAAAATTTGTTCTAAAGATAGATGGTATTTATTGAACGAGGAGATTAAGAAGAGGAGAAAACTCCAAAATTTTCAATATCGCAAGATATTTGAGATTCTTGAAGTATGCAAACGCAAGATTTCTAAAATGTTGGGTTTTAATCCAAGTGCTTGAAAGAGTTTTGTGTAAATAAAATACAAAATTCGAATTTATGTAAAATTTGTATCTTGCAAGATAGATCATAAATAAGATACATCAGCTATACATGTTGCTGATAAACTATCTACAACGTCGTGGGAGTTGTGTTGCTCCAGTGCGACTTCAATTCAACTACCTACTTACAATTTTGTGTGGAATTATCTGTTTAAACAAAAAGTCAGATGGTCTGCAAAGATTTTACTTCTGCTATCCAAATGCTCTCGCGTGATACAAATCAGGGTTACTATAAAATGTAGCTCATTCCCTTTTCGTGGTGTGGACGTTTGGAGAGTGGGGTGCCAGCTCAGGTGTTGCCTCGTCATCTGACCGTGGTTCAAAATTACGTGTGTTGTCCTCGATCTTTCCCTTTGTGATTGATTCCGGACTGTCGCCAATAGCCCATTGTGTTGCTCCAGTGTGACGTTAATTGAAAATACCAATACCACGGTTAGATGACGATGTCAACACCTGAGCTGGCACCCCACTCTCCAAACTTCCACACCAAGCCAAGAAAGAGCATCTGGATAGTGGTAATAAAATCTTCGCATTCAATTGGGCTCATTTGTCTATTTCCAAAAGTCCTCTCATACAATCCTCAGACTTATCCGCTCAAAAAACACGAACTAATGAAAACTCTGGCCGTATCGTGTTTGTAAAGATGCCTCGCAAACACACTGTACCTAATTGAAGCGGAACAAAAAAAAGTCATTTACAAATCTCGCGATACGAGTGGCGTGATAGTTTCTCATTTAGAAAAGGCAGACGCGAGCGTATCATTTCATTTTAAATTGTAGAATCACTCTAATTGCACATCCTATGAAAACCGTTTTTCTTCATTCGAGACAATGTGATTGGGTGCTTTTAATTCAGATATATCACGCCATGCCAAGGATGTCCCAATTACCGTGGTCTCAAAAACTGCATTAAAATAACAAATTTGTTTGAATTCCTCAGAGGGAAATAATTTCCAGAGGTTAAGAAAGTAATGCCCATGCAATCGGTTGGTTAATTTAAGGGGAAGAAGTTTGAATTGGATGAACACTTAGAGATGATTTCTTCAATCTGCGCTCGCATTTGGGCGCTTTCCGATTTATTGTGTTAATATGGACTTTAAATTTAAGAAGTGCTACAGTTGGAAATGTTTCGGTTGTTGCGGAAATTAAATAAATAATGAGTAATCAACGAGAAGTGGGATTTTATTTTTACGATTTCGTGATGAAGGAGATTCGTTTGATGTGCCTGTCTCCGCGTACTTGGATTTAAAATTAAAATACTGTCATCTTCGAGTATGAATTCTGATAGATTTGATTTTGAAAAAGATGTTGATATTCTCTCGATTGTACCATTGATTAAGGAATATTCTTGCTTAAATAATCGAGGGTTCGTTTTGCCGCTCTAGTTATTTTTTTCTATGAGAGAGCTACTTCAACATAATTAGTCAGGGGTTTATCTACTTATAAAAGATATTGGGAATCGGAATCGTTATACCAGAAATTACAATTAAATAACTTTAAAAATTTAATGCTACTTTAATGTTTCGAAAATTTCAAGTTTCGTGACATATCTTTTCAACCTGGTGGGCTGCGGTAGCCCAGTTAGAAGAGTAACGGACTAACAATCGGGAAGGTTGCGAGTTCGAAACTAGGTCCAACCAAAGACCGTCGTGTCCGGGGGTGCTGCACGCTCAATCTGTCTTGACCACAAATGTCCTCACGTTGACATGGTGTGGAAGTTTGGAAAGTGGGGTGCCAGCTCTGGTGTGACCTCTTCATCTAATAAATGACCTCTTCATCTCGGCGATAAATTGCAGTCTAAGGTAACCTCGATATGTATCACGCGAAAGTATTTCGACAGCAGAAATAAAATCTTTGCAGACCGTCTGGTTTGTTTCATTGAAAATCTCTCTACGATGGATGGGAGGAGATAGATGCTGCCCACATTAGTCACTATCCTGCCCGCCACTCTTCTTCGTTGTGAGGAGTGGGGTGCCAGCTCAGGTGTTGACCTCGTCATCTGACCGTGGTTCAAATCTACGAGGTGTTGTCCTCGAAGCTATATCTTCGGGATTGATACCGGACCGTCACCAAGAGCCCATTGTGTTGCTCCAGTCTCAGGATGGCTAAACCTAGCATCAAAGCATAGGAAGTGCAGAGAAAACCTTTATAAAATTATTATATCCCGCAGCTCGGATTTTATAGCAACGACGTAAACACAGTTCCCATATGACCATCAGATAACTATCAAGAAAACCAAGCAGTGACTGCGAATTAGACACTAATAAGCTCCCAAGGGTCACTGGTGTCGTCGTGGCTGAGTGGGTATGCCCACTGTGCTAGCAGCCTTCGGGTTGTAGGTGGCGCAGGTTCTATTCCTTTCAGGTACATTCCTTCCTAGGTGTATTTCTCTCTTCTGTGTCATTTGCTGTGTGCATGTCTATTGGTGTTGTATGTCGTGTGTCTGGCACAGCATGGCCAAATATGGCCCTTGCGCAATAAAACCCCTAAAAACCAACCAACACAAGGGAGACTACTAAACCGGTAAATCCTCACAAGGATAGGCGCGGGATCTTTCCTGGCGGAATGTGTTATCCAGTGCTTCGTTAATTTACTACCTACCTTCCAAGCAGGAAAATCTAATTGACATTTAATCACAGAACACTAAACTAGGCAATTTTAATCTCAATTTAATTAAAATACACACGTACTACTTGCAATTCAATTCTTGAATGTCTGGGAAAATGGAATCCTCGCAGTAACATCCAAGAAAAGCTATTGAATAGTGTGATTATTTGAGCTTTTCAGATCCTATCAGTTCCACGAGACTTGTATCTTTATAAAGAAATGTCTGATGAAGTCAGTCGTTCCAGACAGAAGTTAGTCTGTCAAGGCTACTTGTCTCAAGGGCGGAGAGATGATGGCGAATTCCTTAAATTGTCAGACACGACGCTTTTGATATTGCATCGTGAAATCAGTGCATTATTCTTCCAATTACGAGCACTTCAATTGTTCATTCGAGGACAATACAGATTCAGCTTTACGGAAATTATCTCTTTAACTCTTAATAACAAAAGTAGAATAAAGTAACAACAATGCACGTGGAATGCATCGATTTGTTCTGAAAACAAAAACTACGAATACCTTCATGATTAATATTAATTACAACATGCGAGAAACTTCGATGAAAAATGGGGTGGACGATGGCATGTTTAGAGACCCGTGCTATTGGCTTTGAGTCTTATATGTGGGGGGGGGGGCGGGGAGGGTTTATGAGGACTTCCCCAGCACTTAAGATATGGGTCCCCGGGCCACCCGCCCCGACTGACGGGAGCACCGCTCTCCAATGGGGGCACGTACGGGCAAACCACCCCCACCCAGTCGAAAAAACCCGAGCCGGGGGCGAAACCGACCCCCGCCGGAAAAAAGCCGCCCAGAGCGAACAATTTATTAAAAATTTTCAAAATTTTACAAATCAAGTGCCCACATGCCATACGATGGCATGTTTATGTTTCTTTTAAATGATGCCACTCATGCAGGTGCATCTTGGTTCACCCTCAATTTTGCACTGTTTTCCTAAAATTTGGGAAGCCGCGGTAGCCCGGTTGGAAGAGTAACGGATTAGCAACCGGAGAGTTGCGAGATCGAATCCAACCAAAGACCATCGTGTACAAAGGCTGCTTGTACAAGTTCAAATCTATCGTGAACCCAAATGTTCTCACGTTGGCGTGGTGTGGAAGTTTGGAGAGTGGGGTGCCAGCTCAGGTGTGACTTGGTCATCTGACCGTGGTTCAAAATTACGTGGTGTTGTCCTCGGATCTTTCCTTTCGGGTTTGATTCCGGACCGTCGCCAATAGCCCTTTTGTTGCTCCAGTGTGACGTTAATTAAAATACCTACCTAAAATTTGGAATATGGAAAACAAAGTTACTAACTATATAAAATATTTTTTTGCATTCATTCCTTATATTTTTGAACATATTTGACATTTTTATTCATTGAGTTTTATTAATGAAGAAACGGTCAGAGGGCGTAGATTAACAATGACAAGTTTTACACTTACGGTAATTGGTCCAGTCAAATTCAACACCGCAACAGGGAACCCTGCAGATTGCAAATGGATATATGCGTGTGAACCCCTCAGAAGGTTAAAGTTAATTCCTGGTAGTCTTGAAACACTGTAGATGTTCAGACTATTACTCTAAAGGCACTTCGAATTCGTAGGCTAAGAAACCTCAATGGATTCCTAAAATTGCACATGATCATTACTTCTACATTGTCGAGGTAGGTAGGTAATTAACGGTTGCACTGGAACCACACAACGGGCTATTGATGGCTACATTGTTGAACTTTTAGACCTCTTTTTCTCGAAGCAACGATTTTGATTGGTTGTTTGAGTTTTATGGCATAAGCGGTATATTTTCGCCAAGCTGCGCCAAATGCAAGACAGACGAGGTTATGTAATGAACATACACGCAAGAAAAAGTTTACTGATACAACAGAGAGAGATGTACCCAGAGTATGCGATAGGAATCGAAACTGCACCACCAAGATCTCTGTGTAGCGATTGTGATGCTGATTGATTAGTAGTCACGTGACTGCTCGGCGAAAAATTGGATGGTTGACCGATTTGGCATTTTATCACTTCGTTTGGCGATAGAACATTTTATAACAGGCAAGATGTGTGAATGCTTATTTCTGTAGAGTGGCGATAAAAATGGTGAATCGTCAATGGTTCATTCTACAACAGTCGCGTTCATACTCTTTCAAGGGTTCCTTCTACTACATTGTCGCACGGACGAATATGATGAATTAATGAATGGCCGATATCTCACGTCCTGGGGGCTATTCGAATGATGAATGTTTGTTTCCACCCGGCAGAAGTAGTCTAAGCCATGGCGCAAAGCACAAAACAAAATGTTCAAAGAAATCAGCGTTTTCACCGTCCACGCCGGCATCTCTGATTGATCTCCCTTTGCGCTTTCTATTTGACCACGGCTTAATCCTCCAAGTGTTTCGACGAGATATCTCGTTCATCCAGATCTGGTCAGTTTTGTTAATGACGAGATACATCGTCGTTACGAAACTTCCCTATTACTTCAAGGGGAATGAAAATCCAAGTAGGAAAAACAAATTGTCCCTTGCCCAGAATGACGACAGATTGGAACAGGTTTTTTCACACCAGTTTTGCCACTACAGGTCAGTTTTCAACGCGACTATAAACCACTTGGAGGGTTAAGGGTCACGTTACTAAGCTGGTATAAAAATCTAGAAAGCAGGTAGTTAGTTAACGTAGCAAAGGAGCAACACAACGGGCTATTGGCGACCGTCCGCGATCAATCCCGAAGGAAAAGCTTTAAAGTCAGCACCTCGTAATTTTGAGCCCCGGCCAAATGACGAGAACAACACTTCAGCTGGCTCTCCACTCTCCAAACTTCCACACACAATCAACGTGAAGACATTTGAGGCCACGACAGATTTAGCCTGCACGACGGTCTTTGGCTGGAACGGGTTTCGACCTCGGAACCCTCCAGTTGCTTTTCCAACTGGGTAATTGGCGTGGTGTAGTAGTTTGGAGAGTGGTGTGCTAGCTCATGTGTGACCTCGCCAACTGACCGTGGTTCAAAATTACGTGGTGCTGTTCTTGGATCTTTCCTTTGGGGATTGATCCTGGACCGTCGCCAATGGCCCGTTGTGTTACTCCAGTGCGACGTTAAGTAAATTACCTACCTGTTTGGACACGTCAATCGATCCCGTTCTGTGCTCGATGAGTTAACAATAGTGTGAGCCGCCGAGTTTTCCAATACGCTGGTGGAATTAATGGATTTCATATCCATAATGTAGGATTATTTCTTTGGTATCTGATTAAAAACACTGAGCTTTGAGGACAGCACACGTTTATTTAAACACTAGAAGAGGACATTACCATATATACATTCGCTATTTACAAAAGAGTTTGCTATACCACAAGTTCATTTAAAAGCCCAGCCATATCCATTTTCCCACGAAATTGAACTTTCCTCGCATTCTACATCATGGTTAGCTTTTACTTGCGTAGTTAAAAATACATTCACTAATACCATCGTTTCGAGTTCAATAAATATAATACTAATAAATAGACACAATAGCGTTTACAAGTACGCTAGTAGCAGTGGCACGCGCACGATAAAAAATAAATTCACGGAGACGATTAAACCACTTTCATGCGCTCACAGTAAACATAAAACCTTTTTCTCTAAACTCCGCACAATTTTAACATAATTCATTGTGGCACTAAAAAGGTGGATTTGTGAACCACTTCGTGTTACACTGTTGCACTACGGAGATGGGTACACGTTTCACCTCACATAAATACTACACCATTCTAGACGCAACACGTTTATTAGAGATGGACAACGTTCCTCCATGCTTTGGACGGAGGACCTCACAAATAGGATTAACAATAACAGGTGTTTATTAACAAGTAACAACAGAGAGCGAAGTAACAACATGTCGACTAGTAGTCACGTGACTGCTATGTGAAACACTGACTGGTTCTCAGCAGACAGTCCCCTCGCAAGTAACAGATAAACAACGAAACAGGGGGGTGGCTAAGCAGCCCCTTTGGACATAAACATGCAAGCTCGGTGACGTCCCCGAGTGGTCGGTTTGTCCATGCGGCCATCTCGTAGGAAAATACTCAACACTACCTACCGAACGATAGGAATGAACTCTATGAAAGCGGTCAATCAAGGAGTGCGCAAGTATGAAAATCTAGAAAACCAAAGTTCTCCCAGTAAGACCACACTAGTTAAAAGCAGGAACTTCACTCACTCCCCATGCGTCCCACAGACTTCGAAACCGATCGATGCTCCGAAAACGAAACAGCTCCTAATAAATACGTCTGCAAAACAATATTTTAAAAACACATCCCGGATTCATTGGCAGATCTGATGATTTATAGACGGCCGGAACAGCTCAGATAAATCACGTGCCCCTCGGTCCTTTCGAACCGGAATGGAAGATGAAGGAATGCGGTGAGCACCGGTGGTCGAAAGGGACGGAGATCCCCTCCCGATTCCTCATTCCGAGAGGTCCGCTTTTCCCGTTTTGTACCGGGAAAAAGGAAATGATTCCCACGGGAACCATTTTCTGAAGATTGATTGGTGATGTTTGTAGATGTTAATCTGAGTCTTAGCTAGAGTGGCGATAATGATTTGGGAGCGTAAATATCGCGTTTTAAAATCGACGTTGGAGGCTTGTTAAAGTAGTCGTAGCGTTTTTTACTGGGAAAAAAGCCCGATTTGTTTCAAGATTGGATTTAAGGAATTGATTGAATGAAAAGTCAGTTTGGTTCACCATCCTTAAAGTTGTTTAGAACATGGACGTGAAGTTTAAGTAGACTGGATATTGCTATTGAGAGGAGCTTCAAAAAGTGTAACCAACATGTCGACTAGTAGTCACGTGACTGCTCTGGGAAACATTGACTTGGCTTCTTATAGCCTCGTTTGGCAATATAAAATCTTATGACAGGGAATATGTGCATCTACAAAGTGGCGACAAAAATGGCGAAATCGCCAAAATCTACTATGCCGCACGGCCAAATCAGATGACGAATTAATGGATGTGCGTCTTGGTATCTTATAGCCTCATTTGGTGATGAACAACTTGTGTAAGGGTAGATGTACGAATGCGCATTTCTATAGAGTGCCGACATAAGTGATGAAATCGTCTAAGTCTACTATCAGATGACCACTGAATGGACCAATCAGATGATGAATGTTAGGTTCCACTCAGCAGACGAAATCAGTCTAAGAGTCTCATTGCTACTTGTTTTAACCACATGATCCTGGGCGCATAAAAAGGTTGTCATTGCTCACTCAGCTTTAATATTTACTCCATGGTTTAGACGTTCTGGCATTTTCAGCATTGAAAATGCCAATGCCGACTTTCTCGCAAAGAGGATGCTTTAGTCTTATAAAGACTTATAAGACCAGTGACTTTTTATACGGCGAGAATATTAATACTTATGAAACAAGATGATTTTCAAGAGTTGGTGCTTACAATTATCCAGTGGAGAGAGTTGGGCGGTACTTAAGAAGATTTCTGTTATCCCAAAGGGAAACAACACCACGTAATTTTGACCACGGTCAGATGACGAGATCACACCTGACCTGGCACCTCACTCTCCAAACTTCCACACCACGCCAATGTGTAGACATTTAAGCCCCCCACACATTTAACGTGCACCAGATACCTTTGTACACGACGGTCTTTTGTTGGATTCGAACTCGCAACCCTCAGGTTCTTCTTCTTCAAATGGGGGCGCAGCCCCTCCGTACCAGCTAGCTGAAGCTATCACGGATTAGGGGGTGACCCCGAAAAAATAGCAGCGTGCGTGACTCAATTCGGTCAATTCGAGATTCGCTCTTCACAGCGGTCAATGCGAAAACGATGGGCATTACTCTTTTGCAAACCCTTGGGCTGGCTACGAGTGAAAAAGGGTGAATACTTCCCTGTATTCCGTCCGGGGGATGGATAGGGCCTTATCCCTATTTCTTCCATCCTAACGTTTAGAGCCTGTTATGGCTAACAGTTTGCAGGACTGTTGGGAATGTCTACGTAGGCACCTACGCCTTATTCCGGTGACCGGTCAAGTTTAGATCCTGTGTGAGCTTTCACACCTTGTCAGGGTTCTAGTGCCTGAACCGAACTTCTAATCCTCGGGGGAGGGCTTGGAGTGGTCGACCACACAAATTTACCCAAGCGGCTCATAGCTTGGAGACACTTCGGGTGACGCTTAATGTCACTGGGCCTGACTCTAACGAATTCAAGTTCTTTACGGAGGTGTGCCGTCAGCCTGCAGAAAAGGATGTAATGCAGGGAGTCACCCACTTCTCCACATGCACAGGCGTTCGACATCGGGTATCCCAGTCTAGAAAAGTATTCCGGGAACCTTCCATGATTGGTAAGCATTTGGACAACATAGGGGTCAAATAGATGCATTCTGAGATCTGGGACTGGGAAGAATTGCCGTGTGAATTGTCCCTCCTCAGAGGTTTCTCATCTCTTTTCCCACATCTTTTTAATGACGGCCAAAATCTGAGTAGTAATTGATTTATATGATCTCTGCAATCTAAGTTGAACCTCCTCATTCTTGGCGGCTCTTTTAGCTGCATCGTCAGCCGCTTCGTTGCCTCGGTAGCCGACGTGAGCTTTTATCCAATGCAGTTTGATTCCCTGATTTCCCACTAGCTTCCAGTACAGAGCTTTGATCTGGTGCACCGTTGGGTTGGAATGTTGCGGATTTTAAGTGCTTGGAGCGCGGATAAACTGTCTGAGAAGATGTGGGTGATCTTCTCTGCGTTGTAGGCTTGGTTTTACACCATTCCAACGCTTTAAGGATGGCTGGTTGCTAGTCCGTTACTCTTCCAACCGGGCTACCGCTGCCCTTGCAAGGGAGTTTCGTCCTTGCTTTGAGAGACCACTGGACTACAATTACCTGGGGCCGCCTCCGCAAATCTGTAGTGACAATTGTCGGGGTAGTTGTTGTTGCTGCCCTAGACGCAGTTGGAAGCAATGTTTAGGTGCAAAATTACATTTCCTCTGACAATTATTTGGATTGGTTTCTCGTTCTGAGGTTACTTTCGCTACTAAACGTCTATCTGTCCAGGACTTACGATCACTGTTTTTAAAAATCCTGATTATATAGGTCATAATCGACAGCACAATAATACCACTTGATTCCTTATCGAAAACCAACCAGAAAAAACGCCCGTTTTTTGACTGGACGTTGCATTCGGGAGATATGCACATGCGTACTTCCAATTGATAATTCAACGCATAGATGGAAGTGTATACAGAGTGATTCTACGGTCATGGGACAAACTTGGAGGGGTGGTACAGCTTACGAAAACATACATTTTTCGTATAGGAATGTAGGGTCGGAAGTGACGCGTGGAGGCACGAACACAAAAAACGAGACATCATCAGAAAAACATTGTTTATTTACAAAATCCTTGCAAAGTGCTGCTTTGCAGCAATGTTTACAATAAATACTCAAAATTGCGACCACCAACAGTAATACACAACTCGGCAGCTGTGACTCCAGTTGACTCAATTGAGGACCTCGTTGCTCGACTATCCATTGCGGCTGCAAGCGTGAGCAAAATGCCTGGCATCTTTGGAACTGTTCGCCAATCACTCCTTCGACGCTACCAAGCATGTATTACTGTTGGTGGTCGCAATTTCGAGCATATATTGTAAACATTGTTGCAAGGAAGCACTTTGCAAGGATTTTGTAAATGAACAATGTTTTTCTGTTCATGTCTCATTTTTTGTGTTCGTGCCTCCACGCGTCCCCACGAAAAATGTATGTTTTAGTAAGCTGTACCACCCCTCCAAGTTTGTCCCAGGACCGTAGAATCACCCTGTATAATATTTTGATTTAGTTTCGTCTTGAGTGAGTCTCAGGTACCCGTATCCCGAGGGATGCCAAAAGGATAGTTAAGTATTTTTAGCGCTGAAAATTTGAATCATCGGAAGGGACGTCATAATACTTTCGATGCGAATGGAATGCGACGTCCAATCGAAAAGCAGTTGCCCAGTTGGTAGAACAGCGGGATAGCAACCGGAGGGTTGCTAGTTCGAAACTAGATCCAACCAAACTGTCGTGTACGCGGGGGCTGGTGCATATTAAATATGTTGTGGCCTCAAATGTCCTCACGTTGGCGTGGTGTGGAAGTTTGAAGTGCCAGCTTAGGTGTTGACCTCGTCATCTGATCGTGGTTCAAAATTACGAGGCGTTGTCCTTCCCATTGGGATTTATCCCTCACCGTCACGAATAGTCCGTTGAGTTATTCCAGTGTGACGTTAATTAAAATACCTACCTACCTACCTTGGATCTTCCTCTTCCGGTTTGATCCCTGACCGTCGTCAAAACCCGCTGTGTTGCTCCAGTACGACGTTAATTACATACCGACCTAACTCCGTCTGTAATTGTTTTTACCCGATTCCCTTAAGAACCAATCGCCATTTGACCGTGATTCAAAATTAGTGGTGTTTTCCTTGGATCTTTTCCCTTGGGGTTTGATCCCTGACCGTCGCCAAAACCCGCTGTGTTCTCTAGTGCGACGTTAATTAAAATACCTACCTACCCTCAAGAACCAAAGTCAATGCACAGTTTATTTGACATTCCGGGCATCCAAACAAAAACACCGCACAAAAATCAACAAACAAAAAAATGAAGTCTTCCCCCATTAAACCCGTTCGGCCTTTTTTACCCGGGCACGTTCAGTCGAGTGCGGTTCTTTAATTACGACTGGGGAAAAACAAGGAAGAATAAATGCGCAGTCGGTGTTTACCCCAAAGTCAGGGGGTAAATTGGCGGAGGGTTATTTAAAGAAGGCGGAGGATGCTGGGAAATCGACTGATGATGGAAGCCCACTCAGCTCCGATGGGAATAGATGTCTACACCTCTGGCAGGGTACTTGATTAGTGGAAGGAGGTGGAATCGGAAGATCGAATTCAATGCATTATGATGCGATGTCAGCAGATTTCTTTTCTCCTTTATTCCCAACCCTTGAGAAACGACTGCCCTCGAGTGCCAATCCTTTCCTCTACTCCATCTTTGGTCACTTGAAATCCACCTCTGGGGATAAAAGTGTGTTATAAGTGAAGTGCACGCGAGGTCCCGGCAGCAGAGCCCTGAGACAGGATCATAGAGGAAGTATAAAAATAGAATGAGCAATGGTAACCTTTTTATGTCCCCAGGATCATGTGACCAAAACTAGTAGTAACGTGACCCTTATACGTCTTTTGTCTGCTGAATGGTATCGAAGATTCATCTGATTGGTCCACGGGAGGGGAGGACACCATTCCAGTGATTAATCGTTTGGTTGGTCCATTGATCATCTGATAGTTTAGTAGACTTAGGCAATTTCACTACTTTTGTCGCCACTATAGTAATTCGGATTTCCACACTTACCCTGTCATACGATGTTACATCACAAAACGAGGTGATAAATACTAAATCGGCCAACCAAGTCAATTTTTCAGAGCAGTCGCGTCGACTAGTCGGCATGTTGGTCACATTATTTGAAGCTCCTATCAAAAGCAATACTCAATATATCAGGTTGGCAACTAAGTTCCCGCCGTTTTTTTTAAATTTTAGCATTCCGCATGTCATTAAATGTTTTTGGCATATTTTTTTTATCATTCGAAAGAGGATGTTTTGTTCTACCGGAATCTGTTATTTTTGTTCGAGTTAATTTATGTTAATTTTCAGATCATTAAAATGGAATGTCAAGTTGAGAAAAATGAGCATTTTCGACACCTCCTTCTTTTTGCTTTTAATCAAGGTTCTAAGGCCGCAAAAGCTGCTCGCGACATTTGTGCTGTGTATGGAGAGGGTGCCATAGCTGAAAGAACCGCTCGTGATTGGTATGCCAAGTTCAAAAATGGAAATTTTGACCTCAAAGACGCACCTCGTTCTGGCCGTCCAGTTGAGTTCGATGAAGAGCGATTAAACCAACTTTTGCACGAAAATTCGCGTCAAACGACATGGGAACTGCCAGAGAAAATGGAATGCTCCCACACTGCTATAGAGAAGCATCTTAACTCGATGGGAAAGGTTCAGAAGTGTGGAGCATGGGTTCCGCATGCTTTAAGTGACAACAACAAAAATCAACGAGCCACAATCTCCGCTGGTTTGCTTGCTCGTCACCGCTCAACTAATGGACGCAAGCAACGATTTTTTTTTACCGAATCGTTACTGGCGACGAAAAATGGTGCCTGTACGTTAATATGAAGCAGCGTAAGGAATGGCTTAGCCCCTGTAAACAAGCGACACCGCGCGTGAAACAAGATCTTCATTCGCGTAAAACGATGCTTTGCGTATGGTGGGACTGGGAAGGGATTATCCATTACGAATTGCTTGAACGGTACCAAACGGTCAACGCGGAACTCTATGTTCAACAGATGGAACGACTCAAAACGGCGGGAACTTAGTTGCCAACCCAATACTTATATTTCACTTCTATATGGGCTACCACGACCCTGTCAATGCTGGGATCCTGTTGACGTGAATACATCTTTAAAATCAGACCAGTATTACGTGGCCAGTGCGGAAAGTTGAGTGGAACAAGACCACTCTACAAAAATGCACATTCACACACCTACCCTGTCATAAGTTGCTATGTAATCAAACGAGATGAAATGCCAAGCAAATCAATCTTTCACTGAGCAGTCACGTGACTACTAGCCGGGCAACTAGCTACTCAACAGCATTGCTTAGTCTTCTCGTAATTCTCGTCTATGGTTTCTCCCATAGTCGGCAAACCATAGAGGAGATATAAAAGTAGATTGAGTCATGGTTACCTTTTTGTGTCCATAATCATGTGACCCAAACTAGTGATCCTTAGACTCTCCTCTCCCACGTGCATATAGTTTGCCCGACTCGTCTTTCATAGCAAATGCATTGAGAGAAAGTGAGTGACATCTCAAAACTATTCTACCTGCTGTGCATATGGATTCAATTACAAATTTATCGTGGGGCGATCGTGGCTCAGTGGGTATGTCCACTGCGCTAGCAACCTTCGAGTTGCAGGCGGAACAGGTTGGATTCCTGTCAGGTGCATTCCTTCCTGGGTGTATTTCTCTCTTCTGTGTCAGCAAAACTTTCATTGTGTGTGTCTATTTACTTGATGCTGTACGTCTTGTGTCTGGGGTAGCATGACCAAATATGGCCCTTGCGCCATAAAAACCCAAAACCAAGCAACCAAATTTATCGAAGGCAGAAATATTACTCTTCACAAGTGTGTGTGTGTGTGTGTGTGAGCGATCTACATTTATTAAAAAAATATTCCTTCATATATAAAGTGTCTTTTCATATTTGCTGGTATAATAAAAGTAGATTTTCTGGCTTTGGAATTAATATATTTGCGAACATTTCCCGTTCTATTATAAAACATTTCTAACTTTAAAATCAATCCCGAAATATTTTATTCGGGATTGATTTTAAAGTTAGAAATGCTTTATAATAGAACTGGAAATGTCCGCAAATATATTAATTAAGTTAAAAGAGTTAACAGTTAAAAGTGCAGACACCACCCGAAATATTTTATTCGGGTGGTGTCTGCTCTTTTAACTGTGCGTCGATAAGGCTTGAAATAATAAGAAATAAATCCGAATGTTAAAAAATTGTGTTCAATTGTTTTGGACTCTTTTGGCAATGATGTTTTACTTCAATTCGGATCGCTATTTTGTCTAGAATGATATTCGATAATTGTTATGAAATGATAAAATAAACTTAAATATATAGTTAAAATTTTATTTCTACTTAACACAAAAACGTTTAGTATCGACCCATCTGTAGAAATGAAAATTGCGAATAGGTAAAATATGAAATTTGGAACTCAAGTGTTATGTATAAGATGAAATCGATAAGTTTATATCCTTAAACATCACACAGTTTATAGAAATGCTTATTATTGAAATAGCATAAATTAGAGAACCCTACTGTTGACGCAATTTTTTTATATTGAGAAAACATCTTTCTTTTGAAGCCTTGCAGTGTTTAGCATTGTTTTTTAAAAGTTTTGTGATAACTTTTCCAAAAGAAAATATTTTAGGGCATTGTATCTCGCATGATTCAAATATGTATTTTTGTATTTATGAAATGTTTAACTTAAAATAAAACTTTACATTTATCTGATAATAAGAGATCATATTAGATGTGTACACTTGTTGAGTTGAAAATCCTTTTATTCTCAGTTTGTATGAATTTATAACCTTTATTATATTCTATGTATTTCCTTAGATGAAAAAAGGAGAAATTTGTGGGAAACAAAACTTGTTCGAACTGTTCGTTGAAATTTCTGTAACTTCGTTTTTCTGTTTCTTTCTTCTTTTCGAGAACTGTTTCGTTAAAATTTCTTCAGAATTTTAAGAGAAGTACTTAAGTAAGTCTATTTATCCCCATGCGACCTAGGTTGGTTAGGTTGGCTTTTACGATGCCAAGGCCATATTTGGCCAAGCTGTTCTAAACACAAGACAGACAACGTCATGTTAATGGATAAGACACACGCGAGGAAAGTTTCTACTGGTAGAGAAGAGAGAAATACAACCGGGGTAGGGTCACAGCAATTGAGCTTGCTCCACTTACAGCTCGCAGTCTGTCAGAGTAGTGGGCTAACTCACTGAGCCACGGCTCACTTAGGCTTACTGCAGATTTGTCCCATTGGAAGGATGAATCATGTCAGACAAGTCACGCGTAAAATTAAAAATACCCATATTTTGCAATTGTATAATTGTTCTTTTATTATTTGTACTTTTATAATATATTAAATAATGATGGTATTGTTTCCTGGAATCGTTTTATTATGTTTTTATTATATTTGTGCCTTTGCAATATGTTGAATAATTGTGTTGATGTTGTTTCCTGGAATCGTTATACCAACGGATTTAAATTTAGCAAATGTTTATTTAGTTTAATTTGTCGTTCTCTGGTCATATTTGTCCTGCACGTGGTCTAATTTCCTCCTAGAATAAATGGATATTGGATTTAGCTTAATTGCCCCTCAAAATGTAATAACTTTATTTGACTTCAGAAATTCACAGTTTATGAAATTTACGCTACTTATAAGAATTTTCATAACACAAATTACAATTAACACATCGCATGAGAAAAAGTAACTAATACTCATAAAGGTTCTGCTTGAATTATTTGCGTGTCAGACTTATTTTACCGTATTAAAATGTATATTGCAAATTAGATTTTCCTAATTGTATGCTTTTACGCATACAGTGAAAAACGTATTTCAAGACACTTGATAGAAATAAAGATAAAGCTTTGCTTGAAACATCTATTTCTCAAGAAGAAAAATATGTCTGGAGATATTTTTCTGAACTTAATGAATACCTATAACATGCTTACAAATTGCATTTTCACAACAGCGTTTTTAAATCAAAATCCCTCATCATACGGAAGCCTCACCAATTGAAATAATTCTAATTATTAATTATTTCTTGAAGATGCTACGAAACAAATATCGTTATAAGTTTTAAAGATGTTAAGTTACGTTAAAATGCATTTCATTATAAGCTACAGCAATATTAAACCAGACGTGTGCTACTTAATTAATGTAACCTAAAACGAAGCTTTGAAAACGAATCACCCAACTTTTCATATCTTATTGCGTTTTGTTTATCTGAAAGGATTTTCCTTATTAAGTTTTATTCGTCAATAACATTTGGCAACTCTCTGAAGGTATAAAATCTTTTTGTTTATCCGCTAAAGATAAGGAAGACTAATTTCAAACATTTGGAGATCGTTGATAACAAAATTAGATTGCTCGCAAGCGTGGATAAAAAGTATTTTGTTTATTTCAGAAACAAACGCAATGTTTTAAAAAAGATATTCAAGATATGCTTTTTAAATCGTATGACGCACTTATATCTGTTATTAATCATGTTATTCTCTGCTCCCTACAGAGTGTAAATATTTACATCGTTATGTATGCAATGCTTTAGACCTTTTATTTTGTGAAAGATAACTTTCCTTTTCCCACATGTTATGTGCAATTCCATTCGTTATTAATCTGCATCTTTCGGTTTACATCCGGTGTTACCAGATTGGGCACAACTGCGCCTTTTAGGCTATAAAGCAGGGACGCACAAACTTGTTAAGGGCCACATAGATTCACTGTGAATTACGGGAGGGTCGCCAATAAAAACATGAAGTTATCTATTATTTATTTATTATTTATTTATATTTATTATTTGTATTTTATTTTGTTACAAAAAGAGAAAGACAACAAAAAGTAAATGAAAAATTCAACTTGATGCGTGACGTTTCATTGATTTAACAATTGTTTAATATTGGGTTCGATTTTTGTAGTCGCCAAGCGCAAAATTGATTGTAAATTTTCATTAGTCAAGTGGTTCATATTTTTCGATTTGTTAATATTCATGACCAAAAAAGTTTGTTCAATTATGTTATCCTAAAGAGACTTGCGCATTTTAATGCATTATCACGTTTTGTGTGACTTGTTAAAGTTAAAATTACGTATGGTGGGGCGGGTAGCCTTCAAATAAACGGAAGGCCGCATGAGGCCCGCGGTCTGTGCATCCTTGCCATAAAGGTTATATAAGTGGTAAGTGGCGCCTTTTTTAAGTATAAGCAGAATGAACTACTCAAAGGTGAATTGCATGAAAATATTGTATTTTATGTCTAATATCCGTCTTTTATATTTTTCATAATTATTGGGCTCTAGCGTTTTTGTGGTATTCCTATTTTATTCAGGGTGGTTGAATTAATGTCGCACTGAAGAAACACAACGGGATATTGGCGGTGGTTCGGGATCAATCCCGAAGGAATTGGTTTTGGGTTTTATGGCGCAAGGGCCGTATTTGGCCATGCTGCGCGAGACACAAGACATACAACATCAAGTAAGAGACACACAATGAAAGTTTTACTGACACAGAAGATAGAAATACATTCAGGAAGGAATGCACCTGACATCAATCCCGAAGGAAAAGATCCGATCACAACGCCTCGTAATTTTGAACCACGGTCAGATGACGAGTCCATTACCTTAGATGTACCCCATGGCAGATTTAATGTGCACCAACCTCCATATACATGACGGTCTTTCTGTTATTTAGGAAGTGACGTAGCTGCTTGTGTTTCGAATGGGTTTCGCTTACAGAATTGATCATAAATTTGTGATTTTTTTAAGTTTTTAAAACTTGAAACATGGCAAACACAAGTATGGCAAATTGCTTCTCCGTGAAGTCTGTAATAATTTAGAGTCAGAGGAAATTAACATGAAACATTTCTCACCAAATAGCAATAAACCAAATTAGTTCTTAACCGGAAGGATGAAACTTGTTTTCCGGTGGTTTATTCATAGTTACGCTGCAAATCTCTGACAAAAAAATTACTTTCTTTTTCAAAATGCTTAAAAATCGTTTTGGGAGCATTTGTGCGTTTTTTAAAGCAAAATTTGGCACTTTCTCTTTAAGTCTGGTAACCCTGTTTATTTCTCACTTTGATGAAAAGTAGTTAATACGTATATTGAAGAGGGCGAAAAGGTATCTAGGTATTAAAGATCTTAGATTAATGAATGTATTTCAAATACTCTACAAACAGTGCTTCCTTATGAGAAAACATACAATTATTATAATAAAGGTTGTTCGCTATGCAAATTTTACCCTCTCAATTTTTTATTTAATTGCTGAGTCTTGGTGCTATTGAAACCCAAATGATACGAAACGCTTTTGCAATAGTAGTTGCTATGGACCTAATGAGTATTGACATGCATTGTATTACTGCATCCCTATATTTACTATACACCAAGAAGGATTTCTTCGTTTCAGTTAGGGGAATTATGATTCTGTTAAGTTATATCAAACGGTAATAACACCGAATATGCTTTGACATAAATTTATGCACCCTTAGACAGTTATTTATTACAAATATAATCCAGTTGTCTGAATTACTACTCGTATAATTCATCGTGGGATTATAGAATCGAGTCGAGTGCAAAATTTAAACAATGGTTTAAGATAAGCTTTATCAACAATTTTGTAAATGCATTTCCGTATCTGTTGAGAATATTTGAAGTTTAAGATGTCGGTGAATTAGAATGAATATGGCATGGAATATCTATGTAGTTAATTAAAGTAGCACTGGAGGAACACAACGGGCTATTGGCAACGGTCTAGGATCAATTCCGAAGTTATGCACGAGGAGATGAATACTTAAAATTTATTAATTACAGGATGACTTTTAATTAACCTACAATTTTTAACTGAAATAACTCTTGAGTCGTTGCAGATAGCACTACAAAAATTTTTATTGAAAAGAACATGGAAAAGGAATTTAATGGATAAGGTTTTCAAAGTGATAACCTTCAGAGTGATACAATAGCGCAACCTAGTCACAAAGTTGTCAGTTAAAAATTCAAGAGTTTCTTTTTTTAATGCTTGCAAATGAGTCAGTTATGGACTTTTTGAGGCTAATAAGGTCTATCGGCTGCTTCTTGTAAACCAAATCTTTCAGATCACCCCCAAAGATAGAAATCACATGGATTCATATCTGGTGAATAAGGTGGCCAATGCAATGCACCAGGATAACTTCTATGATTGCTCTTGCTGTATCAATCACTTCTGCTGTTCTAACCTTACGCTTTTACCTTTGCGTCAGCTTTTCACTTCAGATCATCTTTCACGTAACCGAACTTTTCAAATTTTCTTATCAGATCTCTTACCATTGCTCAAGAAGGCTTAGGTCGGTTTCTGAATTTTGCAGACCACTTCCGTAGCAATAGTGTTGCATTTTCACCACATAAATACCAATTTTTCACAATTAAAATATGATCTTCGGTTGAATAAGACACTTTGGGGGCATTTTCAAAATGGCGTGGAACTGACACGAAACAATTTCCCTTTTATACCCTCTCACTGCACGCATTTGTAGCGCCATCTAGTGATACTCTGAGAAGTTAATTCAGTTAAAAGTTGTAGGTTAATTAAAAAGTCACCCTGTAAATACTTAAAATTTAACTTGGTTGGAAAGTCATCATTGGGTGGACACAAGACAAAAACATCCGTGTCCGGTGTGCGCATGTCTGCGATTGTGTCGTTTATCGGATGTCGGTGCAATGTGTGATTCAAACCAGAGATCAATTTCCCCCAAGAGACAGAGTGCTCCAATTTGCAATCATTGAACTTTATGAGGGTGAAACGAAGTTCAATGGGCTTTATACATAATTAAGACTTGGGGACAGCAAAGTTCGATCCTCGTAGTTGATTTGGTGAGGTTATCCTTAGGATTCGTCTGTTTTGCTTTGAAAACACACAGATGTGGACTGATTCGTATGGATTTGGGGTTTTGCGGCTCAAGGTCCTCAAAGGACCTGTTGCGCCATACATGCGGACTGAGTCTCCCCACAATGGGGTACTGGTAAGAAGGCAGATGACTTAGGCGAATCCACTTTTAGAACGGTAGTAAATTCGACAGAGGAAAGCGGCCATCATACGCAAAATCCTGTACGCCAGGGGTGTCAAACTGGCGGCCCCCGAGGTAATTTTTTTGTGGCCCACGATGCTCTGAAATAAAATGAAAACAGGACACTATATTATGAAGAAAATAGCACTTAGGGGAGATCGAGGCAATACCATACACACAATTTCGTCATGTTAAAAATGTGTGAGCAACTATTTTCGTCCATGAAATTAAATAAAACGGCCTACAGATCAAGATTAACTGATAAACATCTATCTGCCATAATGAAGATCGTCTGTTCTCAGTCTTTGAATCCAGATATTGGAAAACCAGTAGGAGGAAAGCTCTGGCAAGTTTCCGGTGAAAAAATTCATTTTAGTTTTATAAATACATTAAATTAAATAAATGTTTAAATAAAAGCAGTTATATAGCACTATTATAAATTATTACCCTAAATTCACTTAATTACATAATGTGCTTGAATTATCCTATCCATATTCCCAAATCCTCACTTCAAAATATAATTTTAAGAAAATTTGTAAATGTGATGTGGCCCGCGTGAATCTTACCAGTTGCATTCAATGGCCCGTGTTTTAATTGAGTTTGACACCCCTGCTGTACGCGATCGCCTTGGGTGGTTTCTTTCGAACTCGCAATACCGGTATACCTTCAAGCACCGAAAGATAACCTCAGAACAACAATCCACTCAAAGAATGCCGCATTTTGAGAACGCGTTGTTTACGTTGAACCAATCACCTAATTCAACCAACATTCTCGTTCAATCATGATTCAAATGCCAACTTAAAGCTGGACAATAAAAGCCCTTCAGTAAGGAATGTGACTCACCTGTTAGATTACTTCCGCTACCAAAACACAGGAGAATGTTCTGCCTTGATGACGGTGGACGTCTTGCTCCACCGAAATGGCCATGGGCGATTTGACGTGGATAAAAGCGTCTTTAAAATCGGAACAATACTGGAGCATGCATGAAAACTTGAATAACTGTGTTGCCTAATGATTTCAGAACTAGAAGAAACACCCAGAAGATAAATAGAGCGTCGAGTAGACAAAGGATGTTCGTACCTGGTACAGCCTTCGGACCAAGTGCGCAGACGCACTGAGGGCGGGGAAGGGATCCATAATGTCGAAATTCTACGGTGCTGGATGAGTTTGAGCCAGTGTAGCTTTGGATTGCGTGGAGCAAGGTCTGCGTAAGTGGTGTCATTCGAAAGATACTGAACTACGGTACAATGAAACTTTAATCCTTAAAATTATCCTTCAGTATTAATATCAAACTGCACTTTAATCGTTCAAACTGTAAACTAATTGTTGAATATTCACACAATAAACAATCGTTCAAACTTCCTGTCTGCTTCATTCATTCTACAATCCAACATCACGCCCGAGCATTAACGTCAAAACTACGGTTTGTGGTCCTCGACACAACCTACCAATTCTTTCACTAACCTTCCTGTTTGTTCGGATCTTTCCCCTTGGGTTTGATCCCGCCAATAGCTCGTAGTATTGCTCTAGAGCGACGTTGCTTAAATACCTGCCTTCCTGGTTGTCTCTGGGCCGCGGTGGCCCGTTTGGAAGAGTAACGGACTAGGGTTGAGAGTTCGAATCCAACCAAAAGATCGCCGTGTACAAAGGGGCTGCTGCACGTTAAATCCGTCGTGGCCTCAAATGTCTTCACGTGGGCGTGGTGTGGAAGTTTGGAGAGTGTAGTGCCACACAGATGCTCCTTCGTCATTTGACCGTGGTTCAAAATTACGTGCTGGTGTCCTCGGACCTGTTACTTCGGGATTGATCCCGTACCGTCGTCAATAGCTCGGTGTCTTGCTCTAGTGCGACGTTAATTAATTACAATTACCACCATCCTGGTTGTCTCGACGTGGTATACAGGGTGAGTCTGAATTGTTTTTACAAAATAAGAGGGGTGATAGTACCCATCCAGACAAGCAATGGTTACCATGGAACATAGGGTCGCATTCCACTCTGAGAGGCAGAAAAGAGTAAAGTCGAAACGCGTCGAGCATGAACAAGTCATCGCCTCTGACGTCGTTTTGTACCTGCCTTAGTAGCATATCTCCCAAGCAAGATGGATCGGACGTGGCGGACCTGTGGCTTGGCCTCACCGGACCTCAACCCACTGGACTTTTTCTTCTGGGGGCACATGAAATCTTGAGTGTACCACACGCCAGTGGACTCGGCTGAAGATCTCGTAGCGAGAATCGGTGTTGCCTCAGACAAAATGAACACAACATCAGGAATCTTCGAGAGCCAGTCATTCCCTCCCCGGTGTGAACTGTGCAACGACACTTTGAGCACTTACTGTGAGTTTATCAATCAATCCGATTGTGCAACTTTTGGTATCGTTCATTCGCTTTCCCAACACTGTTCTAAGTTCATGTTGAAATTCTAATTTGACTCTTTTCTGCCTCTCAGAGTGGAATGCGACCCTGTGTTCCATGGTAATTATTGGATGGGTACTATCACCCCTCTTGTTTTGTAAAAACAATTTAGACTCACCTTGTATATTTCGTCATTAGAAAAATACTGACCAGATCTTGATGAACGAGATACATAGACATTAGAAGTAAACTGACCCGATCTTGATCACGCTATAAAAGAAATCGACACTATCTTGATGACGAGGTATCTCGATTTTAGAAAAATTGGTCAGATCTTGACGGACGAGATAACTCGTCCAAACCACTTGTAGGACTAATAGAATTGGTGTAATCTTTTATTTATGCCAAGTCAGATAAACATCAGTAACAAACCACTAATTGAATTTCCAGTGCTTGGCACCTTTCTAACTTTTCGACTCACCAAACTGAATTCGGTTGGCAGGACTGCAAAGGCGAATTGAGTAACCTCTAACCTAAGCCGGCTAAAAATGTCGGCTGAAACGCCGACTCAGCCTTTCATCCCTCCCTCAAAGCCCACCGGCGGAACATCAAAGTGAAACTTTTCCCAAACACGACCAGAGGGCGCGAAAAGCCCCGGCGCCGTGTTTTTAAACTCAGTTACCGGAGCCCCCGACCCTAACTGTTTGAGTTAGTGCTAGTTACCGAGTAACATTTTACAAAAGGGCCTTCTCCCTCGTCGTCCCTAATTGAATAGAGGCCGGCCTCTTTTCTGGACAGAGAACAATGGGCAGAAAACCTCGTTAAATCGAATGAAATGGTGAAATGGGAGAAAATGCTTATGGAACAGAATGGCTTAATATTCGCCCGCGGTGAGACTCGAGAGGCGTGTTTTTATCAGGGTGCTAATGACAACTCGTTTGAGATGACTCCGGAGTGATTTTTGCATCACTCTTTTCAATTTCCTTGAGTTTTTTTCTCTTTCCTTTAAGGTACTAGTGGTTGCTTCTAAAACAAGCGAGAAAAAAAATTAATTTAGCTCGTAGATCACTTCTCAGTATATTGGATTGGACTTCACAGAACAATATTTTGTTGGATCACCATAAATTATGCTGGTTATCAAATATAATTTTATAACATAATCAACTTAATAAATTTTGAGCGTAAAAGATATAACCGTTTCTTACAACTTCTTACCACCGAAATCTACAATTTTTGAACTATGCAGTGGACACTTGGAGATCCAAGCATTTCCCTTTTCTGTGCGGTTGGAAGTGTAACGGATTAGTAACCACAGGGTTGCGCGTTCGAATCCAACCAAAGACCGTCGTCTACAAGGTGGGCTGATGAACGTTAAATCTGTCGTGGCCTCAAATGTCCTCACGTTAGCGTAGTGTGGAAGTTTGGAGAGTGTAGTGCCAGTTTAGATGTGACTTCGTTCAAAATTACGTGGTTTTTTTTTTAATCTTTCCTTTCGGGTTTGATCTCGGACCGTCGCCAATAGCCCGTTGCGTTGCTCCAGTGTGACGTTACCTACCTACCGATACAAGCGGGGAAAATTTAATTTAGCTCGGGATCACTTCGCAGTATATTGGATTGGACTTCTCAGAGTAATTTTTTGTTGGGCCACACCTTAAATTATGCTGGTTATCAAAGATAGTTTCGTAAGACAGTCTACAACTTTAATAAACTCTGAACGCCAATCTATCACCGTTTCTTACAATTTCTTACCATCGAAATTTACAATTCTTCAAATACGCAATGGGCACTTGAAGTCGATGGAGATCGAATTGGATTGCAGGCAGTTCCCTTTTCTGTGCACAGAATTTAAGTATCGTCATCTGACCGTAGTTCAAAATTACGTGGGGTTATCCTCGGCTCTTTCCCTTCTGGGTTTGATCCAGGACTGTCGCCAATAGCCCGTTGTGTTGCTCCAGTGCTATGTCCATTAAAATACCTACCTACCCCTTTCTTTTAACGTACTAGTTTCGATTTCGAAACAAGCGGAGAAAAATTTAATTTAGCTCGTGGATCACTTCTTAGTATACTGGATTGGACTTTGCAGGATAATTTTTGTATTGCGTCTTACCATAAATGATGCTGGTTGTCAAAGGTGGTTCCGAAAGGCTGATCTAGTGTTGGACTTTCTGAGCGTGTTCGGACTCATGGGTAACGTTTTTAGATGAGCTGCATAATTTCGTATTTTGTTGGCAATTCGCCGCTAACGACTTCAGGATAATCGGATATGTGTAGTGATCTGGCAACACTGCAACCAGCAAGGTGACATCAGCAGTTGACGTCACTTTCCTCCAATGCTCTCACACTGTGTTAACCAATGAGAGGGCAGCGGAGGAATACGTTGCGCCTAATATAAGATTAGAATGTTCACTCGGAATCTCGCACTCTCGTAGTTCACTCAGTATGTTTCTTGTTGTGTCAATGTTATTGTTAAAGTTTGAATAAATATATGTTTAATGATTAGATTGAATTATTCTACGAACACGCACGCAACGTCACCTTATATGAAAAGCTAGGCCGTGGTTTCTTCACAAGTTTATCCACAATCCACACTATTAATGTGTGATAGTTTGTCTGTTGGAAATCTATCTTCGTCTCAACCACAGCACATAGAGATCTGAGAGAGGTGTCAAAATACGCAGAATAAACTGGGAAAGTTATTCCGCCCCTTTAAAATTTTCAAAAATTTAAGTTTTAACATAAAATGTCTAAAAAATTACCTGATTGGACAGAGTGCCGTGACGTCACTGGCTGATTCCGTAACGCTTCCGTAGCGGTTTTTGCCCCAACTTTTTTACTATGTTTTTTTGTCAGACGACTTAAATATTCATGTTAAATTCGAGGAAAAAACGTAGGAAATGTTCAAATTCAATATACAGTACTTTTTCGTGTCTTACATTTTACCTGCTTTAAATAAACATTTAACACACTACTTTTTCGAGCCTTATATTTTATTTCTTTAAATAAGCATTATTTTTAATAATTATTTCGCATCCAATACAGCAAACCTTGTACAACTCAACTCTTAAATTTATTGTAATTTGGAATTTCAAATTGTTTATTGCTGCCTTTTTTATAGCGGTTCTTTTTTGCGTTGTAATTACTCTTTTTAACGACAATGCGGAAAAGAAAACGTTTCATAACAAGCAATTCAGCTAAATATAAATTACTTGAAAGACGTCACAATGCAACTAAGGAGCAAGCTGCCAATAGAAGACTGGTCGAAGCTGAACGTCAGGGTGAAATTGGGAAATTTACATGAAGACTTGCAATGAGACGGCGAAAAATCTAATATGTCGTTTAGTAACAATCAGTTATCCCGTGACACATAAAACCATAAAACTTTTAAATCCGAATAATAATGATAAATTTATAGAATTATATAACAGTGAATCTATAAGAAAGCATGCAAAAAAGAGTAAAAATCCCAAGAGGGAGGTATTTACTAACACGTTGTCCTCCGCAACGCGGGGCCATACAGCTAGTTTCATTATATTTGAGGTCTGCATGAGATGGAATCCATTGAATATGAAATTCTCTGCGATTGGTAGGTAGCTAGGTGTTTTTAATTAACGCCGTACTGGAGCTACACTGCTGGCCACCGTAAATGCAACACCCTGAAGGAAGAATGCAAATAATATGAAATTTACAACATGCATTAGCGGAGGTGAGATATGCAAATGATTAGAATTTCAGCGCAGACGCACATCACGCGCGCCTGTGGCGCCACTTCAAAGCGCTATTTAAGGCTTGGAGATTTCGACGATTTCAAGTACGGCAATTGTGTTTTTCTTGTGGTTTTTTCAAAAAAACGATCAATTATGCCTCGTAGAAAACAGCGATCATCTTTTGATCAAGTATCCGAGTTCGACAGAGGAAGGATAGTGGCCTACCGAGATTGTGGATTATCTTTCAGGGAAATCGGTAGTCGTGTTGGACGAAACCAAACAACTGTAATGCGGATATGTGATCGTTGGATGCAGGAGGGTACGACGGACCGACGTGTTCGATCGCATCCACCTCAGTGCACAACTTCACGTGATGACAGGCATATTGTGCGTATGGCAGTGACGGATCGCTCAGCCACATCACGAACCATAGCACAGCACATTCAGTCTGTACCGCATCATCCAGTGTCTGCGCGTACCATTCGACGCGGTTTACAGCAGAGTGGTCTGTCCGCAAGACGTCCATTGCTTCGTCTACCCTTGACGCAGAACCACAGACGTTTCCGCCGCCAATGGTGCGATGAAAGAAGGATGTGGACGGCAGAATGGAATGAAATTGTCTTTACTGACGAGTCACGCTTCTGTCTGCAACACCACGATGGTCGGATTCGAGTCTGGAGACACCGTGGAGAGAGGATGCTGAACAGCTGCGTTATACACAGCCACACTGGTCCTGCACCGGGTATTATGGTATGAGGCGGTATTGGATATCACTCTCGCACTCCTCTAGTACGCATTGCCGGTACTTTAAACAGCCAGCGCTACATCTCCGAGGTGTTGGAGCCAGTTGTCCTTCCTTACCTTCAGGGCTTGCCCACAGCCATATTTCAACAGGATAATGCGCGACCACACGTGGCACGCATTGTCCAAGGGTTCTCCGTCAATCGCCAGATTGAATTGCTTCCCTGGCCAGCTCACTCTCCGGATCTTTCGCCGATAGAAAACATGTGGTCCATGGTTGCTCAACGATTGACCCAGAATACATCCCCAGCTGCCACACCAGATCAACTTTGGCAACGTGTGGAAGCTGCTTGGTCTGCTGTACCCCAAGAACACATCCAAAGTCTCTTTGAATCAATGCCGAGGCGTGTGGCAGCGGTGATCTCCAACAATGGCGGCTACTCTGGCTACTGATTTTGGCAGGAACCACACTTCAACAGAAGTCTATAAATTTAATCATTTGATACTTGGTCAACATGTTATCTACAAAATAAATTTTGTTGTGATATCTCTTGTCTTTCTTGGTGTTGCAATTTGGGTGGCCAGCAGTGTACATATAGGGCTATTGTCGACGATTCGGGATCAATCCCAAAGTGAAAGCACCGAGGACAACACCACGTAATTTTAAATCACGGTCAGATGACGAGGCAACACCTGAGTTGGCACCCCACTCTCCAAACTTCCACACCACACCAACGTGAGACCATTTGAGGCCACGACAGATTTAACGTGCATTAGTCCCCTTTGTACACGTCGGTTTTTGGTTGGATTCGAACTGTCGGATTCGGTTGCTAATCCGTTACTCTCCCAATAGAACTAATCGGGCTACCGCTACTGATTTCGGAGCACGCATTCCCTTACTAAAGCTTTGTCTACCAATGAAGAGTTAGAAACCGACTTACTTGTGAATACCCTTATCAAAAGCTCAAAAGTGTGTTTAAAATAACTGTCCCAGTTCAATCATTTATATACTCTACAACTTTCTACATCGTTCAAATGAATTTATTACAGTCACTCAACTCTGTTGGTGTTCAATGAACAGCAGGGTCTTACTGCCCCTTCAGATATTTCCAGATACTACGATTCCTCAAACTTTTTGAATGTTTTTCTTCACCTTTCATCGCACTTTCTTTACTATTTCGTCCTCATCCTAGTAGGTGTCCATAAATCTTCCCTGACATATCGAATCGTTCAAAAAGTCGAGCTGAAATCATCGAAACCTTCATAGAATGAAATAACCCCGCGTTCAAATTTCGAGATAACCACATTCTTGATAGTTTAGTTTCTACTGAATATTTTCCCGAATAACAGGAGAAGGGGCAGCCATTGAAAACGTTTGAGAATTCTTATTTTATTTGAAGCCAACTCGAAGTATCTTTTTACGAATCTGTCTAGATCAATATAGGATTTTCCTGGATATTATGGTGTATTATTTCTGTTCGACAAATGGTACCGTATAGGGCAAAAGGGTATAAATGTGTATTCTGTATTCCCTACGGTAATTTTATCACACGACTGTCAAAGGAAGTCTATCGAATGTCGGAACTGTCTTTTTTCTATTCGGAAGTACACTTTATTTCCACATTCTGTCCATAGGGGAAGCAAGTTGTGAGAAATATTGTGAAAGCTTAGGCGTGTAGTTGCGATATAAAATGAAATTTAACTGAGTGTTTTTTTGTGGGGGACTGACGGTAGCGCTGTTGGAGGAAGAGTAGCGTATTAGCAACTGGAGGGTTGCGAGTTCGAAACTCGATCCAACCAAAGACCGTCGTGTATATGGTGGATGATGCACGTTAAATTTGTCGTGGCCTCAAGTGTCCTCGTGGACGTGGTTGGAAGTTTGGAGAGTGGTGTGCCAGCTCAGTTGTAACCTCGTCATCTGACATCAAACTTACGAGGTGTTGTCCTCGGTTCTGTCCCTTCAGATGAGTCCTGGACTGTCACCAATAGCCCGTTGTGTTACTCAAGTGCGACGTTAATTCAGTTATCTACCTGCCTGAATGTTTTTCTTCTCTGAAGATCTTGTTGTAATTGCACGATTCGTTTTCTAAAACGCATTATTAACCCTCTGAGCTTCGGAAAGTTTCTGAGTAGTATGCTAAGCTTTTACCCTGCAATATACAACGATTAAATAGCCACGTCTGTTAATTCAAAGCAAGCATCTTAGAAAGGATTCTATTGGCCAAGAAGTCTAAAACTGGTTAGAAATAATACAGGAAAATCTGCACGCTGCATGGTGTATTGATGCGTGCATGGCTTCCTCAACACTTCTACAATAAAAATTCACAACAAATTTCAAGTTAATGTAGGGCCGATTGGAAGAATAACGGATTAACAACCGGAAAAAGGAAGAGAAATGGAAAATGTGAATGATTCAAAGGTGAAACTGAAGACAACTAAGAAATCAGAGGACGAGTATAATTTATAAAAAGAACAAGCAAACGGCATAAAAAAAGAATACCAATAGTAAAGAGAAGCAATGGCAGATAGGTTAATAGACAATATTTCGACTTAACAGCATTAGAAAAAGTGCTACAACTCTCTTAAGTGATTTTTAAGTGATTAAGCAATCTGTGATAGTCAAAAATTTACAAACTAAAAAAACGTAATGAGCAAAGTTTGTGATAGAATTGTCAACAGCTATTTCGATTTCGCAGAAACGCCACCATCATAACTGTTTTAATCCCCATTGGTTACATTTTGGTTTTAAAATTTTTTACTACCAGATTGGTTACGATTTCCATCAGAGTATATAAATATTCCATTTCTCTATTATTCATTGGTTGAAAATATTTCGAAACGTATTTCAATTTAAATATCTTCACTAGGAAATCGCACATATTTCTTTATTTCTCATCAGCAAACCGTTTCTGCTAGAAATCGTGGACGCTTTGTCTGAAAACAATGCAAGTGTGTTTTCCGCTACGGGCTAAAAGAAAGACACAAAAGAGTTCATAAACAAAAAGATTTTGTCTATATCAGACAAACGTTTCGTCTTCAGAAAACACTCCAAATATCTAGATAAACAGATGCAATGCTTTAGTTTTATCTGCTTATAACTTTTCTTCTAAAAATGTTGGTGTTGAGGGTCGGGTGTTTTGGAAGGCTCTGAGAGCTCCTTATTCCAGTGGGCGCGTGAAAGAATGAATAGTTTACAGTGAACTCGCTAGAGGGATAAGGAATAAGAGAAGATTATTGGACCAGGAGATCTATCAAGAAAGTTCATTGGTAGAAGTCGGTGGTTTAACGAAGGAGTAATTTGTTTTTACATATGCAATTTGAAAGCAGGAGAATATATATAATAAACAATCAAACGTACAAAATATTAAAAATCAAACATACAAACATTAAAACGCAAAGTAACAGAAATGCAGACCAACAAAACGCCAAAAGGTCAAAAATGCAGACAAGCAAAAAGTCAAAATATCGGGGTATAAAAATAGTCAAACAGAAACCAGAAAGCAGAACTGTCCATGTATGCACGCCGAGGCTCCAGACATAGCATGGATGGCAATATAATTCAATATTACAAAACAAAGAGAAATTTAAACTTAAGAAAACCAAGAAAATTCCGAAAAAAATGAAGTGTTGGTGGATGAGGGCGTCATCAGGGAGGAACCTGACCCAGTTAACACAATATGGTGTTTTCTGCGTGTGGGCGGCAGTTCACCAAAAGTAGCCCACACCCCCCATAAGTAGATAGGTAAAATTAAAAATTCAAAACCGGGGATATACAAGGACACACACCAAAGACAAGTACAATGCAAAACTGTAGAAGAGAATACAAACTTACAAATCCAACTAAGGGAAATTTTAAAGAAGCAAGTAGTGGTGGATGAGGGCGTCATCAGGGAAAAGCCTGACCCAGACAACACAAAATGGTGTTTTCTACGCATTAGCAGCGGAATGCTAAATAATGCTCATACACACTTATTATTTTCTTACTCATCCTACTATGTCTTGCGGCTTTAGCGCACATACATGGAGAGTTATGCTTGATCAATGTTAATTCCTCGCATTTTAGCTTTTTTACTGTTTTGCATTTTTGGATGCATAATAATAGCAGTAACAGGTTAATTTGATCATCAAATTGGACAGCAAGTATTTGGGATCCGTGGATCTGACATACATTCTTAATGAGCGGATTGAGAATTTTACATTTCTGTTTTAACTGTCTATCAAAATAGCAACACAATATTTAAATGTTAAAAATGGAAAGTTTTCAAAATAACGAATAGTAAAGATTAAAAACTAGGAAAGATCGTCAATGACCATTTCAGTTGAAGCAAGACGTCCAGGACAGAAGTCACAAGAAAAGCGAGTTTAAATGTTATTCTGGAATAGGTGCTACCACAACTCACTTTTCAACTAAAGCTTTCCAGGCCGCCTCTAGAGGCGAAGAAGCACAAGCGTCATTCATTCCCTTCGGGATTGAGCCGCGGTAGTCCAGATGGTAGAGTCGCGGATTAGCAAACGAAGGGTTGTGAAATCAACTAGGTTCAACAAAGACCGTACACATGTGTTCTTAACCGGAATTTCAAACCTCAACTTTTGTAGCAGTCACCTTATTTTCACCTTTCGTAGTTTTGTCGTACGACTTTTCCAGACACTAAATTACGTTGGCATTTTTCTACGAAAGAGAAAAGTGATTATTCTGGTCACTTTTACAATCTACAGTTAACCAATTCAACCCGAGTGAGGACAGGTAATTTTGCTAGAATGAATAGAATACTAAAATCCTCAAAATTGCTATAGACTTTAACTGGTCATTAATCTGTATAATTTATTAATTACAATCTCCAGTTATCTAATTCAACCCGAGTGAGGTCAGGTAATTTTGCTAGAATGAATAGAATACTAAAATCCTCAAAATTGCTATAGACTTTAACTGGTCATTAATCTGTATAATTTATTAATTACCATCTCCAGTTATCCAATTCAACCCGAGTGAGGTCAGGTAATTTTGCTAGAATGAATAGAATACTAAAATCCTCAAAATTGCTATAGACTTTAACTGGTCATTAATCTGTATAATTTATTAATTACCATCTCCAGTTATCCAATTCAACCCGAGTGAGGTCAGGTAATTTTGCTAGAATGAATAGAATACTAAAATCCTCAAAATTGCTATAGACTTTAACTGGTCATTAATCTGTATAATTTATTAATTACCATCTACAGTTAACCAATTCAACCCGAGTGAGGTCAGGTAATTTTGCTAGAATGAATAGAATACTAAAATCCTCAAAATTGCTATAGACTTTAACTGGTCATTAATCTGTATAATTTATTAATTACCATCTACAGTTAACCAATTCAACCCGAGTGAGGTCAGGTAATTTTGCTAGAATGAATAGAATACTAAAATCCTCAAAATTGTTATAGACTTTAACTGGTCATTTATCTGTATAATTTATTAATTACCATCTACAGTTAACCAATTCAACCCGAGTGAGGTCAGGTAATTTTGCTAGAATGAATAGAATACTAAAATCCCGAAAATTGTTATAGGCTTTAACTGGTCATTTATCTGTATAATTTATTAATTACCATCTACAGTTAACCAATTCAACCCGAGTGAGGTCAGGTAATTTTGCTAGAATGAATAGAATACTAAAATCCTCAAAATTGCTATAGACTTTAACTGGTCATTAATCTGTATAATTTATTAATTACCATCTACAGTTAACCAATTCAACCCGAGTGAGGTCAGGTAATTTTGCTAGAATGAATAGAATACTAAAATCCTCAAAATTGTTATAGACTTTAACTGGTCATTAATCTGTATAATTTATTAATTACCATCTACAGTTAAGCAATTCAACCCGAGTGAGGTCAGGTAATTTTGCTAGAATGAATAGAATACTAAAATCCCGAAAATTGTTATAGGCTTTAACTGGTCATTTATCTGTATAATTTATTAATTACCATCTACAGTTAACCAATTCAACCCGAGTGAGGTCAGGTAATTTTGCTAGAATGAATAGAATACTAAAATCCTCAAAATTGCTATAGACTTTAACTGGTCATTAATCTGTATAATTTATTAATTACCATCTACAGTTAACCAATTCAACCCGAGTGAGGTCAGGTAATTTTGCTAGAATGAATAGAATACTAAAATCCTCAAAATTGCTATAGACTTTAACTGGTCATTAATCTGTATAATTTATTAATTACCATCTACAGTTAACCAATTCAACCCGAGTGAGCTCAGGTAATTTTCCTAGAATGAATAGAATACTAAAATCCTCAAAATTGCTATAGACTTTAACTGGTCATTAATCTGTATAATTTATTAATTACCATCTACAGTTAACCAATTCAACCCGAGTGAGGTCAGGTAATTTTGCTAGAATGAATAGAATACTAAAATCCTCAAAATTGCTATAGACTTTAACTGGTCATTTATTCTGTATAATTTATTAATTACCATCTACAGTTAACCAATTCAACCCGAGTGAGGTCAGGTAATTTTGCTAGAATGAATAGAATACTAAAATCCTCAAAATTGCTATAGACTTTAACTGGTCATTAATCTGTATAATTTATTAATTACCATCTACAGTTAACCAATTCAACCCGAGTGAGGTCAGGTAATTTTGCTAGAATGAATAGAATACTAAAATCCCGAAAATTGTTATAGGCTTTAACTGGTCATTAATCTGTATAATTTATTAATTACCATCTACAGTTAACCAATTCAACCCGAGTGAGGTCAGGTAATTTTGCTAGAATGAATAGAATACTAAAATCCTCAAAATTGCTATAGACTTTAACTGGTCATTAATCTGTATAATTTATTAATTACCATCTACAGTTAACCAATTCAACCCGAGTGAGGTCAGGTAATTTTCCTAGAATGAATAGAATACTAAAATCCCGAAAATTGTTATAGGCTTTAACTGGTCATTAATCTGTATAATTTATTAATTACCATCTACAGTTAACCAATTCAACCCGAGTGAGGTCAGGTAATTTTCCTAGAATGAATAGAATACTAAAATCCTCAAAATTGCTATAGACTTTAACTGGTCATTAATCTGTATAATTTATTAATTACCATCTACAGTTAACCAATTCAACCCGAGTGAGGTCAGGTAATTTTCCTAGAATGAATAGAATACTAAAATCCCGAAAATTGTTATAGGCTTTAACTGGTCATTAATCTGTATAATTTATTAATTACCATCTACAGTTAACCAAT
Organism: Meta bourneti; assembly: GCA_933210815.1. Lineage (NCBI taxonomy): Eukaryota > Metazoa > Arthropoda > Arachnida > Araneae > Tetragnathidae > Meta > Meta bourneti. Next base: position 96,342,730 of record OW119929.1, on the reverse strand, counting down.
TCAACCCGAGTGAGGTCAGGTAATTTTGCTAGAATGAATAGAATACTAAAATCCTCAAAATTGCTATAGACTTTAACTGGTCATTAATCTGTATAATTTATTAATTACCATCTACAGTTAACCAATTCAACCCGAGTGAGGTCAGGTAATTTTCCTAGAATGAATAGAATACTAAAATCCCGAAAATTGTTATAGGCTTTAACTGGTCATTAATCTGTATAATTTATTAATTACCATCTACAGTTAACCAATTCAACCCGAGTGAGGTCAGGTAAATTTGCTAGAATGAATAGAATACTAAAATCCTCAAAATTGCTATAGACTTTAACTGGTCATTAATCTGTATAATTTATTAATTACCATCTACAGTTAACCAATTCAACCCGAGTGAGGTCAGGTAATTTTCCTAGAATGAATAGAATACTAAAATCCCGAAAATTGTTATAGGCTTTAACTGGTCATTAATCTGTATAATTTATTAATTACCATCTACAGTTAACCAATTCAACCCGAGTGAGGTCAGGTAATTTTGCTAGAATGAATAGAATACTAAAATCCTCAAAATTGCTATAGACTTTAACTGGTCATTAATCTGTATAATTTATTAATTACCATCTACAGTTAACCAATTCAACCCGAGTGAGGTCAGGTAATTTTCCTAGAATGAATAGAATACTAAAATCCCGAAAATTGTTATAGGCTTTAACTGGTCATTAATCTGTATAATTTATTAATTACCATCTACAGTTAACCAATTCAACCCGAGTGAGGTCAGGTAATTTTGCTAGAATGAATAGAATACTAAAATCCTCAAAATTGCTATAGACTTTAACTGGTCATTAATCTGTATAATTTATTAATTACCATCTACAGTTAACCAATTCAACCCGAGTGAGGTCAGGTAATTTTCCTAGAATGAATAGAATACTAAAATCCCGAAAATTGTTATAGGCTTTAACTGGTAATTAATCTGTATAATTTATTAATTACCATCTACAGTTAACCAATTCAACCCGAGTGAGGTCAGGTAATTTTGCTAGAATGAATAGAATACTAAAATCCTCAAAATTGCTATAGACTTTAACTGGTCATTAATCTGTATAATTTATTAATTACCATCTACAGTTAACCAATTCAACCCGAGTGAGGTCAGGTAATTTTCCTAGAATGAATAGAATACTAAAATCCCGAAAATTGTTATAGGCTTTAACTGGTCATTAATCTGTATAATTTATTAATTACCATCTACAGTTAACCAATTCAACCCGAGTGAGGTCAGGTAATTTTGCTAGAATGAATAGAATACTAAAATCCTCAAAATTGCTATAGACTTTAACTGGTCATTAATCTGTATAATTTATTAATTACCATCTACAGTTAACCAATTCAACCCGAGTGAGGTCAGGTAATTTTCCTAGAATGAATAGAATACTAAAATCCCGAAAATTGTTATAGGCTTTAACTGGTAATTAATCTATATAATTTATTAATTACCATCTACAGTTAACCAATTCAACCCGAGTGAGGTCAGGTAATTTTGCTAGAATGAATAGAATACTAAAATCCTCAAAATTGCTATAGACTTTAACTGGTCATTAATCTGTATAATTTATTAATTACCATCTACAGTTAACCAATTCAACCCGAGTGAGGTCAGGTAATTTTCCTAGAATGAATAGAATACTAAAATCCCGAAAATTGTTATAGGCTTTAACTGGTCATTAATCTGTATAATTTATTAATTACCATCTACAGTTAAGCAATTCAACCCGAGTGAGGTCAGGTAATTTTGCTAGAATGAATAGAATACTAAAATCCTCAAAATTGTTATAGGCTTTAACTGGTCATTAATCTGTATAATTTATTAATTATCATCTACAGTTAACCAATTCAACCCGAGTGAGGTCAGGTAATTTTCCTAGAATGAATAGAATACTAAAATCCCGAAAATTGTTATAGGCTTTAACTGGTAATTAATCTATATAATTTATTAATTACCATCTACAGTTAACCAATTCAACCCGAGTGAGGTCAGGTAATTTTGCTAGAATGAATAGAATACTAAAATCCTCAAAATTGCTATAGACTTTAACTGGTCATTAATCTGTATAATTTATTAATTACCATCTACAGTTAACCAATTCAACCCGAGTGAGGTCAGGTAATTTTCCTAGAATGAATAGAATACTAAAATCCCGAAAATTGTTATAGGCTTTAACTGGTCATTAATCTGTATAATTTATTAATTACCATCTACAGTTAAGCAATTCAACCCGAGTGAGGTCAGGTAATTTTGCTAGAATGAATAGAATACTAAAATCCTCAAAATTGTTATAGGCTTTAACTGGTCATTAATCTGTATAATTTATTAATTACCATCTACAGTTAACCAATTCAACCCGAGTGAGGTCAGGTAATTTTCCTAGAATGAATAGAATACTAAAATCCCGAAAATTGTTATAGGCTTTAACTGGTAATTAATCTATATAATTTATTAATTACCATCTACAGTTAACCAATTCAACCCGAGTGAGGTCAGGTAATTTTGCTAGAATGAATAGAATACTAAAATCCTCAAAATTGCTATAGACTTTAACTGGTCATTAATCTGTATAATTTATTAATTACCATCTACAGTTAACCAATTCAACCCGAGTGAGGTCAGGTAATTTTCCTAGAATGAATAGAATACTAAAATCCCGAAAATTGTTATAGGCTTTAACTGGTCATTAATCTGTATAATTTATTAATTACCATCTACAGTTAAGCAATTCAACCCGAGTGAGGTCAGGTAATTTTGCTAGAATGAATAGAATACTAAAATCCTCAAAATTGTTATAGGCTTTAACTGGTCATTAATCTGTATAATTTATTAATTACCATCTACAGTTAACCAATTCAACCCGAGTGAGGTCAGGTAATTTTCCTAGAATGAATAGAATACTAAAATCCCGAAAATTGTTATAGGCTTTAACTGGTCATTAATCTGTATAATTTATTAATTACCATCTACAGTTAAGCAATTCAACCCGAGTGAGGTCAGGTAATTTTGCTAGAATGAATAGAATACTAAAATCCTCAAAATTGTTATAGGCTTTAACTGGTCATTAATCTGTATAATTTATTAATTACCATCTACAGTTAACCAATTCAACCCGAGTGAGGTCAGGTAATTTTCCTAGAATGAATAGAATACTAAAATCCCGAAAATTGTTATAGGCTTTAACTGGTAATTAATCTATATAATTTATTAATTACCATCTACAGTTAACCAATTCAACCCGAGTGAGGTCAGGTAATTTTGCTAGAATGAATAGAATACTAAAATCCTCAAAATTACTATAGACTTTAACTGGTCATTAATCTGTATAATTTATTAATTACCATCTACAGTTAACCAATTCAACCCGAGTGAGGTCAGGTAATTTTCCTAGAATGAATAGAATACTAAAATCCCGAAAATTGTTATAGGCTTTAACTGGTCATTAATCTGTATAATTTATTAATTACCATCTACAGTTAAGCAATTCAACCCGAGTGAGGTCAGGTAATTTTGCTAGAATGAATAGAATACTAAAATCCACAAAATTGTTATAGGCTTTAACTGGTCATTAATCTGTATAATTTATTAATTACCATCTACAGTTAACCAATTCAACCCGAGTGAGGTCAGGTAATTTTCCTAGAATGAATAGAATACTAAAATCCCGAAAATTGTTATAGGCTTTAACTGGTCATTAATCTGTATAATTTATTAATTACCATCTACAGTTAAGCAATTCAACCCGAGTGAGGTCAGGTAATTTTGCTAGAATGAATAGAATACTAAAATCCTCAAAATTGTTATAGGCTTTAACTGGTCATTAATCTGTATAATTTATTAATTACCATCTACAGTTAAGCAATTCAACCCGAGTGAGGTCAGGTAATTTTCCTAGAATGAATAGAATACTAAAATCCCGAAAATTGTTATAGGCTTTAACTGGTCATTAATCTGTATAATTTATTAATTACCATCTACAGTTAAGCAATTCAACCCGAGTGAGGTCAGGTAATTTTGCTAGAATGAATAGAATACTAAAATCCTCAAAATTGCTATAGGCTTTAACTGGTCATTAATCTGTATAATTTATTAATTACCATCTACAGTTAACCAATTCAACCCGAGTGAGGTCAGGTAATTTTCCTAGAATGAATAGAATACTAAAATCCCGAAAATTGTTATAGGCTTTAACTGGTAATTAATCTATATAATTTATTAATTACCATCTACAGTTAAGCAATTCAACCCGAGTGAGGTCAGGTAATTTTGCTAGAATGAATAGAATACTAAAATCCTCAAAATTGCTATAGGCTTTAACTGGTCATTAATCTGTATAATTTATTAATTACCATCTACAGTTAACCAATTCAACCCGAGTGAGGTCAGGTAATTTTCCTAGAATGAATAGAATACTAAAATCCCGAAAATTGTTATAGGCTTTAACTGGTCATTAATCTGTATAATTTATTAATTACCATCTACAGTTAAGCAATTCAACCCGAGTGAGGTCAGGTAATTTTGCTAGAATGAATAGAATACTAAAATCCTCAAAATTGCTATAGGCTTTAACTGGTCATTAATCTGTATAATTTATTAATTACCATCTACAGTTAACCAATTCAACCCGAGTGAGGTCAGGTAATTTTCCTAGAATGAATAGAATACTAAAATCCCGAAAATTGTTATAGGCTTTAACTGGTCATTAATCTGTATAATTTATTAATTACCATCTACAGTTAAGCAATTCAACCCGAGTGAGGTCAGGTAATTTTGCTAGAATGAATAGAATACTAAAATCCTCAAAATTGTTATAGGCTTTAACTGGTCATTAATCTGTATAATTTATTAATTACCATCTACAGTTAAGCAATTCAACCCGAGTGAGGTCAGGTAATTTTGCTAGAATGAATAGAATACTAAAATCCTCAAAATTGCTATAGGCTTTAACTGGTCATTAATCTGTATAATTTATTAATTACCATCTACAGTTAACCAATTCAACCCGAGTGAGGTCAGGTAATTTTCCTAGAATGAATAGAATACTAAAATCCCGAAAATTGTTATAGGCTTTAACTGGTAATTAATCTATATAATTTATTAATTACCATCTACAGTTAACCAATTCAACCCGAGTGAGGTCAGGTAATTTTGCTAGAATGAATAGAATACTAAAATCCTCAAAATTGCTATAGACTTTAACTGGTCATTAATCTGTATAATTTATTAATTACCATCTACAGTTAACCAATTCAACCCGAGTGAGGTCAGGTAATTTTCCTAGAATGAATAGAATACTAAAATCCCGAAAATTGTTATAGGCTTTAACTGGTCATTAATCTGTATAATTTATTAATTACCATCTACAGTTAAGCAATTCAACCCGAGTGAGGTCAGGTAATTTTGCTAGAATGAATAGAATACTAAAATCCTCAAAATTGTTATAGGCTTTAACTGGTCATTAATCTGTATAATTTATTAATTACCATCTACAGTTAACCAATTCAACCCGAGTGAGGTCAGGTAATTTTCCTAGAATGAATAGAATACTAAAATCCCGAAAATTGTTATAGGCTTTAACTGGTCATTAATCTGTATAATTTATTAATTACCATCTACAGTTAAGCAATTCAACCCGAGTGAGGTCAGGTAATTTTGCTAGAATGAATAGAATACTAAAATCCTCAAAATTGTTATAGGCTTTAACTGGTCATTAATCTGTATAATTTATTAATTACCATCTACAGTTAACCAATTCAACCCGAGTGAGGTCAGGTAATTTTCCTAGAATGAATAGAATACTAAAATCCCGAAAATTGTTATAGGCTTTAACTGGTCATTAATCTGTATAATTTATTAATTACCATCTACAGTTAAGCAATTCAACCCGAGTGAGGTCAGGTAATTTTGCTAGAATGAATAGAATACTAAAATCCTCAAAATTGCTATAGGCTTTAACTGGTCATTAATCTGTATAATTTATTAATTACCATCTACAGTTAACCAATTCAACCCGAGTGAGGTCAGGTAATTTTCCTAGAATGAATAGAATACTAAAATCCCGAAAATTGTTATAGGCTTTAACTGGTCATTTATCTGTATAATTTATTAATTACCATCTACAGTTAAGCAATTCAACCCGAGTGAGGTCAGGTAATTTTCCTAGAATGAATAGAATACTAAAATCCCGAAAATTGTTATAGGCTTTAACTGGTCATTAATCTGTATAATTTATTAATTACCATCTACAGTTAACCAATTCAACCCGAGTGAGGTCAGGTAATTTTGCTAGAATGAATAGAATACTAAAATCCTCAAAATTGCTATAGACTTTAACTGGTCATTAATCTGTATAATTTATTAATTACCATCTACAGTTAACCAATTCAACCCGAGTGAGGTCAGGTAATTTTGCTAGAATGAATAGAATACTAAAATCCTCAAAATTGTTATAGACTTTAACTGGTCATTAATCTGTATAATTTATTAATTACCATCTACAGTTAAGCAATTCAACCCGAGTGAGGTCAGGTAATTTTGCTAGAATGAATAGAATACTAAAATCCTCAAAATTGTTATAGGCTTTAACTGGTCATTAATCTATATAATTTATTAATTACCATCTACAGTTAAGCAATTCAACCCGAGTGAGGTCAGGTAATTTTGCTAGAATGAATAGAATACTAAAATCCTCAAAATTGCTATAGACTTTAACTGGTCATTAATCTGTATAATTTATTAATTACCATCTACAGTTAACCAATTCAACCCGAGTGAGGTCAGGTAATTTTGCTAGAATGAATAGAATACTAAAATCCTCAAAATTGCTATAGACTTTAACTGGTCATTAATCTGTATAATTTATTAATTACCATCTACAGTTAACCAATTCAACCCGAGTGAGGTCAGGTAATTTTGCTAGAATGAATAGAATACTAAAATCCTCAAAATTGTTATAGACTTTAACTGGTCATTAATCTGTATAATTTATTAATTACCATCTACAGTTAAGCAATTCAACCCGAGTGAGGTCAGGTAATTTTGCTAGAATGAATAGAATACTAAAATCCTCAAAATTGCTATAGACTTTAACTGGTCATTAATCTGTATAATTTATTAATTACCATCTACAGTTAACCAATTCAACCCGAGTGAGGTCAGGTAATTTTGCTAGAATGAATAGAATACTAAAATCCTCAAAATTGTTATAGACTTTAACTGGTCATTAATCTGTATAATTTATTAATTACCATCTACAGTTAAGCAATTCAACCCGAGTGAGGTCAGGTAATTTTGCTAGAATGAATAGAATACTAAAATCCTCAAAATTGCTATAGACTTTAACTGGCCATTAATCTGTATAATTTATTAATTACCATCTACAGTTAACCAATTCAACCCGAGTGAGGTCAGGTAATTTTGCTAGAATGAATAGAATACTAAAATCCTCAAAATTGTTATAGACTTTAACTGGTCATTAATCTGTATAATTTATTAATTACCATCTACAGTTAACCAATTCAACCCGAGTGAGGTCAGGTAATTTTGCTAGAATGAATAGAATACTAAAATCCTCAAAATTGTTATAGACTTTAACTGGTCATTAATCTGTATAATTTATTAATTACCATCTACAGTTAAGCAATTCAACCCGAGTGAGGTCAGGTAATTTTGCTAGAATGAATAGAATACTAAAATCCTCAAAATTGCTATAGACTTTAACTGGTCATTAATCTGTATAATTTATTAATTACCATCTACAGTTAACCAATTCAACCCGAGTGAGGTCAGGTAATTTTGCTAGAATGAATAGAATACTAAAATCCTCAAAATTGTTATAGACTTTAACTGGTCATTAATCTGTATAATTTATTAATTACCATCTACAGTTAAGCAATTCAACCCGAGTGAGGTCAGGTAATTTTGCTAGAATGAATAGAATACTAAAATCCTCAAAATTGCTATAGACTTTAACTGGTCATTAATCTGTATAATTTATTAATTACCATCTACAGTTAACCAATTCAACCCGAGTGAGGTCAGGTAATTTTGCTAGAATGAATAGAATACTAAAATCCTCAAAATTGCTATAGACTTTAACTGGTCATTAATCTGTATAATTTATTAATTACCACCTACAGTTAAGCAATTCAACCCGAGTGAGGTCAGGTAATTTTGCTAGAATGAATAGAATACTAAAATCCTCAAAATTGTTATAGACTTTAACTGGTCATTTATCTGTATAATTTATTAATTACCATCTACAGTTAACCAATTCAACCCGAGTGAGGTCAGGTAATTTTCCTAGAATGAATAGAATACTAAAATCCCGAAAATTGTTATAGACTTTAACTGGTCATTTATCTGTATAATTTATTAATTACCATCTACAGTTAACCAATTCAACCCGAGTGAGGTCAGGTAATTTTCCTAGAATGAATAGAATACTAAAATCCCGAAAATTGTTATAGACTTTAACTGGTCATTTATCTGTATAATTTATTAATTACCATCTACAGTTAACCAATTCAACCCGAGTGAGGTCAGGTAATTTTCCTAGAATGAATAGAATACTAAAATCCCGAAAATTGTTATAGACTTTAACTGGTCATTTATCTGTATAATTTATTAATTACCATCTACAGTTAACCAATTCAACCCGAGTGAGGTCAGGTAATTTTGCTAGAATGAATAGAATACTAAAATCCCGAAAATTGTTATAGACTTTAACTGGTCATTTATCTGTATAATTTATTAATTACCATCTACAGTTAACCAATTCAACCCGAGTGAGGTCAGGTAATTTTGCTAGAATGAATAGAATACTAAAATCCCGAAAATTGTTATAGACTTTAACTGGTCATTTATCTGTATAATTTATTAATTACCATCTACAGTTAACCAATTCAACCCGAGTGAGGTCAGGTAATTTTGCTAGAATGAATAGAATACTAAAATCCCGAAAATTGTTATAGACTTTAACTGGTCATTTATCTGTATAATTTATTAATTACCATCTACAGTTAACCAATTCAACCCGAGTGAGGTCAGGTAATTTTGCTAGAATGAATAGAATACTAAAATCCCGAAAATTGTTATAGACTTTAACTGGTCATTTATCTGTATAATTTATTAATTACCATCTACAGTTAACCAATTCAACCCGAGTGAGGTCAGGTAATTTTCCTAGAATGAATAGAATACTAAAATCCCGAAAATTGTTATAGACTTTAACTGGTCATTTATCTGTATAATTTATTAATTACCATCTACAGTTAAGCAATTCAACCCGAGTGAGGTCAGGTAATTTTCCTAGAATGAATAGAATACTAAAATCCCGAAAATTGTTATAGACTTTAACTGGTCATTTATCTGTATAATTTATTAATTACCATCTACAGTTAACCAATTCAACCCGAGTGAGGTCAGGTAATTTTGCTAGAATGAATAGAATACTAAAATCCCGAAAATTGTTATAGACTTTAACTGGTCATTAATCTGTATAATTTATTAATTACCATCTACAGTTAACCAATTCAACCCGAGTGAGGTCAGGTAATTTTGCTAGAATGAATAGAATACTAAAATCCCGAAAATTGTTATAGACTTTAACTGGTCATTTATCTGTATAATTTATTAATTACCATCTACAGTTAACCAATTCAACCCGAGTGAGGTCAGGTAATTTTCCTAGAATGAATAGAATACTAAAATCCCGAAAATTGTTATAGGCTTTAACTGGTCATTAATCTGTATAATTTATTAATTACCATCTACAGTTAACCAATTCAACCCGAGTGAGGTCAGGTAATTTTCCTAGAATGAATAGAATACTAAAATCCCGAAAATTGTTATAGACTTTAACTGGTCATTTATCTGTATAATTTATTAATTACCATCTACAGTTAACCAATTCAACCCGAGTGAGGTCAGGTAATTTTCCTAGAATGAATAGAATACTAAAATCCCGAAAATTGTTATAGACTTTAACTGGTCATTTATCTGTATAATTTATTAATTACCATCTACAGTTAACCAATTCAACCCGAGTGAGGTCAGGTAATTTTCCTAGAATGAATAGAATACTAAAATCCCGAAAATTGTTATAGACTTTAACTGGTCATTTATCTGTATAATTTATTAATTACCATCTACAGTTAACCAATTCAACCCGAGTGAGGTCAGGTAATTTTCCTAGAATGAATAGAATACTAAAATCCCGAAAATTGTTATAGACTTTAACTGGTCATTTATCTGTATAATTTATTAATTACCATCTACAGTTAACCAATTCAACCCGAGTGAGGTCAGGTAATTTTCCTAGAATGAATAGAATACTAAAATCCCGAAAATTGTTATAGACTTTAACTGGTCATTTATCTGTATAATTTATTAATTACCATCTACAGTTAACCAATTCAACCCGAGTGAGGTCAGGTAATTTTGCTAGAATGAATAGAATACTAAAATCCCGAAAATTGCTATAGGCTTTAACTGGTCATTAATCTGTATAATTTATTAATTACCATCTACAGTTAACCAATTCAACCCGAGTGAGGTCAGGTAATTTTGCTAGAATGAATAGAATACTAAAATCCCGAAAATTGTTATAGACTTTAACTGGTCATTAATCTGTATAATTTATTAATTACCATCTACAGTTAACCAATTCAACCCGAGTGAGGTCAGGTAATTTTGCTAGAATGAATAGAATACTAAAATCCCGAAAATTGTTATAGACTTTAACTGGTCATTTATCTGTATAATTTATTAATTACCATCTACAGTTAACCAATTCAACCCGAGTGAGGTCAGGTAATTTTGCTAGAATGAATAGAATACTAAAATCCCGAAAATTGTTATAGACTTTAACTGGTCATTTATCTGTATAATTTATTAATTACCATCTACAGTTAACCAATTCAACCCGAGTGAGGTCAGGTAATTTTGCTAGAATGAATAGAATACTAAAATCCCGAAAATTGCTATAGGCTTTAACTGGTCATTAATCTGTATAATTTATTAATTACCATCTACAGTTAACCAATTCAACCCGAGTGAGGTCAGGTAATTTTGCTAGAATGAATAGAATACTAAAATCCCGAAAATTGTTATAGACTTTAACTGGTCATTAATCTGTATAATTTATTAATTACCATCTACAGTTAACCAATTCAACCCGAGTGAGGTCAGGTAATTTTGCTAGAATGAATAGAATACTAAAATCCCGAAAATTGCTATAGGCTTTAACTGGTCATTAATCTGTATAATTTATTAATTACCATCTACAGTTAACCAATTCAACCCGAGTGAGGTCAGGTAATTTTGCTAGAATGAATAGAATACTAAAATCCCGAAAATTGTTATAGACTTTAACTGGTCATTTATCTGTATAATTTATTAATTACCATCTACAGTTAACCAATTCAACCCGAGTGAGGTCAGGTAATTTTGCTAGAATGAATAGAATACTAAAATCCCGAAAATTGCTATAGGCTTTAACTGGTCATTAATCTGTATAATTTATTAATTACCATCTACAGTTAACCAATTCAACCCGAGTGAGGTCAGGTAATTTTGCTAGAATGAATAGAATACTAAAATCCCGAAAATTGTTATAGACTTTAACTGGTCATTAATCTGTATAATTTATTAATTACCATCTACAGTTAACCAATTCAACCCGAGTGAGGTCAGGTAATTTTGCTAGAATGAATAGAATACTAAAATCCCGAAAATTGTTATAGACTTTAACTGGTCATTAATCTGTATAATTTATTAATTACCATCTACAGTTAAGCAATTCAACCCGAGTGAGGTCAGGTAATTTTGCTAGAATGAATAGAATACTAAAATCCTCAAAATTGCTATAGGCTTTAACTGGTCATTAATCTGTATAATTTATTAATTACCATCTACAGTTAACCAATTCAACCCGAGTGAGGTCAGGTAATTTTGCTAGAATGAATAGAATACTAAAATCCCGAAAATTGTTATAGACTTTAACTGGTCATTTATCTGTATAATTTATTAATTACCATCTACAGTTAACCAATTCAACCCGAGTGAGGTCAGGTAATTTTGCTAGAATGAATAGAATACTAAAATCCCGAAAATTGCTATAGGCTTTAACTGGTCATTAATCTGTATAATTTATTAATTACCATCTACAGTTAACCAATTCAACCCGAGTGAGGTCAGGTAATTTTGCTAGAATGAATAGAATACTAAAATCCCGAAAATTGTTATAGACTTTAACTGGTCATTAATCTGTATAATTTATTAATTACCATCTACAGTTAACCAATTCAACCCGAGTGAGGTCAGGTAATTTTGCTAGAATGAATAGAATACTAAAATCCCGAAAATTGTTATAGACTTTAACTGGTCATTAATCTGTATAATTTATTAATTACCATCTACAGTTAAGCAATTCAACCCGAGTGAGGTCAGGTAATTTTGCTAGAATGAATAGAATACTAAAATCCTCAAAATTGCTATAGGCTTTAACTGGTCATTAATCTGTATAATTTATTAATTACCATCTACAGTTAACCAATTCAACCCGAGTGAGGTCAGGTAATTTTCCTAGAATGAATAGAATACTAAAATCCTCAAAATTGCTATAGGCTTTAACTGGTCATTAATCTGTATAATTTATTAATTACCATCTACAGTTAACCAATTCAACCCGAGTGAGGTCAGGTAATTTTCCTAGAATGAATAGAATACTAAAATCCTCAAAATTGCTATAGGCTTTAACTGGTCATTAATCTGTATAATTTATTAATTACCATCTACAGTTAACCAATTCAACCCGAGTGAGGTCAGGTAATTTTGCTAGAATGAATAGAATACTAAAATCCCGAAAATTGCTATAGGCTTTAACTGGTCATTAATCTGTATAATTTATTAATTACCATCTACAGTTAACCAATTCAACCCGAGTGAGGTCAGGTAATTTTGCTAGAATGAATAGAATACTAAAATCCCGAAAATTGTTATAGACTTTAACTGGTCATTAATCTGTATAATTTATTAATTACCATCTACAGTTAAGCAATTCAACCCGAGTGAGGTCAGGTAATTTTGCTAGAATGAATAGAATACTAAAATCCCGAAAATTGTTATAGACTTTAACTGGTCATTAATCTGTATAATTTATTAATTACCATCTACAGTTAACCAATTCAACCCGAGTGAGGTCAGGTAATTTTGCTAGAATGAATAGAATACTAAAATCCCGAAAATTGTTATAGACTTTAACTGGTCATTTATCTGTATAATTTATTAATTACCATCTACAGTTAACCAATTCAACCCGAGTGAGGTCAGGTAATTTTGCTAGAATGAATAGAATACTAAAATCCCGAAAATTGCTATAGGCTTTAACTGGTCATTAATCTGTATAATTTATTAATTACCATCTACAGTTAACCAATTCAACCCGAGTGAGGTCAGGTAATTTTGCTAGAATGAATAGAATACTAAAATCCCGAAAATTGATATAGACTTTAACTGGTCATTAATCTGTATAATTTATTAATTACCATCTACAGTTAACCAATTCAACCCGAGTGAGGTCAGGTAATTTTGCTAGAATGAATAGAATACTAAAATCCCGAAAATTGTTATAGACTTTAACTGGTCATTAATCTGTATAATTTATTAATTACCATCTACAGTTAACCAATTCAACCCGAGTGAGGTCAGGTAATTTTGCTAGAATGAATAGAATACTAAAATCCCGAAAATTGTTATAGACTTTAACTGGTCATTAATCTGTATAATTTATTAATTACCATCTACAGTTAACCAATTCAACCCGAGTGAGGTCAGGTAATTTTGCTAGAATGAATAGAATACTAAAATCCTCAAAATTGCTATAGACTTTAACTGGTCATTAATCTGTATAATTTATTAATTACCATCTACAGTTAAGCAATTCAACCCGAGTGAGGTCAGGTAATTTTGCTAGAATGAATAGAATACTAAAATCCTCAAAATTGCTATAGGCTTTAACTGGTCATTAATCTGTATAATTTATTAATTTCCATCTACAGTTAACCAATTCAACCCGAGTGAGGTCAGGTAATTTTCCTAGAATGAATAGAATACTAAAATCCTCAAAATTGCTATAGGCTTTAACTGGTCATTAATCTGTATAATTTATTAATTACCATCTACAGTTAACCAATTCAACCCGAGTGAGGTCAGGTAATTTTCCTAGAATGAATAGAATACTAAAATCCTCAAAATTGCTATAGGCTTTAACTGGTCATTAATCTGTATAATTTATTAATTACCATCTACAGTTAACCAATTCAACCCGAGTGAGGTCAGGTAATTTTCCTAGAATGAATAGAATACTAAAATCCTCAAAATTGCTATAGGCTTTAACTGGTCATTAATCTGTATAATTTATTAATTACCATCTACAGTTAAGCAATTCAACCCGAGTGAGGTCAGGTAATTTTGCTAGAATGAATAGAATACTAAAATCCTCAAAATTGCTATAGGCTTTAACTGGTCATTAATCTGTATAATTTATTAATTACCATCTACAGTTAACCAATTCAACCCGAGTGAGGTCAGGTAATTTTCCTAGAATGAATAGAATACTAAAATCCTCAAAATTGCTATAGGCTTTAACTGGTCATTAATCTGTATAATTTATTAATTACCATCTACAGTTAACCAATTCAACCCGAGTGAGGTCAGGTAATTTTCCTAGAATGAATAGAATACTAAAATCCTCAAAATTGCTATAGGCTTTAACTGGTCATTAATCTGTATAATTTATTAATTACCATCTACAGTTAACCAATTCAACCCGAGTGAGGTCAGGTAATTTTCCTAGAATGAATAGAATACTAAAATCCTCAAAATTGCTATAGGCTTTAACTGGTCATTAATCTATATAATTTATTAATTACCATCTACAGTTAAGCAATTCAACCCGAGTGAGGTCAGGTAATTTTGCTAGAATGAATAGAATACTAAAATCCTCAAAATTGCTATAGGCTTTAACTGGTCATTAATCTGTATAATTTATTAATTACCATCTACAGTTAACCAATTCAACCCGAGTGAGGTCAGGTAATTTTCCTAGAATGAATAGAATACTAAAATCCCGAAAATTGTTATAGACTTTAACTGGTCATTAATCTGTATAATTTATTAATTACCATCTACAGTTAAGCAATTCAACCCGAGTGAGGTCAGGTAATTTTCCTAGAATGAATAGAATACTAAAATCCTCAAAATTGCTATAGGCTTTAACTGGTCATTAATCTGTATAATTTATTAATTACCATCTACAGTTAACCAATTCAACCCGAGTGAGGTCAGGTAATTTTCCTAGAATGAATAGAATACTAAAATCCTCAAAATTGCTATAGGCTTTAACTGGTCATTAATCTGTATAATTTATTAATTACCATCTACAGTTAACCAATTCAACCCGAGTGAGGTCAGGTAATTTTCCTAGAATGAATAGAATACTAAAATCCTCAAAATTGCTATAGGCTTTAACTGGTCATTAATCTGTATAATTTATTAATTACCATCTACAGTTAAGCAATTCAACCCGAGTGAGGTCAGGTAATTTTGCTAGAATGAATAGAATACTAAAATCCTCAAAATTGCTATAGGCTTTAACTGGTCATTAATCTGTATAATTTATTAATTACCATCTACAGTTAACCAATTCAACCCGAGTGAGGTCAGGTAATTTTCCTAGAATGAATAGAATACTAAAATCCCGAAAATTGTTATAGACTTTAACTGGTCATTAATCTGTATAATTTATTAATTACCATCTACAGTTAAGCAATTCAACCCGAGTGAGGTCAGGTAATTTTGCTAGAATGAATAGAATACTAAAATCCTCAAAATTGCTATAGGCTTTAACTGGTCATTAATCTGTATAATTTATTAATTACCATCTACAGTTAACCAATTCAACCCGAGTGAGGTCAGGTAATTTTCCTAGAATGAATAGAATACTAAAATCCTCAAAATTGCTATAGGCTTTAACTGGTCATTAATCTGTATAATTTATTAATTACCATCTACAGTTAAGCAATTCAACCCGAGTGAGGTCAGGTAATTTTGCTAGAATGAATAGAATACTAAAATCCTCAAAATTGCTATAGGCTTTAACTGGTCATTAATCTGTATAATTTATTAATTACCATCTACAGTTAACCAATTCAACCCGAGTGAGGTCAGGTAATTTTCCTAGAATGAATAGAATACTAAAATCCCGAAAATTGTTATAGGCTTTAACTGGTCATTAATCTGTATAATTTATTAATTACCATCTACAGTTAAGCAATTCAACCCGAGTGAGGTCAGGTAATTTTCCTAGAATGAATAGAATACTAAAATCCTCAAAATTGCTATAGGCTTTAACTGGTCATTAATCTGTATAATTTATTAATTACCATCTACAGTTAACCAATTCAACCCGAGTGAGGTCAGGTAATTTTCCTAGAATGAATAGAATACTAAAATCCCGAAAATTGTTATAGGCTTTAACTGGTCATTAATCTGTATAATTTATTAATTACCATCTACAGTTAAGCAATTCAACCCGAGTGAGGTCAGGTAATTTTCCTAGAATGAATAGAATACTAAAATCCTCAAAATTGCTATAGGCTTTAACTGGTCATTAATCTGTATAATTTATTAATTACCATCTACAGTTAAGCAATTCAACCCGAGTGAGGTCAGGTAATTTTGCTAGAATGAATAGAATACTAAAATCCTCAAAATTGCTATAGGCTTTAACTGGTCATTAATCTGTATAATTTATTAATTACCATCTACAGTTAACCAATTCAACCCGAGTGAGGTCAGGTAATTTTCCTAGAATGAATAGAATACTAAAATCCTCAAAATTGCTATAGGCTTTAACTGGTCATTAATCTGTATAATTTATTAATTACCATCTACAGTTAAGCAATTCAACCCGAGTGAGGTCAGGTAATTTTGCTAGAATGAATAGAATACTAAAATCCTCAAAATTGTTATAGACTTTAACTGGTCATTAATCTGTATAATTTATTAATTACCATCTACAGTTAAGCAATTCAACCCGAGTGAGGTCAGGTAATTTTCCTAGAATGAATAGAATACTAAAATCCTCAAAATTGCTATAGGCTTTAACTGGTCATTAATCTGTATAATTTATTAATTACCATCTACAGTTAACCAATTCAACCCGAGTGAGGTCAGGTAATTTTCCTAGAATGAATAGAATACTAAAATCCCGAAAATTGCTATAGGCTTTAACTGGTCATTAATCTGTATAATTTATTAATTACCATCTACAGTTAAGCAATTCAACCCGAGTGAGGTCAGGTAATTTTGCTAGAATGAATAGAATACTAAAATCCTCAAAATTGCTATAGGCTTTAACTGGTCATTAATCTGTATAATTTATTAATTACCATCTACAGTTAACCAATTCAACCCGAGTGAGGTCAGGTAATTTTCCTAGAATGAATAGAATACTAAAATCCTCAAAATTGCTATAGGCTTTAACTGGTCATTAATCTGTATAATTTATTAATTACCATCTACAGTTAACCAATTCAACCCGAGTGAGGTCAGGTAATTTTCCTAGAATGAATAGAATACTAAAATCCTCAAAATTGCTATAGGCTTTAACTGGTCATTAATCTGTATAATTTATTAATTACCATCTACAGTTAAGCAATTCAACCCGAGTGAGGTCAGGTAATTTTGCTAGAATGAATAGAATACTAAAATCCTCAAAATTGTTATAGACTTTAACTGGTCATTAATCTGTATAATTTATTAATTACCATCTACAGTTAAGCAATTCAACCCGAGTGAGGTCAGGTAATTTTGCTAGAATGAATAGAATACTAAAATCCTCAAAATTGCTATAGGCTTTAACTGGTCATTAATCTGTATAATTTATTAATTACCATCTACAGTTAACCAATTCAACCCGAGTGAGGTCAGGTAATTTTGCTAGAATGAATAGAATACTAAAATCCTCAAAATTGCTATAGGCTTTAACTGGTCATTAATCTGTATAATTTATTAATTACCATCTACAGTTAAGCAATTCAACCCGAGTGAGGTCAGGTAATTTTGCTAGAATGAATAGAATACTAAAATCCTCAAAATTGCTATAGGCTTTAACTGGTCATTAATCTGTATAATTTATTAATTACCATCTACAGTTAAGCAATTCAACCCGAGTGAGGTCAGGTAATTTTGCTAGAATGAATAGAATACTAAAATCCTCAAAATTGTTATAGACTTTAACTGGTCATTAATCTGTATAATTTATTAATTACCATCTACAGTTAAGCAATTCAACCCGAGTGAGGTCAGGTAATTTTGCTAGAATGAATAGAATACTAAAATCCTCAAAATTGCTATAGGCTTTAACTGGTCATTAATCTGTATAATTTATTAATTACCATCTACAGTTAAGCAATTCAACCCGAGTGAGGTCAGGTAATTTTGCTAGAATGAATAGAATACTAAAATCCTCAAAATTGTTATAGACTTTAACTGGTCATTAATCTGTATAATTTATTAATTACCATCTACAGTTAAGCAATTCAACCCGAGTGAGGTCAGGTAATTTTCCTAGAATGAATAGAATACTAAAATCCTCAAAATTGCTATAGGCTTTAACTGGTCATTAATCTGTATAATTTATTAATTACCATCTACAGTTAAGCAATTCAACCCGAGTGAGGTCAGGTAATTTTCCTAGAATGAATAGAATACTAAAATCCTCAAAATTGCTATAGGCTTTAACTGGTCATTAATCTGTATAATTTATTAATTACCATCTACAGTTAAGCAATTCAACCCGAGTGAGGTCAGGTAATTTTGCTAGAATGAATAGAATACTAAAATCCTCAAAATTGTTATAGACTTTAACTGGTCATTAATCTGTATAATTTATTAATTACCATCTACAGTTAAGCAATTCAACCCGAGTGAGGTCAGGTAATTTTGCTAGAATGAATAGAATACTAAAATCCTCAAAATTGCTATAGGCTTTAACTGGTCATTAATCTGTATAATTTATTAATTACCATCTACAGTTAACCAATTCAACCCGAGTGAGGTCAGGTAATTTTGCTAGAATGAATAGAATACTAAAATCCTCAAAATTGCTATAGGCTTTAACTGGTCATTAATCTGTATAATTTATTAATTACCATCTACAGTTAAGCAATTCAACCCGAGTGAGGTCAGGTAATTTTGCTAGAATGAATAGAATACTAAAATCCTCAAAATTGCTATAGGCTTTAACTGGTCATTAATCTGTATAATTTATTAATTACCATCTACAGTTAAGCAATTCAACCCGAGTGAGGTCAGGTAATTTTCCTAGAATGAATAGAATACTAAAATCCTCAAAATTGTTATAGACTTTAACTGGTCATTAATCTGTATAATTTATTAATTACCATCTACAGTTAAGCAATTCAACCCGAGTGAGGTCAGGTAATTTTCCTAGAATGAATAGAATACTAAAATCCTCAAAATTGCTATAGGCTTTAACTGGTCATTAATCTGTATAATTTATTAATTACCATCTACAGTTAAGCAATTCAACCCGAGTGAGGTCAGGTAATTTTGCTAGAATGAATAGAATACTAAAATCCTCAAAATTGCTATAGGCTTTAACTGGTCATTAATCTGTATAATTTATTAATTACCATCTACAGTTAACCAATTCAACCCGAGTGAGGTCAGGTAATTTTCCTAGAATGAATAGAATACTAAAATCCTCAAAATTGCTATAGGCTTTAACTGGTCATTAATCTGTATAATTTATTAATTACCATCTACAGTTAAGCAATTCAACCCGAGTGAGGTCAGGTAATTTTGCTAGAATGAATAGAATACTAAAATCCTCAAAATTGTTATAGACTTTAACTGGTCATTAATCTGTATAATTTATTAATTACCATCTACAGTTAAGCAATTCAACCCGAGTGAGGTCAGGTAATTTTGCTAGAATGAATAGAATACTAAAATCCTCAAAATTGCTATAGGCTTTAACTGGTCATTAATCTGTATAATTTATTAATTACCATCTACAGTTAACCAATTCAACCCGAGTGAGGTCAGGTAATTTTGCTAGAATGAATAGAATACTAAAATCCTCAAAATTGTTATAGACTTTAACTGGTCATTAATCTGTATAATTTATTAATTACCATCTACAGTTAAGCAATTCAACCCGAGTGAGGTCAGGTAATTTTGCTAGAATGAATAGAATACTAAAATCCTCAAAATTGCTATAGGCTTTAACTGGTCATTAATCTGTATAATTTATTAATTACCATCTACAGTTAAGCAATTCAACCCGAGTGAGGTCAGGTAATTTTGCTAGAATGAATAGAATACTAAAATCCTCAAAATTGCTATAGGCTTTAACTGGTTATTAATCTATATAATTTATTAATTACCATCTACAGTTAACCAATTCAACCCGAGTGAGGTCAGGTAATTTTCCTAGAATGAATAGAATACTAAAATCCTCAAAATTGCTATAGGCTTTAACTGGTCATTAATCTGTATAATTTATTAATTACCATCTACAGTTAAGCAATTCAACCCGAGTGAGGTCAGGTAATTTTCCTAGAATGAATAGAATACTAAAATCCTCAAAATTGCTATAGGCTTTAACTGGTAATTAATCTATATAATTTATTAATTACCATCTACAGTTAACCAATTCAACCCGAGTGAGGTCAGGTAATTTTGCTAGAATGAATAGAATACTAAAATCCCGAAAATTGTTATAGGCTTTAACTGGTAATTAATCTATATAATTTATTAATTACCATTTCTAATACATGCAAAATTGATGTCATTAGAAATGGCGACTCAAAACCGGCGTCAAGCTCAATCGATTTCTAGAGTCGCAGTGTCAACACAAGAGGGTGGAGAATGGTGAACGCGTGTCGGAGACGAAAGGTCTCATTGGACGTCATCGTATTATAACAATTTCAACGCCCTCTGAAGGGTTCACAAGTATAAATCCACCTTGATGCTGTATGACTTCTGACCAATTTAATGGGCCACAGTAGCTCAGTTGAAAGAGCAACCGGAGGTTTGCGAGTTCGACACTCGGTCCAGCCTAAGAGCGTCGTGTACACGGGGGAGGGTGCACGTTAAATCTGTCGTGGCCTCAAATCACTTTGGAGAGTGAGGTGGCAGCTCAAGTGTTGATCTCGTCATCTGACCGTGGTTCAAAATTACGAAGCATTGTCCTTGGATCTTTCCTTTCGGGATTAATCCCCGACCGTCGCCAATAGCCCGTTGTGTTGCTCCAATGCGACGTTAATTAAAATACCCACCGAATGGTATGAATGCACCCTATGAAAACGGTCGATCAAGGAGTACGCAAGTATGAAAATCTAGAAAAGCAAGTACTCTCAGTTAGATCACACTTGTGAAAAGCGGGAAATTCCCTCCCCTTGCGTTCCACAGACTTCGAAAGAGATCGATGCTCTGGAAACGAAACAGTTCGCCATCCTAATTAATAAATACCTCTTTAATACCCGTTAATTAATAAATACCAATTAATTCAATACCAATAAATACTAATTAATAAATATCAATTTTGATGTCTTTGACCAATAGATTCTTTCCAAAGGATTCGATTCTAAGGAAATGAGAAATAGAAATACAATCTCTATAAAAGTTAGGCAAGTAGTTGAATTTACGTCGCACTGGAACTATTCAACGGATAATTGGCGATGATCCGGGATTAATCCCAAAGGGAAAGATCCAGGGGTAACACCTCGTCATTTTGGACGAGTCAGACTGTCCAAAGGATTCTATTATAAAGAAAGGAGGAAAAGAAACCTTTTCAAACGATTCTATTGCAAGGAAAGGTGGAATAGAACATTTCCAGAGAAATTCTATCGTAAGGAAAGGAGGAATAGAACCTTTTCGAGGATTCTATTCAAAAGAATGTTTCGATAGAATCGTTCCAAAGTATTCTATTCTAAGGAAAGTAGTAATAGAATGATTTTAAGGATTCTAATCTAAGGAGAGGTCTAATAGTCTTTCCAAAGGATTCAATTCAACATAATGAACCAATAGAATCGTTCCAAAGAATTATTTTTTAAGAATTCTAAGGTAAAGACCAAATCCATTCTAAGGTAATGCCAAATAGAATCATTCTGAAGATTGAAGGAGTACCTGTATTTCTTAGAAAGATGCAATTATTTAGTCATCAAGCGTCTATTAACCATACAAAGGATTCTATTCAATATAATGGACCCATGAAATAATTCCAGAGGATACTATCCTAAAGTAAAGACCAATAGAATCTTTCTCTCTCTCTCTAAAGCCTGAAAGAATTCATAGATTCCTTAGAAATATGCGATTATTTAGTGTCCATTAAGCATCCAAGTTATTCTATTCAATGTACTGAACCAATAGACTCGCTCTAAAGTGTTATATTTTAAGGAAAAGACCAATAGACTCATACCAAAGGATTCAATTCTCAGGTAAAGACCAATAGACTCATACCAAAGGATTCAATTCTCAGGTAAAGACCAATAGACTCATCCCAAAGGATTCAATTCTCAGGTAAAGACCAATACAATCATTCTAATGCCTTGAAAGAATCCACGTATTCCTTAGAAAGATGCGGTTCTTTAGTCATCAGTGTGCTGTGAGGAACACCACCTACTCATAAATGTCACGACCTACAGACAGTTAACAAAGCTTTATATAGAAAAATATATTTCACATAAGACACCAAGTCGCTTTGCTTCTATTATTTACAAAAACATTTTTCCCGTGAAACAAAAACGAGCGGATTTCATTAGCATTCCGTATATTGAAGAGTTGCAACAGGAGATAGAAAATGAGGTAGATAGCATTGTTCGAGCTGAGACTACCGAACGAGGATGCGAAAATGAAAAGGAAAGAAATATCCTCTGCTCAACAAGCAGGCAGAAGGGATAGCTAAAAATGCTAGAGTTTAAAGCCATTTCTAAGTAAGGAAATAAATCTACACGTCTGTTTTATTTTTCGATGCCGGAGGATAAACAAAGAGCTCGAACTATTCCATGCAAATATCAAAGATTTATGCATTGGAATGCATGGAAGCTGATTAGAACTTGTCTAGAAAATGTGTTGGATTTGTAGACAAGTAGAACAGATAACCACCGTATAGATATAAAAACGAAACGAAACGTATTCATTTAAAAAAGATATATTCTTACGCTTATGCCTGAAAAATTGAGTTGCCTTAGAGAGTCTATCCATTGTATTGGAAGATTATGAATAGGAATTCTGAATGATGAGAGAATAGGATGTAAATAATTCCTGCATATCGCACGTTAATATATACAACTATGCATAGCCGTTCCTATATTATTTACACATTTAATTGAATATATGTTACCGTTAAAGCTCGAAAGCCGTTAATGTGCACATTATCTAGGTAATCGGCAGATTAGCTTATTTGTTCCGTTAAAGTGCGGAATCATCTACAAAATAAGAGTTTTCCTCACTTTACCTGTGCACTTTAACGGCTTTCGAATCGTTAAAGTGCAAAAGTTTGTTTCTCTAATTTCCACTGTTCATTGATTGATTGATTCTATCAATTTGATTTTTTTGATATCGAAAAATAAATAAATAACATTATGTTTCAACAATTGTCAGTATATTTTATTTACATCTACTGATTATTATATGAAATTACTTATAACTTTCTGTGATAAAAGTTTAGCGTGTTTTTCAATTAGTACCTAGTATTACTGAGTTTGAGTATTAATTTAAACCTACAAAAACGTTGCTGTTGTTCCAGCAAAGATCTTATTTTCACTTTAACGAGTGCCTAGTAGGTAATGTGAAGATTATCTAGGTGATCTGCAGATTACCTAGGTAATTTGAGAAATGAAACAACTTTCTGCACTTTAACGGATCGGCGTAGTTAATCTGCACATTACCTAGGTAATCTGCAGATTTTATCTGATTTCCGTACTTTAGTGGTAACATATACATACATGTTTTAGCATGATCTCAATCATTTGAGATCAGCTCGCTGATACGGGGTTTCTGATTATTGAAACTTTTTCACTATTGAGTAATGTTATGTGGATTTCTTGGCCATTCAAGAAATCATCCTCAGTCGTCATTAAATGATATTACGCTGCCCTTAATATACTATTATGAGCTCTTATTATACTAATATGATAATGAAAATTCTAAACACTTTCTTTTGTTCGGAAAGTGTTTAGAGTTTTCATTTCTTGAATAACAGTTATTCGAGAAATAACTGTTATTCTCTTTGGGGATATTGGGACCACAGAAACTCGTACTCATAAAGATAAAGGACCAAGCAAGATATGAGTTAAAGTGAATAAGTTCACTTCAAACCTTCAAACCAGATACGACCCTTCGAACAGGTTTTACCAGCCCGCATGTCAGATACGACCATCCGGAGAGGTTTACCTGGCTCACAGACAAGATGAGGTTATCCAAATATTTTTATCCGGCCCGTGGACATAATACGGCCTTCCGAATAGCTTAACTGGCCCCCAGACCTTTATACACCCTTCTGAATAGGCTTAACCAGCCTGCTTGCCAGGTACTGAGGTTTACTCGGCCCTCTGACTTTTCGCTGTAGAAGGGGATGAACGGACAGGCGTCCTAGTGCTGTGGCTCTTTGATGTGGAGATGAGTTGTGATGAAACAGGTGGTAACGTAGTGGTCCGGGTCTGCTTCCATGCCGCAGATGTCGCTCTAATGAATATGGATTTGAAATAAATATTTCAGGAACGACCTATGCACAAGAGTTGAGGACATACATTAATCGAAAAAAGTATTTATTTTGATGCTCTCTGCCACCATATAAAGTTTGGCCAGAAAATTGCAAACTACCCTGTATATTCACACATATACAGGGTGAGTCTAAATCGATTTTACAAAATAAGAGGGGTGATAGTACCCATCCAGACGAGTAATAATTACCATGGAACATAGGGTCGCATTCCACTCTGAGAGGCAGAAAAGAGTAAAGTCGAAACGCGTCGAGCGTGAACAAGTCATCACCTCTGACGTCGTTTGTACCTGCCTTAGTAGCATATCTCCTAAGCAAGATGGATCGGACGTGGCGGACCTGTGGCTTGGTCTCCTCGCTCACCGGACCTCAACCCACTGGACTTTTTCTTCTGGGGGCACATGAAATCTTTAGCGTACCAGACGCCTGTGGCTGAAGATCTCTTAGCGAGAATCGGTGTTGCCGCAGACAAAATGAACACAACACCAGGAATCTTCGCGAGCCAGTCATTCCTTCGCCGGTGTGAACTGAGCAACGACACGCGCCACTTTGAGCACTTGCTGTGAGTTTATCAATAAATGAGATTGTGCAACTTTTGGTATCGTTCATTCGCTTTCCCAACACTGTTGTAAGTTCATGTTGAAATTCTAATTTGACTCTTTTCTGCCTCTCAGAGTGGAATGCGACCCTATGTTCCATGGTAATTATGGCTCGTCTGGATGGGTACTCTCACCCCTTATTTTGTGAAAACAATTTAGACTCACCCTGTATATGTTGGTGGAAGGGCCGTGGTAGCCCAGTTGGAAGAGCAACGGATTAATAACCGGAGGGTTGCGAGTTGGAAACCAAGTTCAGCCAAAAACCGTCGTATGCATGGAGACTGGTGCACGTTAAATCTGTCAGGGCCTCAAATGTCCTCACATTGGCGTGGTGTGGAAGTTTGGAGATTGGGGTGAAAGCTCATGTGTTGATCTCGTCATCCGAAAGTGGTTCAAAATTACGAGTGCTGTCGATATTTCCCATCGGGATTGATCCCGGAGGGATCGCAAATAACCCGTCGTGTTGCTCCAGTGCGATGTTAATTAACTACCTACCTGTAGTGGAAGGATGTATATTTTTAGAGAAAAAACTTACACGCCACGAAAATTCCTGCTTGAAGTTGTTTTGGAATCAGGATTAATTTGTGTTATAAAATAAGAAAAACATTGAAGCGTTTCAACTATATAAAACAGGTTAAATAAATAAATATATAGGCTTGGAAATAATTAATCGAAATGCAATCTCGTGCAAATAAAGAACACAGGATAGGATGGAAGAATGTCTAACAAAATTCAAAATCACGGCAGCGAAAAAATATTCGACGAATGTGCATCGAAAAAAATTAATTAAGCTATGTAACATTTTCTTGGAGGACTTTTCTTTCCCTAGCAACGATTGATTCGTCCTGATGTTTTTACTGACTTCAGGCTAAATTTTCTTTCACGAGGCAGTCTCTATAGCCAGTATTATTATTTGTTCTACTTCGCTTGAGCAACTGTTTTGCAATTATCTCATAAATTAGATCGATTTTTCTTGCAACTCAATAACGGCCACAGTAAAAGTCATTACCTACATCTCTTTAGCGTACCAAAAAATAATCACAACACGATACAGGTGCTATGAAAAAGAGGCCTTAATTGCTAATTACATAAGCGTAGTGGAAAATCAATAAGCTAAATAGCAATTAAGCACTCGGGTATTATCCAGAACTCGATCTTTCGAATCGAGAAAAAAAATTCACTCGGTGCGGCCCTAGAGATTGAGTACGAGATAATATCATTTAAGAACCTGGGGGAATAGTCTCCATTACACATGTCACGGATCTAACTTAATAAGCAGCTTTCTTATTTGGTTCTTGTCCTGTTGACGCTGCTGTGTTGAAAATAAGGTGTACTTATCAAATGAGTAAATAGACAGCATTTGTCCTTCCGATGAATATTCAAGTTAATTAGCAACTCCTGGAACTCTTAGGACTTAAATTAAGACTTGGATACATGAAGTAAAGCAATTATTTAAATAGCAACTTTTATTCAATCAAGTTCATAGGAACATTAAAATTTACATTTTAAATTGTGTTTAAAAATTAGTATCATACAACGACGAGTGCTTTTAAGGAGTATTTCAATCTCAGTTGTAAAGCTCAACTCTAAGAATTACTGTACTTGAATACGGTAGGTATTTACTTAACTTTGCACTGGAGCAACACAATGGGCTATTTGCGACGGTCCGGGATCGAACTCAAGGGGAAAAATCCGAGGACAACACCACGTAATTTTAAATCACGGTCAGATGACGAGGTCACACCTGAGCTGGCACCCAAACTACAATCTTCCACACCACGCCAACGTGAGGACATTTAAATCCACGACAGATTTAACGTGCATCAGCCCCTATTGTACACTACGGTTTTTGGTTAGATTCGGACTCGCAACCCTCCGGTTGCTAATTCGTTACTCTTCCAACCGGGCTACCGCAGCCCTTGAAAACTATTGGAAAACTGCAAAATGATGTAAGAATAATAAAACACAAGCATATTATACATGTTACCGCTAAAGAACGGAAATCAGGTAATCTGCAGATTACTTAGGTAATGTGCAGATTAACTACGCCGATCCGTTAAAGTGCAGAAAGTTGTTTCATTTCTCAAATTACCTAGGTAATCTGCAGATCACCTAGATAATCTTCACATTACCTACTAGGCACTCGTTCAAGTGAAAATAAGATCTTTGCTGGAACAACAGCAACGTTTTTGTAGGTTTAAATTAATACTCAAACTCAGTAATACTAGGTACTTATTGAAAAACACGCTATACTTTTATCCCATAAAGTTATAAGTAATTTCATATACTAATCAGTAGATGTAAATAAAATATACTGACAATTGTTGAAACATAATGCTATTTATTTATTTCTCGATATCTAAAGAATCAAGTTGATAGAATCAATCAATCAATGAACAATGTAAATTAGAGAAACAAACTTTTGCACTTTAACGATTCGAAAGCCGTTAAGGTGCACAGGTAAAGTGCGGAAAACTCTTATTTTGTAGATGATTCCGCACTTTAACGGAACAAATAAGCTAATCTGCAGATTACCTAGGTAATGTGCACATTAACGGCTTTCGAGCATTAACGGTAACATATATAAATCTGTTTGCACAAATTTCAACTTAGCTTCTTATGAAATAAACTAGTTTCAGTCTGAAACGTTTTTGAAAATTTATATTTTTATGAACGAGTCTAATCTAAGAATATGGTATCCATATTCTTAGGTATCCGTATCTGTTTTGCATGCCGGGGAAGCTTACTTCGGAGGGCTGTATCTGACCGGCGTACTACAAAAACCTTTTTGGAGGATGCTTTCCCTTCGAGATGGATTCCGAACCGACGCCAATAGATCGTTGTGTTGCTCCTGTGCGACATTAATTCAAGTACTTCCCATATTTACTTTATGTTGTCTGTCTTGTGTTTGTCACAGCTTGGCCAAATATGGCTCTTGCACCGTAAAACCCGAAAACAACTAACTCTACTCGTTTTATATTTTAAATACGTGAACATAACAACCGTTATTACTCCGATTCCCACTGCCTTCCCACTATATTCCCACTACCTTCCCACTATATTCCCACTGCCTTCCCACTATATTCCCACTACCACGATAAATATTGATGGTTCACTAACCTATTGGGTATATAAGTAATTGAATTAACGTCTCACTGGAGCAATACAACTGATTATCACTAACGTATTGAAGCAAAGAAATGTTATTCTTCCAACACAGCCCATTCGTGCTCGCTGGATTTTCAATAGGTTCAAACAAATGTCCTTCCCTCCCCAGTGTCCCGATTGTGGTGTGGCTAAAAGATAAAACTCAGGGATGGGGCATTAAATTAGGCAGTGATTCATTTTCACTCTTTGGCGAGCACTAAGATAATTCGGGCAAATTTTTCACCCCGATCTCTCCAAACGGAAGTATAAGGTATCCCATTCCATTTCGATTGATCGAATGTAGCACGTTGGCGTGATGTGGAAGTTTGAAGAGTGGGGTACCAGCTCAGGCGTTGACCTCGTCATCTTACCGTGGTTCATAATTACGAGGTGTTGATCTTTCCCTTTGAGATTGATCCCGTAGCGTCACCAATACCACTCATACCACTCTGTGTTGCTCCATTAATTCAACTACCCCCACATTTGCTTGATGTTGTCTGTCTTGTGATTGGCGAAGCTTGGCCAAAGATGGGCCTTTCTCCATAAACATCCAACTAAATCAACATCGCTTACTCTTTCCATATATAAAACGTGAGCAGCATAAAAATCGTTATTACTCCTATTTCCACTACCAACCACGACAAATATCGATGGCTCATTAACCTATTCATGTAAAGCAATGTTACTCTTCCAACACAGCCCAATCTTACACTCCGAGGTATCTTTCCACCCTTTCAATTTTACCCTAGCCTACCCTTCTGCCTTCTCTTCCTCTCTGATTGTGTTGTCTGTCTTGTGTTTGTCGCAGCTTGGCCAAATATGGCCCTTGCTCTATAAAACCCGAAAGCAACCAACCAACCCAATCGCTGGAACTCCGGATTTAAATAGGCCCAAACAAATGTCCTTCCCGATTGGCTAAAAGATAAACTCCAGAATAGGGGGATTAAATTAGGCGGGGATTCATTTCCACTCTTTGGCGAGCACTATGCTAATTCGGGCAGATTTTTCACTCCCGATCTCTTCTAAAGGAAGTTTAAGGCATCCCATTCTATGGCGATTGATCGAATGAGGCCGGATGATGGACGGGCTACCAGAGTGCAGATTAAACTGCTGTTTATATCAATTTAAGCAATTCAGGTAGGAGAGGGCCTTCGTTTGAAAACCGAGGCTTCATCTTTAAACCAACAGAGGGATTTATTTCTTTTTGTGCTGAGAGCTTGAACTGTAAATTGCCGACAGTTGAGGCGTTTTTTAAGGGCGCGTCGGGCTTGATGAATGGACGTCTATCTACCTGAGAATGGGGGACGGCTGCATATTAAATTTCACTGAGGGAAAGTTTCTAGGGAAATGGCAGCGGAATATCGGTTATACGCTAGATAACAACATGGACGTGAGATGTAAGTAGACTGAGTATTCTTTTAAGAGGAGCTCCAAAAAGTGAGACCAACATGTCGACTAGTAGTCACGTGATTGTTCTGTGAAAAATTTAATTAGTTCGCCTATTTGGCACCTTATCGCCTCATTTGGCGATGAAACATCTAATGACAAGGAAGGTGAATGGCGATTTAATAGAATGGTGACAAAATTGGCCAAATCGCCAAAGTCTAAAATTGAGTCGAGGGGACCAATCAACTGATGAATCATTGATTGGATGATTGATGGATGGGCGTCTTCTCTCGTTCCGTGGACCAATCAGATGATGAATTTTCGGTCTCACCCAACTGACGAAAGCAATCTGAGGGTCACGTTACTACTAGTTTTGGTCACATGATCGTGGGCACATAAAAAGGTTACCATTTCTCACTCTGCTTTTATATTTTCTCTATGGTTAAACCTGGCATATTAACGGGCGACCAAATACTGTGTTTTTAAAGGCTCCTGGTTAATCAGGTCCGGATGACTAACCTACAGCTCACTATAGTTAGTTTTATAGCACTCCCGGCTTCGTGTGGGGCCATGATAGCCCAGTTGGAAGAGCAACTGATTCGAAACTCGATCCAACCAATCACCGGCGTGTTCGTGGGGGCTGGTGCACAGTAAATCTGCCATGGCTTCAAATGACCTCAAGTTGATGCGGTGTGGAAGTTTTGAGTGTGGGGTTCTAGCTTAAGCGTTTACCTCGTCATATGACCGTTGTTCAAAATGACAAGGTGTTGTACTCGGATCTCTCACATCGGGATTGATCGGGTCTCCCCCTCAAAGGTACATCTTATTTAGGTGTGTACGGGCATCACAACCCCGAGATCAACCCCGAAATACCCGTGTGATCTTTCCTTTCTTTATTTTTACCTTCACCTACCCTTCTGATTTACGTCCTCCCTCACTGTGTTGTCTGTCTTTGGTTTTGGCCAAATATGGCCCATGTGCAATAAAACCCGGACCGTCATCAATAGCCCATTGTGTTTTTCCAGTGCGACGTTAATTCAACCATTCACATACATTGTATGTAAAGATTATTTTTCTAAATATATTGGAGTCTAATTATGAACCTGCTTCACCGCAACAACAATTGTTACATATTAGGGCGAAGTAACACGATTAATAAATCCGTCGTAAATAAAACAAGCAATTCCTCATGTACCCATGTCACCCCGAACGAGTTTACCCCATTTCCCGATTTTTACATTTAAAACAACTCGGGTAATCATTCACTTACGATTCCAAGAAACGAAACAAAAAAGAAAGGGAAGGGAAGCAGAAAATCTTATTATCAACTTTCTCCGCCGGATTCATCCCCGTAACCCCCCGAAAACGTTCCGCTTCTCTCAACTTAACCTCTCGGCTTCGTGTCGTCGAGTTTCAGCAGGAATGATAAATCGTCCGGCACGAGATAGCCTCCGTCTCCGGCAGACCGGATTCCCGGAGATTTATTCCGGCCAATGGGAAAGCCGTTCCCCCTGGGGAACCCGAGCCCGACGACTTGATTGAGCACTTGAATTGAGCACCGTTTTCCAAAGGCCCGCGCTGATTTTCTGAGCCGGGCGCAGGTAGAGAAAGAGAGCCCTTTGCAGGGGCGGCGAAAATTGCAGTCAATTAAATTTCGGATGATGTCTAAGTGAGATCTGTCCCTGTGAGTGAAGGCAGCTGTTGACACTCTCCAAAACGTCCGGATCGAATGCCACTGGAGTGTTATATTTAGCATCGGGGTCCAAAGTCGAGGCAGAAGTTAATATCCATTGAGTGGTTATGTATTGTGAGCTCATACTTCTCGATTCCTATTTCAGTGCCATCAGATACCTATATTTCGTCTAGTGTGCATCACTATATTTTAAACAGAACGCCGGATGTATTTAGAATATAATATCGGCTTACAAGTAGTTAGTTGGTTTGATTGGCTTTGGGATTTTATGGCAATATTTGGTCATGCTACGCCATACCAAGACATACAATATCAAATAATAGACGTACACAAACAATGAAAATTTTACTGATACAGAAGAGAGAGATACACCCATGCAGGAAAGCACCTGACAGGAATCGAATCTGCGCTGCCTACAACGCGAAGGTTGCTAGCGAAGTGGAAACACCCACTGAGCCACGACTAAGCTCACATATTACCTCACCTGATGACAGTTAACGACTATCACAAACATCAATCAATTTCTTAATTTGGTTTGACATTTATTGTCAACTGTCACCGGGAGGCCGAGTCCCTTTCTTATTTTTCTTTTTTCATTTTTCTTTTCTCCGACCAGATGCGTCAATTATGAAAAGGGAAAAACGGGGTGTATAGTTATTAAGCTATTTTTTTTCGTATAACCATGAGACCAAAGATGGTGAGTGTAAAGAACAGTGGTGAGAAAAGGAAAAAGTTAATATCCATGGAATTAAAGAGTGAGATAATAGACAAACATGAGCAAGGCGTAAGGGTAATAGACTTGGCAACGCAGTACGATCACATTACTTCTACGATATGTACTATTCTGAAGCAGACTCGATAAAGGCTATAACTCCAGCTACAATATTTGTTCATTATAAATACATTATTATTAAAAAAATGCAGTGGTTTTTTGGGGGCTGGTACGAATTAATCTCATTTAAATTAATTTCAATGGAGAAAATTGATTTGAGATACGAGCATTTTGACTTACGGGCTCGGTCATGGAATGAATTAAACTCGTATCTCGAGGTATAGTGATCTTTAGACTGTTGACTGGTTTGGGGATTTATGGCGGAAGGGCCATGTTTGGCCCTGCGCCACTCAAGACAGATAATGACAAGTAATTGTGAAAGAAAGAATGGAGAGCAGAAAGTATATAGAGAAGGATCACTTGGGTATCTAGGGGTCGAGACCCCCATGTCTACCAGAGACAGTAAATCCCATTTGGAAAGGACTAGATCACTAGGAAACCTCGATGTTCGTGAAGACCGTAAACACCTAAAGATGTGACCCTGAGGTTCTATAGACTAGTGAAGTTTTAAGTCATTTTCTTTTTACATGATTTTTTCTAGGAGCCGCCGTAGCAAGTTTGGAAGATTAACGGATTCGCAACAGGAGGGTTGCGAGTTCTAATCCAACCCAAAGACCGTCGTGTACAAGGGGTGCATGTTAAATCTGTCATGGCCTCAAATGTCCTCACGTTGGAAGTGAGTAGAGTGGGGTGCAAACTCAGGTGTGATCTCTTCATCTAACCGTGATTCAAAATTACGTCAAAAGTGGTGTTGTCCTCGGTCTTTCCCTTCGGGATTGTTCCCAGACAATCGTCAATAGCCCGTTGTGTTTCTGCAGTACGACACGTTAATTAATTACCTTCAAACCTTAGTAGATATAACATTTACCCTTCGTTTTCCTTGAACTTTATTTTTGATTGACGTGTTTTACTTGTAGGTCAACTATATATGCGACGATGATTTTCGAATCCCAGTATAGCTAGGAGACCCCTCGCTACAGCTGAGGATGAAAGGGGTGGAAATTGCAGTCAATTAAATTTCGGATGATGTTTAAGCGAGGTCTGTCCCTGTGAGTGAAGGTTGCTGTTGACAGACTCTACAAAACGTCCGGATCGAATGCTACTGGTGTGTTATAATTAGCATCGGGGGGTCTGGAGTCAGACGAGACAGAAGTTAATATCCTTTGAGTGATTATGCATTGTGAGTTTATACTTCGCGATTCCGATTTCAGTGCCATCAGATACCTTTATTTAGTAGTCTAGTGTACGTTAATATATTGAAAACAGACCTCCCCTGGGTATATGAATAGAATATAATATCGGTTTATAAGTGAAACAGACCAAGCCAAAAGTTTAGAGATGCGTTTTTTAGCTTTTCTAGATCAGAATGTGGCGATCTTTAGAATGGAAGTATATATATATGTCATTTTTTTCTTTGCTTGAAGGTTCGTTTCTTGAGGAGAAACCACTTAGTGACTTTAGCTTAGTAAGTAGAATTTTTCTTTCTTCGTTTTCAAGAACTTTGCTGTTTGATTTAGTGTGTTTCACTTGCAAGCCGACGATATACCGAATAGTTTTTTGGAGATTCCTCGTTTAAACCATTTAAAGAAAACTGTCCCCATGAGAGACATCTCTTGACATTAAGATGTCTCCTATCTGACGGCTTGATATTAGCTCCTTTTGTACATAAAAAAGAGACATACCAAAAGTTTAGGATAAAATTATTTGAAGGGAAGGTAGTTTAAGCCCAGAAAAGTTTTTACTGATAAAGAGAGAATAAAGAAGCTATTTTCATGCATTAAACCTGTGTTGATTGTCTCATACGTGACAATGGATTGGTTGGCTTTGGGGTTTTATGATGGGGTTTTATGGCCATGCTGCGACAGACACAAGACATACAATATCAAGTAAGACAAACAAGCACTGAAAGTTTTAATGACACAGAAGAGGGAAATACACCCAGGGAGGAATGCTCCTGTCAGGAATAGAACTGCGCCGCCTACAACTCGAAGGTTGCTAGCGCAGTGGGCATAATCACTGAGCCACGACGGTTCACGTGACAATGCAATACCCCATCTATAAATATGTATTGAAAGAGAAACAAAATCTATCACAATGGATGTCTTGAAACGCATTGAGACAATTCAACTCATTGAGAATAAGTTTTTGAGAGGTATTTGTTTAGATATATTCTAATTAACGTCACACTGGAGCTGTTGGTTACGGTCTGGGATTAATACCAAAGGGTAAGATCCGAGAACAACACCACGTAATTTGGAACCACGGTCAGATGACGAGGCAACACCTGAGCTGGCACCCCACTCTCCAAACTTCCACACTTTTGAGAGGACAAAAAATCGTGTTAGCTTTCTTGCCACTAATATACGTCTAAATGTATTACAATGATTTGGTTTTCCGTTCTACGCACATATTTTTTGGGGTGCTACACGAAGATTAACTAGACTAGTACTTATGGCTTCAAATGGATTACGAACCATTATTAACATTCATACCCATGCAGAGATTCGAAAGAGAAGTCTGTTGAACCTCAGACAGTGGCATCGAAATGGATACCCATTGAAATGGCAGATGCTCAATCCACTATACAGGGTGAGTCTAAATTGTTTTTACAAAATAAGAGGGGTGATAGTACCCATCCAGACGAGCAATGATTACCATGGAACATAGGGTCGCATTCCACTCTCAGAGGCAGAAAAGAGTCAAATTAGAATTTCAACATGAACTTACAACAGTGTTGGGAAAGCGAATGAGCAAACAAAAGTAGCACAATCTGATTGATTGATCAGAGAAACGGCAAGTGCTCAAAGTGGCGCGTGTCGTTGCACAGTTCACACCGGCAGTACAGGTCCGGTGAGAGAGGAGACCAAGCCATAAGTCCGCCACGTCCGATCCATCGTGCGGGATATGTGGCATTCAAGAAGTGCCGGACCGTGCTGGAAAAGTGTGCGACGTCAGAGACGATGACTTGTTCATGCTCGATGCGTTTCGACTTTACTCTTTTCTGCCTCTCAGAGTGGAATTCGACCCTATGTTCCATGGTAATTATTGCTCGTCTGGATGGGTACTATCACCCCTCTTATTTTGTAAAATCGATTTAGATTCACCCTGTATGTATCAATATATTCACTGAGACAATAGGAATGAGAAAACGGTTGACAGTTTTTTTGCTCATTGGTGTAAACCTGGATGGTTAATTGACTGTTTTTGCGTTTTATGGCACAAGGGATATATTTGTCTAAGCTTTGCCAAACATAAGACAACGTTAAGTAAAAATGGTATAAAACCCTGGAATATCTATGATGACCATTCACGTTAAATACCATTAATTATTTTAGGAATCTCTTATAACTGATGATTGAGCCAATAAATTCTGTGCTGTTTTACAGTGCGAAATGTCAGTTGGATTTAATTGTAAGACAAACTGATTACAGTCCTAAGATTTCTAGTTCGAATTTTAAATTTGTAATTAGTCCAAGTAATCCAACTAGTTTGGATAACAACTAATTAGTTCAACTATCTTGATTTAATGCGAATTGTTTTCAATAGTTTAGGGTCTTAAGCGCGTTTCTGAATCTCTAATTTGCAGTGGGAATCAGAATGATTCTCTTTGTGTAGGCATTATCTAGATTTTATTTTTTTGTCCGTCGCTCTACGATCAGTTCTTGCTACACTTGAGGTCTAATTAGATCGATGTTGAAATTTAATTCTTGGTCTACGGATGATTCCTTTCGGACACCTCTCTCTACTTTCGAGTTCAACTAGACAACTAATCATTTCGCCTCATGTGCACTTTTTCAGAACTTTCTTACGTCTGAGACGAATTAAATTCCTGACCGCTGCTCTATTAACTGATTATGGGGTGGAAGAGAAACTGATTACCAACCGAGTTCGAATCGAAACAAAGACCGTCGTGTTCAAAGGGGGCTGGTGCATGTTAAATATGTCGGGGCCTCAAATGTCTTCACGTTGGAGTGGTGTGGAAGTTTGGAGAGTGGGGTGCCAACTCAGATGTTGCCTCGACATCTGACCGTGGTTCAAAATTACGTGATGTTGTCCTTGGGCTTTCCCTTCGAGATTGATCCCGCACCGTCACCAATATCCCGATGTGTTGCTCCAGTGCGATATTAATTAAAAATACCATACCGTTGGCTTTGATCGATTGGAACCAAAGGACATTAAAGTTTTCGAGACATTTAAAAATTAATTTTATAGAAACCAACTCGTATTTACAAGCATACATCCAAAATCAAGACATATCATCTATTACATTATTTCTTCTGCTATCAGGGCCGCGGTGGCCCGGTTGGAAGAGTAACGGACTAGCAACCGGAGGGTTGCGAGTTCGAATCCAGCCAAAATACCGTCGTGTACAAAGGGGGCTGGTGCACGTTAAATCTGTCGTGGCCTCAAATGTACTCACGTTGGCGTGGTGTGGAAGTTTGGAGAGTGGGTTGCCAGCTCAGGTGTTGCCTCGTCATCTGACCGTGGTTCAAAATTACGTGGTGTTGTCCTCGGATCTTTCCCTTTGGGATTGATCCCGGACCGTCACCAATAGCCCGTTGTGTTGCTCCAGTGTGACGTTAATTAAAATACCTACCTACCTACCTCTTCTGCTATCTTTTATACACTCAAGATTAACATAACTTTCTACTTTCATATATCCCATACGGCACTATAATTTCAAGTCCTCTGCAGAGGTTTGAGACCGATTCCAACACATACCATACTATTAACTGACTATGGAATTAGACAGACAGTTCGTCTGCGTGTTTAGACCATCTTTTTAACGAACTGTATTCACGGAGTTTCTTAGGGTACTTTGAGAAATGGACATCAAGTCGCTAACAGTGTTATGTACTACACATAGTAATCTGATGAGGGTAATACTAGAATTGTGGGAATTACATTACATACAGAAAGCTGAAGTAGAATTTTAGACTACCCATTAGATAATCTTCGATATGTCGGCAGTTCTGAGACCACAAGAAATATTTAGAAACGGATACTCAACGAATACAATCTTAGTTCTATTATTCTCTACGGACAAAACTTCTAATTGTAATCATTCGAAAGATTTTATTTTCTCAGTTGAGAATGAGGCCGCAGTAGCCCAGTTGGAAGAGTATCGGATTAGCAAACAGAGTTGCGAGTTCCAAGCTCGGTCCAGCGGAAGACCGTTGTGTACACGAGGGCTGGTGCCCGTTAAATCTGTAATGGCCTCAACCACGTTGGCATGGCGTGGAAGTTTGGAGAGTGGGGTGCTAGCTCAGGTGTGACCTCGTCATCTGACAGTGATTCAAAATTACGTGGCATTGTCCTTGGATCTTCGGGTTTGATCCCGGAATGTCCTAAATAGCCCGTTGTGTTGCCCCAGTGGGACTTAATTTTTCCATTAACGACCAACGTCCCTTTTTTAGGGCGCATATTTATATGGCTTTAAAACAATGACCATTGTATATAAATAAGTTATTCTTTTACTCAGCAGATTATTTATTATGTATTCTAATTATAATATAAAAATAGATACAAAGTTAAAAATAATAATAATATAATTAAAAATTAATATATTTACAAAAATTCACCCTTCTAAAGACTAGAAGATGGCAACAATCAATATTTTTCAAATAAATATCATGGTTGAATTCCGGCCCTTAATGGGTTAAATACCTTAATGGGTTAAATACCTTAATGGGTTAAATACCTACCTGCCTACTCACTACTGTATTCGAATAAAACTTTATTTTTCCAATTGAAAATGAGCCGCATTTTAGTACACAGTGAAAAATGCAGTGGGGGGAGTATTTCAATTAACGTCACACTGGAGCAACACAACGGGCTATTGGTGACGGTCCGGGATCAATCCCAAAGGGAAAGATTCGAGGACAACACCACGTAATTTTGAACCACGGTCAGATGACGAGGCAACACCTGGAAAAATGCAGTGGAATTTATAGACCACAAAAATGTTTGTACGCTAGAAAACGGATACTGAACGAATTCAATCTTAGTTGTTACTTGAATGTAACCAAGATTCGCTAAAAATACAAAAAATACTACTCTTTGAACTTATAGACCACAAGAAATGTTTAGTACGCTAGAAACGGATACTGAACAAACGTAATCTTAGAAATTCTACTACTTAAACTTTCTATTCATTGACTTTTTCCTAACGTAACTATCGCAATTGAGAAAAGCGACACGTTTCAAATGGTGGCTACAGACAGGATGAGAGTTTTTGAAACACCGGAAATTAAGTCATGCTAAGCGGAGGAAGAGCTTTAATTAAAGGAAACGTTTTAAAATTCAATTAAACCCCGTGTCTGAAGTGTCATTTCGATGATTTCGGAAAATAATACTCAAAATCGAAATTCGCTAAACAAAGAATTGTTAATGTCGATCAGGCGGAAGGGAAAATAATTAAATGAGTTGGCAAAAGTTGTGTTCTCTAAGGAAGGCGTGGGAGTTGCCTTAACTGTATGGAAAGGAAACGGAACCAATGCTTTGGTTTGATTGGTTTTGAGGTATTTTAAATTAAACCGAAAAACAAACAGCGAGTTTCTCGAACTTTGCGTCGAAAGTTTTCTTGTTGGGAAAAACTTCGTACAATTGGGTAATTATCGAAAGAGGAAGAATTGTGATAAATTACTTTTAGACATGAGTTGGGAGTTAGAATTGTTTTGAAATCTCGTTTCCCCCCAAAAAAGATGAAAGTTCTTAAAGCCTGCATATTCTCATCGCTCTGCAGTGAAAATAGGAAATTGGAACGATCAAATTAATGGCTAGTTCTTTTTACCTCAAAATTACTTATAAACGTCCGTTTCTAAGCTAA
Organism: Meta bourneti; assembly: GCA_933210815.1. Lineage (NCBI taxonomy): Eukaryota > Metazoa > Arthropoda > Arachnida > Araneae > Tetragnathidae > Meta > Meta bourneti. The sequence goes on along the minus strand of OW119929.1, from coordinate 96,303,384 downwards.
ATAACATTAAAACTGATGCAAATAAAAAATAGGTAGACAGACGTATTAACTATTTCCTTTTGACGTGACGTGAAATATGTTTGAGATATTTCCGAAAATGTATGTACTTTGCACAATTACTACTAATTGGATTTTTGACGTGGGTAAGTAGGTATTTTAATGCACTGGAGCAACACAACGGGCTATTGGCGTCGGTCCGGGATCAATTCGAAAGGGAAAGATCGAGGACTGGATTACTGCGGCATCATTCTCAACCGGTAAAATAAAATCTATCGAATGATTACAATTAGAAGTTTTGTCCTTAGAGAATAATAGAACTAAGATTGTATTCGTTGAGTATCCGTTTCTAGCGCACTAAATATTTCTTGTGGTTTCAGAACTGCCGACAAATCGAAGATTGTCTAATGGTTAGTCTAAAATTTTACTTCAGCTTTCTGTATATAGTGTAATTCCCACAATTCTAGTATTACCCTCATCAGATTACTATGTGTAGTGCATAACACTGTTAGCGACTTGATGTTCATTTCTCAAAGTACCCTAAGAAACTCCGTGAATACAGTTCGTTAAAAAGATGGTCTAAACACGCAGACGAACTGTCTGTCTAATTCTATAGTCAGTTAATAGTATGGTATTTTTAATTAATATCGCACTGGAGCAACACAACGGGCTATTGGCGTCGGTCCGAGATCAATTCGAAAGGGAAAGATCGAGGACAACACCACGTAATTTTGAACCACGGTCAGATGACGAGGCAACGCCTGAGCTGGCACCCCACTCTCCAAACTTCCACACCATGCCAACGTGAGGACATTTGAGGACATGACCGATTTAACGTGCACCAGCCCCCTTTGTACACGACGGTCTTTGGTTGGATTCCAACTCGCAACCCTCCGGTTGCTAGTCCGTTACTCTTCAACCGGGCTACCGCGGCCCTTGTTATCAACGCGAACCAAACCAACGTAGTGTCATTCGATAACTGAGGGAACAAAGATTTGTTAGTGACCTGAAGTTTTCGCGTCGTCATAAGCGGGGAGGGAGAATTAGGGGCGACGTTTAGGGGACTTTTCCCCCACCGCAGCACAAACTTCAAATCATTATAACTGCGAAGCGCTACGATGTCGAAATCGGTCTCAAACGAAAGCTAATGTAGACGTCTGTCGATTTAAGATATTAGAAGTGAAATAGAATAGTGTTGGTAATGAAACTTTGGATCGCAGCCGAAAATTTAAAAAAAATTCGCAAAGTCGGCACATAAGGTACTCGTTGAAAACCAAGCAGAAATACATATATCGAATGTAGTCTACGCGAAAGATCAACTCTTCAGCTTTCGATAAAGACTGAATTGAATACTGAATTTGTCTCTTTCATTAACTACACCCAAAAAGCACTATGCGCTAACGAGACGTATTAACGTAAAATCTTGCAACCGCCATCCGACTCAGCTTACCAGATTTATTTTTCGAGGTAGAAGTTACTTTATTCGACAAGACGTTTTTTGCACATGCAAGCTATTCCTGTTCCATCAGAAATGGTATTTTCATAACTGGATTCACACCAAAAAAGATTACATTAAAATACGACATATGATTTCTACTCTTTTGGTAACTGAATACTGAGTTTGTCTCTCATTTACTACACCCAAAAAGCACTCTCATTTTCACACCTTTCATTTTCATAACTGGATTTCATACTTTTCATAATCTGGTATTTTCATAACTGGATTCACGCCAAAAAAGATTACATTAAAATACGACATATGATTTCTACTCTTATGGTAACATGGTACTCTTACGTTTCCAAACAATTTAAAAGCTGCACTTGGTGTAAGCTGAAAACTGCGGTACAGAATCGACCGTCTTTTGAATAGTGGGTTGGTTTGTCACTCTTAGACCATTTTTGTTAAACTAATTCAAATTCGACTTGGAGCAATGGCATAAAGTGGTTTCCAAACCACTACGAACATCCAAGCAGGATTCGAATCCACAGCCTGTTGAAACAAGATTCACTAATGATGAAAGAGGTTGGTTTGGTTTTATGGCACAACGGGTCATATTTGGCCAAGCTGTGCCAAGCACATAAGACAGCTTTGAGTAAATGGACATTTTAACACATGGAAAGTTTTAGTGGCACAGAAGAGAGAAATACACACAGGATGGAATCGAAGCTGCGACCACTACAACTAGCAGGTTGCTAGCGCAGTTCGCAAACCCTCTGAATCTCAGTGACCCCAGGATTAAACAGGAAACATATCTAAGACCATGGTTGGTTGGATCAACGAGGAAATATAAAATTAGTTGGAGCAATGGTAATCTTTTTGTGTGTCCACGATCATACGACCAAAGTTAGTAGTAACGGGTCCCTTAGATTATATTTAGACTTAGACCATTGAGTCGTCCAATTGGTCCCCGCGACATAGTAGTAGACTTTGGCGACAAAAATGGTGAAATCGCCACTCTTTAGAAATGAGTATTCACCACATGTATCCTGTCATAAGATTTTATACCGCCAAACGAGGCGATAAGTTGCCCAATCGGCCAACCAAGTCAATTGTTCTGAGTAGTCACGTGACTACTAGTCGACACGTTGGTCACACTTTTTGAAGCTCCTCTCAATAGCAATTATCCGGCTACTAATATTTCACGTCAATGGGTTGGATCAGTTTTATGGCGCCCAGGCCATATTTGGCCAAGCCCCGCCAAACACAAGATAGACTACGTTAAGTGATTGTCTAAGACGAAAAGCAATTCTAGTCTGCAGCAGTTTCGCTTGTGAAAGTTTCGTTAGGTGATAAAAAGAAAACAGCTAATATTTCTTTACTGAAATAAAACACATAACAATAGTAACAATTCGGCTCCTCTAAGAGTAAGAAATATCTTCATAAGGGAAACAAATCCTCTGCAGCGAAGAAAATTCGCCTTTCCTCCTAAGCTTATGGATGGTGTAGGATCAAGGAAATTTCCTGGATCCTGAGTATAAAAGTATTCGGGAATATACGAGGGAGGCTCCATTTTTTCTATCACTTTTTCTGCATTTATGCCGCAGAAAATCCCTCCTCACGTGGAAAAAAGAGCTGGACATGATTGGCAAGCCACAGGAAAACCCCATAACAAGTCTGGAGGATAAAGAACTTTCTATTCCGGACTTTCCTTTTCGTCCTTTGCGTGTGGTATTAAATCGTTAGTTGGATCATTACGCAAAATAACCTTATTTCTATTATTCTTACATTGCCATTGTTATGTTTATGCAATTGTAATAGTCAATGCTATACCTTACGAACGTGTAAAGTCGTCATCTGACTGCGATTCAAAATTACATGTCGTTGTCCGTGAACTTTCCCTTAGGGATTGATCGTGGACCGTAACCAAGAGCTGCTCCAGTGCGACTTCTATCTACCTTCCGAAAGTGTAAAGGGGCTGGGTAGCCTAGTTGGAAGAGTCACGGATTAGCAACCGGCGGGTTGCGAGTTCGTAACGCAGTCCAACCAAAAACCGTCGTATACGTCTGGTACGTCTTATACGGGGTTGGTGCGCGTTAAATGTGTCGTGGACTCAAATATCTTCACGTTGGCGAGGTGTGGAAGTTTGGAGACTGGGGTGCCAGCTCAGGTGTGAGCTGGTCATCTGACCGTGATTCAAAATTTCGAGGTGTTGTCCTCGAATTTTTCCTTTCGGGATTGATCCCGGACCGTCGCCATAAGTCCATTGAGTTTGTTGCTCCAGAGCGACGTTAAGTAACTACTTACATACCGAAAGTGTTAAAGATTCAAAAACGGTATTTTGAATCTCCGAGTTCGTATTCGGTGAAAAAGTGTCTATTTAGGAATTCTCTGGTTTAATGAAATTTGCACATCTTATTCTGTCCATAGACATGAAATATAAGTAGACTAGGCATCGCTATTGAGTGGAGCTTCAAAAAGTGCAACATGTCGACTAGTAGTCATGTGACCGCTCTGAAAAATTGACTTCGTTGTCCGATTTGGCATCTTAGCGCCTCGATTGGCGATATAACATTTTATGACTGTAGATGATAAAAAGGGTGAAATCGTCTACAAAATGTCACGCTGACCAATCAGGCGATGAATCAATAAATGAGCGTCATCTCTCGTCCATTGAACCAATCAGATGAGAATTCGATTATACTTGGCAGACGAAAGTAGCCTAAGGGTCACGTTACTATCAGTTGTTTTTGTCACATAATCCCGGGCACATAAAAAGGTTACCATTGCTCACTCTACTTTTATATTTCCTCTATGATTCTGTCTAGAATTTCTAGGATAACGCAACAAGTTTCAGCTCGCTCCCTTGGAACCAAAATTCAAGACAGAACATTACGCAAGCGATCCATTTTAAGTCAAACTCGACTTAACACGAAAAGTGAAAAGCTGTCACGAGACGAGCAATCAGAAGAGGAAAGAACACAAGCACGTGAAGTGGAAAATACTCAAAACGCGACACAACGAAAGTGCTGAGCAAGATATTATTTTGAAAATTCAAAGCAAACAATACGCGACTTGGTTGGTCTGAAGCAACAAAAACTCTCAAGCTCTGAGATCCTGCGTCCTGATATTTGCGCAGCTTATTCTGCCCGGAATTTCTAGGTCAACACAACTATTTTCTGCTCTCTACATCGCTGCCTACAACCATTCAAGGCAAATTTAATTTAGAACGTTATGTACAAAGAAACAAAATTTAATCAAACTCGAATCAACACAAAACGTCAAAGCTGTCACGAACCAAGCAATCGGAAGGAGTGAAGGGGGACAAAGCTCCAAAAGCTCAGCGAAAGTGCTGACGAAACAGGCGCTAATTGGTATTAAAGTTAGTGTAATATAACACTGTTTATTGTAGTAATAGAGTATTGTGAAGTGTTCGTTAATGTCTTATACTAAACCGTTCGTTAAAGTCAGCATACTAAACCGTTTCAAGTGAAGTGGTTTCACCACGCAATCACACTAAAAATTCCTAGTGTAACGCCCTTAGTTTTCGCAGTGTTAAGATTTAACACTGTACCATAATAGATGGCGCCACGAGTCTTCTTGTGGGGAAACCTATTGGTTGTTCATACCACGTGACCATTCTCTGGTGACGCGTTCTAAAAACTTCTAGAACAATTCGACACTCATCCTCCGTTTTGAGTCGGATATTCTTTTGAGCTGTGTGATATTTTAAATCCCGTCCTCCTTTTTGTACCTAATTATGTCTTTTGTCCAATAAAATGATTTTGTTGATGTTAAACTTGGAGAATTCTTCCCATTCTAAGATGTCACACTGTTACACTAGTTAATTATATAGCGGTTTTTTCGGGTAACCCCACGATAGGTGCTCTACAGTACCGCCATCTGTCGATCAAAAGGGAAAAATTTGTTCAACTACATTCGACAGCTAATCAAATAGAAATTTTTTAGCCGGTACTTCATCAAAGTTGATTGAAAGGGTTAAATGACAATTCATAAAAATGATCTATAAAACTACCTTTCCTCGTAGTTGCTAACCCAATGTAATTAAAACCGAACAGATATTTTGTTAAATTTGACAGTGGGGTTTAAAATGTAATAAACATTAAATAATTTAATTATAAAAAGATTTCTTAGCTAGATGTGGAGCACAAAATGTAAGAGATACAGGCGAAATTATGCAATTTAACTATTTTATAAGCAAAATAGGGGCCGCGGAAAACCGGTTGGTAGAGTAAAGGATTAGCAACCGGAGGGTTGGGATAGCACGTTAAATCTGTCGTGTCCTTAAGCGTCCTCTCTTTGGCGTGGTGTGGAAGTTTGGAAAGTGGAGTGCCAGCGCAGGTGTTGACCTCGTCATCTGACAGGGGTTCAAAATGACGAGTTCCTGTCCTCGAATCTTTCCTTTCGGGATTGATCCTGGACTGTCACCAATAGCCCATTGTGCTGCTTCAGTGCGACGTTAATTCACCTACCTACCTCTAAGGAAAAAATAATACTAATTATTCTTCTCTCAAGGCAGTTTATAATAAAATAAATCAATGATACCGAAGTCATCGGTGATACTATTTGACACAATCAGAAATGAAGACATTACGTGCAAAAATACTTATTCTCATTAAAGACCAAAAATGGATGTCCCACGGAACAGACACGAATATATTTTACTGAACACGGTATAACAATTTTACTCAGTTTCAATTTTCGTATCCATACTTGTACTGATAATTTGATTTAGAATAAAACATGTAATAAAATCGAGACTTTACGGTATCTGTCTGAAGAAAGTTACGTCCATTAAACAAGTTAAAAAATATTACATTAAGTACTAAAATAAGTTTTTCAATTTTAGAACTCATTTTGCCATTAGAGGGAGAACTTTTATTATAACGTGGAGATTAGTTTCTTTGTAATGATGTTTAAAACATTCTTAGCCAAATCTAAATATTTTTTGAGTATTCCATAAAAGTGTACTTTTAGTAAGTCTTAAAGAATTACTTGCTTTATACTTGCATAACGGAGTTATGCATTTTATTTATTGGTCGTGCAATATTTCATGATAGAATAAAAGCACTCTACATTCTTTTTATTTGGCTTAGTTCTATTACAGCAAAAAATGATCCCAGAGTGATAAACAAAACCAATCTTTTGTTTGATCAAATTCTAGAATATATCTAATCATCTGGAAGAATCTATTATCCTTTTTGCTTGAGAATTATAATAATTTGCATTTTTAATGTGTGCCGGTGAATTTTCATATATTTCCTGCTTCTGTTAAAATGAAAAATTAATTTTTATATTTAGTGTTTACACCAAGTTCTTGAAGTTGGAAAAATTTGTAATATTTATTCTTAGTCAAAATAAAAGTTCGGTTTTCCGTGGGTATAATTTTCTCTTCTGTATCAGTAAAGCTTTCCTTGCGAGGATAGGTTTATTTGCTTGACGTTGTTTGGCATAGCTTGTCCAAATATGGCTCTTGTGCCATAAAACCCAACTATCCCATTTAAAATGTCAACATGAATAGCATAAATCGTAACACTCCTAGCTGTTGTCTCGATGATGGGTATCTAGTCATTAGAAGAAAACAGACCAGATCTTGATCTTTTCATAATACAGAAAAATTCGTAATAGCTTGATGATGATATATTTTGATGAACGAGATACCTCGTCGAAACCACTAGAAGTTTTAATGGGAGAGAAAAGAAAATTTCTTTCCAGCAATAAGTTTCCTGAACAAATCCCAAAAGAAAAGTTAACTATTTTAGTTGAGGTGAGCAACATTAACCAACTCTTGTTAATTTCCGGAGAGTGAAGAACCGAATATTTATTAAAACAAAAATGAATATCGAATATATTTATTTTGTGAGATAAAGCAATTCTCTATTAGCTTGTTTAACGGTCATTTTCTTCCAACACAAGGGCAAATTATTCTATATGCGAGATTCCATACTCTCTTAATATTTACTTAATATATATTATTTACTTCGAACTTGGTAGCAGAGTGGTTAGAGCTCCGGATCCATAGACGTGAAATATAAGTAGACTGATCATTGATTGCTATCGAGACGAGCTTCAAAAAGTGTGACCTACATGTTGACTAGTAGTCACGTGACTTCTCTGTAAAAAATTGACTTGGTTGACAGATTCGGCATCTTATCGCCTCGTTTGGCGGTATAAGATGTTATGACAAGGTAGATGTGTGTATACGCATTTCTATAGAGTGGGGAGAAAAATGATGAAATCGCCAAAGTACTATGTCGTGTGAACCAATCAATTGATAGATGTTTCTTCTCCAGACCCGTGGATCAATCAGATGATAAAGGTTCGTTTCCCATAGACCTGGCAGACGAAAGTATTCCCACCCGGCGGACGAAAGTATAGCCTAAGAGATACGTTACTACTAGTTTTTGGCCTGGGTACCATTGCGAATGATGTAGCGAACTGAAACTAGTTGAGTTGTCCTAGAAATTCCAGTGAGAATTTGAGAGGAAATATAACGGTAAAGTTAGCAGTTCTAACCTTTTAACGTGTCCAGATCCATGTGCCCAAACTAGGAGTAACATGACCCTTAGACTACTCTTGTCTTCCGGGTGGAATCGAATACTCATCTGATTGGTTCACCGGACGGGAGGCCGTTACCATTGCTCACTCTACTTTTATATGTCCTTGTTGCGAACTTAGCTACCTCTATAAAAATTAACTTACGCAATAGTATAAATAGCAGTGTATAACCCAACTCTACCATGAAGTACGTTTTGGTAGACAAAAGTTGCACTGTTTCACACGAGCTTGCCAAATTGGTGACCGACGAACGTGATTTAAAAGCGCAAACTTTATAAACTTCGATGGATGGTCCACGATGAGTAGTTGAATTGCCAATGCGATGCTAATCACTTTCAACAACCGTCTGAGGCTCTGTGATAGCAGACACTGCTCATATTCCTATCACGGCTTCACTCCACTCGTTGCTGCTCAGTCTTCTCTTCACAAGGCGACTCACACTCGTTTCACCACTCATGTGAGTTTCACCACTCATGTGAAAGTACACTTGTGAACTTAACACAGCTCTCACGTCCCAATCAAATGGCAATCGCTCAACTAGTGGTGTCATCTATCGAATTCGGCTACCGCTAAATTCTGGAGGGGGAGTATTGTGGCGAACTCAGCTACCACTAGAAAAATTAACTTACGATACAATAGTATATACAGGGTGAGTCTAAATTGTTTTTACAAAATAAGAGGGGTGATAGTACCCATCCAGACGAGCAATAATTACCATGGAACATAGGGTCGCATTCCACTCTGAGAGGCAGAAAAGAGTAAAGTCGAAACGCGTCATGAACAAGTCATCGCCTCTGACGTCGTTTTGTACCTGCCTACGTAGCATATCTCCTAAGCACATATCCCGCACGATGGATCGGACGTGGCGGACCTGTGGCTTGGCCTCACCGGACCTCAACCCACTGGACTTTTTCTTCTGGGGGCACATGAAATCTTTAGTGTACCAGACGCCTGTGGATTCGGCTGAAGATCTCGTAGCGAGAATCGGTGTTGCCGCAGACAAAATTAACACACCAGGAATCTTCGAGAGCCAGTCATTCCTTCGCCGGTGTGAACTGTGCAGCGACACGCCACTTTGAGCACTTGCTGTGAGTTTATCAATCAATCAGATTGTGCAACTTTTGGTATCGTTCATTCACTTCCCCAACACTGTTGTAAGTTCATGTTGAAATTCTAATTTGACCCTTTTCTGCCTCTCAGAGTGGAATGCGACCCTATGTTCCATGGTAATTATTGCACGTCTGGATGGGTACTATCACCCCTTTTATTTTGTAAAAACAATTTAGACTCACCCTGTATAGCAGTGTAACCCAACTCTACCATGAAGTACTTTTTAGTAGGCAAAAGTTGCGCTGTTTTACACGAGCTTGCCAAATCCTCTATATCAGGACATTGATTCCAAATGCTATGGGTGGAATCCTTTTTGAGCATGGATGTTTCTACATGTTCGGATTCCACTTTAAGTAGTTCGCGTGCTAAGTAGTCCATCAACCACAATTGGACAACCACTAAGAGGGATAAAAAGATAAATATAGTAAAATCTAGCATAGTATTTTTTGAAAAACATCCAGATGAAAATGTTTACTGGCTTAAAAGTGATTTAAATTTAACCAGCCCTCCTTTTTACAATTCAAAGAAACTGAATAAATGAATGAGGGACTTCGAGAAGAGCACATCTCCGAAAATTCAAAATATAGGAAATAAAAACAAATTTATCTGCCCGTACTTGTGTGTGATGACAGAAAAACTATAATATTCATAGGGTATTTACGACTAAGTAAATATCATTACATCACAGTAATCCAGTAACACTATAATTACCATTTCAAAATATTATTTTAACCAAGTTTCATTTTTAATTAATATCAATAATACACTCACTGCCAAACTTAAGCACGAAGCGGTAAAATGCGAAAAAATCGACAAATACCAGCTTTGATTCACACGAAATGCGGCAGGAAAGTAGCAAATATGTTTATGCATGAAACAAAACAAAGAATTACACACAAAGATGAAAACAATATTGAATTTTCATAAATTATAAGATGAAGTCATATTGGAGTCATTAACAAAATGATGTTTAAATCCAAAACAAACAAACAAAACCGTCATTAATAGGGTATGTGACCACCCCTCAGCCTCATACAAAATTTACAGCGTGTGACCATGCTTTCCATGAGGTGATCAACCACCCCAGAGTCACGTAATCGCCATTCCTCCTGTAGAGCAGTTTGCAACTCTGTGAGAGTGGGAAACGTGCACGGCCGAGGGCATCCCAAAGATTTTCAATGGGATTAAGGTCAGGCGAGTACGCCGGCCAATCCATACGCCCAATCCCCTCACTCTCCATGTAGTCGTCGAAGATGTTGGCTCGATGGGGACGCGCATTATCATCCATTAAAACGAAAGCAGGACCAACTGCTGCAGCGTACAATCTCACAGTGGGTTCTAGGACTTCATCCCGATATCGGACAGCCGTGACAGAACCCCATCTATAGATATGCAGGTCGGTGCAATATCCCAACGAAATACCTACCCACACCATGATGCTTCCACCTCGGAATGCGTGATGCTCGATGATGTTCTGGGGCCGATTGCTTGTGCCTTGTTCTATCCAGACCCTTACACGCTTCATCTGGCTCCAGGGCAAATCTCAACTCATCCGTGAACATAACGTTGGCCCAATCAGACACAGTCCAATACACATGTTGCCGACATCACTTTAATCGTGCCCCTCTGGATTGGACGGATAGAGGAACACAAACTCGTGCTACCCGGGCGTACAGTCTATTCATGTGTAGCCTTCGGCGAACAGTAATTGCAGATATCGTCTTACCAATGGACGCTGCAACCATAGATGTCACACGTGTGGAGGTCGCTCTTCGATTCCGCTTGGCTAAAACAGCAATATATCGATCTTCCGCGGGGGTCGTAACCCTTGGGCGACCGGCCACAGGTCTTTGGACAACTGTTTGGCTTGTTTGGAATTGTTTCCATAATCCTGAAATGACGGAATGATGAACGCCGAAGAAAAGAGCAACATGTGTGATTGATTGTCCTGCTTCAAGGCCACAGAACGCCAGCGCTCACTACATGCCATTCGTCTTCTGGAAGCCATAGAAACACGTCTGTCTTGAAAACGAATCGTACGAAAGTTCTAAACACTTTTTATCAGCACTTACATGAAACTCCTCTAACCCTTCACAATGCTGGCTTCTTATACGACTGCTTTTTTTGCATATTTCTCGACACGCAACCGTGATTGGCTGTTACAGATTATATTTGTATACTTCCATATACTTCTGCAGAGAAATGCAACATCTCAAATTTAGATTGGCTTCCGGAAATTAACATTTTCCTCTCCGTGTTTAACTTTGGGCAGTGAGTGTATATAATATTAATTGATATTTTTTAATTAAGTATATTCATTGAACTTTTCGACAACGTGATCTTTAAAATTGATCATTCAATTATTTAAGCAAAAATTAATATAAAATTTATTTTACAGGAATTATTAGCGATGTTGACGAGATTCCTTTCCTAAGACTAATATATACATTTTGTGAAAGGTTTGTGCATCATATATATGTACAGTATATATCCTGTACAGCAAAAAACCATGCTTGTAAATTTTATCTTGAAAACGCATTTAAGGATTTTAATATGAAATGAGATCTACCGTTATAAATAACTGGACCACTAGGCCATATCAACACACCATCTGAATAGATACAAAGGAAACTCGAAGATTCCTATTGTAACTGTTATATATTAGGACAGTATTGAATGCATCAATAATTAATAATTGTGGTTAATGTGTTTTGTATGTTATGTATAGAAAATAATAAAACTTCAATTTAAAAGTCCAAACTGTAATGCAAACAAAAAATTGATCGTTCATCTTTGTTTTGGTGTTTATTCTCAGTCTGAATATTTTTTATATTAATAAATATTAATAATATTTAAATATTTTTTTATCTTAATCATTTTGACCTAGTATTAATCTGAAGAGAATAAAGTATTCCACAAATTCATCTGCAAAAAACTGCATATGGGGTTGACTTCATACCTAATTTCGCATGAGCATCAAAATTTCCAATAGCAACACCAGGTTTTGATACCAGAAACAGATTATGCAATGTTAAATCCGTCATACATTTCAGCTATAATCTCCACATTGAAAGCCGCTATTCGTAGATCGAGGTTATTTGCAGTCAATTAGAAACTGTTCATTTGTCTGAAAGACGTTTACAAAGGACCTTGAAAGTAAAGGTCAATATGAAGGATATGAATTAATATGAAGACGGCCCCTTACGCAAATTTTATGCAAATGAATTTATAGAAAACTTTATTCCCTACCGAATGTCATCGATTTTGGTCTACTGTTAAAAATGCTTAAATGAAGAGGGGTGTTTCGTTTTTTCTCCTACTACATCCTTTCGCATGTTACTTCATTTAATCAATCTTGCAAGAATGACTTTCTGTAATCTCTCAATGAATTCGCAGACTTATCTGAGAATCTAGCTCCTTTTGAAATTCAGCATAATCCTTTTGCACGGATTTGCATCACTGAATGTAATGTTTTTAAGCAAATGGCGATACTGCTGGGACGTATATTCGAAGTATTCTGAATAAGTATTTGATGAAATGTGTAAAGCGTCTGAGCTGGAGGCTAATTCCCCGAGCGTTCGCTTTTAATTAAAATGCGTGACTCTGCGCCGAAATTTTCAAATTTAGAAGTGTACCTGTAGCGAAATGCTTACCTACTTCGTGAATCTCGTTCATTTCTGAATAATAGATGCTTTCGCGGTCACATAAAATGTTTCTGCTTCGTTTATTTTGACATGGATAGTTTATTTTACCTTTCAATCTACTTCATGCGTGTTTTTATTCATACTAGGGGCTGTACTGTCTTCTCGTTTCCGATTGTCAATCACCCAAAATTGTTAAGCAGTCGGCCTCCATAGGCCCTAGCACCAAAACCTATAAAGATAGAAACCTTGGCAACATTCTCTTCGTTTCTAGGAGGGAACCTTTGAAGGTGAAAACCTTAGTGTCCTTCTATTTCTACGAAGGGTACCTATGAAGATGGAACCTTGACGACATTCTATTCATCCGTTTCTAGGAGGGAACCTCTGAAGTTAAAAACCTTAGCAACATTCTAATCGTCCGTTTCTAGGAGGGGAACCTATAAAGACGGAAACCTTGGCAACATTCTCTTCGTCCGTTTCTTGGAGGGAACCTATAAAGATGGAAACCTTAGCAACATTTTCTTCATTCGTTTCTAGGAGGGAACATTTGATGGTGAAAACCTTAGCGTCCTTCTATTTCTACGAAGGGTACCTATGAAGGTGGAACCTTGACGACATTCCATTCATCCGTTTCTAGGAGGGAACCTCTGAAGTTAAAAACCTTAGCAACATTCTAATCGTCCGTTTCTAGGAGGGGAACCTATAAAGACGGAAACCTTGGCAACATTCTCTTCGTCCGTTTCTTGGAGGGAACCTATAAAGATGGAAACCTTAGCAACATTCTAATCATCGGTTTCTAGGAGGGAACCTATGAAGATGAAAACCTTAGCATCCTTTTATTTCTACGAAGGGTACCTATGAAGATGAAACCTTGACAACATTCAATTCATCCGCTTCTAGGAGGTAACCTATGAAGATGAAAAGGGCAGGGCGACTACTGTCTTTTGCCTATGTTTCTTTATGTTCACGTTGGTTGGCATAATCGTTCTAGCGAGGTAGCTGCTTCACCATGTCGTCGACATCAACGGGCACATTGACTACTTGCCCGACTATCATGTAAGAGCCGATCTCCTGTCGGAATACACGAATCTGCATGAATAGCAGATGAAAATCAGCGGCTCGGACATGGGATCCAGTAGTGGCAGGTGTGTCGGATATTGAGGATACGCGTAGCCGTTGCTTCGGCTCAGGCGTAAGAAGAGCTCAGCCTGAAATGGGGCAATCAAACGCGCTCATTGGCGAACTCTTCCTCAAACACGCCCACCTGTCAACATTGACAAGTAATGCGGTGATGAGACTCAGGTCGAACTTGAACCGCAGTCTGTCGCACAATTCGCTGAAATGCCCTGGCAGGTGTTTGGCTAAAATCGCACAAAATAGTCTCCAGCGCGATAGTAGTAAGCCTTATTCAAGGCGAACCTGATAAAATCGGTCTCGGCCCAGACCTACTCGGCCTAGATACCAGGTCGGTCACTATTGCATCCACAAACATGTTCTCAAATTGCAGGGCGATGTCAGTCGCTCATGAATTATTGCGGTTTCGAGGCCACCGGAGTCGATTTTGCAGCTTCCATTGCCGCCTTCTCCTGACACACTGCTCACTCTTTCGCTCAGCAGGTGGCTTTCGAATCTCAGAAGCCTCGGTTTGGTCCCTAAGAGCAGTCTGTCTCTCTCGGGTAGTACTTTGCGTCGTGTTTCTTAAACCTACGCCGTCTATTAATCGAGTACCCGATTAAAAACTGTTAGTCTAATAAAAAATTCAGCCAGTCTTAAAAAGTCCAGAAATCGGTACTCGAAATAAGTTGATTGAAGACTTAAAAGCAAGTTATTTATTTAAACTTTTAAAAAGTACATTTCGTATGCGTATCTAGCACACGTCAAACATAACGAAATAACATCTAATATAAAATAATAGTCGGGTCATATGACCAAATCACACATAATCAACTCGATAATAAGCGAGTATATGTGGACAGCAAGCTAGACATTCAAAGGGGGGGTATTTCAATTAACGTCACACTGGAGCAACACAATGGGCTATTGGTGACGGTCCGGGATCAATCCCAAAGGGAAAGATCCGAGGACAACACCACGTAATTTTGAACCACGGTCAGATGACGAGGCAACACCTGAGCTGGCACCCCACTCTCCAAACTTCCACACCACGCCAACGTGAGGACATTTGAGGCCACGACAGATTTAACGTGCACCAGCCCCCTTTGTACACGACGGTGTTTGGCTGGATTCGAACTCGCAACCCTTCGGTTGCAAGTCCGTTACTCTTCCAACCGGGCCACCGCGGCCCCTGACATTCAAAGGAAAAAGAGTGCTTGCAATTCAAATACGTTAGTTTATATAGTACGTACATTTGCATATTTCGATCTGCTTGCTATCTACATATTTGAATATTATATCTGAAATAAGCATGCAAGTAGCTCTTGAAATATCCGCGTATTTGAACTGAAATGAAAAAGTACTTACACGGAGATTTGTTTACAAAAGGTAAAGTGGGCGTTACGATTGGCTTCGCGGGAAACTCAAAACTCCGAATGCGGTAAGTGCATAAATATTAAAAACTATTGTATATTACAGTTTTTCCTAGCAAAAACCAACTAGACAGTCATTTTTACAGACTATTTTCAATAAATATTTTTTGATTTAAACTTGGTAGGTAGGTATTTTAACTAACGTCGCATGGAGCAACACGACGGGTTATTTGCGATCCCTCCGGGATCATTCCCAAAGGGAAAGATCGAGGACAACACTACGTAATTTTGAACCACGATCAGATGACGAGGAAAATGAGCTGCACCCCTATCCAAACTTTCACACCACGCCAACGTGAGGACATTTGAGGCCACGACGTGATTTAACGTGCACCAGCCCCTGTGTACACGACGGTCTTTGGTTGAATTCGAACTCGCAACTACAACTGGTTATTTGGTCGAATAAAGTGTCAAAAAGTACTTGATTTGAGTACAAAGCAGTACTCAAAATCTGCGAATTGGTACATGGTCCTTGTTTTACCAAGGTACATAATTAATCTTGGCTTATGAATGATTTTTTCTGTCAGACAAAATGTTACTATAGATTTAACGTACATCAGCCCCACGTACACGACGGTCTTTGGCTGGATTCAAATTCGCAACTCTCCGATTACTAGTCCATTACTCTTCCAACAGAGCTATCTCGTCATCTGACCGTGGTTCAAAATTACGTGGTGTTGTCCTTTCCCTTTGGGATTGATCCCGGACCGTCACCAATAGCCCGTTGTGTTGCTCCAGTGTGACGTTAATTGAAATACCCCCCCAACAGAGCTATCGCGACCCGATTTAAACTTGAACTTAAGGGTATGGCAACATGAGACATCCAACCAAGCAACTCATTTCGATGCATAAATCGTCCAACTCAAAAACGGAATAACTAAAAACTAAATTTTTTCAGTAATCAAGAAAAACTTTCCCTTTTATATTTTACCGAGATTTCGTGTCGCTTCTTCATTTAGCTTTTGCACAACCTGTAGCAATTTAGCAAAAGCAGAGCTCCGAAAGAAATGTACTCAATTTGAAATTTTGATTTGTTTTGCAAAGTAAGCCTTTGGAACTGGAAGATTAGCTCCATAAAAAAATATGGGGAATTTTGATACATCTTTTTACAAAATCCCATTTTTTTCCTTTTCAAGCTGGATATCGGCTGTGAGGTTTATTGATCCCATAGTTATTACTCGCTTTAGACGGCTGTTTGGGTTTTATGGCTCATGGGCCACATTTGGACAAGCTGTACAAAACGCAAGGCAAACAACGTCAACTAATGGAAATACACACAATGAATGTTTTTACTGACAACAGAAAAGAAAAGTAAACCCAGAGTGGAATCGAATTTGCGTCATCTATAACTTGCAGGTTGATACCATAGAGGAAATACTGAAGTAGAGTGAGAAATGGTAAACTTTTTGTGACCAGGATATGACCAAAACTAGTAGTAACGTGACCCTTAGATTACTTTTCTCTGGTGAGTGGAAGCTAACATTCATCATCTAATTGGTCCACGGGACAGGAAAGGATGCCAATCCGATGATTCATCATTTGATTGGTCCATTGATACATCATATGATTGTAGACTTGAAACTTTGGCCTAATTGTGCGATAAATTATTACTAAGAGTAGCTTGTTTGTAGAATTGTTCCAGTGGTCTAAAGCTTGTATGTTTTCCAGATTGCTTGATTTAAACCTATCTAGAAAGGGGAACAGAAAAGTGTGTTCGTAATGGCGGACACTAGATTTATAAGACACCCGATTTATAAACTTTTTCTTTTATTTTCACAAGATAATTCAATCACGGAGCTATCAAAGGTGATATAATTTCTATTTCCATTGTTATGTTTAGTGGTGTATGTGGGTAAAACCATAGAGGAAATATGTAGTGACCAATGGATAACCTGCCCAGGATCTGGTGACAAAAACTGGTAGTAACTTGACTCTTAGACTGTTTTCTTCTGCGGGTGGAAAAGATTCATGATCTTATTGGTCCACGGGACGGTAGAAAACGCCCATCCATTGATTCGTCACCTGATTGGTCCACGAGACATAATAGTAGACTTTGGTGATTTCACCATTTTTGTCGCCACTCTATAGAAGTGAGCATTTACGCACTTACCCTGCCATAAGATGTCACATCACAAACAAGGTGATAAGATACCAAATCGGCCAACCAAGTAAATTTTTAAAATTCTCTCAATAGGAATGCTAAGTCCACATTTCAAGTCTGGTTGGTAGGGCAGTGGGCAAACCCAATGAGCCATGCCAACCAGTACTCGTTATCTCAGAAATTGTGAAATTGGCATAAAGAACGCGAAAATGCCAAAAAAACGAAACTAGCCCCAAATTGCGATTATTCCCTTTTCCTTGAACGATTCATTTATTCTACGAATTTTACCTTCGATTTTTTCAGTCACTCTGTTACGCTACTTGTATTGAAAAACCTTTCTATTTTCCGCATCGCATTTCGAAATATTTCTACTTGACAATATTAAATAGAATATTTAAACGACTGCATTTGGGCGAAGAAAAGTTGAAAAGTTCCCACCGACTTTATTTTACGAAAATCACTCTCTCTAAGCGATTTTAAGCGCTTTATTAAATTAACGTAAAAATGTCATTTCCTTCGACGCCCGGGTAAATGAAATAAATGTTTTTGAGTCGCATTAAGTCGTGATTTAGCTCTTGATTATTTTTTTTCTCTGGCGAGTTGTGACAGCTTTGTGAGGGGAAAAATGAATTTAAGGGAACTTTTCTTTTCGAAATGTGTTTTGTGGTGAGATGGGAAAAAACGAGTTTTATTGTCGCTATTAGTATGAGTGGACACAGATTTAATTATTTTATTATAATGAAATATTTGGTTTGCTTAATTGTGTTTTTCCCAATGTGGCTGTTGCTTTGTTTTTTTTAATAAAAATGAAAAGTAGTTAAAATGATTGGAGTGGTGATGAATAATCATGTTGCTGCTGCAGCTTTTTCATGAATAGAAGCAAAAATAATGTAAACAATTTTAAATTTCAGAGACAAGTATCTGTGTAATTTTCATCACTACAGTCCATGTCACATGTTTTACAGTTATCATTTGATAGGTTATATTTTGACTATATCACGTTGTCATCTAACCGTGGTTCAAAATTACGTGTCGTCCCTGGATCTTTCCCTAGGGATTGATCCCGGACCATTACCAATAGCCCGTTGTGTTGCTCCAGTGTGACGTTAATTAAAATATACCTACCTACCTTTGAAAACTATGTTAAGTCAGAGGAAATTTTAAAGTAGAGTGAGCTGAAAAACCCTTTTATGTGCCCAGGATCATGACCAAAACTAGTAGTAACGTGTCTTTTAGACTATTTTCTTCTGTGGGTGGAAAACGATTCATGATCCTATTGGTCCACGGGACGGTAGAAAACGCCCATCCATTTATTCATCATCTGATTGGTCCACGCGACATAATAGTTTGGCGATTTCATCATTTGTCACCACTGTGTAGAAATGCGCATTCACACATGCACCGTGTGACGAATTAATCCGAACTTTTGTTGGACATTAAAAAATAACATTTATTTTAACACAGACAAAACAATGGGTTTACAATGGACGCGCGAAACAAAAATGCTTATTTTCATATTAAAATTTACGAATTGCTACGAAGACGTCTCAACTAGACGGAGTCCGTGAGCTAACTGTTTTTCATTCTCCTCACATGCGCAAGCGCAGTATTGAAGGACTTTTTAACAGGAAACTTCCGGGTCTGCAGCCGGCCATCCTAGACTCTTAGGCGCTAAGATGTCACAGTCTATTTCCTCCCTCCTCAAGATTCTTTTTCTGCAGAGACAGACACCTGCAAAAAAGATACAAAACAGCAGCAACAGAATTTTCGCGAAGGCAACAACTCATGCCCAAAGCAATATGCAAGTAGACCATACACCCTTAAGATCCTGGCTGTACCGCCTACTCTAAATTAAAAAAAAACATATAATTTTAACAAAGTATAATCAAAATTTTTACTCAGTAATAATCATCAAAGAAGAAATTCAATTTCAAAATATTTAGATTTTCAATTCAAATTTAACACTTTTTGCAATGTAAATGTATCAATGTACACTAGGAATAAAATATTTTTATATATGCAAGATATCACAAATACAAACAATAGTAATTTAGTTTTGTACGTGAGGCGTACGACTTAAATTGTCAGTGTTATATGCTGTTTTCCTTTTCTATGGACTACCTCGTATTCCTGGATCACTGTAAATTCAACTTCATCTCTAACTTTTATGCTTTCTTCAAACGACTTTTAGATTTGTCTAAGCATTCAGTTATTTCACCAACCAAACTTTCAGTTTCAACGTCCTCAAATATCACTGTCCCTAAGGGCAATTTAGTTACACTTACAGCAACTTCCTTGTTGTTTCGAGTCTGTATTCCAAATTCAACATCATCGCCAAGATTAAGATTTTTGAACACTTTGCATTCACTAGAGTGAAAAAACATATCCTTTACATCACCCCTTTTAATAAAACCAAATGTTCCTTTAAGAGCACAGATAACACCACGGTATCTCACAGGTAAGGGCTGTTCCGAACGCATTTTACAAGGTCTAAGGTTTCTTGTATTTTTGTCAATAGCAATACTAAAAGTGATCTGTTTAGGAGGATGAAAATCTACATTACCATCAACATTTACAGCAGAATAGGGCCGTTCACCACGATTTTCATAAGCAACTTTACCTTCAGTATTTTCCTTTTTTTCAGTGGTTTCAAATCCAGAAACTGTCTCTTTACACATTATTTTACAAACAGAACTAGCAATTGGTTTTCCAGTACGACGATTATGAGTAATTTTAAATTCAACTGCATCACCACGTTTTAAATTATCAATATTTCCAGAAAATTAACTGTAGTGAAAAAAATATATTGCTTGTCTTTCGCAACATTGTATAAAACCATATGAACGTAACAAATTTTCAACGATTCCAGTCTCTTTAGGAGTAACACTGCTAGAACTAAAACGGTTACTGTTACAAGGGCAGTCGTTTTTCGATGTTTCATTTAAATATGGAGAACGTTGGCACTTGGGCGTTGCAGAGTCTTTTACTTCAATTTCAGAGTCTTTGTCTTTTTTCATATCTTCTATAAGTACAATGGTCTTGTTGCTTAGTAAGTAGCGTTCTTTATCTAAGAAGTTATCCTTGACAGCAGCTTTGGTTATAACATGACCCAACTCACACACTAAATTTACTTCCGCTATAGGCAAGCAAATAGGATTACCCGCTAAAGGAGATGCTACCCATACATGTTCACCCGTATACATGTGTGGCTTAACAAACTTCCTAGGAATTAGATCTATGCTGGATCCTGTGTCTCGTAAGATAGAAATCTGAGATCCATTTACAGTTCCGACACTAATGTAGGGAGACATCAAATCTATTATTCCCTTTCCCATAATTTCGTTAGCGGCTATGATTTCAGTTTTCTTCAACTTAGGACATTGAGGTCTAAGATGATCATAGGAATTGCATTCATAACATTGAAGTTGCTTTCTTTGTTCAAAATTTTTCTCTTTGTAATCTTCTCTGTTTACTTCTGTTTTCCCAAAGGGTTTGTTTTCTCCCTCAAACTTACGAAAACCAACGGATGTTTTCTTGATACCCTCTGTATTCTGGGAACCTTTAGTATTTCTGGGTGTAAGACTCTCCTTCAAGCTTTCAAATTGATCTATTTTTTTAGCTAATTGTAACGGAGAATTTAAGTCCATCCACTCCTCCAGAAAATGTTCTTTTACTTCAGACGGCACTCGTCTTTTAATCTGCTCAGTGATATGCAAGTCTCTGAGTTCTTTAAAAGTTTTGATTTCCAAATCAGAAACCCATTCATCATAGTAGCTTGTAAGTTCATGAGCGTAATTCCTCCATGTTTTATCCGGGACTTTTTGATGACGGTAAAACATCTGCTTCAATTTCTCAGAACTCATTTTATACCTCTGAAGAATAATATCTTTCACATAATCGTAATTCTTTGCATCTTCAGGCGATTCTCTAGCCATCATGCTCGAAATTTCCGAAGGCAATACGCCTAGTAAATACGGCACCCAATCTTCTTTAGGCACACCTGCCATCTCAGCTCTTCTTTCAAAATTTATTATAGACTCATTTCATCTTTCTTTTCCTCAAATTTCGGGGTAATTTTGATGAGCTCAATTTTATGATTTGGCATCCGTTCTCTATTAGATAATCCTCGCTCACTTGCAGCTTGCATTTCAAGCTTTTTCTTCTCTAAAGCTATTTCTTCCATTCGAATATTACGTTCTTCCCTTTCTTTCTCTTTGGCAAATTCTTCTTTTGCTTCCTGTCTGGCAATTTCTTCCTTTTCTTTTGCTTCTCGTCTGACAATTTCTTCTTTTGCTTCTTGTCTGGCAATTTCTTCTTTTGCTTCTTTCTCTCTCTTTATCCTATCTTCCATAATACGAGTTAAAGAAATTTTAACTTCCTCTTCTTCATAGTGTTCACTGTTTAGGATAATTTTCCTTATCTCAACCAGTTTACAATTATCCGATACTTTTTCACAAAGTTCATCTGCGAGTTCGAGGAGGTCTTCTTTTCTCCCACGAGAAAGAAAAGCCATGATCAATGAATAACTTATTAGTAAACAATCCAATTTTGTTATCATAAATATAGTTACCAATATTTTCTAATAAACTATATGATTCACAAAATATACTCAATGCCAAATATGCTTCAAATACTAGATAAGATTTAATAATAAACATACATTTCTCAAATATAATAAAAGAATCTTAAACTATATCGTAGCATATACAATACACAAGATGCAATATAAATAGTTGCAATTAAATATTAGTTTTCTTTTACTAATGCGTAATTACCATATGTAATTCAAATTATCTGATTCTTTTCAAATCATTAAATGCACAAAACACAAAATTTCAGTAAAATCAAAACGAAATTTAAATTTTCGTTCACTTTCGATTTGGCACTTTTTGGCCGTGACTTTATCAACTTGATAATATCTACTTAGTAGAACATGCAAATTCACTTTATCATCAACTTCTATTAACTTTCATAAAGACAAAATTTAAATAACCACAAAATAAAATTGGATATGTAGTCATTTCTTTTTGTTTTTTTTTAACCAAAACTATTTAGGCTCTTTGCCTCACTAATTCCGGTAAGCCAGAACCTTAGTAAATTTAATTTAATACAAGGGTGGGCCTACCTGCATTTCCTGCTTTCTTGCTTCAATCCAACTTCCAGGACACCAAAACTCTAGTCTGTGACGAATTAATCCGAACTTTTGTTGGACATTAAAAAATAACATTTATTTTAACACAGACAAAACAATGGGTTTACAATGGACGCGCGAAACAAAAATGCTTATTTTCATATTAAAATTTACGAATTGCTACGAAGACGTCTCAACTAGACGGAGTCCGTGAGCTAACTGTTTTTCATTCTCCTCACATGCGCAAGCGCAGTATTGAAGGACTTTTTAACAGGAAACTTCCGGGTCTGCAGCCGGCCATCCTAGACTCTTAGGCGCTAAGATGTCACAACCGTCATAAAATGTTACATCGCCAAACGAGGCGATAAGATGTCAAATCAGCCAACCAAATAAATTTTTCAGAGCAGTCACGTGACTACTAGTTGACATGCTCGTCACACTTTTGATGTTTCGACGCTCCTCTTAATAGCAATGCTCAGCCTACTTATATATTTCACATCTACGTGTTAAGTTTCCTATATATTGTAAAGAATTCGTGGCTGTCAATCAAGCGAATGTCGCTAGAGAAGAGCTTCCTAAACTTTGAACAAGGGGTGCTTCCTCAACCTTGTTACATTTGCTATTAAATTATTTTGTTACATGAATTTTATCATTTATATAGTCCATAAACTAGCTATCAAACCAACAAACTGAAAGCACAAATAGCTGTCTCTTACGTAGCTCGAGAAAGTTTAAAGTACGCAACCAGAAAAATCGGATTCAGTGTTTTTCTTTGCACTTGTATCAAACACACAAGGATGTAACAGTCGTTGAAGTATCCAACATTAATATAGTGATTGCGCTATATATCTGCAAGGACACCTCGAAACAAGTCAGAAGGCATCAATAGTTTTATGTAACTTATTACATCAAAAATGAAAGTTGCCTCTTATATCTTGGTTTAACACTCGAGAATTCCGAAATGAGAGTTTCAAGTAATGCAATTACTTGGCAACAAGAAATGGGGAGTTTTAGAAGAGTGGGAGCAATAAAAGAAAAGATAAGGAAGGATCGAAATTGAATTTGGGTTAATGGTTTCACTCATACCTTTCTTTGTGATTTCTGTCTCGTTGGAGTATAGCGGAGTAAGGTTAGGTTTGATTTCTTAGTCGCTGTGCGGCCATATTTCAGATAACCCACCAAGTGGTTTCGACGACATACCGTTCATCAAGATCTGACTAATTTTGCTAATGACGAAATATCTCATCAATACATTGACCGATTTTTTGGAATAGTTAGAAGAGCGTAGCGGATTGGTTAAATTAGCGGAACCCCAATTGGAGGTAGGTATTTAATTAACGTCGCACTGGAGCTACACAACGAGCTATTGGCGACGATCCGGGATCAAACCCGAAGGGAAAGATCCTAGGACACCACGTAATTTTGAATCACGATCAGATGACGAGGTCACCTGAGCTGGCACCCCACTCTCCAAACTTTCACACCATGCCAACGTGAGGGCATTTGAGGCCACGACAGTTTAACATGCACCAACCCCCTTTGTACAAGACGGTTTTTGGTTGGATTCGAACTTGCAACCCTCCGATTGCTAGTCCGTTACTCTTCCGTACGTGGCGGCTGTCGTGTCATAAAACATTCTCACGTAAGAGTGGTGTGGAAGTTTGGAGAGTGGGGTGCCGCCTCTGTCGTTGACCTCGTCATCGAACCGTGGTTCAAAATTACGAGGTGTCCCCGGAACTTTTCCTTCGGGATTGATCCTAGACCGTCGACAATACTCGTTGCTTTGCTCCAATGCGACGAAAATTCAATTAACACCATTGAAAACTTGATATATTTACAGTCCCAGATTCTTTATTGATTTCTTTACTCTGCTTAAAAGTACCATTAATAGAATTTGGAAAATATTTTCGAATGCTATATCAAGGGGTCTCACTTGCCCCATGTGATGGAGCTAAGTTCATACCACGACTGTTTTCTTGTATGCAATGTGAGAAAGCGCATATTTCACGCGTGCCTTTCTTTGATGTGCTCAACGTTACTGCCGAAATTTGAGGCACTCTAGTGGTGAAATCAATCTAGTATTCCTTCAAGTATTTCCAGCAGGTGACAGTACCTATTTTAATCCAAGACACGCTTTAAGTTGGTTGGTTTGTTTAATGGCGCAAAGGCCATATTTGGCCATGCTGCGCCAGACACAAGACATACAATATCAAGTAATAGACAGACATACAATGAACGTTTTACTGACACACAAGAAATACACCCAGGGAGGAATGCACCTGACAGGTATCGAATCTGCGCCGCCTACGACTCGAAGGTTGCTAGCGCAGAGGACATACCCACTGAGCCACGACACATTTTAGGTTCAGTGGTCGCACTTATCCGCAGATACACCCTAGCATCACCTCCTCCAATGAAAATTTGGCTTCTTTCTGTTTGTAGCCTTAATGTATCTAGAAGATTTAACTAGCCTTAACCCTCCTAGTATTTCAACGAGATATCTCGTCGAAGAACTGGACAATTCTGCTGAAGACGAGATACATTGTCGTGACAAAATTGCCCGAATGCTCCAAGGTGGAATGAAGATCCATGTAGCGAAAATAAATTGTTCCATGCCCAGAACTGGTGCCAATTTCGAATAGGTTTTCGCATCGAGGCTGGATACTACAGGGCAGTGTTTGACGTGAAGATAAACCACCAGGAGGGTTAACCAGTTCAAGGAAATGGAATTAGTCCTATCGCTTCTTGGAAAGGATGAAATACTGTGGTGTCATCACATATTTTACAAATCTGTTTTCTCAGTTTCATTAATTCACTTCGACTAAAATTTTGTACTGCCTTGATTTTACCGCTCTACTAAATGGAGTATTATTGTTTTTTCTTGTTGATGGTGGATGTGCAAAAGAAAAATAATTATTTGGTTAGGCCTACTTTATTTTCATAGGCATGAATTTTTTTAATAAATTAAATGCTTATTTGGAATAAAGAATAGTTATTTGGCAAAGCCTACTTTATTTTTTTCATAGGCATGAACTTGCAGTATACATCTCAAATATATAAAAATTGTTGACATACGAAAATATTTTAAGCATACGTCTAGCTTTGCAAGTTCGTACTCAAAAAGCCTTAAGTTGCAGTATGCTACAATTACAATACAATCTTCTAATTTCTTGAATAAACTTTACTGTCAAGGACGTGAAAGTTCATCGTAAAAAGCTATATAATGCACGGAAAATAAAATACTTCGTAGATATCTTCAGTCATGTAATATTTCTTGCAGTTGCAGCAGAGATTTGAAATTTATTGCTCGCAAAAAAACTCCCAACAACGACGATTTCACAATCCCCTGTTTCGTATAATGATAAAAAGAAATAAAACTAATTTACGACCTCAAGTTGTATCTCGTATTCCCAACACTTATGTTAGTCGCATTTGAATAAAAACGGCCCAGAAGCCAGACAAGAAACAGCTTCCCAGAAGGAAAGGAAAAACGCAGTTTAAAACAAAGAAACTAAATAAATAACACTAAAAAAAGCAAATGTATTAAAAAAATTACCACTCCCTTTTCGAATAGCTGTAATTTCCAACATGTTACAACACATTACGATGCGAAATGTGAAGTATCTGCAACAGCTGCTTCAGCGCCATTGGCTTTTTGCCAGGAAAGCTGGGACATTTTGTCGGGAACCAATGTCTGTTTAACAAGATTTTTAGTATTTCTACTGTTTTTTACTTCGTTCTACGATTGGAGTTTATTTGTGGCTTTTTTGGTCGTTCCGGATATTAGTTTGTACTGAGAGAAGAAGGAAAAACGGTCACGGGCTTGGGGAAAGATCTCGTTTATGTCCTTGTTAGTTGCAGGCAGTTGATGTATAACAGATTAAACGAGTGAATCAATGGTTGGCAACTATTACGGGCGTTGAAGCCCATAAGTAACGGTAGCTTCGAGTGTCACATTCTTTCTGGGAAGTGCTTACTCTAATGGCTCCTACCAGAGCTGTATTCTGCGTGGAAACATTTGAACATTCTTCTATTATAGCCAAAATTAGAACTTTAGATTACAAAAAGAAAACACCACTCACCTCTGAGGGTCATGCAAGTATTGTTTCACCATGCTACCTGGAGTTTTCTCTGCATGACGGAAACATTTGAACATTCTTCTATTATAGCCAAAATTAGAACTTCAGATTACAAAAAGAAAATACCACTCACCTCTGAGGGTCATGCAAGTATTGTTTCACCATGCTACCTGGAGTTTTCTCTGTATGACTACAAACCAGTTTTCGACGGAGAATCCTTCCAAGGATTCTTCAGAGTAGACCGGTTGGTATTTGGTATTTGGTATTTTCAATTAACGTCACACTGGAGCAACACAACGGGCTATTGGTGACGGTCCGGGATCAATCCCAGAGGGAAAGATCCGAGGACAACACCACGTAATTTTGAACCACGGTCAGATGACGAGGCAACACCTGAGCTGGCACCCCACTCTCCAAACTTCCACACCACGCCAAAAGACCGGTTGGAAGAGTAACGTATTAACAACCGGAGGATTGCGAGTTCGAATCCAACCAAAGACCGTCGTGTACAAAGGGGCTGGTGCATGCTAAATCTATCGGGGCATCAAATGTTCTCACGTTAGTGTGGTGTGGAAGTTTGGAGAGAGGGGTGCCAGCTCAGGTGTTGCCTCGTCATCTGACCGTGGTTCAAAATTACGTGGTATTATCCTCGGTAGGTTGGTATTTTAATTAACATCACACTGAAGCAACCCAACGCGATATTGCCAACGGTCCGGTGTGTTGTCCTCCGATACGTCCGACTTTGATCCCAAACCGTCGCCAATATCCCGTTGTGTTCTCGAGTGCGACGTTAATTAAAATACCTACCTACCAAGGATTCTTCAAGAAAAGATGTGGCTATTTAGTCATGTGTGCTGCTGGGTAAAGGCAATAGTTAGGCGGGTAAGTTGAATTAACGTCGCACACAGGAGCAACACAATAGGCTATTAGCGACGGTCTGCGATCAACTTCGAAGGGTAAGATCGAGGACGTCTTGTTATTTTGAACCTAGGTCAGGTGAAGAGGTCAACACCAGCGCTGTCATGCCACTTTACAAACTTTCACACCAGAGCCCAGAAACTAGGGAGTTTGAAAACAAAATTGTTGAAAGTACGTCACTGAAAGTTCAAATTTCCCCAGATAGGGGTTTAAAAGATCCTCCTATGCAGGTAAATTAATTAACGTCGCACAACTGGTTATTAGAGACGGTCCAGGATCAACCTCGCTCGGAAAGATCCGAGGACACCTTGAGCAACCGGAGGGTGGTCGAATCCAACCAAAGACCGTGTGCAATAGGGCTGCTGCACGCTAATACTGTCGTGGCCCCAAATGTCCTCACGTTAGCGTGGTGTCGAAGTTTGGCGAGTGGGGTGCCAGCTCATGTGTGATCTCGTGATCTGACCGTGGTTCAAAATTATGTGATGTCCTCGGATCCTTCCTTTGGGGGTTGATTCCGGACCGTCGTTCGTTGTGTTGCTCCAGTGCGACGGTAATTAAAATACCTACCTAACTACCGAGGACACCTTGTAATTTTGAACCCTCAGGTGACGTATGAGACAATTGAATTCGACCCTCTCGAAACTTCCACATCACACCAACGTGACCCTTGGGGCCGTCGTGGCTTAGTGGGTATGTCCACTGCGCTAGCAACCTTCGAGTTGTAGGTGGCGCAGGTTCATTTCTCTTGTGTCAGTAAAACTTTCATCGTTTGTCTATTACTTGATGTTCTATATCTTGTGTCTGGCGCAGCATGGCCAAATATGGCCCCTTATGCAGACAAACAATATAATCTATGATCTAAATGACTCTTATCAACTAATGAGATGATATTTTTTCTTTCGTTTAACCCTTTCGCCCCGACTTTTGCATGATTAAAATTTAACTATGAAAAGTAGTTTAATTTAGTAGTTTTTGCTCTTTTTGACGAACGACCTACTTTCGCGTTCTTTTTGTGTTTGATTTCTCCCTTCCAACATTTATTAGTTGCTCAGCTAAGGGGACCATGAATGATAATAGTGGTTCTGTTTTGTTCCACATCACACTTCGTAATACATGCATTCACAACAGAAATCATAACTAATCTTTTTCCATCACTTGTCTGATTTTCTGCCATGACCCTAAAAAGTAGCCATTTCATCATAGCGGTCAACTCCATTCATGTACATATTGTAGTGGGAAATGGCTTCTGGGCAACTAACGTCTAATTTTGTACCATCTTTTTGTTTCCGAACCACGGTCACTCATTCATCAGAATGTGAATGGGCGTGCTCAAAACCATAAGTCCGCCATTTGCAATCTGAAAGTATTGCCAGGTTTCTTGAGTCATATTTCCCCCCCCCCTAATTCCTTAAGAACACTGAAAACGTAAAAACCCATTCAAAAGTGGAATTTATTTACCCAATAGGGAATAAAATCTAATCTCTGAGACGTATATGCCCATTAGGCCCGAAAGGGTAATGAATCCGCAGTCAAGGAAATAAACTTCGCAAGTGATCCAAGAGTCGTAGTAAAAGAATCAATCTTTCCAACCAAATCCGAGTCCATCCAAATCAGATGCCCAAGCGTTTGCCCTCAATTGTACCCAAATCTAGTTTAGTCGGTTTCTTACTGGTTCATATCAGCGCGGATTCTGGTGATAGGTACTTTAAATAACGTCACACTGGATCAATCCCAAAACGGATTCTGGTGTAAAGTGGCCCTTGATAGATGGAAAACTTCAACATCCTTGGTTCATTCTATAAATCTTTCAATGGATCAAAAATTATAAATTAGATTTACTGTACAGTTCAGTGATTACTTCCAAGACTTCCAAGTCACTAAATCGGATCTTTCCCTTTGGGAGTGATCCCGGACCGTCACCAATAGCCCATTGTGTTGCTCCAGTGTGACGTTAATTGAAATTCCCCCCCCCCCAAGTCACTAAGTTATTAAAGGTAGGTATTTTAATTAACTAAGCAAACTTCAAACTAAGGAACAGAACGGGCTATTAGCGACGGTCAGAAATCAACCCAAGGTAAGGAACCGAGGACAACACATAATTTTGAACCAAGGTCACCTCACTCTCCAAACTTTCACACCACGCCAACGTGAGGACATTTGAGGCCACGACAGATTCAACTTGCAGCAGCCTCTTTGTACACGATGTTCGAACTCGCAACCCTCCGGTTGCTAATACGTTACTTTTGGGCCTTGATAGCCCGGTTGGAAGAGTAATTACAGAAACCGATTCAATTTGCTATTAATTAAAATTAATATCGATTCTAAAATAATTCAGTGTATCGTATACTCGTTTCAATGTTTGCAATTTTTCTCCATTTTAATTTGGGGCCGCGGTGGCCCGGTTGGAAGAGTAACGAACTTGCAACCGAAGGGTTGCGAGTTCGAATCCAGCCAAACACCGTCGTGTACAAAGGGGGCTGGTGCACGTTAAATCTGTCGTGGCCTCAAATGTCCTCACGTTGGCGTGGTGTGGAAGTTTGGAGAGTGGGGTGCCAGCTCAGGTGTTGCCTCGTCATCTAATCATGGTTCAAAATTACGTGGTGTTGTCCTCGGATCTTTCCCTTTGGGATTGATCCCGGACCGTCACCAATAGCCCATTGTGTTGCTCCAGTGTGACGTTAATTGAAATACCCCCCTCCCCCCATTTTAATTTAAGTAAAAGAAAAATCAGTACACTTATGCTAGACTAGAGGAATAAAGTGGAAAGCCTGGTGCTGGTCTTGCCGAGTTATCTAGTTAGTATCGAAAATATTAGCTGATGTTAATGGACGAGATATCTCGTCATTAGTAAGAAAACTGGTCAGATCTTGATCTCTCATCATACAATCATAAAATATCGTGATGACAATATATCTCGTTATTTAGCAAAATTGATCGGATCTTAATGGACGAGATATCTCGTCGAAACCACTTAGAGGGTCAAGTGCTAAAAAATTAAGTGCTTCAGTATACCCAATGCTTGCCAGTTTTCCTTACTATTCAACGAACGAATATTTTGACCCTTGGAATTCCTAGGTTAAAACTACTAATATATTTATACAAAGCCTACATTAAGACATTTAAGTATCTACAGATTAACAACTCACTTGATTTTATAAAACATTTTATTTTTACAATTTGCTAAAAACCAAAATGTAAAAAGTTTAAAACAAGTTCAATCTACAGTAAAACATTGTAAATATACGCAAGGTAATAAAATGTTTAACCGTAAAGTTACTAACTAGAAATATAGGTCAATAACATAAAAAGTGCATAAAAAAACCTCACTGCATTGGCATTTGAGGCTTAAACCTCTGGAAAATTGACCGGATTACATTTTCTATCCCTGAGATATCGCAAGGTATTTGTGCCCAGTTCTTTATGATTGTCAAGAAAGCCCTGCCATTCATCCGACAATAGAATCGACTCCGAGTTTTTTACCATAAAGTTCAATACCGCATCTTTCAGTTTCAGCATCGGAACGGAATTCGCTGTTTCCAGTAGATAATAAACTGTATGCATGTTAATAGCGGACATCAAAAGATATTCGCTCTTGTCTCTCAGCAACTGGAATTGGTACTTTACGCCAGCATGGAAGAGTACCACAGCGTTCTGTAATTCCATGTCGTCCACGGAATCCGTGTACATGCACAAGATCATTTGTTGCAGAGTGTGTCTGCTCATTCGAGATATCTCGGCAATGTACATGTCGTTTTTTACTGAAATCGTGATGTCGTTGCTGCTTTCTAGGACATCGTCGTCAGATTCCGTTTTAACACTATCACATTGTAACACAGAATCATGTAGAGGCGATGTTCGAGGGCTTTTGTCTGTACTTTCTCGGACACTGTCGTCGGATTCCGATTCAGTTTTAACATCACATTGTAGCACAGAATCATGTAGAGGCGATGTTCGAGGGCTTTGGTCTGTACTTTCTCGGACATTGTCGTCGGATTCCGAGTCAGTTTTAACATCACATTGTAACACAGAATCATGTAGAGGCGATGTTCGAGGGCTTTTGTCTGTACTGTCTCGGACATTGTCGTCGGATTCCGAGTCAGTTTTAACATCACATTGTAACACAGAATCATGTAGAGGCGATGTTCGAGGGCTTTTGTCTGTACTTTCTCGGACACTGTCGTCGGATTCCGATTCAGTTTTAACATCACATTGTAGCACAGAATCATGTAGAGGCGATGTTCGAGGGCTTTGGTCTGTACTTTCTCGGACATTGTCGTCGGATTCCGAGTCAGTTTTAACATCACATTGTAACACAGAATCATGTAGAGGCGATGTTCGAGGGCTTTGGTCTGTACTTTCTCGGACATTGTCGTCGGATTCCGATTCAGTTTCACCACCACATTGCAACACAGAATCATCTAGAGGCGATGTTCGAGGGCTTTCGTCGGCGCTGCTTTCTTCGACATCGTCAGGTTCCTGTTGGGTTTTAACACTACCACATTGTAACACAGTTCGAGGGCTTTTGTAAGTATCTTTATGAATATTCTCAGATTCCGATTCGGAAGATGTGTGTGTGAGTATTTCAATTAACGTCACACTGGAGCAACACAATGGGCTATGCGGTTCGGAAGAATCTATCGACAGTGCCCTACTGGCATTTATTTTATCACCAGTCTCAATCCGAGGACTATCCGATTGCGATTCGTTGCTGCTTTTTGATGAGTTGTCGCTGTCGTCAGTTACCTGCTTAATGTATTCCGTTTCCGATTCGTAATCAACAAACGTCCGATAACGCTTCTTTTTAGCAGCTTTTGTTGGAAAGATATCAGAATCATCAAGTGGCAATATCCGACGGCTACTCTTTCGGGCAGCTTTTTTCTGAACGACATCAGAATCTGATCCGGAATTATCGACTGGCAATGTCCAATGGCTGCTGTCTGGAGCAACGTTTTTCTGAACGATATCGGAATCTGATTCGGAACCATGGATCGCCACTGTCCGACGGCTGTTCCTTTTGTTCTCAGCTTTTGTCAGGACCTCATGGAAGACGGGAGACCTCGCACTGAGAATCATTCTATGCGCTGGGAACATTTCATTCCCTAACTTGAGCTGTATGTCAGGAAAGGCGGCACCGGTCACAAAGCATCCGATATCTACCATCAAGGTTTTCTGGTCGTTGCACAGTACATTAATGAGGGGGGTCATGCATTCCCTCGTGCGTGTCGCTCGCTTTCCGTTTGCAACGGTGAACTCACACTTCATCCTCAAAGTGTTGAGATCCAAAATATGTTTACTCGGATCAGTCAGATCGCTTTTGTAAATACGCGCAAACCGCCACGCGAGATTAGACCCGGCTTCGAAGAAGTGCTGGCCGGTTCTGGCAATGCGGCACCTGAGAAAAATATCCAGGACAGCTATCGACCCCGCCATCAAGACCTGTTTGGCATTGGCTGCCATCGGGACGATGTCCAAACAAAGCACATCTGTGGATTGTCCCTGTTCGTTAAGTTCCGTTTCCCATATCCCGTGCAGCTCGAAACCGTTCAGAGCTATATCAGATAGAATGGAAATATGTCTTTTGTCGTGAAATTCCCATTCACGAAAACATTCGAGCGTCCACAGGAAAGAAGGCTGCTCGACTTCGACCTTGGCGGAATATAGAGTAATTCGAGGTTGTATTTGATCTGGTGGACATTTCCAGATACAGCACTGCACGGTGAGGTTCCCTTGTTGCAGCAGGGAATTTCGGCCTTGGATGATAACGTTCCGCTCCACGAAGTCAGAAAATCCTCGCTTGCGACCCTTTCTGAAGTTGCATTTCATGTAATGCGCGAAACACTCTTTCTTTGTGTCGTCGAGGAGGCAGGCATCCATTTGCAGGAAGAGGTCGTTTGGACCCGTGTCCGATGACGAATAGCACCTTTTTATGTAGACACTAATTGAGTTATTTTTCTTGCGACCATTGACACGGAGCTTCATTTTCCATTCGGTTTGAAAGAGATTGCAAGAATAGAAAATAGTGCTGTTGAAGGAAGTTTTGGGCTTTTGGGAGCGCGCGCTGAAATCATGGACTTCCCACACGAACTGGTTTCGATTCGACGGCTGGTGAGACATTATAGGATCCTGAAAGACTCGCTCAGAAGATCGTAACTCTACTCTGCTTCGTAGTCACTGAGCTAGTTATTGTAGACCTCTGGCATTATATAGGTTAGTGCTCAAATCAGATTTCGAAATTATGATTGGGCCAACAGAGTCACGTGGTGAATATGAAAATTGCACTTCCCTGGTAAATTGTTCACTAACGTCGCACTGGAGCAACACGCGGGCTATTGACGCCGGTTTGGGTTCCATCCCGAAGGGGAAAAATACGAGGACAATGCCATGATTCAAAATTACGAGGCATTGTCATTGGATCTTTCTCTTAGGCGTCATCTGACCGTGGTTCGAAATTACGTGGTGTCCTCAGTAGGTAGGTATTTTAATTAACGTCACACTACAGCAACACAACGGGGTTTTGGTGACGGTCCGGGATCAATACCAAAGGGAAAGATTCTAGGACAACACCACGTAATTTTGAACCACGGTCAGATGACGAGGTGTTGTCCTCGGATCTTTCCTTTCGGTTTTGATCCCGGACCGTCGCCAATAGCACGTTGTGTTGCTCCAGTGCGACGTTAATTAAAATACCTGCGTGCCTTTCCCTTAGGTATTGATTCTGGACGTCACCAATAGTCCATTGTGTTGCTCCAGTGCGATGTTAATTAACTACATACCGAGGACAACACCTCGTAATTTCGAACCACGGTCAGATGACGATTTTATTTCCCTGAGAAACACAGATAGGTGGGTTGGTTGAATTTACGTCACTCTGGAGCAATGCAACGGGCTATTTCAACGTTCCGGGATCAATTCCAAAGGGAAAGATCCGAGGACAACACCACGTAAGTTTAACCCTTTCGGGCCTAATGGGTATATACGTCCCAGAGATAAGATTGGGTAAATAAATCCCACCTTTGAATGGGTTTTTACGTTTTCAGTTCTTAAGGAATTAGGGAATAAAAATAGGACTAAAGAAACCTGGCAATACTTTCAGATTGCAAATGGCGGACTTATGGTTTTGAGCACGCCCATTCATTCTGATGAATGAGTGACCGTGGTTCGGGTTGGGTATGGGTTGGGTATTTCAATTAACGTCACACTGGAGCAACACAATGACCGTGGTTCGGAAACAAAAAGATGGTACAAAATTAGTTGCCCAGAAGCCATTTCCCACTACAATATGTACATGAATGGAGTTGACCGCTATGATGAAATGGCTACTTTTTAGGGTCATGGCAGAAAATCAGACAAGTGGTGGAAAAAGATTTTTAGTTATGATTTCTGTTGTGAATGCATGGATTATGAAGTGTGAACATAAAACAGAACCACGATTATCATTCATGGTCCCCTTAGCTGAGCAACTAATAAATGTTGGAAGGGAGAAAGCAAACACAAAAAGAACGCGAAAGTACAGTCGTCCGTCAAAAAGGGCAAAAACTACTAAATTAAACTACTTTTCATAGTTAAATTTTAATCATGCAAAAGTCGGGACGAAAGTGTTAAGCCACGAGCTGATGACGAAGTCAACAATTGAGCTCGCACTCCAGAGCTGTTGTCGTCTTCCCTTATGGATTGATCCCGGACCGTCGCTAATAGCCCGTTGTGTTGCTCCAGTACGATGTTAATTAGCTACCTACATACCTCGGCCGTGGTAGCCCATTGGAAAAGCAACGGATTAACAACCGGAGTGTTGCGAGTTCGTAACTTTGTCCAACCAAAGACCGTTGTGTGCACGGCGGATTGTTCACATTAAATCTGTCATCACCTCAAATTCCTCACTTTAGCGTGGTGTGGAAGTTTGGATATGGGGTGCCACCTCAGTTGTGATCTCGTCCTCTGACCGTGGTACAAAATTACCTCGGATCTTTCCCTTCGGTGGATGATCCCGGACCGTCGCCAATAGCCCATTGTTTTACTCCAGTGTGACGTTAATTAAATACCTACCTGTTAATATGATAGTTGAGGTAAGCATTGAACCATTTAATAGCATCGTCAAAGCAGAGCAATTTATCACACATATGTCAGAAGTTGGGATAGAACAGGAGCAGTTGCTTTCAAAAGAGTTCTACTTTTTGCAAACACAGAACATTTATTACGAAAATATTAAATTTGCACATTGACGATTGACAGTCCACATCGGACGTTAACATTCAGAAGTAGCAATTTAAATCCACAGAGGATTAATATGGAGCTACTTAGGTCTCCAGTTGTAAAGACGGACGATCGGCCAAACAGGTCCTGTATCGTTTTGCTCTCGCTCCGAAGCCCAAACTGAAGACTCTCCGCCACCGGCAGGATCAAGCCTCTTTACTCTCTTCAGCGTTTGTGTCCTCCGCCGCCTCAAGTAAAGAGGTCCATCGCCTTTCGGTGGTAGGTGGGCAAGGGAACATTCAGTCTTGACACATATGAAAGGTTATATTTATATAAAATAAAGGTAAAGGAGACCTCGACAGATTTAACGCACACCAGCTCCTATATACATGACGATCTTTGGTTGGATGGACTTTCAAACTCGCAACCGTCCGGTTACTAAACTGGTCTACCGCTACCCGTTAAACTAGTAATATTGTGAATTCTTTTACTTTTTTAGTAACTTTATTTGTTTTAAAAGTTTTGGATGTTTGTAGGTAAGTGCTATATTTTTCCTGGACTGGTTTGTAATTTATCGCACACAACTTCACATTTAAAAGGACATAGGGAACAGAAGAAACTCATTTTACAAGCTTTTAGTGTTGTTTTTAGGTAAGTGCTATATTTTCCTGGACTGGTTTATAATTTATCACACACAACTTCACATTCAAAAGGAGATAGGGAACAGAAGAAATTAGTTTTTCAAGCTTTGGGTGTTGTTTGTAGGTAAGTGCTATATTTTTCCTGAACTGGTTTACAATTTATCACACACTTCACATTGAAAAGGAGACAGGGAACAGAAGAAATTCGTTTTACAAGCTTTGGGTGTTGCTTGTAGGTAAGTGCTATATTTTCACTGGATTGGTTTACAATTTATCACACACAACTTCACATTCAAAAGGACATAGGGAACAGAAGAAATTCGTTTTTCAAGCTTTGGGTGTTGTTTGTAGGTAAGTGCTATATTTTTCCTGAACTGGTTTACAATTTATCACACACTTCACATTGAAAAGGAGACAGGGAACAGAAGAAATTCGTTTTACAAGCTTTGGGTGTTGCTTGTAGGTAAGTGCTATATTTTCCCTGGATTGGTTTACAATTTATCACACACAACTTCACATTCAAAAGGACATAGGGAACAGAAGAAATTCGTTTTTCCAGCTTTCGGTGTTGTTTGTAGGTAAGTGATATATTTCCTGGACTGGTTTACGTTTTATTGTATACAACTTCATCTTAAATGGAGATAGGAAGAGAAGAAATGTCCTCACTAAGCAATAATGACTATCT
Source organism: Meta bourneti (assembly GCA_933210815.1). NCBI lineage: Eukaryota > Metazoa > Arthropoda > Arachnida > Araneae > Tetragnathidae > Meta > Meta bourneti. The sequence goes on along the minus strand of OW119929.1, from coordinate 96,266,328 downwards.
TGAGGCCAGAACAATCCCCTCAAAGAAACAATTCAAGAAACAATTTAAAAGAACAATTTCAAGAAACAATTTAAAAGAACAATTTCAAGAAACAATTCCATGAAACTCGTACTTTCAGTAGCTGTTGTGAGACATATTTCACATAGGCGGTGTTACTGGAAAAAAGACTCCATTCCTTACATCTTTAAAATTCCACGCTTCTTTCAATGGCACGAAACTCGTATCTATAATTCCTTTTAAATATAACCAAAATCGCTCCCAAAACAAATAAAACCCAAAACCTTATTTTCACCTGGAGGCTCCCATTATTTATCCGCTTCTTTTTTGATAAAAACTTCTCCCTCTTTTGAAATGGAAATCCAGAGCCACGCTGGAATCGAAAATAAAGCCTATTTCAGCGATTTACGAGCGGCAGAGAAACCAACACAGGAAGTCCTCCTCACACGTGACATTGCAAAATGATCTTCTTATTTACTAAACTTAACGTATTCCTCCTGGTTTGCGAAACACCCAGACTTTATGCTCCAGAATTGGGAAGATAGTCACGTATTTTATCTTCCCTTCGTTATCTGGCACCCTTTTGCTGCAGCTTTATCGTGCTGTTTTTTTACAAGTTAAGATTCCTCGGATGATTGCAGTTTGCTTTTCGGCCGCCTCTTTCTTTGTCATTTATATTGCGTGTATGAGATTACAAACCAGATCCCTTCCTCCTAAGATGTGCATTTCAGACTGGATTAAGAGTCTACATAAAGGGGTGGCTACCAAATTTTGGCAGGTCGCGGTTTTAACCTTCCTGGTGGTTTGGATGTAGGATGGACGAGATATCTTGTCCATCCAGATGTGACCAATTTACCAACGAGATATCTCATCAAGGCATTACCAATTTTGGAAATCTGCTTTGTCTTTTCTAATGACGATATATCTCATTCATCAAGATCTGGTCAGTTTCGGTAATGACGAGATACCTCATCGAGATAACCATTAGGAGGGTTAATGTATCTAGATATTGTATTATAATTTGTTCATTCTCGATATCCCATTGGGCAAATTGGATTCTCATCCTATTGCCTCTTGCTCATCATCGACCGCTCACTTTCAGACTTTTAGGTTAAAAACTGGTAGCCTGCTTGTCGATTGCTCTTTTATTTGCCATTCATATTGCGTGTATGAGATTGCAAACCAGATCCCGATCTCCTAAGACTCCGGGCAATTCTGCTAGTATGTTATAATTGAAAGTTGTTTGTTTTCAAGCGAATTATTATCAATTCATTATAAATTAATTTAAATTTATTCGATTATTCGAACTGAAATTTTAATTAGGTTTTTGCAGTATGAAAAATAACTTTTAATTAGTTGCTTATAACTGCCAAGAAGTGATCAGTTTATCTACTAAACAGTTAAATATGCTTTTGAGTGAGAGATGTATCGAATAATTCTCATACATAAGAATTTCAGTTTTCAAAAAATCATGTCTCAACAAATTTTAAATTTGACAAGAATTTTAAGTACTCGAGATACGTTAAACTATCAAATTATGATTAATGTATGTGCAATAATCATAATAATGTATCATTATCATGTTTTGATAATGTATCATGTCTACTTGAAGAAGTCTTCACATGACAAACAGAATAACTCGATTAAAATTTCTAATAATTAAAAAACTATTTTACTATATCTTCTGGTTACCTTTTTGATGATATATTTATATTTATTTATTTTAATGTATTATGTTGCTCTACCTTACCCCAAATAATATAAAAGCTCAAATTTCCAGAAAATAGCAAATACAAACAAATATTGCAATATAATTTGAATTAATTATTCCTTTTGCGAACTTCTGGTGCATTTTAATTTAAATTATTATGTAAGCTCTATTTAACTGATTCTCGTAGAATTACGTAACGGTATAATTTAAATATCTCAACAAAGACAGCATTTGCTAGTGTCATGAAAAGGGATTGTAATGCATTACTTTAGTTCAAGTTCCGGAATATTTAAATTATCTTGCCAAACAAATATAATGAGTTACGAATTTTTGGTGCTTCTTTTAACATAGGATTACTATAAGGTTAAAAGCGAAGACCTTGAGATCAAATTATAAACTTCTAATAATTTGTAATATTTTAACAGTAAATTTTTTTTATAATTCCATGTTATAGATACTTGTGTGATTTATTTATTATTGATTTTTGAATTGGAGTAAGTCATTAAAAAGGAAGTAGTTTTAAAGATCGAACGGTGTATTGCGAAATAAGAAAAAATATCTATAATAAGCGAAAAAGAGAAAGAAAAAAGCGTAGGTTATGTCGAGGAGATACAAACCTAGTTTAGACTGAATACTCGGGCCTGATGTTGGGTTGTGGAATGAATGAAGCTTATATGGGAAGTTTGAACGATTGTCTATTATAAATATTCAACAGTTAATTTACAGTTTGAGTGATTAAAGTGAAGTTTGATATTAATTATAGCTCAGTTTGGTAGCTTTAGAATGACACTTGCGCAATCCTCAATGCAAGCAATCAGTTAGACTGGCCCGAAGTTCGCCCAGCACTGTAGAATTTTGACATATTATGATTTCCCTCCACGTGATCAGTGCGTCAATGCACTCAGTACGAGAGTCATAATAGGTACGAGCATCCTTTGTCTATTGGATGTTGTATTTATCTTCTGAATGTTTCTTCTAGTTCTGCAATCATAAGACAAAACAGTTGTAACGCTTTTTTGTAACGCTAGACTTTTCATGCATGCTCCCAGTACTGTTCGATTTTAAAGACAATTTCACGTCAAAAACGGAAATGAAAGCATACTGCCGCCTATGTATACCAGGCTGAATTTCCCACTGTCTTTATATCTTGCTTATATGAGAGTGATTTTCAGTGTAAGTCAACCACCGGAAGACGATGATTTTACATCCGGTTACCCAGGTACAAAATAAGTACATTATACTTTATCACAAAACACTAGTGGCATAGATATTTAGCTTTAAAGAAAAAGCCTTTCATAAAAGATTTATTTCATTTACTATTAGAGAATAATTTCACATATTACTCTGAAAGGTTTTCTGTAAAGCTAAATATAGATAACACTAGTGTTTTTGTGGTAGAACGTGCTTCCTGTACTCGCATTCCATATTGGTTAACAAGATGTAGAATCCTCCTATTCCGATGGGGTTTGTTTCTTACAGTATAAACAAACTACAAGAGTTTCATATTAGAGGGAAACTTTACACTGATAATTCCTCTCATATAATTCTTGTGGCTCCAATTTTGGTATTGTCTGAATTCAAATTAACTTTCAAATGAGCTGAAAAACTTAAATTTTGCATGTGCCTTTATTATGCTACGTTATTTTGCTGGAAAATCATAAAACGGTCAAAATGTATCATTAATTTTATAAAAAAACTTTTACCGATTCCAGTGTTGCAATTGGCATTGATATGCAGCTTGATGAATTGATAAGATAATTATTTGCCTATTTTTCCACTAAAATCAGCTTATTGCTAGGTACCTGGATTCTATATTTAATGAATCCTACATTCTTCAGTAAATACCAGGATGTACTTTGGTACCCGGTTTCATAGCTATTTACCAACATTAAACTTACACCAGTACTCGGTTTCCCCCTCCCCCCATTGTGATTTTCTAGTCTTCAACAAACACCAGTTTGCGGCATATTGCTCGGTTCTCAATCGATGTAACAGTATTCAACTAATACCACTTTCCGCCTTGGTTACTGGGTTCCCCTCCCATTGCGATTTACTAGTCTTCGACTAACACCAGTTTGTGGTTTGATACTTGGTTTCTGCCATTGCAATTAACTACTCTTCAAATAACACTAACTTGTGGTTGGTAATCGGCTTCCATTGCAATTTACCAGTGTTCAACTAACACTAGCTTTCGGCGTGGTACTGGGTTCCCCATTGTGATTTCCTAGCCTTCAACTTACACCTGCTTGAGGCATAATACCCGGTTCCCCAATCGATTTAACAATCTTCAACAAACACCAGTTTCAGCCTTGGTACTCGGTAACCCTCCATTGCGATTTACCAGTCTTCAACTAACACCAGCTTGCTGTTTGCTACTGGGTTCCCATTGCGATTTACTAGTCTTCGACTAACTCACGTTGGCGTGGTATGTAAGTTTGAAGAGTGGGGTGCCAGCTCAGGTGTTGGCTTCATCATCTCACCGTTTTTCATAATTAAAGGCGTTGTCCCTTAGGGATTGATCCCGGACCGTCCCCATTAGCCCGTTGTATTGTTTCAGTGTGACGTTAATTGATTACCTACCAGAAGCTTTTTCTGTAGTGCTAAATGTAGGTGGTGGTTTGTTTCAGTGGTGTGTACGTATTCTGGACATGATGTCTCTTGACTTGCTTTCCAATAAGATTTCGGCACGTCGCAAATAAAAATTCCAAAGAATTACTTAAAAATTGAAAAATGATAGTTGATTGATCAGTGCCAATTAGATTAAAATCCAAACGTCGTCAAAACAACAATAAACTATATTTTAACCCTCCTGGTGGTTTATCTTTGCATCGAAAAATGTTCTAGTGTCCAGCCTCTGGTCCTAAAACCAGTTCTCGCCAAGGGAAAATATGTTTTTTCTTCTTTTATCTTCATTCCTTCTTGTTATAATAGGGTCACGTGATGAAATATCTCGTTCTTAGTAAAATTGACCAGATCTTGGTCAAAAAATGTACCTCGTCGAAATATTTGGAGGGTTAAAGTAACCTCGATAGGTATCATGCAAGAGCATTTATGTAACAGTAAGTAAAATATCCGTCATCCGTCTGGTTTGTTTTACACTGAAAATCCCTCTCCTACTGAATGTCTCTACACTCATAAAGTTTTTCTCCAAAATATATTTTTATCACAGGGCACTTCGAAAGCTTAAATTGCCAATCTGGACTGAGATCATAGCTGGTGTGGGCTTTACCTATTTAGAAAATTAAGACTAACTTCTCATGCTAAATATCACACGATCTAAGAATATTTATTCAACGCTGCACACTAAATGTTACATTTAGAAACGTTTCATTCAAAATGAAGAACTACTCTTTTCCAACAACATAAAATCTTAAAACGGTCAAAATGTTGTTAATTTTATAAAAAAAACTAGTACCAATTTCATTGCTGCAATTGTCATTAATTTGCAGCTTGATGAATTGATAAGAGAGAATTATTTGCCAATTTTCCCACTAAAATCACCTTAGTGCTCGGTGCCTGGATAATATATTCACTAATGAATCCTACATTCGAAAGGGTTAATTGCCAATCTGGGCTAGGATTATACTTTTGCCTATTTATATATGTGAATTTCACTAACTTCTCTTGCTAAACATCTCACGATCTAAGAATTTTTATTCAAAGCTACACACGAACTGTTACATTTAGAAACATTTTATTCAAAATGAAGTACAAAACAAAGAATATCTTAAAACGGTCGAAATACTGTCATTAATTCTATAAAAAAAACTTTTATCGATTTCATTGCTGCAATTGACATTGATAAGCAGCTTGATGAATTGATAAGAGAATTATTTGTCAATTTTTGCACTAAAAGGCAGCTTAGGGCTCGATACCGGGATCCTAAATTCACTAATGAAGCTTACATTCGAAATTGCCAATCTGCGCTGGGATTATACTTTGCCTATTTAGAAATTTAGACTTCTCTTGATAAACATCGCACTACCTAAGAGTATTTATTCAACACTGCACACGAAATACTATATTTAGAAACATTTTATTCAAAATAAGGAAATACTCTTTCCCCAACATAAGTTTCTAAGCGCTCATCGTGGAATTTTATATATATTTTTCACAGGATCCCACCGTTGAAATCCGGTAGCCAAGCCTTGTATGCGGACTGCGACATCCTGAGTTATTGCTTTCGACGTTTCAATTTTCCGTTACAAGTTCCGGACATATTTCTTCTCATGAGCAATAATATGGGAAGCGATATTACGCGTTAAGAGAGGAATATTCGCGTTTTATATTCCAAGTGAGGAAGGGGGACGTCTGTGGGACTGTCACCGCTCATCCATTTCTTCACTTCGATTCCCGCATCTACTTGGTCGTTCCTTCTTCAGAATGGGACTGGCGGTCTTGTGATGGATTCTTTCACTATTAATATGGAATATTTCAGTGTTTGACTGCGACTCCGGTGAACTTAGTGTTAGGAGAGGGATTTTCAGTGTGGACAAACAAACCAGACGGGGATTTAACTTCCTGTCACCCTCTCATCCGATGCATATCGAGGTTACCTTAAAATGCAATTTATGGCCATTTTGGCGACGGTTGGCGTTTCATATAATTGGTATTGACCTATAAACGCCAATTAGATTAAACACCGAACGTCTCCACCACAGCGATAAAGTATGTTATAAGGTAACCCCGATACTTATCATGCGAGAGCATAACATATTTTGAGTAACAGGAAGGAAAATCTTTGTTTTCCGTCATGGTTTGCTTATTTACGTTGTAAATCCCTCTAATTTCAGTGGGACTTTCAGTGTAAAGAAACAAACCAGACGGTTTGCGAAGCTGTCTTATGCTGTCTTTTGCTTATGCTGTCTTAGAGCACTCGTATGTACATATGTTGCCTTAAGATCTAGTTTTGACGCCGTTCGACGTTTAATCTTACTGATATTGACCAATCAGCTATAATATGTCAATTCGGAATTCCTTCTGTGGAATTTCTATTAACGACATGCTGAAATCGTATTCGTAAAACAAGCCAAGTGACTTCACGTTCGGAATATGCACAGGAAGCACGTTCTGCCGGAGAAACGCTACCACCGCCTACCATTTAGCTTAACCCTCTGCATACGTCGCGGCATAATATCGTTTCCTTCTTTGGTTACGGCAGCCGGCCCAACGGCTTTACAGGCAACTTACTGAAACCGGCCGAAACGGCCTTTACAATGTTTTCCCCCAGGAGGAGAGGGAATATGTGGTCGTCCCATTATCACCTAATGTGCCGGTTTCTATTGTCGGGTCGTGGGTATGCTTAGAAGGTACATATTCTTCCCGGGTAAACTGAAAGGGCGGCGGTGACTTTTTAAGTATATCTCTTCTCATTTACTCAACCTTTCACAGGATAGATGCTCGAAGATAAACAATTTGCGAGGCTCCCCGTCGATAAACCTGACATCTTTGTCAACGGGGAGATAAGGCTATTCACGCGCTGTCTCTTTGTAGCACAGAAAAGAGGGGATGGGCTTCGGTTATTCTTCGGGAGTTTGAGGTCTGAAAGAATCCGAGCCTTTCGTAACCAGGGGACTCGAAACTTTCGGCCGGTAGAGCCGGTCCCCGTATCCAGAGGGTTAACAGAGAAAAAAGTCTCAATACATATGAAAAGTATTTTCACCAGTGCTCGATCAATTTGAACTTTTTAGGTAGGTAGGTTGTTGAATTAACGTCGCACTGGAGCAGCAGAAAGGGTTACTGGTAACGGTCCGGGATCAATCCCCAAGTTGAGGATCCGAGGACAACATATCGTAATTTTGAACCACGGTCAGATGACGAGGTCTGAAGATCTGGCACCCTACTCTCCAAACTTTCACAGTAAACCTACGTGTTAAACGTGTTAGAAGAGCTTCATCATGGCACTACAAGAACAGAATTGTGAACCATTTGGCATTACTCTGGTACTCAACCAGGTGTGGATTTACGTTGAACCTAACACACATACTATACAGTCAAGACACAATCCGTTTATAGAGTGGCCATACATTCTTCACTCGAGACGGACAAACACATGCCTTACCAAGGATTCAACCACCCCCTGACCACCAGTCCCATTGGCCGACATATGAAAAGTAAATCTTTGTAGTAACATCTAACACCCCATTTTGGAGAATTACCACAAAATCATCTAAAAACAATACGTCATCTGATTAGTCTTGTTATTAACCCTTCTGGTGGTCTACCTGGTCAATAACTGCCTTGTAGTGACCAGCGTCAGATACAAAAACCTGTTCCAAACTGACACTTGTTCAAGGGACAAGTTGTTTTTGCTACATGGATATTCAATCCCCTTGGAGTTAACAAAGCATTGACAATGGTAGGTAGGTATTTTAATTAAGGTCACACTTGGAGCAACACAGCAGGCTATTGGAGACGATCCGGGATCAAGTGAAGGGAAAGATCCGAGCACAACACGTAATTTTGAACCACGGTCAGATGCAGTTGCGGTCTTCCGGTTGCTAGTCCGTTACTCTTCCAACTGGGCTACCGCGGCCCCACTGACGATGGCAAATAGCAAACTCATTCCATCCCCAGGGGCAGCGATATCTTAATTGGAAGAGTTACGGATTAGCAACTGGAAGATTGCGAGTTCGAAACTCGGAACAACCAAAGTCCGTCGTGTACACGGGAGCTGGTTGTCATAACCTCAAATGTTGGCGTTGTGTGGAAGTTTGGAGAGTGGGATGCCAGCTCAGGTGTTGACATCGTCATCTGACCGTGGTTCACACTTACGTGGTTTCGTCCTCGGATCCTTGGAGATTGATCCCGGACCGTCTCCAATAACCCGTTGTGTTGATCCAGTTCGACGTTAATTTACTATCTACTGTCCCTTCCCTAGCGACATTAATTCAACTACCTACCTTCAAGAAAGCAATACATATTTTCAAGAACAAATGAAAATCACATAAAGAGAAATAACAAGTCTGTATAAGCTTGAAAAAAAGAGGATGTGCTTCGAATTCGCATTGAAAAGGGTCATATCAAAAGATACAAACTTAAACAAACTCGTCATTATGGATAAAACAAAAGGAGCAAATACAGTCGTAGCTTTTTATAGTTTACAGTATCGCATAAATGAGATTACGAGCTTAAAAAAGATACGAACTATTTAGTAACACACGGATAAATAAAAGAACCTACTACGAAAACAAATATTCAGTATTACATATTTCCTTAATACAATAAAGACTATTTTAATTATCCTCCACAAAAATGAAAAACAACATAACCGTAATTTGTTTACATGATACGCCGTTACAAATGTGCAGTGTAAATGAGAACCCCAAACTTTCTCTAATTCTTTTTTGCTTCTAAAAATTATTTTTTGCATGCTCACGTACTGTTCATGGGTCTCTATGAAACTTAATATTTTTTACACTTCTGCCGCCTCAAATATTTATCTTTGTAATACGTACACATTTAAATGGTTTTCGCGTTTAAGCAAACATTTAATTAGTTTCGTATATCTTTATCAAACTATTGTAATTAACATAGTTTCGAGCAAATAAAAACAATGCCAAAAGCGTATTAAAAAAAATGGAATTCTTTTTCTAAAAACAACCAATTAGGAAACTTGAAAAAGCGCGATATTTCTTCAACGCGCCTTGATGTTAGTAAAATCTATTTATTTCATTAGCTAAGAGGAACGATTATTAATACCAGTGATTATAGTGTTAATGCTGTTGTGTGAATCAACTTTTTATGACCCTTACACAACTTTTTCAACCGTAAATTTTCGTTTGATGTTATTGTTTTTGCCCTTCAATGAAAGAATTTTTAAAGGAATGAAGACAAATAAAGCACTGACAAAGTAATATCGATTTTTTTTTCGTCCATGATGAGACAAATTTGTTTCTTCGATTTTTAAGCCTTACCTTGTTCTTAACATGAATTTCTTTAACAGTATTTTTATGTTGCGCTACGTTTCGATCGCTTTTGTCCATTGATACGGTTCGCCTCGAGCGGTATACATTAGCCATTTCTGAATTAACATTTTGAAGCGTGAAAAACTACAAAAAGGAGCGACTTGTAAAAATGGCGAAAATCGGAAACAAGGACGAAACTGAAGGAAGAGAAACATTCGAAATCTATAACATTGGAGAACTTCCTAATCATTCCATTCTTAAATGTGTTTAGTAGAATAATTACACATTTTTATAGCTATAACTGGATGGTTTGTGTGGAACAAAGGTTGCAACAGCCAAATTATTTGTGAGATAGTAACATTAGTAGCATAGTAAAATAGTAGCAAAAAAGTCTCTCTTAAACCCATTTGATAGCAATTTAGTTGCTCAAATACAAAATAAATCTGCTAAAGCACAAAATGTGGTAATTAAGAATGAAACCCACACAGATGTGTGTGTGTGTGTGTGTGTTGAAGATCTCACCAAGAAATTTAAATTTAAAAATCTAAATATATATATATTTTTAATAAGTTTTCCATGACAATCTAGCAACCTCAGATTCCGATGTTTTTCTTTCACTGTTGCCACACAACTGAGAGCTAAAATTGTAAGAATCGTGCTCCTTGTTACCAACTTTAAGCACCTTTTAACCCTCCTGGTGGTTGTCTCGACGATGTATCACGTCGCTGTCAAAACTGACCAGATCTTGAAGGACGAGATATCTCGTCATTAGAAAAATACTGTCCAGATCTTGATCCCGTAACCATAAAAAATTCGGCAATATCTTGATGACGAGACATCTCGTCATTTGCAAAATAGGCCTGATCTTGATGGACGAGATATCTCGTCATTTGCAAAATAGGTCTGATCTTGATGGACGAAGTTTAACCCTCTAAGTAGTTTTACCTCGCCAAAACTACTTAGAGGGTTAAACTTTTAATTCTTGTTATTTGTTTAATGGTTCAGATCTCGATGGACGAAATATCTCGTCATTAGAAGAAAACTGTCCAGATCTTATCATCGTCAAAAAAATCGGCAATATCTTGATGCCGAGATATCTCGTCATTTGCAAACTAAGCCGGATCTAGATGGATGAGGTATCTCGTCGAAACCGCGTGGAGGGTTTCGACGAGATTAATTCCCTCTTAAGATTGGATTAACCACTAATATGTTCTTTCATGACTCACGATGTTCTTCACCCTCCAAGTGGTTTTGACGAGATATCTCGTCCATCACAATCTGATCAATTGTGTTAATTACGAGATAGCTCTTAATCAAGATAGTGCCTATTTTTTATGATGACGAGATCAAGTCATGGTCAGTTTCTCTTTCGAATGACGAAATATCTCATCCATCAAGATGTAGTCAGTTTTCTTTTCATAACGAGATATCTCGTCCGTCAAGATTTCAACATTTTTCTGATAACGTGATAACCTCGTCGAGACAACCACTTGGAGGCTCAATAAGCGAAAGGGCCTGATTAAATGCCACATTTTGACTTGAATTTGAAGAGAAAGTGTGTCCGATTGGTAATTCTCGATTTGGTAATTTGCAAGAGGATATTAGGGTTAATTACACCAACGAAAGCCACCACCACAAATTCATTTTCATACGAACACCTCCGAATCACCCCAAAGCCGCCACAAAACACGCAAAACAAATTGCCATCCCGCACGAGACCCGAATCGCCACCCTCCCATTCGTCTCCCCCTCCTATCCAAATTTATTCAGTCCTATTATGTACCCTTTCACGTGAGTGTATACCAGCAACCTCCTGGCCCAGGAGCACGTCCGCCTCTTCCTCAAAAGCCGAAAGGAAGACCCCAAAAAGAAGTCAAAACAAAAAGGAGGACTCGCCTCCTCCCTTTGAGAAGCTTCTCTCTGGGTATTTGTTTAGAGGAAGAGACATTAAGAAAACTCGGCTGGAAAAGAGTCCCCAAAGAGGTGTATGTGCGTGGGTGTCCCTTTAAGCCAAAGGGGGTCGAGCGAGGGTGGGGGGCTTGAAGTGGTTTCCGGAGGCCTTCTTCCCGATTCCTTTCAGTGAAGGTTGATCAATGGCCGGGCTCTAACTAGAGAGACTCTGGGAATCTCGCAGCCTATCAGTGAAGAAGACTCGTCTAATGAGTTTGGAATGACTCTCAGGACGACTACGGACATTAGCTAAATGACATTCGTTTCTTTTCGGTTTCGCTGGATTGGTGATCGCAGAGGGGCACTTGCGATGGAGGCACTTTTGAGTGTCGGAGAATAAGTGTCGCGACATGGGGCTGTCGGTTTTGTCTTTCGGAAATTGTTTTGTAGACGAGGTGTTGTATAACCGTCGTTGGGAAGTGTTATTGATATATGGGGCTTTCGGAATTGGAAGACGGGAGGGAATTGGGATTTTTCTTTACCAAGTAGAGGATTTTCTTTACAATAACTGGAGGATTCCGAGGAAATGATGTTTTCCGCTAACTGAGCAAATTGTTAAATGGCTGTAAACGTTTCCCTTTTTAGTTTTTACTCTCCTTGCAGAGATGTTGCTAGCCTTGCGGGGACTAAGTGTCATGGGTTGTAGGTTTTGCTTTTCGGAAATTGTTTTGTAGACGAGGTGTTGTATGACCGTCGTTGGGAAGTGTTATTGATATATGGGGCTTTCGGAATTGGAAGACGGGAGGGAATTGGGATTTTTCTTTACCAAGTAGAGGATTTTCTTTACAATAACTGGAGGATTCCGAGGAAATGATGTTTTCCGCTAACTGAGCAAATTGTTAAATGGCTGTAAACGTTTCCCTTTTTAGTTTTTACTCTCCTTGCAGAGATGTTGCTAGCCTTGCGGGGACTAAGTGTCATGGGTTGTAGGTTTTGCTTTTCGGAAATTGTTTTGTAGACGAGGTGTTGTATGACCGTCGTTGGGAAGTGTTATTGATATATGGGGCTTTCGGAATTGGAAGACGGGAGGGAATTGGGATTTTTCTTTACCAAGTAGAGGATTTTCTTTACAATAACTGGAGGATTCCGAGGAAATGATGTTTTCCGCTAACTGAGCAAATTGTTAAATGGCTGTAAACGTTTCCCTTTTTAATTTTTACTCTCCTTGCAGAGATGTTGCTAGCCTTGCGGGGACTAAGTGTCATGGGTTGTAGGTTTTGCTTTTCGGAAATTGTTTTGTAGACGAGGTGTTGTATGACCGTCGTTGGGAAGTGTTATTGATATATGGGGCTTTCGGAATTGGAAGACGGGAGGGAATTGGGATTTTTCTTTACCAAGTAGAGGATTTTCTTTACAATAACTGGAGGATTCCGAGGAAATGATGTTTTCCGCTAACTGAGCAAATTGTTAAATGGCTGTAAACGTTTCCCTTTTTAGTTTTTACTCTCCTTGCAGAGATGTTGCTAGCCTTGCGGGGACTAAGTGTCATGGGTTGTAGGTTTTGCTTTTCGGAAATTGTTTTGTAGACGAGGTGTTGTATGACCGTCGTTGGGAAGTGTTATTGATATATGGGGCTTTCGGAATTGGAAGACGGGAGGGAATTGGGATTTTTCTTTACCAAGTAGAGGATTTTCTTTACAATAACTGGAGGATTCCGAGGAAATGATGTTTTCCGCTAACTGAGCAAATTGTTAAATGGCTGTAAACGTTTCCCTTTTTAGTTTTTACTCTCCTTGCAGAGATGTTGCTAGCCTTGCGGGGACTAAGTGTCATGGGTTGTAGGTTTTGCTTTTCGGAAATTGTTTTGTAGACGAGGTGTTGTATGACCGTCGTTGGGAAGTGTTATTGATATATGGGGCTTTCGGAATTGGAAGACGGGAGGGAATTGGGATTTTTCTTTACCAAGTAGAGGATTTTCTTTACAATAACTGGAGGATTCCGAGGAAATGATGTTTTCCGCTAACTGAGCAAATTGTTAAATGGCTGTAAACGTTTCCCTTTTTAGTTTTTACTCTCCTTGCAGAGATGTTGCTAGCCTTGCGGGGACTAAGTGTCATGGGTTGTAGGTTTTGCTTTTCGGAAATTGTTTTGTAGACGAGGTGTTGTATGACCGTCGTTGGGAAGTGTTATTGATATATGGGGCTTTCGGAATTGGAAGACGGGAGGGAATTGGGATTTTTCTTTACCAAGTAGAGGATTTTCTTTACAATAACTGGAGGATTCCGAGGAAATGATGTTTTCCGCTAACTGAGCAAATTGTTAAATGGCTGTAAACGTTTCCCTTTTTAGTTTTTACTCTCCTTGCAGAGATGTTGCTAGCCTTGCGGGGACTAAGTGTCATGGGTTGTAGGTTTTGCTTTTCGGAAATTGTTTTGTAGACGAGGTGTTGTATGACCGTCGTTGGGAAGTGTTATTGATATATGGGGCTTTCGGAATTGGAAGACGGGAGGGAATTGGGATTTTTCTTTACCAAGTAGAGGATTTTCTTTACAATAACTGGAGGATTCCGAGGAAATGATGTTTTCCGCTAACTGAGCAAATTGTTAAATGGCTGTAAACGTTTCCCTTTTTAGTTTTTACTCTCCTTGCAGAGATGTTGCTAGCCTTGCGGGGACTAAGTGTCATGGGTTGTAGGTTTTGCTTTTCGGAAATTGTTTTGTAGACGAGGTGTTGTATGACCGTCGTTGGGAAGTGTTATTGATATATGGGACTTTCGGAATTAGCAGACGGGAAGAAAATGGGAATTTCTCCTTATGAAGTAGAGAATTTTTGAGAAATGTTGTTGCACGAACTGTAGGTAGGTATTTTAATCAGCGTCGTACTGGAGCAACACAACGGGCTGTTGGCGACGGTTCGAGATGAAACCAGAAGGGAAAGATCCGAGGTCAACACGTAATTTTGGTCAGGTGACGAGGTCACCTGACTGAGCTGGCACCCCACTTTCCAAACTCCCACACCACGCCAACGTGAGGACATTTCAGTCACTACAGATTTAACCTGCACTAGCCCCCTTTCTACATGACGGTCTTTGGTTGGATTCGAACTCGCAACCTCCGGTTGCTAATCCGTTCTCTTCCATCCGGGCTACCGCAGACCTACACGAACTGGAGGATTCCGACGTCAATTTTGAAGAGTTAATTACTTTTAAATTTATTTATTAACTGTTGATGTTAGGTATTAACTGTTAACGAAACTGGTAATATTAGCTGGGTTAAATATAATTGTTACCCCCATATTGATATTATTCGTTAATATTTTAATCGTAAAATGACAGTTTTTCTCCCATATCTATTGTTTTCAAAGAAATCGTGTTCTGGTTGAAAAGTATCATGGAAACATTGAATTTTTCTTTTAATGCTGGCAATTCATTTGAGTTCTGCAATAATTTTGCAGTTGCGATTCGTGACTCTTCGCCGATTGTTTCATGCAGAGCTATGTTTGAGCGTAATTGCGTCTTGTAGGCTACTTTTTAACTTGTTGAACACTGAAAATTCCCATTTGTCGCATTTTGGGGATGATAGGAAAGATTGTATTGGTCCTTTCCTTAGAATATAATCCATTATAAAGATTCTGTTGACCCCTTAGAATAGAGTCCTTTGATAAGACTCTCTATTGGTCCTTTCATAAGAAAATAATTTTTTGGAAAGATTCTATATCATTTCCTTTCAATAGAATTCTTTGGAAAGGTTTTATTGGTCAATTAGGTACGACTCGTTAGAAATCATGCGGAGAAGATTGCAGGTTATAAGGTGGAATTTATGCATATGAATCCCCTAGAGCAGGGGTGTCAAACCCAATTAAAGCACGGGCCATTTAATGCAACTGGTAAGGTTCACGCGGGCCACATCACATTTACAAATTTTCTTAAAATTATATTGAGGATTCAGGAATATGGATAGGATAATTAAAACACATTATGTAATTAAGTGAATTTAGGGTAATAACTTATAATATTGCTATATAATTGATTTTATTTAAACGTTTATTTAATTTAATGTATTTATAAAACTAAAATTATTTTTTTACCGGAAACTTGTCAGCGCTTTCCTCCTACTAGTTTTCTTATATCTGGATTCAAAGACTGAGAACAGACAATCTTCATTATGGCAGATAGATGTTTATCAGTGAATATTGATCTGTAGGTCGTTTTATTTAATTTCATGGACGAAAATAGTTGCTCACACATTTTTAACATCACGAAATTGTGTGTGCGGTATTGCCTCGATCTCCCCTAAGTGCTATTTTCTTCGTAACATATTGTCCTGTTTTCATTTTACTTCAGAGAATCGTGGGCCACAAAAAATTACCTCGGGGGCCGCATGCGGCCCGCGGGCCGCCAGTTTGGCACCTCTGCCCTGGAGGGTTAAATATGGCCCTTGCGCCATAAACCCCAACAAACCAACCCCTAGAGGGTTATATCTGGCAACCCTCTTTCCATACCTCTTTGAAATATTCAAATGCTTAACATTGAGAAGAATCAAATGTGTACAAGGCGAAGAATCCAGTTCTAAATTCAACGACCTCTAACGCCGCCACAAATCATATTTAACGACAGAAGAACTAAACTGTTGCCCAGTCTTATAAATAAATAACGCCGCCAATATCTAGCTTCTGAACGAAGCAGGCTTCGATTTACTTAAACACTCATTTCATATTACCAAATACTGCTTACGCAATATCCCGCATTAATTAGGCCGTTATCCAAGTGGAATCGTTAAAACTTTGCGATAATGTGCCATTCAAATTATAAACTCCTCGGAATCGCTCTAATTTTAGATTCCACTCTTGAATCGATACAAAAATGAGTCCCAGCGCACCGGAAGTGAGAAATATTCCACTCCCAGAGGGATCCCTAATGACTTTGAAATGACCTCTGTGGCTACTCGTCCGCTTTTCCCGCCACTTTTTGAGAACATTTTATTTCCGCTTCCAATTTCCGAAGATGCGTTTTGTTGGCGTTCTTCATTATTTATTCTGTTTGCGAAAGCGAAATAGGTCCATGTCGCGTTTTAAACTGTTTCGTTAGGTGGTCGGTTGTTAATTCACGTCACACTGAAGTAATTCAACGGGCTATTGCTAATTCAACGGGATATTGGAGACGGTTCGGGATCAATTCCGAACATCGACCTTAAAATGAAATAGACGGAGCCTGTGCCCGCAGCTTCATGTAATTTCTTCCAGTTGCTCGGTTTGAAAATCTGTCACTTGGTTGTTGGTAAAAGTATGAATCCTGAATTATTGATTGGTTAAAGTGATTATCCACCGTGATCAAAAACACTTCCACAGCCAATGGGCTATGTCGCTTTGCGATTTCAGAGATCTTAGGACAGCGACTCCGCCCACATGATCCGTCTGTTTTATTAGAAGGTCGATGATCCCGAAGGGAAAGATCCGTCTATTACGTTGAGAATAAATTTAATATTATGGCACTTAATAATCAATTACAGTTTCAGTGAAAATATATGTGCTTGGAACATGGTTTCAAAGAATAAAAAATGTGAACATTTTGTATGAACAGATTAAAAGTTTCTTTTGCTAATTTTTCAACTATGAGAGGACCGCGGATGCTAAGTTGGAAGAGTTGCGGATTAGTAACTGGACAGTTGCGAGTTCGAAACTAGATCCAATCAAAGTACATTGTGTACGTGGGGACGGATGCACGTTAAATCTTACGTGGCCTCAAATTTCCAAACGTTGGCGTGGTGTGGAAGTTTGGAGAGGTGTCAGCTTACACCATACTACCTAACCCACCAACTAAACCGATTGGCCTTATACAGGGTGAGTCTAAATTGTTTTTACAAAATAAGAGGGGTGATAGTTCCCATCCAGACGAGCAATAATTATCATGGAACAAAGGGTCGCATTCCACTCTGAGAGGCAGAAAAGAGTCAAATTAGAATTTCAACATGAACTTACAACAGCGTTGGGAAAGCGAATGAACGATACCAAAAGTTGCACAATCTGATTGATTGATCAAAGAAAAACTCACAGCAAGTGCTCAAAGTGACATGTCGTTGCACAGTTCACACCGGCGAAGGAATGACTGGCTCTCGAAGATTCCTGGTGTCGTTTTAATTTTGTCTGCGGCAACACCGATTCTCGCTACGAGATCTTCAGCCGAGTCCACAGGCGTCTGGTACACTAAAGATTTCATGTGCCCCCAGAAGAAAAAGTCCAGTGGGTTGAGGTCCCGTGAGCGAGGAGGCCAAGCCATAAGTCCGCCACGTCCGATCCATCGTGCGGGATATGTGGCATTCAAGAAGTGCCGGACCGTGCTGGAAAAGTGTGCGACGTCAGAGACGATGACTTGTTCATGCTCGATGCGTTTCGACTTTACAATTTTCTTCCTCTCAGAGTGGAATGCGACTCTATGTTCCATGGTAATTATTGCTCGTCTGGATGGGTATTATCACCCCTCTTATTTTGTAAAAACAATTTAGACTCACCCTGTATTTTCAGTCTTTAAGGTTCATTAGTATTAGGATCTGTCGAACCAATGAGCTTCGAGAACGGGAATGGTAAACCTTTTCAATCATTCCCGTTCTCATAGCTCATTGGCTCGATGGAAAGGGATACCAGAGCGGATTCGGATTCACGTACAAATGTAAATGAGCATTCATGAGAGAAATTTTCAGTGTAAACGAAAACAAACTACTAGAAAGAATACGTTCTTCCTAATTTTGCGATGCCTGGATTTAATTTTTACCATTAGGAATGTTGAAATTGCATTCGAGTATCCTTCCGTGTTACGCCAAGAATTCCGAAAAGGTTTGCGAAATCTCTAGCACTCTATACATTTAGCTTCACAGAAAGGATTCCAATGCTTCGTAACATGAGACATGCTTGTCGAAGATACATTACTGCCCCTTTCCTGCGTATCGGAAAACAAATGTTTGGGTTAATCATTCTACTTGAGAAATTCAATCACTAGTCAAAAAAATTTGCACACCAATTTGATTCAATTTGACCCAATGGCTCATTCCACTTAGAATGGTTAAAATTAAACATCACCTTTTTCAAAACTAAACACCGCCTTTAAAGTGTATGTATACACTAAAAATCAAGAAAATTGACTGAAACATCGATCTATTTTTTAATAATTCAAAATATTGTCCAACCCCTTAGCTTTCAAACGATACTAAGATCTTGAAAATATTCGAAATAGTTTTCAAGTTACAAGGGTTTGGGTTAGGTACTGTCACCTTAGACAAACACGTTTCCAAAATATAAAACTCGATTTCTGAAGAACTATATTTTTGCAATAGGATGCTTCTTTCGAACAGTGATAACTCAACAATGAATTGATCTATTATAATTATTTTTGTGTCATTATAATCTATGTAATACAGTGCATGTTTTGACCCTCAGTCGAAGTTATTGGTTAAGAAATGAATTTTTAATTGATTTTTGAATGGTGAAATTTCTGAAAAAATCTTGATTTTTTTAGACTTCCTTCGTGAAAGAAATTGTAAAAAAGAACGTATCTCCTCCAGCAACTTGATGGAGGGTAAAAACATGAAGAATAATATTAGGAATAATTTCCAACAGGAATTGTCTTTCTGAACACATTAGAATTTCAGATATCACTGTTCAAAAATCGTGCTAGTTAGCTAATTATATCTAAATTAGATAATTAATGAGTAGTTTAATCAGAGTTTTTCACACTAAAATGAGTTTAAGCACAAACCAATGACCTATTGTGAAAAAAGCAGGATTTTTAAAGTCAAAATTTAAAAAAAATGTTCTAGTGTATACATACACCTTAAGCACACTCTACTTGACGTTTCAATTCCCACTCACTTAAATAGTTACAAGATTATACTATTAGTTCTTATACATTTAATAGTAATTAGTGAAATATTTTAAAACTATAGATAAGAATTCTTTGAAAGAGAATCTTTGACTACAAAATGATTTAACTGCAACGAATCAAGAAGTTCTGAAAATTCTTAACTAGTAGTCGAAGTACAAAGTAAATGGCACAGACGGATGTTGGAAATTTGGCAATTCCAGAATATTTTCTGGGTTTCGTCTCTGCTGTAAGTCTTTGTGGCTCGAAAGTATCCATCTTCAAAAGAGCCGCTGGAATTTGAGTGAAATTTTAATGGCTTCTTAAGAAGCAGTGATCAAACCGTTCTTGAATAGCTCCGGACAAAGTTTATGGGATCATGAAGTCACGACGTAGATTTAAGTCGGCCGGACTAAGTTTCGACTCCTGAGTAAAATGGAACTCACATAATTCTTATCACGTAGACCTAATGTTTGCAATATATGGCTGACAGCGCGCCTGGCATAAGACTAGAATGGGTGGGATATGGAAAAATTTTCAGTTAATTTAAAATGAGGAAATGTAAACTTCAACTCTCGTAATAAAATGTAAAATTTATTCTTTTAATAACACGTAATTTAGAGCAGTTACAAAGTTAGAAACTACCCGTTTTATATGTTGCTCCAGTGCAACGCTGATTCAAATACCTAGCTACCTTATATCTTTAATAGTAATGAATGAAATATTTTAAAACCATAGTGAAGAATTCTTTGAAAGAGAGAAAGACACAGAGAAATATAGAGAGGGTGAGAATCGATGGTTCCACGAGCTGCTCGAAAATTATCTAACTATAACGAATCAAGAAGTTCTGAAAGTTATTAACTAGCAGTCACAGCACAAAGTAACTGGCGCAGACAGATGTTGGAAATAAATTTGGCAACTCTCGAATATTTTCTGGGTTTCGTTGATGTTGCAAGTCTGAGGCTCGAAAGCTTCCATCTTCAGGAGTCGCTGGAATTTGTGTGAAATTTTAATGGCTTCTTAAGAGGCAGTGATCAAACCGTTATTGAATAGCTCCGGACAAGGTTTTTGGGATCATGAAATCGCGACGGAGATTTAGTTTTGCCAGACTTCAAGTTTCGACTCTTGAGTAAAATAGAACTCGCATAATTCTTATCACGTAGACTTGATATTTGCAATATATGGCTGACAGCAAGCCTGGCCTAAGACTAGAATGGGTGAGACATGGAAAATAGTTTAGGCAGTTTAAAATGAGGAAATACGAATATTAACTCACGTAATAAAATGTAAAAATTCTTTTGAAATGAATCATCAGGAGGGTTAATGAATATTACGTGTTATAACACGTAATATTCATTAACCCTCCTGATGGTTCCTTTTCATGTCAAAAGTAGGAAAACTGCCCTGTAGTAGTCAGCCTCTTAAGTAAAATCGTATTCAAAATCATCACCTGGTATAGGCAAGGAACAATTTGTTTTGCCTACTTGGATCTTCATTACGTCTTGGAGTAATAAGGCAGTTTATTCTCGACGAGATATCTCACATTTGCAAAACCGACAAGATCTTGATAGGACCACTCGTCGAAACCACTTGGTTAAAAAAATTAAACGAATAGTTGAAACATTAGAAAAATAAATGTCATTTCACATCTGCGTTGAACAGAAATCTATACATGCTTTAAACACGATTTAATGCACTTCAGGAAACTTGTAAAAATGTTTTATCGTAAAGCTTACTCCAAATACATTTCCTTCGTTGAAAAAATGGAAAATGTTTTGCAAAACCATCCGAACGAACTGAAATATTTAATTATTGGGGAAACCAGGATTAAGTATGCATGAAATAATCAGTTTAATTAAAATTCTAATTATAAGTAAATGTTTTGATTCCTCTTATACTTAACATTAATTAGTTTTTTAGTAAATAAATTTTAAAATTTTTCAATCCATGCAATTAAAAGAAAGTAATTATCATTAAGGAAAACTTTTTGCAACAAACAGTTCAAAAGTAATTTTTCCCCGAATCAAATAAAATGGAAATTTTTATTTGCTAGATCGAGGTTCTATAGAATTAAAATTGTTTTTTGTGCCTTTTGTGAACATTGATTACCTTTTCCAATTGAGATGAGAAAATTTGTCATTGGGAAAGAAATAAACACACAAAAATACCTAAAATTTGTATCAAAATAAACCCATGTCGAAATGCATTTTGTCGTTGCTCTATATTCACCACTATATTGAAGGAGGAGAGAAAGGGAAAGATAGAAATAGAGAAAGAGATAAAGACAGAGGGAGAAAGACATATAGAGAAAGAGCGAGATACAGAGAGAAAAGTAGAGATAAAGATCGACACAAAGAAAGAAAGAGAGAGAAAAACACACAGAGAAAGACAGAGATGCACACACAGAAAGACAGAGAGAGAGAGAGAGAGAGAAGGACAGAGGAAGAAAGACAGATAAAGCGAGAAAGACATACAGAGAGAAATACAGAAAGAGGGAGATAACAGGGACTGACAGGGAGAGAGATGTGAACTATCAATATTATTTTACAAAGTTCATACATTCCAATCACAAAATTTTTAGCTTGTTTTTACCATTCAATATTCATAATTTACGTGGGGGTTATTATTTTCAATATATCAACATCATACTTGAATGTTGTTACTAATCCCCACGTGTAATACTAGACCAAATTCAGAGAATTCTTCCTCTCCTTAAAGGAAAATAAGTATTTTCTGTTTTAGTATCTGGATCTTCTTAGAGGTACGGAAAGATATTCTAGTCTAGTATCTAAATTTTCTTAGAGAAAAGGAAGGATTTTTTTAGTTTAGTATCTGGACCTTCTTAAGGTAAGAAAGGATTTCTAGTTTAGTATCTGGACGTTCTTAGTATTAAAAGTAAGCAAGTATTTTCTAGTTTAGTATCTAGACCTTCTTAGAGATAAGGAAGGATTTTCTAGTTTAATATCAAAGGACCTTCTTAAGAAGTAAAAGGAGAGATTTTCTAGATTAGTATCTGGAATTTTTTGGAGGCAAGAAAAGATTTTTTGGTTTAGTACCTGTGTGAGCCTTCTTAGAAGTAAGAAAATATTTTTTATAGTTTAATGTCTGTAGACCTTAGAGGTAAGGAAAGGTTTTCTAGTTTCGTATCTGAACCTTCTTACAGGTAGGGAAGGATTTTCGAGTTCAGTATCGGGACCTTCTTGGAGGTAAGAAGGATTTCGTAGTTTTCTATTAAATGTGAAATATAGGCAATGTAATACTTTTCTATTCGAAAATCTCAGAGGACTACGTACGTTTTATCTGTGAGTAGCGAAACTTCGATTAACTCCAATCAAACTTAAGTGAAAATAAACTAGTTTATTTTTATCAGACCAAACTAGACTTTATTATCCAGACCACATAAATTTCAGGAAGGGCACGCGGCCCTCCCTGAATACAACTCTGCTTAGATAACTCGCTTAGAAAACCAAAACAATCCATCTTCATCCGCGGAAACAAATTCAGCCCCATTATTTCCAATGCGGTCAGCACCGTCCGGATACTTTCATCCGCACCACCCTTCCTGTCTTCATTTCACCGGGGCGACAGATAGCATAATATGAACAGCACTCATCGCACGAGTGGAGCGTCACCTTTCGCCCCTCGGGGCGGCGACGCCAGGGAAAATAGATATTATGAGCATTACACGGAAACGCCATCTGCGTGTGTCAAGTTTCCTGACGCGTCGTAAATCCCTTCCGCCGCCGCGGGGAGATCATCCGGGTGGAGGAGCCCCTCTTAAGCAACGCATGATAATTTACGCCCTCGCCTTGATTTATTTGGCAGCTGACGAAGGATTCTCCGGGACTTTGTGTGGAGGAGGGATTTTTTGTACCCTTCTTCTTACTCTGGGTTCGCTGAGACATTTCAATTGATGTTAGAATGAGTGATGCTCCGAGTCTCGAAGATCTTGTCCGGACGATTTAACCCTCCAAGTGGTTTCGACGAGGTATCTCGCCCGTCAAGACCTGACCAATTTCGATAATGACGAGATATCTCGTCGTCAGGATATTGTCGATGTTTTGATGGTGACGAGATTGAGACCAGATTGAGATCTGGTCTGTTTTCTTCTAATAACGAGATGTCTCGTGGTCAGGATATTGCGATGTTTTGATGGTAACGAGATTGAGATCTGGTCTGTTTTCTTCTAATAACGAGATATCTCGTCTCCAGGATATTGTCGATGTTTTGATGGTGACGAGATTGAGATCTGGTCTGTTTTCTTTTAATAACGAGATATCTCGTCGTCAGGATATTGTCGATGTTTTGATGGTGACGAGATCGATATACGGTCTTTTTTCCTTCTAATAACGAGATATCTCGTCGTCAGGATATTGTCGATGTTTTGGGGTAACGAGATTGAGATCTGGTCTGTTTTCTTCTAATAACGAGATATCTCGTCGTCAGGATATTGTCGATGTTTTGATGGTGACGAGATCGAGATCTGATCTGTTTTCTTCTAATAACGAGCTATCTCGTCGTCAGGATATTGTCGATGTTTTGATGGTGACGAGATCAAGATAGGTCTGTTTTCTTCTAATAACGAGATGTCTCTTCCATCAAGATCTGGTCATTTTGCAAATGACGAGATATGTCGTCATTAGCCAAATCTGACTATCGTCGAGACAACCACCAGGAGTGTCGAGAACCGCGTTGAGAAAGTCGATGCAACTTTCAGCCTTAACCCTCTTGATGGTTAACTTGACGAGGTTTCTTGTCATTATCAAAGCCATTAGTAGATCTTTATGGACGAAATATCGCGTCACTGGAAGAAAACTGACCAGATCTTGGTCTCGTCATCATAAAAAAAATGGGAAATTTTTTTCGACTCCATCCTTTATTTTTGTGAAGGTTGCGGCCTTTGTCTTGATTCCAGATATGAAAGGTTAACTGAAATGCTTTTTCTGCATTTTTTTGTCGTAATGGTGAAATTGATTTCAAATGCTAGACTTTTGGTATTACGAAAGCCTAGCATTAGCCATACCGTAAACCTTCTGGACATCCAATATTTCTGAATTTCACATTTGATGTTTTTAACCCTCTTGGTAGTTGTCTCCACGAGGTAGCCTGTCATTAAAAAAATTGACCAGATCTTGATGGACCAGATATCTCGTCCATCAAAATCTCATTCTCGCGTCATTTGAAGAAAAATGACCATATTTTGATCACGTCATATTAAAAAAATCGGCAATATATTGAATCTTGTCACTAGCAAAATTTGTCAGATCTTGGTGGACGAGATACCTCGTCATTAGAAGAAAACTGACCAGATTGTGATACTGACTGAAAACTGAATTGATTCCGAGTGGAGGAGGATCAAGATAGGAAAGAGAATATCTTGTCCTTCTCGATGGGAGGCGAGGTATCTCGTCAAAACCACTTGGAGGGTTTATAGCTTGTATATGATATAAAAATCAATCTTGAATGGTTTCTATTTCAATGTTTTATTTACACTGGCGGGTAATAATTACAAAAGACTGAAGCCAAACAATTGATCAAATAAGAACTGTCAACAGAAGAAAAGGTCTATCAACCCATTCTGTCTCTAGCTTCCCAGTATGTCTCCCACATTGAAGTAAAAAGAGAGCAGGACATAGGAGCAGGTACGTACAGCCATATCCTCCGGAAAATCGTGGAGCTTTCAAAAAGGATACTTTATTATAGGTACGCGATGCAAGATGTTTAGCAAGCTAGTCGTGACCAGTAGTAAGGTGGAATTAAGTTACGGTTCTCTTCCTATAAGGAAGGTTAATTATTTACCTTCCAAGTAGTTTCGACGAGATATCTCGTCCATAAAGATCTCGCCGATTTTGCTATTGACGAGAAATATCGTCCATCAAGATCTAATTTGGTTTGCTTGTGATGAAATGCCCCGTCGAGAGACAAAACTACCCTATTACTACAGGTAAGGAAAAAAAATTGTCCCTTGCCCTAAACTGGTGACAGTTTGGAATAGGTTTCCTATCAGAGGCTACAAGGCAGTTTTTGACGCGAAGATAAAAAAATAGGAGTGTTAATCATTATTTTCCGTCCACCGCGAGATGATACTTTGATGCTGGGAGTCGAAGGTTTTGTCCTGACGATCTAAGCAACATATTAAGACGTCCAGTGGATCAGTGTAAAGAATGGTTCAATTTTTTATCCTTAATCCCTTATATGCGACGTAAAACCAATTTTAATCATTATATTGTCCGTCCACCACAAATGATATTTTGATGCTGGGAGTCGAAGTTCTTGTTTTGAGATCTAATCACCGTTTCTAGACGGTCATTGTATCAGGGTAAAGATGGCCCAACTTTCATCCTTAAATACTTGCATATGAGGTAAAACCAATTGTAATCATTATATTGTCTGTCCACCACGAGATTCTTTGATGCTCGGAGTCGAAGTTCTTGTCTTGAAATATTATCACTGTGTGAGAAAGTAAGTTCCGTTTAAAAAGAGTTTTATGCAACTTTCATTCTTAATCACTTGTATACGACGTAAAATCAATCTTAATCAGTATATTGTCCGTGCACCACGAAAAGATACTTTGATGCTGGGAGTCGAAGTTCTTGTTTTGAGATCTAATCACCGTTTCTAGACGGTCATAGTATCAGGGTAAAGATGGCCCAACTTTCATCCTTAAATACTTGCATATGAGGTAAAACCAATTGTAATCATTATATTGTCTGTCCACCACGAGATTCTTTGATGCTCGGAGTCGAAGTTCTTGTCTTGAAATATTATCACTGTGTGAGAAAGTAAGTTCCGTTTAAAAAGAGTTTGGTGCAACTTTCATTCTTAATCACTTGTATACGACGTAAAATCAATCTTAATCAGTATATTGTCCGTCCACCACGAAAAGATACTTTGATGCTGGGAGTCGAAGTTTTTGTTTTGAGATCTAATCACCGTTTCTAGACGGTCATAGTATCAGGGTAAAGATGGCCCAACTTTCATCCTTAAATACTTGCATATGAGGTAAAACCAATTGTAATCATTATATTGTCTGTCCACCACGAGATTCTTTGATGCTCGGAGTCGAAGTTCTTGTCTTGAAATATTATCACTGTGTGAGAAAGTAAGTTCCGTTTAAAAAGAGTTTGGTGCAACTTTCATTCTTAATCACTTGTATACGACGTAAAATCAATCTTAATCAGTATATTGTCCGTCCACCACGAAAAGATATTTTGATGCTGGGAGTCGAAGTTCTTGTCTTGAGATCTAATCACCGTTTCTAGACGGTCATTGAATCAGGGTAAAGATGGTTCAACTCTCATCCTGAAATACTTGCATATGAGGTAAAACCAATTGTAATCATTATATTGTCTGTCCTCCACGAGATTCTTTGATAAAGTCGAAGTTGTTCTAACGATTTAAGAACTGTTGAAAAAGTCGGTTTTGTGTACGAATGGTTTGGTGCAGTTTTTTATATTTAAAGAAACAATGAACTTTTCAACGCAAACTAGTTTTAGTTATTATCTGATTGTTATAAATTTACTCACTGTTTATTTTCTTCCCTAAAAAGTCCTATGGTCCAAAAATCCAAAAGTTTGATCCAAAAATATTTGGACGCCGCGGTAGACCAGTTGGAAGAGTAACGGACTAGCAACCGGGGGGTTGCGAGTTGGAATCCAACCAAAGACCATCGTGTACAAAGAGGGCTGGTGCACGTTAAATTTATCGTGGCTTCAAATGTCCTCACGTTGGAGTGGGGAGGAAGTTTGGAGAGTGGGGTGCCAGCTCAGGTATGACCTCGTCATCTGACCGTGGTTCAAAATTACGCGGTGTTGTCCTCGATATTTCCCTTTGGGATTGATCCCAGACCGTCACCAATATCCCATTGTGTTGCTCCAGTGTGACGTTAATGAAAATACCTACCTACATGATACTTGAGGTATGCATTTAACCATTCAACAGCATCGTCAAAACAAAGTTTTTGCTTACTATGTTTTCTACTATGTTTTTATGGTGTTAATGTAACTCCCTCAAAACCGATCGAAATTGAAAAATTATTTGGTTGATGGAATACACTCTTAACTGGTCAAGACTTGAACTATTTAAGAGCCAGTAGACATAAATATAAATTGAATACAACGCTCAGATTAAATAAAAGGTTGGTTGGTATTGGGGTTTTATGACGCAAGGGCCATATTTGGCCATGCTGCGCCAGACACAAGATATACAATATAAAGTAATAGACAGACTCACATAATGAAAGTTTTACTGACACAGAAGAAAGAAATACACCTATGGAGGAATGCACCTGAAAGGAATCGAACCGGCGCCGCCTTCAACTCGAAGGTTGCTAGCGCAGTGGGCATACCCACTGAGCCACGACGGTCCCTAAACAGTATAAGGTAGGTAGGTGGGTAGGTATTTTACTTAAAGTCGCGCTGGAGCAACACAATGGGTTATTGGCGACTGTCCGGGATCCAACCCGAAGGGAAAATTCCACGTAAGTTTGGACCACTCCCAAATAGTACAAGGAGACCCAATGATTAGATTAGAAGTTTTGTTAATGTTCTGAGAAAAGTTTGAATTTAAAACGTGATGTTCTGTTGTCGGAACATATACGGATGGCTTAATGGAACTGTCATTTGAGACGAAAATGAAACTAAGATTTAAGTTATGTTCAGTTTAGGAACTCAATTGTCTTGAGCAAATCTTGCCAAAAAAATGTAATTTTCTTTAAAATATAATCACATCGAAGCGACATTAATCGCAAAAGTATCCTTTTCAAAAAGAAATTGAATTCGATAGAATATCGACTAAATCTGCAGCAAAATTGAAACATGAGAAAAATCTTTCTTGATCGTAACTGGATTGCATTTAATGTAATTTTTTATGAATCTAAATCGAATTAGTTTGAATATCGTCTTGTACTGAAAAATATCGGTGTTCCGAAAAGTGAAACTTACCTGTCCTTATTCCAAAGTGAAACCAAAATGTTCTTGTTCCGAGAAGCAGATTTCTCTTAAAGATCGTCGGTTTTGGTGACGAAGCACAATTTGATAGAAAATAGAGATGGACAAAACTATTATTTTACGATAACACTGTTAACTGTTATTGCGATTATCGACTGCTATGCGATAACAGTTATTAACTGTGAATATTAAGAGTTGACTAGCAAAGAGCTAGAAACTAAATTTAAGAGTTTTATTAACTATTGAAATTGGAATTGACGGTTGGTTTGAATAAAGATAATAAACTAAAAAAATTAAAACTTTAATTTTTTTTATATTGATAATACAGTGGTCCCTCTATAATCCGGCACTTTGCCAATTCGGTCTCTCCAGTAAGTCCAGCGTTTTGAGAAGGGCAAGAGCGGGAAAGGGGCAAGTCACTGCATGTCGGTGTCAGTGATCTTAGCACAACGTAAACACTAGACTCAGTCTAGCGATCTGTACGCGTCATTGCACACACAACCCCACGTGCACCGTTTTATGTCTCAGTGTTAATTGAATGCTTCACTTGCCAAATCGATTAACTACACTTTCTGAATTTTATTAAATTTTAATGTCAAAGCACTTGATTGACTCCTAACTGCATATATTCAAAACAAATTTCTCTAATAATAAGTATTAACACCACTAAATGACAAAATGTTTTTAGCCATTGAATAATAAATAATTTATTTCAGAAGTCAATCTGATTAACTCCATACTCTAATGTAAATCGTAATAAAAATTGAGTTAAAACACTTTTTAATAAAGCAATTGACTACTTCTTATATATAGTGAGTCAAAGTAAAAACCGAACACCAAAGAAAATGAATGGAATTTCTACGTACAGTCCGAACAAACACAAAAATGACGGGAGCTCATATACAGCTAACGAAGAAGACATCATTTATATTGCTGATGAATCAATTTAAACAAAGTAATAATACTCGTAATATATGTAACAGAACAGTTATTCATTTTTGCTAAAATCTTTAATAAAAATGTATATAATGAAGTTTTTCTGTAATAAAAAATAATTTGAAGACTGAATTTGAATTAATAATTTTCTTTCACTTGCCAAATCGGTTAACTCCCTTAATCACGCAAAAATTGTAGAAATAATAACGATTACTTCAAGGATATTCTATCTTATACTTTCTATATGTCGTTAGATAAAAGATACATCTGGCAGTAGTACAGTCTACATCGTTTATTTGAATTTATAATTTAAAAGGAATTTTAAAAAACAATGTATACTATTTTATCATTTTTCTTAACTTTTTGTTTTATGGAAATAATCGATTTGGCAAGTGAGGCATTCAATTATTGCTGTGAGTGAAAAATGCCCTTACAGAGCACAAACGAAAAGATAAAACTTAATCTCTAGTTGCGAAACATGCAATTTTAAATCGGCTCGAAAAAGGTGAAAAGTTAGTGAACCTCGCTAATGAATTTGTAGTAGGCCGTATTACAATACACGATATAAGAAAAAACGGTGAAAAGATTAAATATTTTTTCAAAACCAATGAAAATGTGAAAAGTTCACGCAAAACATTAAAAACTGGCGAGTTTCCTGAAGTTGAAGATACCCTGTGTCTGGTTTTTACAAGAGTGTAATAGGCATACTCCTATTCCTGGCGAAATTTTAAAGGAAAAAGCTAAGTTTTTCTACAGAAAAATCACTAACAAAGATGATTTTCAGGCTAGTGAGGGCTGGCTAGAAAAGTTTACAAAACGTTTCGATATTCGACTATTGAGTATGACTGATGAAAAGCTGTCGTGTGATGTTGACGCGGTCGAACCGTACAAAGAAAAATTTCAAAACATTATTCAGGAACTGGCATTAACTCCTGATCAAGTCCATAACGCGGACGAGAGCGGTTTGTTTTGGTGGCATGCAAGCGGTACACATAAACGACTTCAAGAAAAAGTGTTGAAAGCGTCATTTCAAGCAAAAAACAAGAAAATTGACACTTTTTAGACCTGATAACGTAAACCTAACGCAGGCCTACTTATTGTTAGAGGAAAATGCAATATCTTGTTAAGGAGAGCGGTTTGTTTTGGTGGCATGCAAGCGGTACACATAAACGACTTCAAGAAAAAGTGTTGAAAGTGTCATTTCAAGCAAAAAAAACAAGAAAATTGACACTTTTTAGACCTGATAACGTAAACCTAACGCAGGCCTACTTATTGTTAGAGGAAAATGCAATATCTTGTTTCGTAACTTTTTTACACTAATGTCCATTTTAATGTATGTATTTTGCAATATTTTGTGCAATAAACATAGGTTTTTCTATTAAAATGCGTTTTTTTAAATGAACCTCCATTAATCCGGCGTTTTCGTTGATCCGGCAATCCTCTGGTCTGATATCTGCCGGATTACTTATACTTTATATATTTCTTATTTCTATTAAATTTAATTTCTATATTAAATTTAATTTGAAATGTTTTACTGCTAGCTCAACAGCATTTTTCGGTATGTAGGCAGTTGAATTTATATCGCACTGGTGCAACACAACCAAATTATTGGCGACGGTCCGGGATCAGTTCCGAAGGGAAAGATTCGAGGACAACACCTCGTAATTTTGACCCAAGGTCAGATGATGAGGTCAACACCTGAGTTGGCGCACAACTCTTCATACTTCCACAGCACACCAATGTGATGACATTTGAGGCCATGATAGATTTAACGTGCACCAATCCCCTGTACACGATGGTCTTAGGCTGCATCGAGCTTTGAACTCGTAACTTACCGGATGCTAATCCATTTGTCTTCCATATGGGATACCACGACCCCCCCCCCCCAATTATAGATAAACTGCTGACAGTTATGCTTATCAATGTTTGTGGGACAGGAATGAGTATAAAAAGTTTTTGTGACAATTTGTAATTATTAAAAAACCCTTAGAATTTTCTTTCATAAAGGTTTAAATCTAAAATGTTTTTACTAAGTAAATACTGATTCATGAGAGTGCTTCGGCGAGCTTTAACTTTCACGTTTATAGACTTTGCAGTGATTAGTGAAATATTTAAGCTGAACATTCATTATTGACTTCAAAAATCACACAATCTCTAACAAAAATCTTGTTAAAAATGTACACACCTTACACAGAAATTTACATTTTTGATCATTGAACTAAAAATACATTTTATCTACGCATCATTAATGCATTTCTATTTCTCGCTTTTAATTTATCCTTTCACTGGAAGAGTCTCAATATTTTTGAATAGAAATGATTAAAAGTTTGAAAGAGGAAAATTTAGAAATTCATCTGGAGAAAAGAGAAACACAGCAAAGCATAACAGAAGTGGAAAGGAATGATAAGTAAATACTAATCAATGTTACGTAAAATAATAAACGTCGTTTGATGTTTTAGGATTGGTTACAAGAAGCTTAGAAAGTTCTAATGTGATTACCAGAAATACAAAAGAAAATGTTGAAATTTAAATGCAAAAATAATTAGTGGGAAATATCATTTGCCATCAAAGTCTAATGGGATTATTTCATGTTTTTTTTTGTTTATTGTCAGAAAGAAAACATGAAAAATTTCCATGTAAGTAAACAGACAAGTCGAGATTTCGGTACCAAATTCATGTATCAAAATTCCACCAGTTTTAGAAACTTCCAATTTGTCAGCTAGTTTTTCAGCCATTAACAAGTTTAAACATGGGGTCGTCGTATCTCCACTGCGTTAGCTGCCTGCGAGTTGTAGGGCGGCGCAGGTGAAATTCCTCCCTGGGTGTATTTATCCCTTCTGTATCAGTAAAACTTTCATTGTGTTTGTGTCCATTACTTGATATTGTATCTTATGTTTGGCACAGCACAGCAAATATGGCCCTTGCGCCATAAAACCCCAACTCAACCAACCAAGCTTATCCATAAATTGGAGGGTTGAACATGGCAGGTGAAATTCGACATATTTGTATGAAGCAAAAAGAAAAATTCTCCCACAATGCATTACATAACACTGAAAAGAAAGATAATTGTAAATGCAATACAAAGTTTAGTTAGATTGCATTGATTTCTCTTGGACGAAGCTCTTTTAACTCCACCATTGCGTGCCAAATGTCACTACACAAAACAGATCACCTATTCTATTTCGCTAACAATTTCAAGTATTTTTTACAATTTCAACCAATAAACGGTAAAACCATGGCAATACCCTACTTTTCCTAAGCATATAATCATAAAAATCGATGTGACAATAACACCAATTATACCCATTCCAAACTTATGTTTTGTTTGAACATTCACCAATAAAAATACTTAAAATTTTAAACCACGGAATTTCGACTCGTCCTTCAAAACCTTGGGGCCACAGTTGCCAGGTTGGAAGAGTATGGGAGTAGCAATCGAAGAGTTGCGAGTTCGAAACTAAGTCCAACCCAAAGACCGTCGTGTACGTGGGGGATGTTGCACGTTAAATATGCAGTGGCCTCAAATGACTTCACGTTGGCCTGGTGTGGAGGTTTGGAGAGTGGGGTGCCAGCTCAGGTGTTGTTCTTGTCATATGACTATGGTTAAAAATTACGAGGCGTTGTCCTTGGTTCTTTCACTTCGGGATTGATCCCGGACCGTCGCCAATATCCCATTGCTCTCCTCCAGTGCGACGTTAATTAACATTCCGATGGTGGCGGCTCTGGAGTAACACCAATGGGGCATCGTATCTGTGAGATCCACGACCGAAAATCGATCATATAATCACAAATACATATATTGTTTGGGAAAAGGTGATGGAATAAATCAGATGTATTAATATAAAACTTTTATTTGAAAAAATATCAATTTAAACATAACAAAATTTCTTCTTGAACAAAAATTTGAAAAACTGCTTATTGTAGAACATGTAAATGTATTGTAGACACTAGAATGACTCTTACTTAATTGCATTTGATATCACCAATTTCCTTATGACATGCGAGCGTGGATTTCTCAGATCTAGCGCCACCATCGGAGTGTTAAGTACCTACCTAACTCCAATTCATCAATTAGTTTTTGACATGAATACGTCTTTAAAATCGGTATGGAGGTCATCGGCAGAAACTTGCACGTCATGAAAAGTGCTGATATCTCAAAGCCCCACAACTCCATGGTGAATCAGCCTATGGGGATAAATGACCTACCATCGTCAACCCAGTCTGCCACTAATCCACTCCCCCTGACCGTGGGGGGGGGGAAATGAGTCACATTTCGGTCATACGCTGGCCTGTTTAAACTCTGTAACTTCAGTTCTAATCGCCGGGTCGTGACGAGTGCGTGCTTAAATTGAAGAGAAGAACGAGTTCTACAATTCCATTTGACTAGTCGACAGTTTAAATTATTTGTGAGAAGATTGTGTGCAGTGGAAAGTAACGATGTGTCGAAGATTTCACTATGAAGCCAAAGTATCACATTGAAGTTGTATTGCGGCATAGGAAACGTAAACAGGTCGAAAGAGCAGTTCAAGAGGAACAAAATGATACCGAGAAGTCGAAACCTATGACAAGTGCGGAGAGATCTAGAGCTTACCGAAGACGCAAGAAGGAGCAGGCCAAGCAGGCGTGCGTACGCGGTGACGTCGCTGGACCATCTAACGAGCTGCCACCACGCTGGAAACACCACCATCGACCTTACCTTTGCGGGAACATCAGCATCGATACCATGTCGTTTGTCTCGTACTTTAGCCATCACAGACCAACAGCCATAAAGTCGCCATAGAATCTCTACACACTCTAACACCTCTGTTATGTATCCACCAAAACTGGCTAAATAAATAAATGTCAAACAAATACCCGCCGTCTTCATTTCACCAGAGACCCACTTACCAGGTATTCCGCCCAAAAGTATTCACGAACCAAACCTTACGGTACAGTGGAGACTGTGCCTACCCGCTGTATTTTATTCATTACCTAGTTTATCCACAAGTTGGAGAGTTGGACATCTTGGGTGAAATTCAGCATACTTGCATAAAGCAAAGAGAAAAGTTTTCCCACAATGCATTATATAACACTTAAAACGAAGTATAAATGCAATGCAAAGTTCAGTTACACTATTTTGATTTCTCTTGGACTCTTAACTACACCCATTATATATCAACTGCAACTCTACAAAACAGTATCTATTCTTTTTCGCTGGCATTCAAACGTAAAACAATTTCAAGTCTTTTTATTCTCATTCAATAATCGGTAAAATATGACAATACTCTTCTTTCCTGAGCATATAATCATAAAAATCGATGTGATAATAACATCGATTAAACGCCCATTCCAAATCTGTTTTGCCAAAACATTCACCATTCAAAATCCTTAAAATTTGAAATCGCGGAAAATCGACGCGTCCTTCGGAAAGCAGTGTAATGGCGTCCGTCCTCGATCTCTGAATATTGCCCGATTTCCGAAGCATTCGCAAAGCGATGCTTCTCATTGTTTGAGAGCGAGTAATTGGAGGTTGAAATAGTCTCTCATCAACGAGAGAGGCCTTTCGCGTAGAAAGAGGCCCTCACGCGATGGAAATTAAGCAACAAAATCGATCCCTGACTCTTGGGTTCCGAGAACAAAGACACAGGGCTCCGATTACTGTTGAGCTGGATTCGAGGATTCATTTCCATGAAATGCATTGTAGTGGTTAGACGAATAAGGAGTCAAATGGGAACTGGAAATGAAAGGGTTTGTTTTCTTACTCCAGTGTGTTATCGGAAAGTTAAAAATTAATTAAATAATTAATTAAATAAATAAATATCAAAAATTAATAGGTTAGGTTATACCATTATTTTTAGAAGCGTCAGACACACGTATATCCGAAGGTAGGTAGATATTTTAATTAAGATCGCACTGGGGAGCAACACAATGTGTTATTGGCGACGGTCCGGGATTAATCCCAAAGGGAAAGATCCGAGGCAACACCACGTAATTTTGAACCACGGTCAGATGACAAGGTCACCCCTGAGCTGGCACCCCACTCTAAAAACTTTCACAACACAATGTGCTATTGGCGACGGTCCGGGATTAATCCCTAAGGGAAAGATCCGAGGCAACACCACGTAATTTTGAACCACGGTCAGATGACAAGGTCACCCCTGAGCTGGCACCCCACTCTAAAAACTTTCACAACACAATGTGCTATTGGCGACGGTCCGGGATTAATCCCAAAGGGAAAGATCCGAGGCAACACCACGTAATTTTGAACCACGGTCAGATGATAAGGTCACCCCTGAGCTTACACCCCACTCTAAAAACTTTCACACCACGTGAGGACATTTGAGGCCACGGCAGATATAACGTCCACCCGCCCCCTTGTACATGACGGTCTTTGGTGGGATTTTAACTCGCAACCCTCCGGTTGCTAATCCGTTACTCTTCCAACCGGGATACTGCTGCCCAGAACATCAGAAGGCTTTTAATCAGTTGCTTCAGGTCTTTTGTATCTAAGCATCAAATTTATTGATGCTTTTACATCATCTTAACCCTCCAAATGGTTTCGACGAGATATCTCGTCCATCAAGGTATGACGAATTGTGATACTTACGAGATACCTCATCATCAAGATATTGCTGATTTTTTGATGGTGACGAGATCAAGATCAGTTTTCTTCTAATGATGAGATATCAAGTTCTGGTCAGTTTTGCTAACGATGAGACAGACACCTTTTCGAGACATCCACCAGGAGGGTTAATTTAAATTTGTTTTGTTCCTTATAGAGAATATTGTTACTATGTTGTATTTGGTACTCAGATCTCTTCTCATAATCAGGATACTCTTAAGCAGTTGCGAGGCCGTTGTGGCTCAGTGGGTATGCACACTCCTCTATCAACCTTCAAGTTGTAGGCGGCACAGGTTCTATTCCTGTCAGGTGCATTCCTCCCTAGGTGTGTATTTCTCTCTTCTGTATTAGTAAAACTTCCATTGTGTGTGTCTATTACTTGATATTGTGTGTCTTGTGTCTGGCGTAGCTTTGCCAAATATGGCCCTTGTGCCATAAAACCCCGAAAACAACAACCAACTTAAGCAATTATACCAGGACCCTTTGTATCTGAGAATCATTAGGTTTGGTTTGGGTAGATTATTGTAGGTCCATGTTAAGTTTAATGCTCAGATATCCAAATCTAAAAGCTCTGAATCAATCAGTAGCTTCAGGACTTAATGTACCTGAACATCTTATTTTATTGATTCCTGTTACATCATCATTGGGTCAGTAGGTTTGGTTCAGGAAGATTATTGTTGGTATATGATGAATATAGTGCTCAGATACCTCAATGAGGAAGCTTTTAGTCAATGTTACTTCAGTTCTAATAACGAATTTATTGATTCTATTACATCATCCCATGGTCAAAGTGTTTAATTCCATGTTGATTATTGATCTTCGTTGTAATCAGATAATGTTGTGCTTAGGGTTCATTTCTCTCCAGATAATCAGAATACTCTTAAGCAGTTGCTCTTGTATCTCTTATACCTGAGTATCAACTTTTGTGATTTCTCTTACATCCTCATAGATGGGTTTGGTTCATGCAAATTGCGTCTAACCGGTTTGTGTTTTTGACGTGAATATTTCTTTAAAATCGGAACAATACTGGCACGCACGAAAAGTCGAGCGTTGCAAAAAAAAAAACGTTACAACTGTTTTGTCTTATGATATCAGAAATAGAAGAAACATTCAGAAGATAAATATATTATCGCTTAGACTCGTACTTGACATAACCTCGAACCGAGTGCGCAGCCGAACTATACATGGGAAGGGGGTCCACAATTCGTCGACTTCTACTGCGCTAGGAGAGCATTGGGTCTGGGCAACTTCGAATTGCGAGGACTGCGTAAGGGGTGTCATTCGACAGTCATTGTGCCTACTGCGTATATTGCCTATATTGCCTATATTGCCACTACACTACTGCCTATATTGGACAACAGTCTTAATAAAAATTAAAATCAAACTTTAACTGTTCAAACTTTATATTAATTGTTGGAAATTCACAATAAACAATCACTTAAACTTCCTATGTCTGCTTCATTCATTCCGCAATCCAACTTCAGACCCGAGTATTCACGTCGAAACCTTCTAACTTTTTTAGCTCACTTAGTCGTCAAAGCAAGACTAAATCCGTGAGTTCATGCACCTTCAAAAGGGCCAAGACGAGCAAAGACTTAAAATACAGATGTTACAGTGAAAGACCGAAATTAGAGAATGTCAATATTCTCCGGTGAACGTCAATATTCTCTGGTGAATGTCAATATTCTCCGGTGAATGTCAACACATACCAAATACGTCGGTGAAAGACCGAATATTTGGTTATATTCTTATACATTCGAACGATCGCAGGTGTATGTCGACAAGCACAGATAAGCTCTGGTGGGGGTCGAAACGAGAAGGCGGAGAGGCCACAGCCAGAGAGGCCTCTCCGCCTTCAGTTTAAGTTGTTGCAATAAATAAGATTGTATAACGTTAATCACATAATTTATGTGTAAGTTTATTATTGGTATTATTTTCTTTTTTCATTTAGAATGTACTGTTCATTTTAGGTTCAACAGTTTATTTACATGTGCTGTTACTTAAACTTTCTCCTATTTTGACATATATCATAATATGTTTTAATAATAAAGTATGATTTTAAAAGTTGCATTTTTGTCTTAACATAACAAAAATATTTTTATTCAACATTCGCCCTCAGTGCATGCAGAATGTCGACATTTGGCGGTGTAAGTGATAAATAATGATATTTAGCAAATATTTCGGACATACACACCAAGCGACTATGTAAATGCTGACATTCACCGAATATCGACATTTGCCAGATATAGGTCTTTCACAGATGCTCCCTGGACAAGCCCAGACAAGCAAAAAGTGGCAAAGAGAGGCCTGTTCCATATTGCATTTCTGGAATAAACCTTTAAACCATGATAAAATGAAATTGATGACGAATGTCCATTGGTCAGCCCAGAGATGGCAGTCTATCATCCTTGAATTTGCACCTTCGGAATGTCTTTTCTGATACGAGGCTATGAATAGGAGGAATTTTCGAAGATGTATTGCTCTGAAGTTCCTTTCTGGAAAACATTTCATAAGAAAGAGAAGTAATTGATTATAACGACTCAGATGTATTTTACTAGACAGATCTTTTCTCAGACAGTCCCACTGTGTGATCTTTCCTTCTGTTCACTATTTGGGCCGAGGTAGCCCGGTTGGAAGAATAACGGACTAGCAACCGGAGGGTTACAAATTCGAATCCAACCAAAGACCGTCGTGCACAAAGGAAGCTGGTGCACGTTAAATTTGTTATGGCCTCAAATGTCCTCACGTTGGCGCTGTGTGGAAGTTTGTAGAATGGGGTAACAGATCAGGTGTGACCTCGTCATCTGACCGTGGTTCGAAATTACGTGGTGTTGTTCTCGGGTCATTCCTTTCCGGGGTTGATCCAGGACCGTCGCCAATTGCCCGTTGTGTTGCTCCAGTGCGACTTTAATTAAATATCTACCTACGTGTTCACTACTTACTCTCTTTAATTTTTTCTTCGTGATCTTAACCAGCTTATGAACTCGAACCATTTGAACTTAAGCAGAGAGAGAGAGAGAGAGAAAAGAGAGAGATTAAAGAGAGATAGTAAAGAGAGAGAGAGAGTGTAAAGAGAAAGAGTAAAGAGAGAGAGAGTAAAGAGAGAGAGTAAACAGAAAGAGTAAAGAGATAGAGAGAGAGTAAACAGAGAGAGTAAAGAGATAGAGAGGGAGTAAAGAGAGAGAGAAGAGAGAGAGTAAAGAGAGAGAGAGTAAAGAGAGAGAGTAAACAGAGAGAGTAAAGAGAGAGAGAGTATAGAGAGAGAGTAAAGAGAGAGAGTAAAGAGAGAGAGTAAAGAGAGAGAGAGTAAAGAGAGAGAGAGAGTAAAGAGAGAGTAAAGAGAGAGAGAGAGTAAAGAGAGAGAGAGTAAAGAGAGAGTAAAGAGAGAGAGAGAGTAAAGAGAGAGAGCTAAAAACCAGTAAATGCAAACTTCAGAAATATAGGATGTCCAGAAGGTTTACGGTGCTATACTAAAAAGCTTATTCCCGACTGATCTGTCCTCCCTTCCGTTTTACCCTCGCCTACCCTTTTGCTTTTCGTTTTTCCCTCTCTCGTTGTCTTTTGGGGCCGTCGTGGCTCAGTGGGTATGACCACTGCACTAGCAACCTTCGAGTTGTATGCGGTGCAAGTTCGATTCTTGTCAGGTGCATTCCTCCCGGGGTGTATTTCTCTCTTCTGTGTCAGTAAAATTTTCATTGTGTGTCTATTACTTGATGTTGTATGTCTTGTGTCTAGCGCAGCATGGACAAATATGGCCCTTGCGCCATAAAACCCCCAAACCAACCAACCCCCATGGTCTTATGTTTGGAGTAGCTTAACGAAATATGGCCCTTGTGCCATGAAACCCAAAACCAACCAACTAAACAAACCAAAAGCCTAACATTTAGAATTAACTTCACTATTACTGGACAAAAAGACGCAGAAAAAATTATGTTATCCCTTTCATATTTGGAATCGAGAGAAAGGCCAGTCTTCACCAAAATAAAGGATGGAGTCAAAAATACATTTATGAAAACTTAGAATAAGACTATTCAACCACATATTTCATTCGCAATTTCCAGAATGACCGAACTATTCTTGTAATATATCGAAGCCAACACTATCCTTGTGATGGCGCCGAAATTTCGAACCTAGAGAAAAATACATAAAGCTTCTTTTTCCATTCCTCGTATTACAAGTGCCATTCTGTTTCCCGAAATATCTTCATTATACAAAACTGCGCGCCAGAGTTTCGATCGTCGAGAAGCCATGATTTGAAATGTATATTTTATGATCAAAAAGACCCACTCATTTTTCTTCATCCCGTTGTTGAAATGATCAAATCCGGGCTCTCTTACAAAGCGAACATTTCCTGCGGAACAAGGAAAGGCCATTTACTTTCCCCGGAAACTCCCGGAGAAGGGGAAATTTGAAAGAAAAATACACCCAACCTCCAAACACGAAAAGAAAATACCTGCTCCTCTTTCCGAAACTTCGTTCCTTTCTGATTTAGACGCCCGAACTGTATGAATAAATCAAACTTACCTGGCTTCGTGATAATTCATTAATATCTGAGGCGGGAGAAGGAATAAGAGCCATCCTATGATAGGACGCAACGGCAGAATTAGGGATTTCCAAAAAGAAAACAAAAGATTTGGGTACTTGTTCTGAACGATGGTGAAGGGGTATTTCGACTTGGAAATGCTTGAAACCACCTTTTTTTGTCTGCGTATTGAGATCAAAGCTCTGGTTCTTTGATTTAGATATAAATTAAGTTGGTAGGAGAATGCTGACATGTTATGAGATGTCCCGGATTATATTTATGGAAATTTAATGAGATGTGCAGGATTTCATTTTAAAGTATCGGTGTTCAAGAATACGACGAATTAAAAGGCGATCTATGCACCGTTTCGCCTTAAGAAGACATTAGTAGGTCTATATAAGTGCCTTTCACATCGTAGGTAGGTAGGGAGTTAATTAACGTCGAACTGGAGCAACACAACGGACTATTGTCAACGGAAAGACCCGAGGACAACACCTCGCAATTTTGAACCACGGCCAGGTGATGAGGTCACCACATGACAGGACATTTGAGACCACGATAGATTTAACGTGCACCAACCACGTGGTTTTTGGTTGGAATGAGTTTCGAACTCAATCCTCCGGTTGCTAATCCGTTAGTTTTCCAACTGTGCTCCATTTTCACATCGTATACAGACTATTGCCTATTTATTCTATATACTTTTCTTGTAAGGTCTATGTCAAGATAAACTCTATGATTTGATTTACGGGGTGCAGGAGATTAAAAACTTAAAAATATGAGCAATGATAATTAAAAGAGATGATAGAATTGTCAATAGCTATTCCGACGAAGCAAACCATTCACCAACGTCAGGACAGAAGTGATATTAATGTCTCTTATCCTGATGATGGTGGAAATCTCCATCAAAATTGACAATTCTATCACTTGTTGACTAAAACATATTATGAGATGTCCCAGATTATATTTATGGAAATTTAATTAAATATGCTGAACTTTATTTTAAAATATGGGTATTCAAAAATTCGACGAACTAAAAGTGAATCGATACACCGTTCCACCTTAAGAAGACACCAATTGATCTATGTAAGAGACTTTTCTCATTGTATACAGGCTACTTCCTATTCTATACGCAATTCATACGGGAGGGTTTGGGTCAAGGCACACTCTATGATCTGATTTACTGGGCACAGAAAGAAAAAATCGAAAAAACTGACTATGTTTACATCATAGACAAATTTGCAATAGTTAAATCAAAGAAGTTGTTCAGATATAAATTTTATATGAGAGAGATTTTCACCTTTGACTAACAAACTATTGAAAGATGAGGATTTTAATTCTTGTTACCGAATACAGAATATGTGTATATGTACAGAAATTTCTACCACAAAAACACTTGAACCACCTACCCTTTAACTTTAGACAAAACCCCTCTCTCTCATACAACCATGCTTTTATCTTAAAAATATTATCTATCTGTAATAGGGTAATTTTTATCTAAAAGATGGTTGTGAGGTGTTTGGACTGGGATACAACTTCACTGTTTACAGTGAGACCTGTTTTATTGCTATTGAGATTTGCTTCAAAAAGTGTGACCAGTATGTAGACTAGTAATCACGTGACAGCTTTGTGAAAATTTACTTGATTGACCGATTTGGTATCTTATCGTCTCGTTTGGCGATATAACATTTTAAGACAGGACAGATGTGTGAATGCGCATTTCTACAGAATGGCGACAAAAATGGTGAAATCGGTCTAGTTCTATGCCTCGTAGACCAATCAGGTGATGAATAAATGGATGGGCGTGTTCTCCCATCTCGTAAACAAATCATATGATAACTATTCGTTTCCACCCGGCAGACGAAAGTAGTCTGAGGGTCACGTTACTACTAGTTTTAGTCACCAGATCCTGGGCACATA
This sequence comes from Meta bourneti, assembly GCA_933210815.1. NCBI lineage: Eukaryota > Metazoa > Arthropoda > Arachnida > Araneae > Tetragnathidae > Meta > Meta bourneti. Next base: position 96,224,050 of record OW119929.1, on the reverse strand, counting down.
AAAAGGTAACCATTGCTCGCTCTACTTTATATATCCTCTATGGTTTTATCCACATACACCACTGAACATAACTCGACATTATAGATACTTGGTAATTAATTAAATTTCCTCCATATTTGTCAATGGGAATTGAGATTATATAACTTTTGATAGCTCCGTGATTGAATTATTTTGTGAAAATAGAAGAGACAATTTTTAAATCGGGGTTCTTTTAAAGCTAGTGTCCGCCATTACGAACACACTTTTCTGTTCCCCTTTCCAGATAGGTTTGAATCCAGCAGTCTCCAAAACATACGAGCTTTAAACCACTGGAACAATTCTATCAACAAGCTACACTTAATAATAGTTTCTCGCACAATTAGCCAAAGTTTCAAAGCAGCAGTTTTCTATTCGGGACAATTCATTAATCACTTCCCATAACACACACTGTCTTTTTCAAGTGCTGGACCCAGCCAGATATACATTTGGGGAAAGTTTAACTTTTCTAGACAGATAACCCAAAGTTAGTTCTGTTTGGAATGGAAAAAAAGAGGACATCAAAGGAGTCTTTTCACTTTTTATGTTCCAGACAATAAAAGTGTCTGAACATAAAAAGTGAAAAATGAGAATTCTCCCTCGCTTTGGGTCTCTTGTTAGCTTAATACTCGTTACAATTGAAAAAAGACATAATGAAAAGAATATAACTTATTCGCTTACATTGTTTTTATGTTGAGCTCCAAAACAGCTTTTTATACAGTTACTCAAGCAATTCACTCAATATTATGTCGCAAAATATAGTTACAAAATAACAGTTATAGTCAATGTTCATAGTTCAAACTGGTCTTATTTGTCAAATTAAATAACGTAAAAGATTAATATATAGAGTAGACGTTTGGGATCTTTGGAGCACTAGTTAGGGTTAAATTTAGCATTTATCCTCTGAGTGTAGTGAGATTTCTGAGAAGTGTATTGTTTTTCCCTCACAGCACACACTAACGTAAAAGATTAATATATAGAGTAGACGTTTGGGATCTTTGGAGCACTAGTTAGGGTTAAAGTTAGCCTTAATCCTCTGAGTGTAATGAGATTTCTGAGAAGTGTATTTTTTTCCCTCACAGACACATGCATACAACCACATACATTGGTTGAAAAACCTATATGTTTCTTTCGACACTTAGAAAAATTCTTTCGGTTCTTTTCATAAAAAAGAATTCTTTGGAAAGGATCTATTGCTCTTTGACTTAGAATGTAATTATTTGGAAATATTAGTGAGCTCAAAATTTTTTTATGCGGTTACCGAAGCAATTCACAACATGATGTCGCAAAATATAGGTACGAAGTAATAGTTATATTCAATGTTGGTCCTTTCCTTAGAATAGAATCCTTTGGAAAGCTTATACTGCTATATTATCTAGATTGGTCTGTGGCGGCCTCCTTAGTTAACCAATGCGAATCAAAATTTCTTTGGTCAGCCAAAGTGCAAACTGAAACTTTTACACCGCGCATCTTTGCATGCGCGAACTCTTCTGGACACCAGACTTTGAGCGGATCTAACGCACCTATTGCTGGGTGTTGTCTGTTGTAATCTGGTAAAAATGTAAGCTACAAATGCTGTTTAAAGTGATTTAATATTATTTGCTGTGTTTTATGTTGGCACCGACAATGACCATATGTCTTTTTCTTAGAACAGAATCCTTTGGAAAGATTATATTGCTCCTTTTCTTAAAATATAGCCCTGGGACAGATGTTATTGGTAATTTCCTTAGAATAGCATCATTTGAAAAGATTATATTGGTCGAGAAAATCAGAACTGGTTAGAAATTAGGCAGTGAAGGCTGCAGGTTGCAAGGTGAAATTATGTGTTAAAATAATCACATCATAATAAAATAATCATAATAAAATAATTGTTAACCCCCTCAAAGGGGTTAAAGTGGTTGTGACCTTTTTAACCCTCTGTGGGATTTACTTACATACTCGTATCTATCCGCTCTGCAGTCTTCTCTGCATGACTTTGTGGTCGTCGTGGCTCAGTGGGTATGTCCACTGCGCTAGCAACCTTCCAGTTGTAGGCGGCGCAGGTTCGATTCCTGTCGGGTGCATTCCTCCCTGGTTGTATTTCTCTCTTCTGTGTCAGTAAAACTTTCATTAGTGTGTATGTCTATTACTTGATATTTTATGTCTTGTGTTTGGCGCAGCATGGCTAAATATGACCCTTGCCCCATAACCCCCAACAACCAATAACAACCATTCCTGGTATGACTTCTAACCTCCCTTCTCGACCAATAGAATATTATCTAGGATTCTTTCAAATAATAGTTGTGTTTATTTAGCCATTAAGTGTGTTGGGAAAAAGGAATGCTACACTACTTAGAAATCTCGAGACTTTTAGAGGGTTGATTGCATTTTTTATGGTGCAAAGGCAGGTACTGGTAAAACTGCGGCAAGAAATTCGTTTCCGTCAAGTAAATTATACGTATACATAGTCTTGAATTTAAGGAATATTTAATCAGGGTGAATTTCGTGCATTTTTAAAAGCATCATTTCAAGGAATGTTCATGGAATGGATTAGATTAAACAAAACAATTAATTTACATCGTATGTAATATACAGGTCATAATATAGTGTTAGAGATTAAATAGATGACGCGAGACGCTACAGATCCGAGATTTTATTCACAGTTTACTAAACATATTTATTTTTATATACAGCACATTAAATACGCAGACATCACGATACCTAGAGCACAACTGGCACGGGAAAAATATCTTTACGAACAACCTTACCTTTAATTCATTTAGAACATGAATGCGATTTATGATCCGCAGCCGGGAGTTGAGTTGCATACCCGCTGCAATAGAATAAAAATTTACAAATATGCATTTAAATGGACTTGATGGATCTCGCCATTAGAAGAAAACTGATCAGATCTAAATGGATGAGATATCTCGTCATTGGATTGAATTGGACGCCTTAGGCGGACACTGTTACACCTGCGTGGCTTTCAGCTATATAGTCCGGCTTACGGAGGAGTTTCGAAGATTAAGAGATCCGAGCAGTCCACTATACACAAAAAACATTCAAGAGAGTACACAAAAAAGGAAGGCAAGTGAAGGTCCAAACATGCCAGCACAGAGAAACAATATTACGTTCGAAAGATTACAAAATTTGTTAAATTTACAGAGAACCAAATGATAATACCATAAAAGTAATACTGAAAATAATAATATAATACAAATGATACTAATAAGAAAACCGACTAGATCTAAATGGATGAGATATCTCGTCACTAGAAGAAAACTGACCACATCTACATGGATGATATCTCGTCATTAGAAGAAAACTGACCACATCTAAATGGATTTAAATGGACTTAATGGACTTGATGGATCTCGCCATTAGAAGAAAACTGATCAGATCTGAATGGATGAGATATCTCGTCATTGGATTGGATTGGACGCCGTAGGCGGACACTGTTACACCTGCGTGGCTTTCAGCTATATAGTCCGGCTTACGGAGGAGTTTCGGGGATTAGGAGAGCCGAGCAGTCCACTATACACACAAAACATTCAAGAGAATACACAAAAAAGGAAGGCAAGTGAAGGGCCAAACATGCAAACACAGAGAAACAATATTACGTTCGAAAGGATTACAAAATTTGTTAAATTTACAAAGAACCAATGATAATACCATAAAAGTAATACTGAAAATAATAATATAATACAAATGATACTAATAAGAAAACCGACTAGATCTAAATGGATGAGATATCTCGCCATTATTAAAAACCTGACCAGTTCTAAATGGATGATATTTCGTCATTAGAAGAAAACTGACCACATCCAAATGGATGAGATATCTCGCCATTAAAAGAAAGCTTGCGAGATCGGGATCTCGTCATAAAAAATTGGCAATATCTTGATGACGAGCTACCCTTCATTAGCAAAATTTGTCAGATCTTGATGGATGAGATATATCGTCGAAACCACTTAATTGGTTTAATGAATTAGAATACCGAAGCAGATGCGGTCTTTTTACTTTTAAAATTACACTTAGAAAAATGCAAATAAGGGCATTTGCTATTTTACACAATTACTGATAAAAGTATTATAGCATTAAAATGTATGCTGTTTTATCCGAAATTTCATAAAAAAATTATCGTTCTTTTAAATTTAGAATTGAAAGTTTTTAAACAAATAACTTCAATAAACTTTTGATATAATTTAGTAATTATTATTATCCCTTTATATATCCCTTTAAAATTATCGAAACGGATCCTAAATATTTAAGCTGTGTTAGATTTTCAAACTTTTTTATTGTCAGAGCAATGTTATTGAAGTCTTTTTAATGTTCCGAAACTGAAATTCTAATATATTTCCGCATTCTGGAGTGCCGTAAGAATTTTAAAGCGACAAATATTTAGGCACCGAACTTTTAAGAACGACACATTCCTCACAGCGTTCTACAAAAGTAAAAACGGTGCCGGGAAAAAAAGGGGGGGGGGGACAACGTTATAGAAAAGAACTTCGCATAGTTTTCCCTCAAAGAAAATATTTCGTTTCTGTGGGAACTGATGAGCGGAAAGTTCAGTTTTCAAGAATTCTCTTTCGTTCCGGGAAGAAAAACACGATAAATAGCACAACGAAAGCGGTACCAAAATTTCACTGCTTTCATCAGAAAATCATGTTCCTTGTTAAGCGGTTCACAAAATCCGAGTTAACAATGCGAATTCATAAAAATAAAACAAAATCGAAGTCATTTAGGTAAAATAAAGAATAAAATAGTTTAAAATGAAGTCTAGTTCTTTGAAAATGGCAGGAATTTGAAAACCAGAGCTGTGAGAGGCTTTTACTGTCAAGCTAAATATAGATGGTATTGTTTTTGTCCTGGAATATGCTTCCTGTATGTATTCCGGACGTGACGTCACTTGGCAACTTGGTTTCCGATTGCGATTTCAGAACATCGCCAATAGATATTCAAATAATGAATTACGAATTGATATATCATCGGCTTAGAACAGAATCTCATTACCCCTCTCCTCCAAAGTGGTTTCAACGAGATAGCTCGTAAATCAAGATCTGACCAATTTTGCTAATAACGAGATATTCAAGTCTTCACTCAAGATATTGGCGATTTTTTTATGATGACAAGATCAAGATCTGGTTAGTTTTCTTCTAATGACGAGTTATTTCGTCCATCAAGATCTGGTCAGTTTTCTTCTAATGACGAATTATTTCGTCCATCAAGATCTGGTCAGTTTTCTTCTAATGACGAGTTATTTCGTCCATCAAGATCTGGTCAGTTTTCTTCTAATGACGAGTTATTTCGTCCATCAAGATCTGGTCAGTTTTCTTCTAATGACGAGTTATTTCGTCCATCAAGATCTGGTAAATTTTGCTAGCGACGAGGTACCACGTCTAGACAATAAACCAACAGGAAAGCAGACTAACATTCTTCGGGAGACACTAAATTTTCATTTTCATGATGAGATACACATTGTCATATTTCACTATGTTTAAAAGATATGTAACTATCAAAATGCTGATAATTTTTATTTTTTGATCTAAAAACTAATAATTTTTAAAAAGCTATTCAGTAAAAAATTTGTTTCGTCAGTTAATGAGTTTCTGCTCTAAGCCGATAGCTAATTCATCATTTCCATTTAGATTAAACGCCAACCATCACCAAAACGGCGATGGTTAGCGCTTAATCCAATCGGTTAACTATATTTTAAGGTAACCCAATATATATCATGTGATAGGTATTTTGGTAACAGCAAGTAATATCGCTGTCTTGCGTCTAGTTTGTTTGCACCGTAAATCTTATAAACAATTCTTAAAATTCTTGCCCTTGGGGGAAAATATGATTGCTGTCTCAAAACTTAATTTCCAATACTATCAAAGCTCTTGAGAGCATGATTAAATTAGACGAAATTACATTTAAAATATCTGTATATCATTTATCATTAATATACGGAAATAGTTTATAATTCGGACAACACAATAAAAAAACAAGTATCTGATGTATCAGATTTTAAATTCTGTAAAAATACTTAGGAAAAAAAAATTCCTTACCAGCAATACTGGTAAAACAATCTATACTGCAACTGAAGTTATAACAATGTTTAATATTACTCCAACGGGAATTTTCAACATTTTTCTGGTCATCCAAGAGAAATTTGAACGGGGATTAATATGTTGCTTATATGAGAGATTTTCAGCGTAGAGAAATAATACTCCGGAAGAGGATTTTGCTGTCTTTCATCCCATGCTTTCTTTAGGTAGATAACGATTTGGTTATTTGGGTTTTATGGTGCATGGGACTATATTTAGCCAAGTTGCTCCAAACTCAATACAGACAACGTTAAATAATTGACATGCGCCCACAATAAAAACTTTACTGAATCAGAAGAGAGAAATACGCATAGGAAGGAATCAAACCTAGGTAGGTAACGGGTGACCTTAAAATATAGTCGTCATTTTCGGGATAGGTACAGGAAATGTGTTTTACCACAAAAACACTAGCGCCACCTACCTTTAACTTTGCAGAAAAAGACTCATATTTTTAGAACAGGGCTCTAAAGAGTAAATGTATGCAAAGAAAAGTGTGGTTAGAATCGGTTGAACGTTGTGGATTTGTATAGAGAACGGACAGACAGACGCCAAATCTGCTTTATCTTGTATGAAGATTATAGGATAAAGGTTAATTACACTACAAGGTAATATACTGCCAACATTTCGCTCACAGCCATAGAATTTCTTTTATCCTTTTCTTTTTTCTTTGCCACTCACCGAACCCGAATAATTTTCTCGTTACAATAAAAACTATCTAAGTCTTGACGGTCAGCGATGTTAATCCATACTTGGCCACTTGCACTGGTATACAACTCTGGTCTGTCTTTGTTGTCTTCTGATCTGTTATTATTCTGATAGTGTAGTGTATGCTATCTTTCTATCCAAATTATTTTTGGAATACAATAAAGGTTAGAATGCATGATTCTTTTATTTTGTTTGTTCTACAATAGATTGGTTCTATACATAATGACTGGCTCTGTTACATGTACAAACAATTTCGTAAAGAAAATGCAAAAAGTTCTACAAATATACTAAGGGGTTTTGCACAAAATGATTCACAAGTATCGATGTGGTCTAAGGCAAAAAAAAGGTATTTTTCATGCTTCAAATACATAATACGATGTGGTCTAAGGCAAAAAAAGCTATTTTCCATATGTTTCTCATGTTTGTCGCATGAGAACTTCTTCAGACACAAATACTGACCTTGCCTGTTGCCATAGAAACGGAGCTATCCTATTTTCTATAGCGATGCTTGAAGAAATGTATTCAAATTTGTCACATTAGCGCACGTAATGACAATTTGGAAAAATGTTTATTAAGATTTTTACTGGTCGCGAGAAGAGTAAATTATAATACTAAACTACCTCTTTTCATATATATATATATATATATATATATATATATATATATATATAGTGTGTTGTGTTGTGTGTTGTTGTTGTTGTTGTGTGTTGTTGTTGTTGTTTTTTAACATTTGAGAAAAACTAAATAAAATTACCTCATACTTGAAAGTCACCCCTAGTCAAAATGAACGAACCCAGTATCTATAGCGACTGAAACCACTAAGTCTTGGTCTCGGGATAATTTCTCGTGGTAAACGGACATTCCGCCAGGGGAGAGACCCCGTGCCTATCCTTGTGAGGATTTACCGGTTTAGTAGTCTCCCATGGGAATTTATTAGTTTTTATTCCCAGAGTCACTGTTTCGTTTTCAGCTGATGGTCATACGGTAACTATATTTATGTCGTTACTATAAAATCCTGGTCACGGGATTGCAGGAGATCTATGATTTTACAAATGTTTTCTCTGCATCTCCTATGCTTTAGTGCTAGGTTTAGCCATCCTGGGGTGGAACTTGGTATCGGCAACCCAGGTGGAATGAGCTTGTGAGGGGACATTCTGAGGCATACTAATACCATGAGGTACAAATGTGTCCCATGGGTTAATACTTTGCGGGATTATAAGTGTACTGAATACATAAACCATAAATAGCAACCAGTAACCGGTTTTGTAACTTAATGTAGAATTAAGATGAAATTCCTACATGCATGAAGTTTTGTTTCCTTGTAGAGTAGAACCATATATGAAAATGAATGAATTTCCTTCTTTTTAAAGCAAAAATTTTGACTCACATAGATTAGTGTGTGTGTAGAATATTTGGTACCATTGGAAAACAGTTGTTTAGTTGCTGTCTATTTCAGAATTAGGGTGCCTTAATGTAGACTTACCGTGAAATCCCTACATGCATGAATTTTTTTCCTTGCAGAATAAAGCCATATATGGAAATTAACGAATTTCCTTCTTTTTAAAGACAAAAATTAGTCACACTTCAATTAGTGTGTGTGTAGAATCTTCGGTACCATTGGAAAGAATTAAAAGACATTGTGAAGCTGTGTATTTTCGAATTAGGGTGCCTTAATGCAAACTCAACACGATATTACTACATACATGAAATTTTTATTCATTACAAATTGGATTTATATACTGAAATAAAGGAATTCCCTTCCTTCTTAAAGAAAACATGATCTCATTTCGAGCATTGTAGAATCTTCGGTAGCATCTAAAAGATTTCAAAGACACCGTTTAGTTACTGACCACATCAGAATTAGATTTTGATTTAGCTCTCACACTAATCCAGACATCCTGTAGAACCAATATTCGAAAAGAACTGTTCTTAATTCGAATTTTTAGCGCGTCCCTCGCGAGAAAGATTTTCGTCTCGGAAGAATAATTCGTCTCGAGGAATTAGAATTTTCTGTCTTCAATTTCGTTGGGTGCCTGGATTTAATTTCCCCGAAGAGCCTTGTTCCGGTTGATCCTACGCTTTGCTGTTCTCCGGAATAATCCTAGAGAAGGCAGGACTTTCGGGAGTGGGAAAAAGATTTCGCGTCTAGGGTATTTAGAAGCGTCCGAAATGAGCAGACATTAGCTTCTGTTTAACATTCCTCTGAAGAATGTTGCTCGAGTGGATGATTATATTGCTGAGGGAATTATCTCAGAATTGTTTTGAATTTATTTACAGGATAAAGCGTTTCATCTGCTGTTGTTACGGATTTTTCTAATCAAAGGAATAAAACGAACTGAGCTTCCTTTAAAATTACTGACTTGAAATTATTAAAATTAAAATATAGATAAATGATTGTTTATAAGAGAGGATGGGGATTTTCGAAGTTCACTAAATTAATTCTGTTTAACATTCCTCCGAGGAACGTTGCTCGAGTGGATGGATATAATGCTGAGAAAATTACCTCTGAAGAAGTGTTTTGAATTTATTTACAGGGTAAAGCGTTTCATCTGCTGTTACAAATTTTTCTAATCGACGGAATAAAACTAATTGAGCTTCTGCATTATCTTTCTTTAAAATTATTTACTTGAAATTATTAAAATTAAAATGTAGAGAAAGGGTGGGGTATTTTTAAAGTTCGCTCATTTAATTCTGTTTAACATTCCTTTGAATAGCATTGATCTGATGTATGGATAAAATGATAAGTAAACGATCTCTGAAGAAGCTTTTTGAATTTATTTACAGGATAAAACGTTTTATCTGCGTTTGTTCCTGACTTTTCCAGGAGAAAATGAAACGAACATTATAACATCTGCATTATCTTTACAAAATTACAAATATGCATTGCTGCATATTATTACAAAATAGGTATGCGCAGAAGCATGCGCGCGTGTACATTCTAGATGTGTTCTGGTTCACGTGATACTCTGTTTCACCATGCATGCCGGACCCCTCATGAAATAAAGATATGCATTCCAACTGTTCACTTTTTAAAGTGCTCAAAAACAAATAACTCTTCTATTCCTTAATGCAAATTGCACACTTTTATTATAAACACAAAAGATGAAAACTTTTTGGGCTTAGAAAACAAAGTGCACAACTAACGAATAAATTAGCACTCATGGTTTCCTATGGGAAACGAGCCTCCTAACAAACAAAATTACAATTCCTGACATTTCTGGAAAGTTCGGAAAAATGAAACTCAATTGATGGTACAACTTTTAAACACGTGTTTCTGTTCTACTGCCAAATGTGAAAATGTGCATGCAAGAACATACACATTGCTGTGTTTGTTTAAATTTTGAGCACCTACTGTGAAACTAAGCGTACAGCTACTATCAAACTATTATAACTGGGAAAAATATTCGTATACTTTGTCTTTTGTTTCTGCACCATAGTGTGCCCTCTAGAAAATCCAAGTGGGGCTTGCGGACATACATCCCAAAATGAACAGTCTTGAATTTTATGTTCACTACCTCCCATGTATGTTTGTAGAGGAAGGTTTGGTACACCCTGTGTATTTCGTACCTGAAACGCAAAATAAACTCCCACAAAAAGTTTCCACGTTGACTGCATATTCCTTAAAGGCAGCACTCAAAAGAAAAGAAACAAAAATTGAATTGAGTGTACTTTCGTCGGGCTTGCGGACATACATCCAGAAGTGAACAGAGTTTAATTTTGGGTTTTCTACCTCCTGTGCAAGTTTGTACAGGAAGTTTCGATAAACCCTGTATATTTGCAACATGAGTCAAAAAATAAAATCCTTCAAAAAGTTTCCATTCTGACTGCATATACCTTAAAGGCAGCATTCAATGGAAGAGAATGGCAAAAATTGAAATGAATGCACTTTACAGAAAATCCAAGTGAGGCTTGCGAGCATACATCACTAAGTGAACAAGGTTTAAGTTTGTGTTCCCTACATCCTTTGTAAGAGTCCACAAAGAAGTTTTGGCACACCCTATATATTTCGTACCTGAAACGCAAAATAAACTCACACAAAGAAGTTCCCATGTTGACAGCATATTCCTTGACAATCCTGGTGGTTGTCTCGACGAGGCATCTCGACATTAGCAAAACTGACCAGATCTTGATGGATGATATATTCAGCCATTAGAAGAAAACTGACCAGGTCTTGATCTTGCCATCAACAAAATATCTGCAATATCTTGATGACGACAAGATATATATGTATCGAAGAGATATCTCGTCAAAATTGGTCGGATCTTGATGAACGAGATATCTCGTCAAAACCCCTTGGAGGGTTACAGGTAGCACTCAATGAAAAATAATGGCAAAAACTGAATTGAGTGCACTTTCTTGGAAATCGTAGTGGGACTTGAGGACACACAGCCGGAAGTGAGCAGGGATTAATTTTATGTTCCATATCCCTTTGTAAGTGTGTGCATGAAAATTTGGTACACCCTGTATATTTTGTACTTGAAACGCAAAATAAACACCCACAAAAACGTTCCCATGTTGACTGCATATTCCCAGGACCAGGGTTAAAAGAGGCAGCAGCCCTCAAAGGAAAAGAAGGGCAAAAATTGAATTTATCCCACTTCCCTTTCTTGGTCGCCATTTCCCATTCCGGGAGCGTCGCGTGCTCGGAAGACTTACGCAAATCACCAATTGAAAAGTAAGTGTAATCGTTCAAATTCTCTAAGAAGCTCCGACATCCCCTTTTCATCTCCTTTACTTCAAAGAGTGCACAATGAAGCTTGTTTATGCAGGGACTTTTTCTCAATGTTGACAGCCAAACAGATCTTTGCTTTTATCTGTTTTTCAAAGGACTCGGATGAAAAAGCGAATGGGCTTTTCTCTTCCCCTCAAAGAACGGAGAGGTTAAAGGTTTTGATATCCCTTCGGATTTGAGCTTGTAGCATGAAACAAACGTCGCAGTTTGTGCGTGCTTGATATTCATTTATTCAGGGTGGGCACTTTCTCCAACTATTGCATTTGACCACAGGAAATGTCTAATTCCTGAGGAAAGATCTGCTCGTGCGAAGGTTTTGATACGTATTTTTTGTATTTAATCTGCAACACGAAAGAAATACACTATTGCAGTTTGGGTGATCTTCATTCTCATTGAATCACGATAAACATTTTCTACACATGGATTTGACGATAGAAGACATCGAATTTCTATGACACAATCTGCTATCTTCCAAAGGTATTTTGATATTTTTCTGGTTTTAATCTGTAACACGAAACGAATATTGTTGCTTAAGTGATTGTCATATGCATTGATGCATAGTAACGTTTTACGATGGATTTAACTAGCAGAAAGGTCTAACATCCACTTCATTTTCATTGATGTAGGTTTGATGTGTTTGGATTTATTCTGCAACACGAAGCAATGCTGCAGTTTGAGTGATCTTCATTTTCATTGAAACACGATAAGCGTTTTCTACACATGGATTTGACGATAGAAGACATCGAATTTCTATGACACAATCTGCTATCTTCCAAAGGTATTTTGATATTTTTCTGGTTTTAATCTGTAACACGAAACGAATATTGTTGCTTAGGTGATTGTCATATGCATTGATGCACAGTAACGTTTTACGATAGATTTAACTAGCAGAAAGGTCTAACATCCAAGGAAAGATCTGCTGTCTTTAAAAGGCGTTTTGATACGTTTTGGTTTAATCTGTAACACTACGCAAACGTTGCAGCTTGTGTGACATTATATTCATTGATTCATTAATCCATATCGAAACTGTTTCCTACTGAAGAATTTGACTACAGGAAATATCTAGCCTTTGAGGAAAATTTCTGCCATCATTGAAAACTGGAAAGTTTTAGTAAATCTTAAATTATGGTTTTAATTCGAAATCATCGTTCGGTTTCTGGGTACCAGTTAGGGAAATTACATCATCTCACTTACTAGTATTACAATAGTCTGTATCTTATTTTAATACCATTTCAAATTAAAATAGAACAAAACGGAATCTGCAAAAAAATCGTAACAAATGAAAAGAACTGAAAGCCAGTGGCAATTTAGAGGTCAGAGAATGATTTATTTGTAATATCACGTTACAGAACTGTTAGATGTCATAATTTTAATAAGCCCCTACTATTTTTAGGATATTTATTTAATTAAAATATTTACAAACTAAATTTACTCTTCTACACTGATGGCAATCGAAAATGTTTGACCAGCAGTGTATAGTGTAATTCTAAAAATGTATAGTTTTTCTATGTTGAGTTTAAGATTGGTCAACAAATATGGTCTTCCAACTAATACCTCGACATAGCGACATTTTTGGCAGTGAGTAGTTTGTGTTGTATTTCTTCTGCCCATATTTTTTGAACTGGCCATTGAAATAAAAATAAAATTCAGTTTTAGATAATGCGTTTTAACAATATTAAAAGATTTTAGCGTGCTTGAAATATTTTACCCCAATTTATCATTGCGATTTTAATGATACTGATGATGATAACTGTCTCCACTTGAGATTAAAAATAGCGATTCACTTTCAGAACATCCACTACGTGCTAGGAAACGCTTCAGTATCCTCAGTGGAGATAATTTCACTTCTATTTTTGACATGATCTGCATGATTTCAATCTAAAAATTAGGAACAAAGATGAAACTATTGTTAATGGCTTCTAGTACGACTCTAAAATGAAACATTTTAAGTATTTGGAAAAACTTTTTCCCTCAAACCACGTCTCTTTTTATATTGCAGCCATGAAACGTAAAAGATGAAGCATACTCGAGAAAAACATTTTTGAAACATGAGAGTAAAATTTATTTACTAATTTCGAAAGAGAAAAATAAATGTAGAACTGAAACGTAAAGGAGAGAGAAGACATCTTTTTCATTAGCTATATATACGGTATATCACTCAATGAGTAACTTCAACGATTAAAAAACGCGGCAGAAATGAATGATCTTAATGATCTTAGGTAGGAAAGCGCAACACCTTGCAGATTCCTAAGCTTGTAGGCCTAGAAACATTCAACCTTAAGTTTCGAGAGCACGGACACTCACGAGAAGCAATATACAAAACTTTAAAACTGGCTGCATTTTAAATGCTTCATATAAATTTCCTAGCGAAATAGACTGCTCCTTTTCAGGACTGGTTCGTCGTAGGTATTAGAGAAATCAAGTAGTTCAACTAGTCTTCCACAAAGATTTTGGCAAAATATCTTTCCGAGTTGGACAAAATCGGTGAACCAAAGCATAAGCATACGTTTCCCGAGCGTTACAATAACTCTGAATCCCGTCGTTTTATTAACTGTGCCTCGAAGGTATTGACTCTGCAGTTTTACCGACCTCAGAACTCAGCAGCCGCGTTGATTTTAAAACTAGTTTTATATGAGGCGGAGATTTGCAGAAGAGTTATTAAACTCGAACCAATCTAACAGCTGAACTTTTAGAAATATGCATACTTGCTGCTATGTACTCCGAGATATTATTTCCAGATGGTCTGCTCGGTTGTGGAAATAATCCCGGACATATCACATGGGCTTCTTCCAAAGATACTAGGCATAGGCTTTGGTTATTATATGGAGATGTTTGTGTAAATAAAGATGTTAAAACTAATAAAATTAACCCACCTGTGGTTGTTTCGTGAGGTATCTCGCCATTATCAAAACTGATCAGATATTGATGGACGAGATATCTCATAAGAAAATTGACCAGATCTTGATCTCGTCATCATAAAAACTCGACAATATCTTGTTGACGAGAAATCTCGATATTAGCAAAATTCGTCAGATATTGATGGACGAGATATCTCGTCATTAGCAAAATTGGTCAGATTTTGGTGGACTATATCTCGTCGAAACCACATGGAGGGTTAATATTATAACAAAAATATTTTTTTCTGTTCCTAAAAATGAAATAGGGTTTAACCCTCTTAGTTGCTGTCTCAACGAGGTATCTCGTCAATAACAAAACTGACCATATCTTGATGGACTAGTTATCTCGTCATTGGAAAAAAATTACTAGTTTTTGATTTCGTCATCATCAAAAATTCGGCAGTATCTTGATGACATTGTCAAGTATTCAAGTATTATCAAAATTGGTCGGATCTTGATGGACGAGATATTTCTTTAAAACCACTTGGAGGGTTAAACCAGTAACAAATAATTAAAAAACAGCATTTTGTTAAAAAATTTAAGTGTTTTAAATGTAAAAATTGAGGGTAGTTTAAAAGGGGCAAATACATTATCATTATTGAGTCTCATTAAAATTGCATTTGATTGGACCGAGATTTCCTTTTGTACTTGTTTACTGTTTCTAAACGAGAAGTATGCTATGTTGCAAGAAATATTTTTCAAAGTGACTTAAACTAGTATTACGGTGATTATTATTTTAATCATTTGTAAAAATGTAGGCAACTGAAAAACGTATTTAAATCATGCATGAATGTCGAGTGTGTAATGCCACTTTTGAACTGTGCAAACTATAGGTAATTGAACCAAAACAAAAGTTCTACGAAATATTTCTTGGTAACTACTGTTATCAGGAGACTCATACATGATTTAAATACCTTTTTCAGTTAACTGCATTTTTACAAATGGTTAAAATTATAATTACCGTAAGTCAAGTTTAAATCACTTTGAAAAATATACCTTTAAAGGTTTATTTGGAAGACATACATAACCGAGCCCAGCAGAAGAAAAATTGGAATAAAAATAAATAATAATCAATGTTATATAGAACAATAAACAGCATTTGGTGTTTGGTGATGTTTCAAGACACTTTTTAAAGATTTAATATGCCATTCACTAAATTATAAATTTTAATAAAATAAAATGTGTATATAAGTTACGAGGGAAAATATCGTATGCCACTTGAAATATCGTTTGAACTTGTAACTTTTGTTTTTCAATTAACTGTCGTTTGCACAGTTCTTCACGCGGCATTTACTAATATATACGTGACATTAATATATGACAAAAGATCCGCAGAACACCTGCTTGACAATATTTATACAATATTAGAGATCGTTTGCTTTTGTCTTCTTATAGTTCTTGTTTGTTTTCTCGAATAAATAATGAAGCTAAAACGGAAATTTAGGTACGCAAATTTTTTGTGAATGCCATAGTAGAACTTTAAAGATGAATCGTGTAACGAATCACAAGACATCAAACGATGTTTATACACATAAAGCAAAGTTGGCATCTGTCTGTCTGTTCTCTATACAAATCTACACCGTTTGACCAGTCTACACCAAAATTGGTACACTTATTCTTTGGAGCCCTGCGGGTAACGTATGCTACATATTAACCCCCGTCCTATTTGTCTTGGGTGGGGAGAGGGGTGTAACGTCCAGTCATCCAGTCATCCTGAACAGAACACTTGCTAGGGGGCGTTCTCTCCGGTCTGGCCGTGCAAATGACGTCAGAACATCTACAAGAGTCGCCTCTCAAGAAGACTTTGGAGTTTTTTTTAGAATTTTACAGTATGATGCAATCGCAGATGGGTGCGGCTGCGCTGAAAATCGCTCAGTATCATATCGTTTATGTATCCCGTCTGTAAATTCTTAAACTGTAGCTCTTTTTGGAATATAAATTTTTATGATAATATAAGATTATTTTCATAGAAAGTAGTATTTTTTTATCGTCGATATGGTACAGGGGGCTAAAGAAATTCGAAATCTTCATAGCAATAACATTGCGTATTTATACGATCAATGTCAGACTAATTCACACTAAATTTGGTACATTCATCCTGTAGAATTCTGAGGGACACGTAGGCTATATATTAACCCCGTTAGATTTGTCTTGGGTCTAAAGGGGGGCTAAAAACAATTCAAAATCTCCATAGGAATAATATTGAGAAATATTACGATGAATTATAAACAATTCAACCCGAGCAACGCCGGGTAATTCAGCTAGTTATTCTATATACCGTTGATTGTGAAGTGATGTTTATAATATATCTTTATCCTTGAGGGGCAAATAGTTGGAACTTGCAAACACAATTTGTTCTCGTAAACTTGTATGTAACCACATTTAAACAAGATTTCAAAATTACAATCGATACACAATTTTCAAACTGACATAGAATAGAAATAATAGAGAACATTTTAAAGAAGTATATATGAAATGCGGCTGATTGTTTTAGAAAGTAGAATTCAACAAGACGTATAAGGACAGATTTAACTTTGTCTACTTAAACATACTTCATAGCGGAGTTAGGTTACACTGCTTTTATACTACCGTATTGTAAGTTAATTATTGTAATGGTGGCTAAGTTCAAAATAAGGTGATAGATTTTTGTAAGTATTCTACTCATTTCTTGCTTTCTTTGTATGCATTTTTATGTCCAATAAAGAAGTATTTGGGTCTTTGGACGGGATAGGGATGCTTACATGTTCCTTTAAGTCAAATGAAAAATGCTTAATGATTTTTGACGTGAATACGTCTTTAAAATCGGAACAGTATTGGGGCATGCATAAGAATTTGAGAGTTACAGAAAAGTGTTACAATTGTTTTGTGTTATGATTTCAGAACTAGAAGAGACATTCAGATGGTAAATATAGCGTCATGTAGACAAAGGATGTCCGTCTTGACATGACCTTCGGACAAGTGTGCAGGTGCTCTGAGCACGGAGAGGGAGTCCACAATATTTCGAAATTATACGGTGCTGAGTGAGCTTTGGGCCAGTGTGACTTTGAATTGCATGGAGTGAGGACTTCCTAAGTGGTATAATTCAAAAGCTACTAAACTAGACTACAATCACAGGCCATTAATCAATGAAGTTATCCTTCAATATTTATATGAAACTATATTTTAATCGTTCAAACTCTAAATGAATTGTTGAATATTCACAATAACCAATCGTTCAAACTTCCTATGTCTGCTTCATTCATTCCACAATCCAACATTAGGCCCGTGTATTCACGGCGAAACTACGGTTTGTATCCTCGACACAACATTCGATGTATTTCTGTTAGCTTTTCGATGAGTGTATTCCGACACTGTAAAATTAAGAGAAATTTCAACTGGGATACAAAGTTTCACAAAAAATAACACTGTATTCGATTTCACTTCATGTCTTAACCCTCCAACTGGTTTCGAGGAGTTATATCGTCAAAACCACTTGCCGAATTTTCTCGTCGTTCAAGATCTGACCAACTTTCGCAATTACGATGTATCTCGTCATTGCCGATCTTTTTATGATGAAGAAATCAAGATCTGATCAGTTTTCTACTATTGACTAGAGCCCACGAGATCGTGATGGACAAAATATTTCGTCCATCAAGGTCGAAATTCCCGTTGAGACAACAACAAAGAATTAAATCGGCAGATCTCGACGTTAGCTTTCCTTTGAGACCAATTTCGATGTCGTAGCGCTTTGCAGTCCCGAGCTATACTGATTTGTTTGCGCAGCTCGGTGGAAAGTCTTCCAAACGACACCTCTCTTTTACACTCTCCCCCACTTATCGCGGCGCGCGAACTCAAGATCACTAATAAGTCTTTGTTCCCTCAGCTATATTTCCCTTCGGGTTTGATCCCGGAACGTCGCCAATAGCCCGTCGTGTTGCTCAAATTCGACGTTAATTAAAATGCCTACCTACATACCCTTAGCTATCGAATGGTACTAGATTGGCTTGGTTCGCGTTGCTAATATAGAAATTATTAGACCGAACTCGACACCCATTTCTTCGTAACTTTTGCTCAACTTTCCCTACTAGCCACCTAATCTGATTTTAAAGACGTATTTACATCAAAACGTCTTTTGGATATGTTTATCTAACTCTTTTGGTGGCTGGATTGATCGACGAGGTATCTCATCATTATCAAAACTGACCAGATCCTTGATTGACGAGATATCTCGTCCATCTAGATCCCGACGTCTTAGATCTTGATGAACGAGATATCTCGTGATTAGCTAAATTGGTCATATCATGATGGACGAGATATCTCGTCATTAGCAAAATTTGTCAGATCTTGATAGACAAGACATCTTACATTTCTTATAGATCTATGAGTTGAGAACTTTACTCATAAATCTGGGTTTAAAATTGGGTAAACTAATTCAAGTGATTTAATAAGTCAAATAGCTTTTCATATCATATTAACAATTATTTATCAACTTACAAGATATGCGATACAATGTTCCAGATTACCACTTGGAACAAAAACCACTTGGAGGGTTAAAGTTGGAGGCATAAGGTCTGGTCCAACCTTTTTTTCTACTAGTCAAATGTACCCCTAGCACACAATTCAGAAACGACCGTGGATCTTGATTTGTCGAGTTCCTGAAACTGATTGAGCCACAACTTTGCTTTGACACAGCCTCCGACTTCCTTCACATTTCTTTAAAATTCGACAGAAGGGGAGGCCCATAAGTTCCAGATGGTGACATAAATGTGTGAGGCCTTTCTAACGATGCCTACACGGATTCTCCAGCCTTCGGTGTTGAGCGGTGCACAGAGAATGGTCATCCATTTGCTTTCAGTATAAGGAGAAGGTTCAGCAGATCTGAGAGCTGACAATGACTGCCTGGTTTTGACAGCTGATTTATGTCAGGGTGTCGAACCTAGAAGGTATGTGGGTGTACTGAATGCGGAGATATTATTTATGTTATGGTTTCTTTCGGTTCACGAAAAAATACTGAGTAATACTCTACTGCAATTACTATCGACCAATTTTTCTTATGTTATAAAATTCCAAATATTATAAGTGTTTTAGTAAAACTCATTTAATATTTTTTGAAAAATTCTATCACTTATCAAATTAATGAAGGAAACATTGGAATGATTAGAAATAATCATCGATTCCATTTGAAAGATTTCTTCAAAAGGAATTATGTCCCATTTTGACTTAATTCTCTTTAATCTTTATTCGAATTAATTCTTTTCTTTTGAGTTTATTTGTTACTTCAGTGTTCATAAAATAGATATCGCTTTCATATGATTTTAATTGTAGAAAGTATTCTTAGTTTCATTACATAATTGACATAATTATGTTAGTAATTGATGTTTTGAGAACTCTGCAAGGAGTTAAAACATGCCCATAAGTTTCAAGCTTGTATGCCTCGTTTTATGCATTCTAGTAACACTTAAATGATATCTTGTTCATTAAAGCTGATCCACATATCTTTTCGAGTAATCTGGAACATTGTATCGCATATCTTGTAATTTGATAAATAATTGCTAATATGATATGAAACCTATTTGACTTATTAAATCACTTGAATTAGTTTACCCAATTTTAAACCCAGATTTATGAGTAAAGTTCTCAACTCATAGATCTAGGTTTAAAATTGCTTTGCAGAAAAGGTATGTAAGTAAGAAAGAACGTGAAACTCAAACTGTCAAAATGCATCTTTTCAAAAACGAAAATAAATTTCTTGGGATGTTAAATTGAGAACAGTACTTATAAACTAAGTAATATTTAACGTCGAAATTATCAAAAAACTTCAACCACCCAGAAACACCAAAGAGTTGCCGAGATTTCTTGGGAGTATTAATGTCTATAACAAATTCATTTCAGATTACTATGCCTTCCTTATTCCCGGCTAGGAACAAAACTGCCAGTATAAGAAAAGGACAATACACTTTGCAGAACTGTAGACTAGGGGTAATTTGATTGTCTATTGATCATTATAGAAAGATGACTTAAGGAAATATCTATAAACAAAGCATCACAGTCAAAAGTAATCTAGTCAAACGTCTTTAAACAAAGCATCCCAGTCAAATGTCTATAAACAAAACAGTCAAAACTAATCTAGTTAAATATCTATAAACAGTCACAAAGCTTGTCCAGTCAAATGTCTATAAACAAAGCAGTCAAAGCTAATTTTGTCAAATGTTTATACACAAAGCAGTCAAAGCTAATGTAGCCAAATGTCTGTAAACAAAACAGTCAAAGCTAATCTAACAAAGCTACACAAAAATCTAATCTAGAGTCAAATGTCTGTAAACAAAACAGTCAAGGCTAATCTAGTCAAATGTCTAAACAAAGCATCATAATAAAAGCTAATCTAGAGTCAAATGTCTATAACCAAACACATTAGAGTCAATACCGCTTTGTTTTGTCAACATAAAAATGTGAGTATTTGGTTAAAAATATATTTATCAAAGATACGATCCACAAAACAAACCGATATTACAACATAACCCTCCCATCATATTCCTGACACTTGCAAATTCCTCACATAGCAATCTAGAAAACTTTCTCGTCTAGTTATCATTTATATCGTCCCCTTTTTTATAGGTATGTGGAGGCAGGTATCGAGGAAAAAATAACCCGCCCTAGTAGCCCCAAATCAAAAAAACATTCGTCAGGACAATCGATGAATTGGATTATCTGTGGACTGTAGTTCCACTTTTTTCCCCTTTAGGCTTAGATAAAGGGGCTTGTTGTCGAACGTTTTTTCCTTTCCTCTGCCATTTTTCTTTCAAATGGGGCAGCCACATCAATTTCGGCAATCACGTCTGCTCGGAAATCCATAATGCCCATTACAGGTTGCGGCCAGCAATGGTGCCGCCCCGCGTATTGGAATCTTCCTGGCCAATACATAGAAACATTTCTTGGGTGCTTTTTTTGATTGATAGAATGCTTTCCTTGATCGTGTATCACGCAAGAGATTTCAAGCTCAAAAACGAAGCGAGGGAGAAGTACGTTTACTGCTGTCTCATTCGTCTTCCAGGAAGTGTTATAAAGTTGATATGCGCTTTAATTAGGTTTCAGTAGAAGGAAATAGCTGCAAGAAACAAATACCTTGATCGTGTATCATACAACAGATTTCAAACACAAAAGCGACGCGAGGTAGGAATACGTTTTCTTCTGTCTCACTTGTGCTGGTGGAAGTTTGAAAACTGATCTATGCTTTGATTAGTTTTTAATAGAAGGACAAATTAATACAAGGAACAAAGTCCTTAATCTTGCATTACGCAACAGGCTTCAAGCTCAAAAAGGACGCGAGATAGGAGTACGTTTCCTGGCTGTCGCATTTGTGCTCCAGGAAGTTTTATAAACTGATCTATGCTTTAATCAGTTGTTTTCTGGGGAAGGAAATAGCTGAAAAGAGCGAATTCCTCGATCCTGTATCACGCAACAGATTTCAAGCTCAAAATCGATGCGAGGTAGGAGTACGCTTTCTGCTGTCTCACTTATGCTCCAGGAAGTGTCTTGAAGCTGATTTGTGCATTAATTAGTTGTTTTCAGTGGAAGGTAAAAGGTGCAAGGAAAAAATTCATCTATCTTGTATCACGCAGCAGATTTCAAGCTCTAAAACCATACAAGGTATGAGGAGGACTTTTTCTGT
Source organism: Meta bourneti (assembly GCA_933210815.1). Lineage (NCBI taxonomy): Eukaryota > Metazoa > Arthropoda > Arachnida > Araneae > Tetragnathidae > Meta > Meta bourneti. Next base: position 96,201,979 of record OW119929.1, on the reverse strand, counting down.
TGCTTGACTTGTGCTCCAAGGAGTATCTTGAAGCTGATATATGCTTTAATTAGTAGGTTTCAGTGGAAGGTAAAAGCCGAAAATATCAAATTCCTTGATGTGTATCACGCAATAGATTTCAAGATGAAAAAAGACGTTTGGTGTGAGGAGTACGCTTTCTGCTGTATCTCTTGTGCTGCAGGAAATGTTTTGAAGTTGATCTGTGCATTAATTAGTTGTTTTCAGTCGAAGGATAAAGCTACAGGAACAAATTTCTTGATCGTATATAAAGCAACTGACTTCAAGCTCATAAACTACGTGAAGTTAGAGGAGTGCATTTTTTGTAGTCTCTTCTGTTGCCCCAGGAAGTGTTTAAAGCTGATGTGTACTTTAAAATAACACTCTTCAATGAAAGGAACAAGATGCACAAGGAACTACTTCAAAAATACGAGGCTCTTTAATGGTTGTACCGAAATTTCGAAGCGGAAAATTGGGCACATGTTAATTGCCTGCATGGTCCATCGGTCCATTGACATCAGAGGAAGTCAAAAATTAACAGCGTTCTAATTGGTGGCATGGCCATCGGTGACAAAGTGAGCGAAAATGTGAAACGTTGTAAGTGGTCGCATTAATTTTGGTGTTCAAAAGTTTGATATGCGTGCTAATTGGTTTTATTAATGCTAGGTTTCCCTGTGTTAATCAGCGTTCGTCTCCTGCGCTTTCCTCCATAATTACTATCTTCCTTCATTTCTCTGTTTAAACACTTTTCCCTTTATTTCTTCAATCACTCCGGTCTTTGTTTGATAATAATTTTGTTTGATATTTCCACTTAGAAATGACTAAAAATATACAGATTTATTTTTCAACCCTCCTGGGTGTTCGACGAGGTACCTTGCCATTTGGAGAAAACTTACTATATCTTGATAAACGAGATATCTCGTCATTAGAAAAAAACGGATCAGATCCTGATTCTCACCATAGTACAAAAATCGACAATATCTTGATGACGAGATATCTCGTCATTAACAAAATTGGTCAGATCTTGATGGACACGAGATATCTCGTCGAAACCACTTGGAGGGTTGATACTTATGCTCTAGTCAGCACAACAGATCTACTAGAATAATCAAAATTGCGTGAAGCACATGAATGAGATAGGTAGTTGAATTAACGTAGCACCGGTGCAACACAACGGCCCGGTGAGGGTCCGGGATCAATCCCAAAGAGAAAGATCCCAGGACAACACCTCGTAATCTTGAATAACAATCAGATGAGAAGGATAACACGTGAGCTCGCACAACACTCTTCAAACTTCCACACTTAAGGACATTTGAGGCCACCACAGATTTAACTTGCATCAGCCCAAACGTACACGACGATCTTTGGTTGGATCGAGTTTCGAACTCGCAACCCTCCGGTTTCTAATCCACTACTCACTAACCGGGCTATCGCAGCCCAACAAACGAATGAAGAAAATTTCAGAAGTTTCTGGAACGCAAAAATAAATAATTATTATCCAAATTTCACATTAAAATGTAGGGAAAATGGAGGATATTTTACTGTTAGAAAGACGTGGCATAACACTATAGTTTTAAATTTAAAAATGTTTTAGGTATTTGGGCATTTTTAAATCTATTACATCGTCAGCTTAGAACAGAAATTCCATAACTGACAAAACAAAATTTTTATTTTCCATCTGCTACAATACTAACTACTACTTTTTAGTTTGAAGCCAAGATCAACCACCAGGAGGGTTGAATCCCCTGCTCCCTCAACAAATCACAAACTGTCTGATCACATCAATAAGATTTGGTTTCATTAAAAGTCTGATATTCTTGAAATTTTCAAAGAACAGCACGAACCTGCTTGCGTATGGTTATCATTTTAGTGTAATAATTTACACCCAAAACAAATATCCCGCACTCAATCCCAGTAGAATTAATACTACAGAATGTATCCGAGCATCAAAGGTTTCCTTTCAACTCTCCAAGTGGTTTCGACGAGATATATCGTCCTAGATCTGGTCAATTTTGCTAATGACAAAATATCTCGTCGAGGCAAAACTACCCTATTACTCCAAGGGGAAATGAAGATCCAAGTAGGAAAAACACATCATTCCTTGCCTAGAACTGGTGACAATTTGGAACAGTTTGTGCATCAGAAGTTAACCACTATAGAGTAATATTCTTAGCGAATATATGACTAGGAGGTTAAATCCTTTGTCCCCTCAACTAATCACAAAATGTCTGATCACATCAATAAGATTTGGTTTCATTAAAAGTCGTTATTCTTGAAATTTTCAAAGAACAGCACGAACATGCTTGCGTATGGTTATCATTTTAGTGTAATAATTTACACCCAAAACAAATATCCCGCACTCAATGCCAGTAGAATTAATGCGACAGAATGCATCCGAACATTTTAATCGGATAATAACATCAAAGGTTTCCTTTTAACCCTCCAAGTGGTTTCGACGAGATATATCGTCCTAGATCAGGTCAATTTTGCTAGTGACAAAATATCTCGTCGAGGCAAAACTACCATATTACTCCAAGGGGAAATGAAGATCCAAGTAGGAAAAACACATCGTTCCTTGCCTAGAACTGGTGACAATTTGGAACAGTTTATACATCAGAAGTTAACCACTACAGAGTAATATTCTTAGCGAATATATGACTAGGAGGTTAAATCCTTTGTCCCCTCATCTAATCACAAAATGTCTGATCACATCAATAAGATTTGGTTTCATTAAAAGTCGTTATTCTTGAAATTTTCAAAGAACTGCACGAACCTGCTTGCCCACGGTTATCCTCTTAGTGTAATAATTTCCAGCCGAAACATTTCCCCAAAACAAATACCCCGCACTCAATCCCATTAGAATTAATGTGACAGTATGTATCCGAACATTTTAAAAAAGTTCTTATCTCCCCATTCTAAAACGGGGGAAACAACTGTCGGGCGGAATCAATTTGTTTCGCACTTTACCGCAGAACAGTTGACGTCGCGTTATCGAATGTATCGCGACGCTCTCTTTCAGCGATCGGGGGAGGGAGGGGAATGGAACAAAACAAAAATGTCCCCCTTCTCCAGAATCAATGAACCGGGAAAAAATCCCGGAGCACACACAACAATCCATTCATTATCCGGGAGTCATTCATTCCGGGCGTTGTGAATGGCAAGGCATCAGGAAGTCTTGCTTCGAAGCCGTCGCGGTTGTCAAAAAATGTGCTTTGGGAACGTCAAACTATTTTGTTCTCTCGCGTTCTATGGAATGATCTTAATTAGCATTGCCTCAAAAGAGCGCTAATGAATCAATAATAATCGTTTGCCAGCGACAGCTGCTCGCTGCGCCCCCCCTGACTGCGATGCCTTATTATTGCTGGAGGGAGAAGTGTTTGGAAGCAGGAGGCATTCGCTCACGACCACTTGATTTCGATCTCTGAGCAGAACTTCCGACGCTTATTAACCCTCCAAGTGGTTTCGACGAGATATGTCGTCCATCAAGGTATGGCCAATTTAAATAATGATGAAATTTCTCGCCATCAAGATATTGCCGATTTTTCTGTAATGGCGAAATCAAGATCTGGTCAGTTTTCTGTAATGGCGAAATCAAGATCTGGTCAGTTTTCTGTAATGGCGAAATCAAGATCTGGTCAGTTTTCTTTTAATGACGAAATATCTTGTACATCAAGATCTGGTCAGTTTTGCTAATGACGAGATACCTCGTAGAGACAACCACAAGGAGGGTTAAGGTACTAACCTGTAATGGTAAGCAAGACAATACAATTTAACAAAAAATTGCTGAAAGAATGCTGGCAAACAACGGAATCGCATTTGCGACTACTTCACGCATTGGAAACATTTTAATCCTTTGAGGGGTTCACACTTATAATTCCACTTTGCAACCTACAGTCATCCCTGCACAACTTCTAATCAATTTTGTCCTTCTTGACCAAAAGAGTTTTCCCAAAGAGTTTCTGCTTTAAAGGAAATATCAATAGAATCTTTCCAAAGGGTTGTATTCTACAGAATGGGCCAATAGAATTAGAATCGTTCCAAACATTTCTATACTAAGGATAAGACCAATTGAATCCTTCTAAAGGATTCTAATTTAGGACATCAGCAATAACATCTTTCCAGATGATTCTATTGTAAAGAAAGGAGCATTAAAATCTTTCCAGACGATTCTATTGTAAAGAAAGGAACATTAAAATCTTTCCAAAAGATTGTTTCTAACGAAAATAGCCAATAGAATATTTCAAAAAGATTTTAATCTAAGGAAAGGAATAAAATAGAATCTTTCCAAAGGATTATATTCAACAGAAACCTATAGAATCGTTCCAAGGGTTTTCTACTTTAAGGAAATGAGCAATAAAATGTTTCCAAAGGGCTCTGATCTACAGAATGGGTTAATAGAATCATTCCAAAGAATTCTATTCCAAAGAAAAGACCAATTGAATCGATACAAATGATTATATTATAAGGAAAGGAGCATTAAAATCTCTTCAAAGGATTCTTTCTGAGGAAAGGAGCAGTAGAATAATTCAAAAGGATTCTAATCTAAGGAAAGGACGAATAGAATCTTTCCAAAAGATTATATTCTACAGAATAGGCCAATAGAATCCAAACAAAAGTACCGTGTGAAATTGTCGTTTAATATTAGTGTTTATATTACTAGTTACGGCATGCGTATTATTATTAGTTCACTTGCCTGAGACAATTGTTTAAACTGCCATTTCAAAGTATTTGCCACACACAAGTGAACTAATAATAATACGTATGCCGTTAACTACAACACTATACAATAAATACAATTCAATAAAAGCCGCTCATTTTATTTGCTCCCGAATTTGGCAGAAATTCACCGGAAATAATGTCGATCCATCTATGAAAATTTACTAGAAGATGCAACTACAAAAAACCTACAAAATGATATGAAAACTGTGAAAATCTCTCAATAGTAAGACTGAATTTCGGTTATTTTTCTCTTCAAACTTCAACTTTAGAATTTGAACTCATCCATTTTAATTCATGACCCGAACATCTTTTCGATCCGCTTCCACTGGAGTACACTTCACCGGTATTTCCTTCAACTGCAACAGAACACCAGTCCGGCCTTCTTCCAAAATTCATAGAAAACCTCCAAATCCTCCTACAGCCTTCAAACTTGCTTCATCTTAAAGAACAATTCTCTCTCTCTCTCAAGCTCTTCATTTCAATACCCTCTGCAATCATCTACTTCACGGAGCCAAGACAGTCTTCTACCTCTCGGTGCTCTAGTTTTCGGATTACAGAAGCTGCACATTCCCTCCTATGAATCAGTCAACGGATTCCTTGATCTAGTCTGACTCCGTCAGACTTGATTGGAGATTATTAACAACAACAAACAACATGCCGTTAACTAGTAATATAAACTCTAATGTACAACAGAAACATAAAAAAATTAAGTTTCCAAGTCCATTATACAAAACAAAATGAAAACTCAAAAGGCAAATTCTAAAGATTCAAGGCTAAATGCCTTGACGATATAGGAATAACCATTATGTTGTGACGAGCAGACTATATTTATGATAGGAATATTTAGTGAAAACAAGCAAACCAGAATGAAAGCGAATATTGTACTTCCTCTACACAAATGATCTCGCATGATTCATATCAGAGTTATCTTAGTATGCAGTCTCAACAATGTATAATCTAAAAAGTATTGATCAGTTAACTATCATACATTTTTTCGCAACTGACGAAGTGCTGACATCATATTCGAAAAACAAGCAAAGTGACGTCACGTTCGGAATACGTTCTGGAAACACGCTCATCTTTACTAGAGGAATTCTTAGTGTAAATAAGCAAACCAGGCGGAATGCGAATATTTTACTTTTGCTGTTCAAATGCTCTCGCATGATACATATAGGGGTTACCTTAAAATTTAATTTAACGCCGTTTTGGCAACGTTTGGAGTTTAATTTATTTGGCGTTCTCCATTCAAAATCTTTTATCAATCCTGATAAGTTCTTTGCAGTTTTTATTGGCAAAGTGCTGAAATCGTGTTCAGGAAATAATTCAATCGACGTCACGTTCGGAATACTATCCACCTTCTAAAGAAATCGACGCATGCGCACGCAACTTCATGCTACTTCTTCCGGTCGCTCGGTTTGAATAACTATTTGATGGTTGAATGTCTTCTAATGTGGGACAAACGAATGATTGGTTTGAGTGGTTTTCCAGAGTGATTGAAAACAGTAGTCTGCCCTTCTATAGCCAACTGGCCCAAGTCGATCCGTAAACCCACGTGACTTCCCTCCTGAGATCTAATGTACGCCTCCTGATACTATGTAATAGCTAATAATCCCTCCTGAGAGTATGTAATAGCTGCGCCCTTACATACTCTCTCTAGTTCATTAGAATGTCGATACAGAATACAGGAAACAGGATCTCTGCAGAAATACTATTGCCATTTACATTTAATTTGACAGAAAGAGCCTTTCACACTTATACATTTGTAGCAAACAATCCATGGCATAAAGTGGAATTTCTAAAGCTCATATCAAACGACCCAATCGAAAACAATTGCAAGAAGTGTCTCCGAGGAACAATTCCCTTTCAGAGCTCAGAAACAAGAATTTTGCAGAATAAAAAGATTTGTTTAAACAGAAAGTCTGAGAGAATAAAGCAAAATGTTCGTGAGCATTCGTTAAAGTGTATAAGAAGTTCAGTGAGAATTCCGTTTTATTGCAGAATAAATAGATTCGTTTAAACATAAAAAAGAGAATAAAACAAAATATCTTTGAGCATTTTTTAAAGTGTATAAGAAATCCAGTGCGAATTATGTCTTATTCCGGAATAAATAGATTTGTTTAAACGTAAAAAGTCTGAGAGAACAAAGCAAAATGTTCGTGAGCATTCGTTAGAGTGTATAAGAAGTCCAATGCGAATTCCGTTTTATTTCTGAAACGTGGATGCAGCATCGTTAGGTAGCACGACAGGAAGTGCTAATTGATTTCTTTCAGATCGTCTGCGAACCTAATGAAATTTCTCCCTTAATAGTGCAGGAAATTCTCATTTAGGCGTGATCGATCAATCACATGTCAGTGGTTAGTTATAGCAGTCACGTGACCCGTCCTTTTGACAGATTGGTTAAAGGAAAGGAATTCCTTGTTTCTCCTGAACAATTATGTTGTCTGACTATCTTTCTGATTTGTTTGATGGCGGTAAACGCCCTGTTGCTGTATTCTAAATATGACGGAAGCGATGTTTTAGATTTATTTATACCCATTTGTATCGTTCCATTTGCCGCTTTTCGGTCATTATTTTGTTATAAGGGATGAATTAATAGCAGGACAGTTTAAAGCATAGTATCCCAAGCTTTTTTAGCTCATAGTCCCTTTTCCAAAGAATATTTTTTAGAATCCCTCTGAAAAACTATCATAACCAATAACAAATTGCACAAATGTAGCTGTGCCTAAAATTTTTAAACCACCAAAATATTTATCTCTGTTTAATTTTGGAATTTCAAAAAACTAGTTTGGAAATAAAATAACTTGGAACTGAAATTGTAAAGCTGTTTGTTTAAATTGAATAACAAAAATAAATTGCACATAAACACTAGATTGCTCATTGTCATTAATAATTAAAATCACACAAATGAGTAGAGTTAAAAAGAATCACTCATGAGAAAATAATCACAAATACATGTAATACTAGCTTTTTAATAAGTGGTCTTATTTTTTGATCAGTCATACTTGCATTTTACAACGTATAATTCCTGAGACAATGTATCACTGTATTGAGTGTGTCTGTTGGTGAAGAGGATTAGTGTTAGCTTAAAACATTTTTAGACGGCAAATTGTTTTAGCATCTTATTTCCCACTTTTTTAAAAATTAACATTAATAAAAAGTTAAAATTGCCTCAACATTCCTTCAGCGCCTACTTTCGGAGAGTGTTGTTTCAAGAGAATTCCAAACCACCAAAAGTCCATGTCAGGTAACATTTATGATGGCATGTTTCGTTGGAAAATGAAGTTCAGAGAGGGACTCCTACAATGGCCTTGCAAAATTTGAGGAGTAGTAAGGTTTTCAGCAATTATTTTGCACTGTAGTGACCTGGATGGGGAAACATGATACAAAAGGTATATACAGGGTGAGTCTAAATTGTTTTTACAAAATAAGAGGGGTGATAGTACCCATCCAGACGAATAATAATTACCATGGAACATAGGGTCGCATTCCACTCTGAGAGGCAGAAAAGAGTAAAGTCGAAACGCGTCGAGCATGAACAAGTCACCGCCTCTAACACTTTTCCAGCACGGTACGGCACTTCTTGAATGCCACATATCCCGCACGATGGATCGGACGTGACGGACCTGTGGCTTGGCCTCCTCGCTCACCGGACCTCAACCCACTGGACTTTTTCTTCTGGGGCACATGAAATCTTTAGTGTACCAGACGCCTGTGGACTCGGCTGAAGATCTCGTAGCGAAAATCGGTGTTGCCGCAGGCAAAATTAACAAAACACCAGGAATTTTCGAGAGGGTGCGCCAGTTATTCCTTCGTCGGTGTGAACTGTGCAACGACACGCCACTTTGAGCACTTGCTGTGAATCTGATCAATAAATCAGATGGGCAACTTTTGGTATCGTTCATTCGCTTTCCCAACACTTTTGCAAGTTCATGTTGAAATTCTAATTTGACTCTTTTCTGCCTCTCAGAGTGGAATGCGACCCTATGTTCCATGCTAATTATTGCTCGTCTGGATGGGTACTATCACCCCTCTTATTTTGTAAAAACAATTTAGACTCACCCTGTATATACACAGTTATCGAACCGATGAGTAAAAACAAAACTATAACAAGAACAGAAGCGGGCAGCAAAAAAGTCTTTGAAGTGGCGATTGTGCACTGGTGCCACGAGACAGATGGGTGAATACTTATGAAAAGAGAGGACATGAAAAGAGGAGTCCTTTTTAAGTTGTTTTTCTCCTCTTTATACCGCGTTTGTATAGAGTATGATGCTGAGGATGAGTTCCTGTGGTAGCAGAATCCATTCCTATGTTAAAACTCCGATGTCACAATTACAAAACTTGAATTTGCACCAGCTTTCTATTGGTTATCCTTGGTTATGCAAATCTAAGCAGTCTATTTCCTTTAATTTTGGGGTTTAAAAATAATGGCGTTCATTAAGTTTTGCAAGCATTAAAGTTTCAGTTTTGAGGAGTAAATTCCGCGCATTTAGAGAAAATAAATGCCTGCATCGATTTAAATATAAGACAGAACAGAATTGAACAATAAATTAAGAAATCGAGTTTGAATTTTTGAATAATTATAAATGCTTCTTCTGAAGTCCGTTTTATGTAAGATTTGCGTTACTGAAATCGTGCAAGCGTCAATGGCGACTTCCATTATTTTCTATGGCTTCAAAGCCTTTTAAGGCATCTGACTACGTTTCCGGAGCGACTTCTTTCTTCAAAATGATAAAAATTATTGTTTTTATTTTGCTTTTAGACGTGAAACAACTTATGGAAACACAGAAAAAGCAAATAGAAATGTCATTCAAAAATGTTTTAATTGGAAAAAATGCTAAAAATTAGAGTAACGAAATTATTTTTATGAAAAAAATTACATGAATATTTATGAGTATATTTGACTAAAATGTTGAGAGAAAGCCTAATAAATGCATAAGCTAGGGCTGAACTGTAATATAATACATAAACCTATCCCATCAAGAGATGTAATGAGTTAAACACGAGTTTAAGCGTAGTGTTATTATTCTAATGGTGCAGCAATAAATTCCCTCTTAAAAGTGTTTCTTTGAAGTGTTAAAACTACGTTCAGGCACTCAAAAATATGAAAAAATTAGTATACCAAAATCCATTAAAATGTTTTATACATTTCTACTTATCACATTTCTAGTACAAGCATTTTGTTCAAAATCGCATTTTGTTCAAAATCGCATTTTGTTCAAAATCGCATTTTGAGAAAAACGCATTTAATGTAAATTTTTTATAAATATCTTGAAAGTTCATCAGTCTAAAATATTCTTTAGTTTCCTATATAAAAAAATTTCTCTATTACTTCACAAGGGATGCCCCGTTGGTAGCGACGCGGAAGAGCAACCGGGGGGGGCGTGTTCGAAACTCGAGATCCAATCAAAGACCGTCGTGTACGTAGGGGGGCTGGCGCATGTTAAACTGTCGTGGTTTCAAATGTAATCACGTTGGCGCCGTGTTGTACTTCGGAGAGTGGGGTGCCAGCTCAGGTATTGACCTCGTCATATGATCGTGATTCAAAATTACTAGGTGTTGTCCTCGGATCTTTTCCTTCGGGACTGACTCCGACTTGTTGTTACTCTCGTTGCTTTGGAGTGACGTAAATTGAACCTACCTACATATAACTTCACATGCCTACTTTTTCTTTTTTGTCACTTTAAATTTTTATATAGAAGTTTTGTTGAAGGCAATGAACGATAAAGAAAACTTGAAATATAAATACGAAATAACTAGGTAGGTATTTTAATTAACGTCACACTGGAGCAACACAAAAGGCAATTGGTGACGGTCCGGGATCAATCCCAAAGGGAAAGAATTTATCGAACTTCCGACACTTTAAACGGTACTTCCAATTCAAGAAACAGCTGACAAGATTTTTGAAAGTTGGAATATCTAAATTTCTAATCGCGTATATTTATAAATCTAAAAGAAAAGGGAAAATTTAGTCAAAAAGCGACTTTTCAAAGTAGTCAGATAGTGCTTCGGAAAAACGAACTTTTTTGAGTTGTGGTACTTTTGCACCAGGAGAATGATGTAATAATGTATAATCCCATCATTTTTTGTGTTGCTCTGACGGAAACTCATATCCCTTATATTGGAAATAAATGTTTTGTTCTTGTTACTTTGCTAAACTTTTCCAATTATTTAAACGAGGATAATTTGAAGGTGAAAGTTCTCTATTAGCATTTTAGAATTAAACACTCTAGAAACACGGAGTGTGTGGGGTTCGCTCTCTGCCAGCCTGTAATTCCTTTACCAATGAATTGAATAGGCTGTTACTTTATGACTTTTAATTATTTTGACAGATATAGGAACTTAACTCTTCAAGTGATATCGACGAGATATCAAGATTACACTAATTTTGTTAGTGACGATATATCCCGTCATCAAGATATTGCTAATTTTTTTATGATAACGAGATCAAGATCTGACCAGCTTTCTTCTAGTGACGAAATATGTGGTACAACAAAAGATCTGGTTGTTTTAAAGATCGGGGGTGCTTAACACTTGATTGTTGAATGTCAAGAACGCTGCTTGAATTTTTAAGGAATGAAGGCACAGGAGTATCTGCCCCCACAAAGTAACGTGATCTAATAGAAAATAGAAGGACTTGATTCAGTGTGCCTATAAGAAATTGGGAGGGGTTAAGAGTCACAGTAATGGACTATGGGATAATCGGACTTGATGGCGTTGGGGTACTGATTATGAAGCTGGGAGTCCCAAAGGGAAATATCCGATTACGACACCTGGTAATTTTGAACCACTGTCAGATTAATTACATTTTTGCCAGTTTCATAGGAATTTCTGTCTTTACTTTTTACATAAGCTACATGGTAATTGATACCGTGAAATTTTATATGTTCTTAACCCTCCAAGTGGTTTTGACGAAATATCTTGTCCGTCAATGTCTGACCAATTTTGCTAATGACGAGATATCCTGTCATGAAGATATTGCCGATTTTTTGATGATGACGGAATCATGATTTGGCCAGCTTTCTTCTAATGTCGAGATATCTCGTATATCAAAAGGACTGGTTGTTTTTAATGATGTAGTACCTTGACGAGATAACCACCAGGTGGTTTAAACCTAGATAGACGGGAGGATGCTCTATGGTATTTCACATTGATGTCACGAAATTATTCCAGTTTAGGCAATATCGCCTTGTAATGACCATTCAAAAAGTAGTTTATTCTGATTTCCTCTCCTTTTCATTATATTTATAAATGTTTTGTTCCCCTCATCTAGCTGTGAACATTATGTTTTGGCCAAATTATTTTCTAAATGTTAGTAATGTCTGAGTCATATATCTCTATCCAATGCTGACTCACTTGAAGCATTGGATAGAGACATATGACTGGTTTCTTTTATGATAGAGTAGATGGTCCGAAGACACGGTCTTACTCTCGAAGAGATTTCGAAAGGATTGCAAGGGTCGGATAAAATACAGGATGGCCATAAAATAACACTCTCTTTGGAGGTATCTGTGGCTAAATCGAATAAACGGAATGGAACCAAATTTGATATTGAGATTTTTGAAGACATGGGCTGGTTGTAATAAAAATTTAATATCAAAAGTCTCCGATAAGAGAAAATTTGGCTCTGTAGGATTCGAAAACAGTTGAACATTTGCATTGCTACTTTGTCTGTCTTGTGTTTTGCATAGCTTGGCCAAATATGGACCTTATGCCATAAAACACACAACCAGTCAATACCTTGAAATCTGTGTGAGCGCCATGCAAGCGATTCGTGAATTTAATTTTTAATGCTCACGTGAAACTGCTTCTAGCTTATTTGTAAACGTTATTGTCTTGATATTATGTTTACTAAGCATAATATTAGTAAATGCATTTTTAATTATGCACGCGAAAACTGTTATTGTGAATGTATTTTTAATTATGTACGTGCAAACTGTAAACATGTTATGAAATGTGTAAAAAGATTCACTCGGAATTTAGAAGAATTGCAGACTGAGCGTTAAAGAGAGTTGATAGATGTTCTTTGGAATTTTGTATCGTATTTAATATTTGTAATAAATGTCTAATTTTTTCTAGCAAGCTTATGCATGTATGAATTATGAACGAGTTTTGGTTTTGGAGAATTGGAGGCTAGAACTCTTATTTGAAACAATTTTAATTGTTGAGATTTGACAATTTACAGATGAAAACTATTTACAAAAGGAAAAGAAATAATAATTAGACAGGTAATTGCCAGTTCCTGGGAACTACATCCTCGCCGTCTACATCTTTTTTCTAGCTCTCCTTCTCCTGAATAGGTGTTTAGTCGCGAGCGCTTGCTGACTTCTAACTGGTAAATATCATCCAATGTATGGCCTGCTGAAGGGAAATAAGCTGTTGCTAGGGTATCGGTGAAGTGGCTGACGCAATAGTCTCTTTGGTTGCGTATCCCGTTTTTCACAAGGCTGATGCAACAGTCTTCCTGATGGCAAATCCCGTATATCACATATATGTGACCAAAACGATTGGCTACAACTATTTAATACAATCGTACTGATATTCTAATCATACAGAAAGTGAATAGAGTGAGTCTTCATCTCCAAGTTAAATTAGAAATTGACTCCGGATCACCAGCTACATCCTGACAATGTCCAAAGGAGTATAACTGTGTCATAACATGCCCTATTTTACTCAGTGTAAACTCTCAAACAGTGTCTCTCTCAACTCTCAATCCCAGTTAGCTTGCATCAAACAGGACCTACTGATCACATATTGTCTGTCTACCACAGGAACTGCTCCACCACAATTTCTGGATCTTTGGTGAATGTTACTTTTATTTTGTTTTCGGTGAATGCCGGTGATATTTAGTATAGATGTTTTTGCACGAAGTAAAGTCATCACAAGTATATTTCCAATGCCCTTTTTTGCACACCAATGAGACAAACTTGAATATGTTTCTTCAAGAATCCTGCATTGAAAATGAAGTTCGATCCGTTTCTACTGTAACTGTCAGACGTAGACTTTGTGCCGGGAACAGTTGTTGTGGTGGACAGACAGTACCATTAAAAGTATTCATGTGCCTTACCTATGTGAATTTTTCAGTCGAGTGCCCATGCCAATAACTATGACAAAAACGAACATCACACATTCTAAATTTTTAGTCCGGAAAACAAAATTTAGAGCAATAAAAAAAATCCATTTCAGGCAGATATTTTATGTTGGTTTTGTCAATTGAATTTAACTTTCCAAGAGGTTCATACGTTTAGTATCCTAGTCTTTCCTGCATGACTTCTAACTAGTCTTAACCTTCTTGACCAATAGAACTTTTTCTGTTATTTAGTCATTATGTATGGGAGCCCCAATTTCTTACGAGGCTCACCACAAGCTCCTATTACTTTTAAAGTCTAAAAATAAAATTGTATTCCAATGGATACCTCGGCATTGCGATATTTTTGCAACGAATGGGCAGATCTTGTCAAGAAAGGGACCATCTTACTACAAGACATCAGGTTCTTGGTCTTCCTTCCACTCGATAAAACTATCCTTGCGACATCTATTGACTTCTAACAATCAATGAGAAGAGCAAGGTGAAATAAGTACAAAACACTTGACTACTGACTGCTCTGAAGAGGTGCCTGTTAAACCACGGCGTGATGCAATGGGGACCTTTTACCTTATAACTGGGCATCTGTATACTGTCTTACTGCCTATCTGTATAGACTTGGAATTGTCACCGAGCCATCTTGGCAGCTTTGTAATCGGTCTGATCCTATGGAGAGATCACACCTGCTTCCGTGGCCGTCGTGGCTCAGTGGGTATGCCCACTGCGCTAGCAATATTCGAGTTGTTGGCGGCGCAGGTTTGATTCCTGTCAGGTGCATTCTTCCCTGGGTGTATTTCACTCTTTTGTGCCAGTAAAACTTTCATTGCGTGTGTATGTCTATTACTTGTGTCTGGCGCAGCATGGCCAAATATTGCCTTTGCGCCATAAGACCACAAGCAATCAACCAATCAACCAACCCACCTGCTTCCTACAAAGCAATTCATTGAGACTGAGACCGATAATTTAGAGCGAGATAATTTTTAGGGCGATAATTCCGGTTATATTTCCTTTTTTTGCGCTCGGTCTATCATCATCTGACCGTGGTTCAAGGCGTTGTGCTTTGACCTTTCACGTCGGGATTGACCCTGTACCGTCGTTAATAGCCCGTTGTGTTAATCCTTGCGACGTTAATTCTACTACTACCAAGCTCGATCATTTTTCACAATAAATCATCAAAATAAAATTAGGTAGGTAGCTGAAAACGTCGCACTGGAGGAACATGACGAGATATTGGTGACAGTCCGGGATCAATCCAGAAAGGAAATATCCGAAGACAACACCTCGAAATTTTGAACCACAGTTGTGTTCATGCAGTGCGAAGTTAATTAACTACATACGTACCTGGTATTCGTCTGTGTTGTGTTGCAGTTTTGTATTGTAGTAGTTTGTGTTTAAGTATACTTTTTCTGCCTGTATTATTTGCCATTGGAAGTGATAAAAAAAGAGTCGCAATGTGTGTTGTGAGGTAAAAGCAACACTACACTTTTCAGAAATCTCGTTCAGAGGGTTAATACTCGTATTATGGAACTTAACCCTTTCGCTCCGACTTTTGCATGATTAAAATTTAACTCTGAAAAGTAGTTTAATTTAGTAGTTTAGTAGTTTTTGCTCTTTTTGATGGACGACCGTACTTTCTCGTTCTTTTTGTGTTTGCTCTCTCTCTTCCAACATTTATTAGTTGCTCAGCTAAGGGGACCATGAATGATAATAGTGGTTCTGTTTTATGTTCACACTTCGTAATCCATGCATTCACAACAGAAATCATAACTAAAAATCTTTTTCCACCACTTGTCTGATTTTCTGCCATGACCCTAAAAAGTAGCCATTTCATCACAGCGGTCAACTTCATTCATGTACATATTGTAGTGGGAAATGGCTTCTGGGCAACCAATTTTGTACCATCTTTTTGTTTCCGAACCACGGTCACTCATTCATCAGAATGAATGGGCGTGCTCAAAACCATAAGTCTGCCATTTGCAATCTGAAAGTATTGCCAGGTTTCTTTAGTCCTATTTTTATTCCGTAATTCCTTAAGAACACTGAAAACGTAAAAACCCATTCAAAAGTGGGATTTATTTACCCAATAGGGAATGAAATCTAATCTCTGGGAGGTATATGCCCATTAGGCCCGAAAGGGTTAAAAAATATTTTTGCCTTCGTGCATGCTTGAGCACATCTTGTGCGCATATTTAGGACACATCCCACACGAAACGCACCCCCGCAAAACGCAAGGACACCCCAAAAACCTAGTTTGGAATTTAAAACGGCTCTGCCGTGCAGGAAAGGCGCCTTATCTGAGCTCCAAAGTGAAGGTGAAGGAGATAAAACTAAATACCATCTATTTGTTGGGGTAAAAAAGGGCATTTCCTGAAGCGCTATTGATGTCAAAGATTTTGACGGTTTCGACACCAAACAAACTGTTCTGTCACTCACAACGGAGAAATGGATGCGACGCAGAACAAGCGACAAAGATAACAAATGACATCGGGAAAATCGTTCCCCAAAATCCTTTTTGAATTTTTAATGCACCGGAATAGACGCACCAAAAGGATAAGAGAATAACCTTTCTAGAATAAAAGAGGGAATGTAAATAGCTCTGCATTGGAATGGTGGGTTTGTGTCATCTATTAACCTTTTGAGTATATAAGTTACTGGTAAGGTATGTGAAGCATGCAATATATATAATGCTTGGCGTTTTGAGGCAAAGTATGAAACGTTTAATATTTCACACATTTCCTAGGCATTCTATTCAATGCCAAAAGACAAACCGGCAAAGTATAAAATACTCCAGCTAATGAATAGTAATGTCAGTAAGAAAGTTCTGTATTTCATTTGATATTTTCTTTTTTTTTATTTATTTATTTTTAATGAAGGCCTTTTTCCCCCCACACATGACTCTCTTTAAGTTTTGGTTTTTTGTGAGAAAGGCAATTAAGTGCAATTTAAAATAAAATTATTTCCTTCCTTGTTGCAACAAGTAGGTTCATATTTTATTTTTTCTTGTTTTCCTCAATAAGAAAGCCCTATATTTTGTATTTCTTTCTTTTTCATATACGTCTTTTCAATAAAGCCTTTTCATGACTCTCTTTTAATAGACTGCCTAAATAGCATTTGTCATTCTATATGTCTAGGGAAAGTATATATAATATTAAAATAATTAGGATATTTCATACTTTGTCCCTAAAAGCCAGGCATTCTATATTTTGCCTAGGCATTCAATACAATGCCTGCTTTTCATACATTGCCGGTAACATATAAACCAGAAGAACCCAATTCTTTTTACCAGGCCCACATATTTATTTACCATAAGAACCGCATCTTTTAACCAGGCTCAAATTTTTATTTACCATATGAACGGCAATTTTTTTTTTTACCTGGATCACATTTTTACTAACCAGAAGAAAAAAGGACTTAAGGTTGATGTTGGCTTTCTTTAATGAACATAAATATTCATTAAAAAATTTGTTTTCAAATTTTTTAGTAAAAATTTCAAAAGTTTCTAATTAGAACCTCAAATATTTATCACTCATTCTTACAGAAATAATGTTTTCAAACATTTTGTTTCCCTACGTAAATGAGGGTCGCCGTGACTCAGTGGTTTTGCCCACTGCTTTAGCAATTTATGGGTTGTTTGCGGTAAAGATTAGGTTCTTACTTTAGTGCATTTCTCTTTTCTGTGTCAGTAAAACTTTCCTTGTGAGTACGTCTATTCATTTGACGTTGTTTGGCACAGCTTCGCCAAATATGGTCCTTGCGCCATAAAACCCAACCCGATGAACCACCCGTACGCAACGGAGTGTTCATACATAATACAAACTTGATTAACTCTCCAAGTGGTTTCGTCGAGTTACCTCGTTCATCAAGATCTGGGGCCGCGGTGGCCCGGTTGGAAGAGTAACGGACTAGCAACCGAAGGGTTGCGAGTTCGAATCCAGCCAAACACCGTCGTGTACAAAGGGGGCTGGTGCACGTTAAATCTGTCGTGGCCCCAAACGTCCTCACGTTGGCGTGGTGTGGAAGTTTGGAGAGTGGGGTGCCAGCTCAGGTGTTGCCTCGTCATCTGACCGTGGTTCAAAATTACGTGGTGTTGTCCTCGGATCTTTCCCTCTGGGATTGATCCCGGACCGTCACCAATAGCCCGTTGTGTTGCTCCAGTGTGACGTTAATTGAAAATACCAATACCAAAAATACCATCAAGATCTGACGAGTTTTGAAATTGACGAGATATCTTACCATCAAACTAGTGTCGATTTTTGTATGATGACGAAATCAAGATCTGGCAAGTTTTATTCTAATGACGAGATATCTCGTCCATCAAAATCTGGTCAGATTTTGCTAAAGAGGTGGTATTTGTTGAGACAGCCACCAGGAGAGTTAGAAAATTGAAGTTTTCTGGAATAGGAAAGTAGGATTTGTAGGAAATATATATAGAATTCGTTTCTACAATCATGTTTCGACTTCGTTCCTGACAGTTAATTCATGTAATAGTTTTACGCGATACTCTTTCTATCATCTAATTCTAAAAATTAAACATCGTTAGTGCGTTCTGTATAATACGTTTGTATTTTAGGTTTTTAATTCCAGACATCTTGGAACTCAGTCAAAAAGTTCCATTTGAATTAGAACAGGCGATATTTTCGAGCAGGTAATCTTTTTTAACCTCTCCGGCTCAGCCTAGGACCAGCATGTCCAATGCGATGCAGTTCAAATGTAAGTGTACTGTATAATTAAATAACTTTCAAACAAACAAAATTATATGTACGTTAACAGATACCGTGGTTCTGAAAAAATGATTCCATGCAGAGCTCTTTTATGCGTCCGTACAAAATTTGCACTAAAGCTGTATTCAAATAAGAAGCGCAAACCGCAAAGCGACACGGACAGACCAATCAGAGTTTTATTAACACAGAAGAGAGAAATACACCCAGGGTGGAATCTGTACCACCTACAACTCGCAGGTTGTAAGGGTAGTGAGCATACCTTCTGAGACACAACGTCTTGATTTAAAAAATTAAAAAATAGTATTTTTAAATGGTTCCAAAGGTGCTACTGACATAAAATAGGTGCTTTTAAAATAATTTATACGAGTCGGGTTGCCTTTGGCACCACTGTTCCTCAAAGAGTTAAGTAGGAGATAAAAAAGAGTCGGGGTCTTTCTAGTGTTTAAAAGTAAAAAGTTTTCGCATTATTCACAAAGATTTCTTTGAGGAGTGTTTTTAATGCAAAGATTTACGCTGATTCGATTGAAAAAAACACCAAGATGAATGATGGAGATGTATTAAATCGACTCTAATGGTCAAAACATGCATTACTCATGTTTTAGCGGATTGGGGAGATTCTTACGTAGCATAAAAATGTATCGATATTTGAAAAAGTTTGAATTGAAAAGTTGTGCCATTATTACTGTGTTGAATATAGTCTTCTAACAATAGTACGATTTGAAAACTTTCCGCAATCAATTTAGAAAATTCTGACACTATTAATAGAGGATTTCAAGAAGATTATAGTTATAAACTGGTGTTAAATGTAAAGATTCATCCTGTATAATAGTTTTATCACGTTCATTCTAAAAGCTGCCTAAAATACAAGTCAAACATAGCACGCCGTAAAAGTATAGTGCTATTAAAAGATTTGCATATATGTGGAATCGGAGTGTCCACAAGCTTCCCAGTCAGATGGTTCTGATGATCGACTTAACCACACGTGCAGGTGTTGGCTGAGACGGAAAGAGCGGCGCGCGTAGGTGTCCGCTGAAATCCGGTGACTGGTAGAAACTATTTTCCTGACTCAGCGAGAGTGAGTTAGAATTGAACTAGTAACTGAAGGCTTCCACGCGCGCACAGAGCGAGCGCAGTTTTTTACACAATTAATGCAAGTGGCAGCGTGTAGGCTGTTCCATCAATTTGAGATAACGGTTGCTGTACATAGTTTTAGGTAGAGAAATAAAATGTGTTAGTCCTAATCTCCGTATCATTTCGTAACACCCTAGACACCGCCCCACATATATATTACAATAAAACTTCACACGTTTAGAAAGTAACTTGAACTTTCCTTCATCGCGGCTCAGAGGGTTTTCCCACTGCATCTATATCAGTTAGGGGGGGGGTATTTCAATTAACGTCACACTGGAGCTACACAATGGGCTATTGGTGACGGTCCGGGATCAATCCCAAAGGGAAAGATCCGAGGACAACACCACGTAATTTTGAACCACGGTCAGATGACGAGGCAACACCTGAGCTTTATATCAGTTAGATGTGAGTCTATATCATTTAGAAATCTTACTAAAAAACAAAGATCTGTTCCGAAATACTTCCATACTGAATGAAGTACCATACCTATACTACCTGATACGCACTGCGTATCTACATTATCGAATTCATTTACATTTACACATTCAGAGTTGTTCAATTACTTTTGATAATAGTGTTGCACCAGTATTATTGTGTGTGTACCAATATTAATAATTACTTTTGGTACTATTGTGTGTCCAATTTCTTTTGCTAATAGTGTTGCACCAGTATTATTGTGTGTGTACCAATATTAATAATTACTTTTGGTACTACTGTATGTCCAATGTTATTGTGTGTCCACCAATATAGGCAATTACTTTTGGCACTACTGTGTGTCCAATGTTATTGTATGTCCACCAATATAAGCAATGACTTTTGGTACTACTGTGTGACCAATGTTATTGTATGCCCACCAATATAGGCAATTACTTTTGGTACTACTGTGTGTCCAATGTTATTGTATGTCCACCAATATAGGCAATTACTGTTGGTAAATGTGTTTTAACAGAAAGTAGTCAATTAACCCTCCAAGTGGTTTTGACATCTGACCAATTTCGCTAATGACAAGATATCTCATCATCAATATATTGACGATTGTTTGATGATTAATAGATCAAGATCTGGTCAGTTGTTTTCTAATGACGAGACATCTCGTCCATCAAGATTTGATCAGTTTTGTTTTCTAATGACGAGATACCTCGTCGAGAGAACCAACAGGAGGGTTAAGAGAATATAAAGTTACGAATCAATAGAACGCAAAGTTGCCAATTCACAGAACAGAAAATTACCAATTGACTAGTCTAACTTTCAGTTAAAAGACACCTCATGTGAATCCGTGAACGATGAAAAAGAGTCAACAATGCAAAACTAACCCATATCATTTAGATATTGAAGTCTCACTGAAAGAAACAAAGATGTGTTCGGAAATTCTACTTCCATATCGTACGAAGAACGGGATCTCCTATCTGATAGCGCACTGCCTACCTCCATTATCACATACAAATTTACTAACATTTACACATTAAGAGTTTCCAACTACTTTTGATAATATTGTGTGTACAATTACTTTTGATAAGCATCGTGTTTTAACAGAAAGTAGCAATTAAAAGAACATAAGGATTCAAAATAATAGAACAGAAAGCTACCAATTAACTTGGCTATCATTCTGTTCTGTTAATTGGTAACTTTGTGTTCCATTAATTCCTGACCGACCTTATATTCTCTTAATTGCCTGCTTTCTGTCGAAACACAATATTTATCAAGTAATTGGACACGCAATGTTATCAAAAATAATTGCTAATAGTGCACACAAGAATAATACTGGTAGACAAAATATTACCAAAAGTAGCTGGACAACTATTAACCCTCCAAGTGGTTTCGACGAGATATTTCGTTCATCAAGATCTGCCTCATTTTGCTGATGACAAGATATTTCCCCATCGAGATTTTGCCGAATTTTTAATGGGAAGATCAAGATCTGGTCAGTTTTCTTCTAACGACGAGATTTCTGGTCCATGAAGATTTGGTAAGTTTTGCTAATGACTAGATGACTCATCAAGACAACCACCAAGAGGGTAAACGAAGTTACTAATTAACTTGGATAACCTTCTTTTAAAAATACCTCATGTGCTTCTGTGAACGATGGAAAAGAGCTAATGAAAGTACTAATCCGTATCATTTAGATGTTGAAGTCTCACTGAAAGAAGCAAATACCTGTTCCGAAATACTTCCATATTGTACGAAGTATATGATCTTCTTATACTATATGCTATCAGATACACTACATATCTTCATTATCACATACAAATTCGTCTGAATTTACCAGTATTATTGTGTGTGCTCATTATATGCAATTAGATTTAGTAATATTGTGTGCACCAATATTAGAGCAATTACTTCTAGTAAAATTGTATACACCGGTATTGTTTTGCGAGCCAGTATTAACAATTGCTTTTGGTAATATTGATGCGTTCAATTACTTTAGGTAAATATTGTGTTTTACAGAAAGTAGGACAATAATAAAAGAATATCCGAAGTGTGTTTTACCAATTAATTGAACACAAAGTTACCAATTAACTAAAGAGAAAGCTACCAATTACCTTGACTAACGTTTTGTTAAAAATATCTGATGTGCATCCAGGAACAATGAAAAAGAGTCAACAATAGAGAAAAACGAATCCATATCATTCAGATGTTAAAGTCACACTGAAAGAACTAAAGATCGGTTCCGTTCCCTGGCATAGACCCCGATCGACATCAGCCTCAGCCCCGGGCATGTTCCAGACGAAGAAACTGGAAAATCGTCCCTCTCTCAATTAAACCCCAACCACAAGCATCGAAAGCGAACGGGGAACATTAAGAAGGAAACTTTAAAACCCAACCACGATTTTAACGACGTTTGAATCGCGCTCGTTGACGTCCGTAATTAAAAGGACGTTTCATAATTAGCCTAATTTCGGGGGTTGAAGGGGCCTCTGATTCATTAGGGGGCCCGGCGCCTCGGACTCTCCGGAGAGAGGCTTGACAGGAAATTAAGCGGCTGGAAGATGAGGGAGAGGTTCGGGAGGGTATTAAGGGATGTTGTGGTCACCCGAGGATAACGTGACAAAGCCGGACCGGAAGATCTATTGCCAGCTGCTTAACGCTCGGTGGGATTCCGCCACCGGTGGAGAAATTCGGGGTGGAAATGGAACAGAATAAAGAATAGAACAGAGATAAAAACAAACATTGGGTTCTTTGAACCGTTGCTGAACCGGACTGAAACTGAAATTGTTTCGTTTTGGCTTTATTCTGGAAGGAGGGGGGGGGGGTTGGATTTACGTCTCGTTGGAGCAACACGCGGGCTATTGGTGACGGTCCGAGACCACTCTAGTTGGGAATGATTCGAGGACAATATAATTTTGAACCACTTACTCGAAGGGGAAGACGTAATAAAATTCTCTTGGGGTTGAAAATAAATGTTTCTTTGTTTTCGTTGCGGGATGTCTATTTGTTTTAGTCTACTTTGTCACTCTACGAGAAGGATTCTTAGTGGAAACAAACAAAAACAGACGGTAGGTAGATAATTAACGTCGCACTGTTGCAACGCAACGGGTTATTACAAACCAGACGGAATGCGAAGATTTTACTTTTGCTGCCCAACTGCTCTCGCATGGTACATATAGGGGTTACCTTAAAATGTAATTTATAGCCGTTTTGGCAGCGTTTGGCTTTTAATCTATTTGGTGTTGTCCAATCAACTATCGGGCCGCGGTGGCCCGGTTGGAAGAGTAACGGACTACCAACCAAAGGGTTGCGAGTTCGAATCCAGCCAAACACCGTCGGGTACAAAGGGGGCTGGTGCACGTTAAATCTGTCGTGGCCTCAAATGTCCTCACGTTGGCGTGGTGTGGAAGTTTGGCGAGTGGGGTGCCAGCTCAGGTGTTGCCTCGTCATCTGACCGTGGTTCAAAATTACGTGGTGTTGTCGTCGGATCTTTCCCCTTCGGGTTTGATCCCGGACCGTCACCAATAGCCCGTTGTGTTGCTCCAGTGTGACGTTAATTTAAATACCCCCCAATCAACTATCGTGCCGCGGTGGCCTGGTTGGAAGAGTAACGGATTAGCAACCGGAGGGTTGTGAGTTCAAATCCAACCAAAGACCTCACTCTACAAAGGGGTTTGGTGCACGTTAAATCTGTGAGGGTCTCAAATGTCCTCACGTTGACGTGGTGTGGAAGTTTAGAGAGTGGGATGCCAGCTCAGGTTTTTCCTCGTCATCTGACCGTGGTTCAAAATTACGTGGTGTTGTCCTCGGATCTTTGGGATTGATCCCGGACCGTCACCAATAGCCCGTTGTGTTGCTCCAGTGTGACGTTAATTAAAATACCTAACTACCAATCAACTATCTTCTATCAATTCGAGATTCGTTATTTGGGGATAGTTGCATTTACTGGAGCAACACAACGGGCTATTGCCGAAGGTCCGAGATCAGTCCAGAATGTAAAGTTTCGAGGTCAGCATCTCGTAATTTTGAACCAGCTACTGGGAGGGGAAGAGGTAATAAAATTGTTGGGCTTGAAAATAAACGTTTCTCTGTTTTTGTTATTGTGATGTTTGTTTTAGTTTAGTTTGTCGCTCTGTGAGAGGGATTTTTTGTGTAAGCAGGCAAACCAAACGGAATGCCAAGATTTTACTTTTGTTGTTCAAATGCACTCGCATGATACATATAGGGTAAACTTAAAAGAGATTTATTGCCGTTTTCGCAACGCTCTAAGAATAAATGTTGAAGACCTCATCAAAAAATATAATTTAAAAAAATGAAAAATTAATTATTTTTTAATGAGGTTTTTAGAAAATATAGCTACCACAGATTCCGATGTTTTTCTCTCATGGTTGACATCGCTTTGTTTCAAAACATCAGAATTAGCGTCCCTTGGAAAATGTTCTCCAAAGAAAAATTTGAAAAATATTTTTTCCGTCCGCTATTACTTGAAAAAGAGACTTACCTTTAGTTGACCTTTGGAAAATTTTCGAAAAAAGTAGCACACAATTTCGAAAAATTGCCAAAGTTTTGAAATTAGTGGCTTTTGAATTGATTTTGCATAAAAAATACCCCTTGTCGCCAAGGTTGAAAAATAATATAAAAAAGAAGTCTTTTAGTTGCATGTGACAGCCCTCAGACTGTTTTCCTCAGCGCGTAACACAGAAAAACTTCTCACAAACTTATCCACAAAAACTATTAGAGGATCATTGATGACATCTGTGAGATCGAATATACAAGACATGGGGCATATTTTATTCATTCATAACCCTCGTCACCCAATCAAGTGTTTTAAGCTTTGGTTAAGGGACGACCGGAATGACTAGTACGAATGATTACAGAATAGCCCCATTTCCAGCTAATGACCGTATGATACTTCAAGCACCATTTAGCGAGAACGTGACAATATCTGCGTTTCTCCAAGGCGCCATGGGTGGTCCGATCACATCTTACCTACCTTGAGCTATAGAAGGGAAGGAATGGTCTCCTAGAGGACTTAGGGGAGGCTGATCCGCATTTAGGAGTCGTCGCGAAAAAATGAGGACAATAAGCAGCCAACCCGACTTAGGTACCTACAAGATTTGAACTCGTAACCAACCGCTTCAGTTTACCGATTTCTTTGGCCACTGGTGGGTTCAGGATTACAAATACCATTCCCAACCGGCCGAAAGTTTCGAGTCCCCTCGTTACGAAAGACTCAGATTCTTTCATTCTGAGTCTTTCTGATTCTCAAACTCCTGAAGAATCGTCAAAGCCCATTACGATTTCCATCCCCTATTTCCTGTGCTACAAAGAGACCCGCGCGTGAATAGCATTATCTCCTCCGTTGACAAAGATGTCAAGGTTATCGACGGGGATCCTCGCAAATTGTTTATCTTCCAGCATCTAGTTTGTGAGTAAGTGAAGAGAGATACATTTTAAAAGTCACCGCCGCCATTTCGGCTTACCCGGGAAGAATCTGTCCCTTCTGGGCATACCCACGACTCGATAATAGAAACCGGTACATGAGGTGATAATGGGACAACACACATATTCCCTCTTCTCCTGGGGAAAGAATTGTCAAGGCCGTTTCGGCCGGTTTCAGTAAGTTGCCTGTAAAGCCGTTGGGCGGGCTGCCGTAACCAAAGAAGGAAACGATATTCTGCTCCGACGTATGCAGAGGGTATAGAAAATAGACTTTGGGGAGTCAGTGACTATCCGCAATGCAGTTATAAATTTTATTTAAACGAGTTAGGCAAATTATATCATTTTTAAACTTAGTCAATTGGTTTTCGTTGTGCTTATTCCATTCTTACACAAACTTTTTAATGCGCTCGAAAAGACTTGTAAACCCTCCTGGTAGTTGTTTTGGTATCACGTTATTAGCAAAATTGACCAGATTTTGTTGGATGAGGTATCATTAGCAAAGTTGGTTAGATCTTGATGGACAAAAAATATCGTCAGATCACTTGAGAGTTAATTGAGTTATATCATGTGCCACTTCTTTCAGTACTTGTCCTTGGTGAATGATTTATTTGCCACTTCATCAACAATAATCACTCGCATGTGCAACCGAACGATATTGCATCTATATTAATAAAAATAGTTTTTGCACATTGAATATTTTCGGTGCATTTCATGTTATTTATCAGTTTTGGGTCATTCTAATGCAAAATCAGTAGTTTTACCTAGATATTTTGATAAGTTTCAAGCTAAAGAGAAGCTGAATACCCATACTTAAATCAACCCTAATTTGGTAGTATTGGAGAAGCTGGGAAGAGTAAATTGAGCATTGCGATTACTTAAATTATTTTACTAGTACAACTGGAAAAGTAATTATTTTTCCAAAAATAACTTTTACAAGTTTTTAATTTTAATATCTTACTTATTCTAAGCTTATTTTTTCTTTGAAATAGAAATTTCCGACTACTTGGAACCGATGATATAAGGGAATAATACATTCAATTTTTGCACTAGAGCTTTGAGAAATAGTTATTTTATATCCAATTTTGCTGAAGACGTGTATTCGTCATCTGACCGTGGTTCAAAATTACGTGGTGTTGTCCTATGATCTTTCCTTTTGGGATTGATCCCAGACCGTCACCAATACTCCGTTGTGTTGCTCCAGTGTGACGCTAATTAAAATACCTACCTAGCTAATGACGTGTTCATTTCAGAACGGCATGTGTACATTTCAACCAACTTTTCTCAAGACTGGTTCTGCACAGAACCTTTCGAACCAAATCTAGTAGCTGATTGAATTTATTCATAGTACTTAACAAATTTTGACATAATGTCCCTTTGCAAAACGATTAAGCTTATTAAAACTTGCATTTCTTTTCCATGTTTCATAAAACAGGACTTCGTTTTTATTGAAAGTTACACTCTATGATAGATTTTCAGTGTAAACAAACAAACCGGACGGCCTGGGAAGATCCTGCTTATGCTGTCCGGCCCAAAAATGCAGAATAATCGATACAGCTAATGTTTTCAAGAAGATAGGCAGTTAATTAACATCGTACTGGAGCAATAGAACGGGTTATTGGCGACGGTCCGGGATCAAGGACAACGCCTTGTAATTTGAACCACGGTTAGATGACGAGCTCATTACCTGAACTGGCATCCCATGTCCAAACTTCCACATCACACCAACGCGAGGATATTTGAGGCCATACCAGATTTAATGTGCACCAGCCTCCTTTGTACTAGACGGTCTTTGACTGGACGAGTTTCGGACTCTCAACCTTCCGGTTGCTAATCCGTTACACTTCCAACTGGGTTACCGCGGCCCTCAACAAAATAGGAAAGACAATACAAATAATTAGACAAGGATGGTTTGTCTTCATTCATCTGTAATGGTAAAATCTCATTTAATATACAAGGTTATATCAAAAAGTAATGTGAATTTTTCCCTAAAACTCAGAGTTTTTGTGTAACTAATTAATTTTTTATGTTGCAAGTACCAAGGTGATAGAAGTGTGACGGCTTGTAGAAACTTCTACGTCAACCCGTCTGGTGCTTAGAGCAAATCAAAGATGGCGATCGACTTGAGCATTACTCCAAGGAGGAGGTGCGCGGTGTCATTCGTTTTTTATGGGCCAAGGGGAAAAAACATGTGATATTCATCGAGAGTTGTTGGAAGTCTATGGAAAAAGTTTATGTCGCAGAAACACGTGTACGTGTGGTGTAACGCATTTGCAAGTGGTAGGAGTACTGTGACGGATGATGACAGAAGTGGCAGACCATCAACGTCCATCATCGACACGAATGTGGCTGTCGTCGATGCCATGATTCGTGAAGACAGAAGAGTAAGGTTGCATGACATTGCAAATTCATTGAATAGCTCACATGGTTCAGTGAGCAGTATCGAAGTGGGAAATTCTTGACCATCCTCCGTATAGCCCAGATTTAGCCCCTTCGGATTACCATTTGTTTGGCCCCCTGAAGAAACACCTCCATGGGCAGTATTTCCATACACTGGAAGAGGCACAACATGCTACACTTACCTGGTTAGGGAACCTGGAGCAAGATTTTTTTGAAAAGGGCATGGATGATTGGGTGCCACGTTGGAATAAATGCTTAGACTACTATGGTTCCTTTGTCGAATGATAGTGTGATACGATTTGTCAATCATAATAAATTTTCATATATTTATCTCTGCACGCGCGCGCGTGTTTAATGTCAATCAAAAATTCACCTTACTTTTTGATACTCCTTTGTATTTAAGCCATTTTATTGCACATTTTTTGTGTTACTTAGTAAATTTTGTACACTGTTCTCAGTTATTTAACCTCTTTGTCGACATCGATTCCAGTACGTTTTGTCTGATTTCGAGTCCAATTTATGTGTGGCGTTTATTCATTCCGCCATTTCTTTTTATATGCTTCTAAATCTCTCCGGAGTTCTCCCCACGTTGAAAAATTTAGAGAATGAGGCGGTAAACAACACGCATTTTAGATAAAAACAAATCGTCGGAAAAAGGAAAGTCTCTGAAGTGAAATCTTTCCAGCATCTGGGCGGCTGATAAATGACAAGTTTATAAGTTTCCCTTCGTCCCATCACCATTTCGTGCAGTTCGGATTTGGAATTTTGCTTGAGGCAATTTGCGGGAACATCTTTGGAAGTGAATCGGAGGAAATTTTACAACAAATTGAGCAATATTGATGTTTTCAGTTCCTCTTTCAAAATCGATAAGTTTTTGAATCAGCTGTTCTCTTCAATAAAAATCTTTCGAGTAACATTTAACTTTTATGCTTCGAGACACTATTATTCATATATGTTGAGGTTAAAAAACTCCGTGGAAGTGTTTTCCTAAAGGCAATACATTCTGTTCAAGTGGGTTTACTTCATGGTTATTTTAAGTTATTTAGTTTTGATTAAGTTATTTTGACCTCTTTTGTCGACACCCGAGTATGTATATTCTTCAGATTGTGGTTGATTTCAATTTATGTGGTGTTGGTTAGTGTTTTTTCATTCCGCCGTTTATTTTTGTACGCCTCTAAATATATCCTGAGTTCCTTCCGACACAAGGAGCCGCCGTAGCTCGGTTGGAAGAGTAACGGATTAGCAACCGGAGGGTTGCGAGTTCGAATCCAATCAAAGACCGTTGTGTATAAAGGAGCTGGTTCACGCTAAATATGTCGTGGCCCCAAATGTCCTCACGTTAGCGTGGTGTCGAAGTATGGAGAGTGGGGTGCGAGCTCAGGTGTTGTTCTTGTCATCTGACCGTGGTTCAAAATTACGTGGTGTTGTCCTCGAAACTTTCTCTTCGTAGTTTGATCCAGTAGTCACCAATAGCCCGTTGTGTTTCTCCAGTGTGACGTTAATTAAAAATACAATACCAAATACCATTCCTTCCCACATCAAAAAATTTAGACAATGAGGTAGGTAGGTATTTTAATTAACGTCGCACTGGAGCAACACAGCGGGCTATTGGCGAAGGTCAGGGATCAAACCGCGAAGGGAAAGTTAGACAATGAAGTGTTCAGTGACATGTATTTAAGATTCAAAACACATTGTCAGGAAAAGGAATGCTTCTAATGTGAAATCTTTCCAGTTTCCGGGGTGCTGATAAATGTTAGACACCGAATTCTAACCCATTTAGTTCTATGCGCGCACTCGATTTCAAATCTTTTAACATTTGTTTTACTATTCGCGATGTCCTGAATAAAATATCTAAATTTTATAACATCCAAAAGTACATAATTCGGGGATTACGACATAAAAACACTTAAAACGGCTTTAGTACCTAAAAACGAGCTGAAATGCCTTTCGAAACCTACAATATATTCTTTTTTGAGATATTTCGTCTTTTTTTTCAAATGCAGCTTTAATACAATTTTATACAAGTGGTGCGTGATACCGCGTCATTTCGAACCATATCGCGTGAAAACACACGCAAGTATACATTAAAGAATTGAATCGAAGGCATCTAAACAAAAATCTTTTGGGGTTGCAAAAAATTACTTTGATCTTTTTAATATTTCATTTGTTTTTCCAATATTTGCCGTGGCAGCGGTAGCCCGGCTGGAAGAATAACGGATACGTAACCGGAGGTTTACGAGTCCGTTATTCTTCCAATCAAAGACCGTATGAATCCAACCAAAGACCGTACGAATCCAACCAAAGACCGTACGAATCCAACCAAAGACCGTACGAATCCAACAAAAGACCGTATGAATCCAACAAAAGACCGTACAATCCAACCAAAGACCGTACGAATCCAACCAAAGACCGTATGAATTCAACCAAAGACCGTACGAATCCAACCAAAGACCGTATGAATCCAACAAAAGACCGTATGAATCCAACCAAATACCGTCGTGTAACAAAGGGGGCTGGTGCTCGTATACAAAGGGGGCATTAAATCTGTCATGGCCCCAAATGTCCTCTCCTTGACGTGGTGTGAAAGTTTGGAGAGTGGGATGCCAACTTAGGTGTGACCTCGTCATCTGACCGTGGTTCAGAATTACGTGGTGGTGTTCCGGGATCTTTCGCTTCGGTGGTTGATCCCGGACTGTCACCAATAACTCGTTGTGTTGCTCCAGTGCCTACGTTAATTGAAATACCTACCTCCAATATTTGCTGGAAACACTATCATGGTTTCACTATAAAGAATGATGACGTCGTAACGTATCTAACATCGACCATGCCCTCATGGGCATATCTCCTTCGGTGCATTTCTCTCTTCTGTGTAAGTAAAACTTTCATGTGTGTGTATGTATATTACTTGATATTGTGTGTCTTGTGTCTGGTGCAGCATGGCGAAATATGGCCCATAAAACTCCGAACCGACCGACGACCTTCAAGAGTGTGTTCAGGTTTTCATGGACCCGAGGTACTCTACTGATCTTACCTTTCCCCATGAGGTTTATTATCTTAAGCAAAACGTGCTTTCGGGATTCCCACAAACGATCTTTTCCTGCTTCCATCCCACGATGTTCCAAATCAATTCATTCCTCCCTTTCACGACAGCCATCATTTACTTGACATTGTCTTGTGTTTGAAGTAGCTTGGCCAAAAATGGTTGCCCCATAAAATCCCTAAGCAACCCGTAACATCGACCTTTCAATGAAATAGACATAGCATGTGGGTGGAGTAACTGACGAGGATCTCAGAAGGATATTTAACTTGAACTTACAAATAGACTTGTGCCGATTGGCTATCGAAGCGCAGATTGGTGTTTTGATCACGCTGAATAATCACTTGAACCAATCAATAATTTGTCCTATACTAGGATTCATGCTTCAAACAGATATTCAAACCGGTCGTATATGCTGGCCTGGGCAAACCTGTCCGAATGACAGTATTTTGTCTGCGGGCCGAGTAAACCTGTCCAAAATACCGCATCTGGTCTGAGGGCTGATAAAAACATTTGGAGAGCCGTATGATATCTCCGAGCCTGGTAAATCTGTCCCGAGGGCTCTATCAGATCTGCGAGCCGGGTAAACCTGACCTGACCCTATCTGGTCTGTGACCTATCCGAAGGGCCGTTTCTAGATTGCACAATGGATAAACCTATTCGAGGGGCATATATAGACTGGGCTTCATAAAAGTAATTGGAAAGCCATATCTAGTCCGCGAGCCGGGTAAACCTGTCCCGAGGGCTGTATCTGGATTGGCAGTCGGGTACATTTGTCTCGTGGGAAGTTTGTGGTCTACGAGCCTGAGATCAATCTATTAGTTACAACTAATTTTTCTTACACGTGTTGTCCTTTATCTTACGTTGTGTTGCTCCAGTGTGACGTTAATTAAAAATACCTACCTTTATCTTAACCCTCCTGGTGGTTGTCTCAACGAGATATCTCGTCATTAGCAAAACTAACCAGATCTTGATGGACGAGATATCTCCTCATTAGTAGAAAACTTACCAGATCTTGATCTCGTCGTCATAAAAAGTAGACAATATCTTTTTGACGAGATATCTCATCATTAGTAGAAAACTTACCAGATCTTGATCTCGTCATCATAAAAAGTAGACAATATCTTTTTGACGAGATATCTCATCATTAGCTAAATTGGTTAGATCTTGATGAACGAGATATCTGTAATTAGAAGCAAACTTACCAGATTTTGATATCATCAACATAAAAAAAATCGGCAATATCTTGACGAGATATCTCGTCATTATCTAAATTGGTTAGATCTTGATGAATGAGATAATTATTCATTAGGAGAAAACTTACCATATCTTGGTCTTGTCATCGTAAAAAATAGGCAATATCTTTTTGACGAGATATCTTGTCATTAGCTAAATTGGTTAAATCTTGATGAACGAGATATCTCGTCATTAGAAGAAAACTTACCAGATCTTGATCTCGTCAACATAAAAAAAATCGTCAGTACCTTGACGAGATATCTCGTCATTAGCTATATTGGTTATATCTTGATGAACGAGCTAATTCTTCATTAGGAGAAAACTTACCAGATCTTGGTCTTGTCATCATCAAAAAATAGGCAATATCTTGATGACGAGATATCTCTTTCATCAGCTAAATTGGTCAGATCTTGATGGACGAGATATCTCATCGAAAGCATTTGAAAGGTTAAGCATACGGGTCGGGTAAACCTCCTACCAAAGAGGACAATTAATAAACAATATAATAAATTAATAAACAACATAATAAATCTCCAAAAGATCCTCAAATTACGCAACGCAATCGACCTAGAAATTTCCATAGACGACAATGGAGCCTCCAGTAAATCACAAACCCGAATAATACTCCTTCCAGGAAGAAAGAGTGGTGATAATAAATACAATTGTATGCATGACTTATATCCCGGACTTCAATCTTCCCCGGCCTCCGCAAATTCAAGCAAGAGCGATATGCTTGATGTATCTGAGCGAGGATAACTTTGAAATACCTCTTACATGAAAATACCCATTCAAAGCAGGGATGGAAAAATGTGAGATTTATGGAAGTGATATTTCTTACATGTGCCCATAATGTATCAGTGAAGCAAGGGGGAATTTATTTAAACGGATGTTTTTATACTTTATTCCACATCTGAGGTAAATACGTAACATTTATTTTACGGATGCAGACGATGGTTGCGATTGTTTCTACACTAGATAAACAGACCGAGGTAGTAGGTAGTCGAATTACGTCGCATTGGAGCAACAGGTTATTGGGGACGGTCCGAGATCCATCCCGAAGCGAAAGATCCGAGGACAACACCTCGTAATTTTGAACCGCGGTTAGATGACGAGGTCACACCTGAACTGGCACACTACGCCAATGTGAGGATATTTGAGGCACTAAGTACACGACGGTTTTTGGTTGGATCGAGTTACGAACTCGCAACTCTCCAGTTCCTCATCCGCTACTCTTCCAACAGGGTTACCTCGGCTCCAGATAAACAGATGAAAACCTTAGTTAAATTGATAGTAAAAATTGAGAAATCTTCCAAACAACGACTAATAAAGATTAAAAACTTATATATCCTCGATGTCCATTTAGGTGGAGCTTGGTGTTCACCTTCATATGGACATAATTTCCTCTCCTGAAGATGCGGACATCTTACACCACCGAAATGGACATTAACCATCTTTATATGTTTTAATCTTTATTAGTCGTTTTGAAGAGTTTTCAATTTTGCTATCGATTTAACTAAGGTTATCATTTGTTTACCTCTAGTGTAGAAACGATCGCAACGTCGGCTGCATCTGTGAAATAAATGTTACGTATTTACCCCTCGGAGAGAAGTAGAATGAAGTGTGAAAACAGTATAAAGTACCTCACAAATTGAAATTCCCCCATAAATTAATCTTTTATATTTTCAAATTATCCAGAAGCAATCAGTAAAAGTATTCAAAATAACGACTGCTAGAAATTAAAAACAAAAGATATTTCTGGAAGAGTAATGGATTAGCAACCGGAAGGTTGATTGTTGGAATCCAACCAAAGACCGTAGTGTACGAAGGGGAGCTGGTGCAAAATAAATCTGTTGTGGTCTGAAATATCCTCACGTTCACGTGGGGTGGAAGTTTGGAGTGTTGGTTGCCAGGTCAGGTGTGACCTCGTCATCTGAACGTGGTTCAAAATTACTTGGCGTTGTTCTCGGATTTGATCCCGGACCGTCACCAATACCTCGTTGTGTTGCTCCAGTGCGACGTTAACTAATTACCACTACCACCATACTTTTTAAATTCCACTTTTCTAAGGGGTAAATACATAACATTTATTTTACAGATATAGCCGATGTTGGGATTGTTCCTACACTAGGCAAACAGATGAAAACCTTAGTTAATAGATCGTAGGAATTGAAAACTTTAAAACCACAACTAATACATTAAAGACTTATAAAGATCGTTGATAACCATTTCGGTGGAGCTTGATGTTCAGTTTTCAGGACATAATTTTCTGTCCTGATGATGTGGACATCTTTCTCCACCGAAATGGCTACTGATGGCCTATTATGTTTTTAATCCTCCAAGTGGTTTCGACGAGATATCTCGTCCATCAGTATCTGACCAATCTTGGTAATCCCCTGGTGGTTGTCTCGACGAGTATCTCGTCCATCAGTATCTGACCAATCTTGGTAACTCCCTGGTGGTTGTCTCGACGAGTATCTCGTCCATCAGTATCTGACCAATCTTGGTAACCCCCTGGTGGTTGTCTCGACGAGTATCTCGTCCATCAGTATCTGACCAATCTTGGTAACTCCCTGGTGGTTGTCTCGACGAGTATCTCGTCCATCAGTATCTGACCAATCTTGGTAATCCCCTGGTGGTTGTCTCGACGAGTATCTCGTCCATCAGTATCTGACCAATCTTGGTAACCCCCTGGTGGTTGTCTCGACGAGTATCTCGTCCATCAGTATCTGACCAATCTTGGTAACCCCCTGGTGGTTGTCTCGACGAGTATCTCATCCATATGTATCTGACCAATCTTGGTAACCCCCTGGTGGTTGTCTCGACGAGTATCTCGTCCATATGTATCTGACCAATCTTAGTAACCCCCTGGTGGTTGTCTCGACGAGTATCTCGTCCATAAGTATCTGACCAATCTTAGTAACCCCCTGGTGGTTGTCTCGACGAGTATCTCGTCCATCAGTATCTGACCAATCTTGGTAATCCCCTGGTGGTTGTCTCGACGAGTATCTCGTCCATCAGTATCTGACCAATCTTGGTAACCCCCTGGTGGTTGTCTCGACGAGTATCTCGTCCATATGTATCTGACCAATCTTGGTAACCCCCTGGTGGTTGTCTCGACGAGTATCTCGTCCATCAGTATCTGACCAATCTTGGTAACCCCTGGTGGTTGTCTCGACGAGTATGTCGTCCATATGTATCTGACCAATCTTGGTAACCCCCTGGTGGTTGTCTCGACGAGTATCTCGTCCATCAGTATCTGACCAATCTTGGTAATCCCCTGGTGGTTGTCTCGACGAGTATCTCGTCCATAAGTATCTGACCAATCTTAGTAACCCCCTGGTGGTTGTCTCGACGAGTATCTCGTCCATCAGTATCTGACCAATCTTAGTAACCCCCTGGTGGTTGTCTCGACGAGTATCTCGTCCATAAGTATCTGACCAATCTTAGTAACCCCCTGGTGGTTGTCTCGACGAGTATCTCGTCCATCAGTATCTGACCAATCTTAGTAACCCCCTGGTGGTTGTCTCGACGAGTATCTCGTCCATCAGTATCTGACCAATCTTAGTAACCCCCTGGTGGTTGTCTCGACGAGTATCTCGTCCATCAGTATCTGACCAATCTTAGTAACCC
The DNA here is from genome assembly GCA_933210815.1 of Meta bourneti. Lineage (NCBI taxonomy): Eukaryota > Metazoa > Arthropoda > Arachnida > Araneae > Tetragnathidae > Meta > Meta bourneti. Next base: position 96,166,161 of record OW119929.1, on the reverse strand, counting down.
CCTGGTGGTTGTCTCGACGAGTATCTCGTCCATAAGTATCTGACCAATCTTAGTAACCCCCTGGTGGTTGTCTCGACGAGTATCTCGTCCATCAGTATCTGACCAATCTTAGTAACCCCCTGGTGGTTGTCTCGACGAGTATCTCGTCCATCAGTATCTGACCAATCTTAGTAACCCCCTGGTGGTTGTCTCGACGAGTATCTCGTCCATAAGTATCTGACCAATCTTAGTAACCCCCTGGTGGTTGTCTCGACGAGTATCTCGTCCATCAGTATCTGACCAATCTTAGTAACCCCCTGGTGGTTGTCTCGACGAGTATCTCGTCCATAAGTATCTGACCAATCTTAGTAACCCCCTGGTGGTTGTCTCGACGAGTATCTCGTCCATCAGTATCTGACCAATCTTGGTAATCCCCTGGTGGTTGTCTCGACGAGTATCTCATCCATCAGTATCTGACCAATCTTGGTAACCCCCTGGTGGTTGTCTCGACGAGTATCTCGTCCATATGTATCTGACCAATCTTGGTAACCCCCTGGTGGTTGTCTCGACGAGTATCTCGTCCATCAGTATCTGACCAATCTTGGTAACCCCCTGGTGGTTGTCTCGACGAGTATCTCGTCCATATGTATCTGACCAATCTTGGTAACCCCCTGGTGGTTGTCTCGACGAGTATCTCGTCTATATGTATCTGACCAATCTTGGTAACCCCCTGGTGGTTGTCTCGACGAGTATCTCGTCCATAAGTATCTGACCAATCTTAGTAACCCCCTGGTGGTTGTCTCGACGAGTATCTCGTCCATCAGTATCTGACCAATCTTAGTAACCCCCTGGTGGTTGTCTCGACGAGTATCTCGTCCATAAGTATCTGACCAATCTTAGTAACCCCCTGGTGGTTGTCTCGACGAGTATCTCGTCCATAAGTATCTGACCAATCTTAGTAACCCCCTGGTGGTTGTCTCGACGAGTATCTCGTCCATCAGTATCTGACCAATCTTGGTAATCCCCTGGTGGTTGTCTCGACGAGTATCTCGTCCATCAGTATCTGACCAATCTTGGTAACCCCCTGGTGGTTGTCTCGACGAGTATCTCGTCCATATCTATCTGACCAATCTTGGTAACCCCCTGGTGGTTGTCTCGACGAGTATCTCGTCCATCAGTATCTGACCAATCTTGGTAACCCCCTGGTGGTTGCCTCGACGAGTATCTCGTCCATATGTATCTGACCAATCTTGGTAACCCCCTGGTGGTTGTCTCGACGAGTATCTCGTCCATCAGTATCTGACCAATCTTGGTAACCCCCTGGTGGTTGTCTCGACGAGTATATCATCCATATGTATCTGACCAATCTTGGTAACCCCCTGGTGGTTGTCTCGACGAGTATCTCATCCATATGTATCTGACCAATCTTAGTAACCCCCTGGTGGTTGTCTCGACGAGTATCTCGTCCATAAGTATCTGACCAATCTTAGTAACCCCCTGGTGGTTGTCTCGACGAGTATCTCATCCATAAGTATCTGACCAATCTTGGTAACCTCCTGGTGGTTGTCTCGACGAGTATCTCGTCCATAAGTATCTGACCAATCTTGGTAACCCCCTGGTGGTTGTCTCGACGAGTATCTCGTCCATAAGTATCTGACCAATCTTAGTAACCCCCTGGTGGTTGTCTCGACGAGTATCTCGTCCATAAGTATCTGACCAATCTTGTTAACCCCCCTGGTGATAGTCTCGACGAGATAACTCGTCGATCAAAATCTGACCAATTTTCTAATGACGAGATACTTCGTCCATCTGGTCAGTTTTTTTAACGTCAAGATACCTCGCCGAGACAACCACAAGGTGGGTTAATTTTTATTAAGCGTCATTTTTAAGAGTTTTACTAAATGTTTCTACATTTAAAAAATAGAAATGATTAATTTATGTGTGAACATCAATTTGTGAGGTATTTCATCTACATTATGAGCGTCCTTTTTGATAAAACTTTCCCGAGTACTGCGCGTCATTAATATTTGTGCTCCAACCCACTTGTTTTAAAAATATATTTAGTTTCTATGTTATTAGTGAAATATGAATTAGTTTGCATGAGATGTTAGTTTCTAATTAATGAGCAGAGATAATGGTACTTGTATATATTTTACGTTGCCATAGTTTTTATAAGTAGCTCATTATACTATGAATTATTTTCCGATTGAATTACTTATTTCCCAAAAAGTTAGCCTGTGAACTTCCTTATTTTATTACTAGATTCTGTGTAATGTTTTATTTCGCATTTATGTATTAGTTTTTAGGATCATGTGACAAAAACCCTTGTAATTATTAATGGGGTTATATTTTCATAAACTCTTTCATTTTCGCTTCATTAGCAATGTCATCCGATATCTTTAATATTTTTGGATTAAGTCTTTTTGCTGATACCTGTAATAGCACGATTGTAGCTCCTTAGATATTAAAAAAAATATTGGATTATTATTTAACTCTCAGAGCGTCACGTGATATCTGAGCTGTGTAATGTTGCTTTTACCTTTCAACATACATGACAAAACGACCAGTTATTGATTGGAAGAATTACTGTATTCTTTTAACTCTTAGAAAGATTCTACTGGTCTTTTCCTTAAATTAAAATCCTTTGGAAAGATAATATTGGCCTGTTCCTTATAATAGAATCCTTTGGAAAATTATATTGGTCACTTCCTTAAATTAGAATCATTTGGATAGATTATATTGGTCTTTTCCTTTGGAAAGATTGTAGTGGTTCTTTCTTTAGAATAGAATCTTTTGCAAAGACTATACTGTTTCTTTCCTTAGGATAGAATCCTTTGGAAAGATTATTATAATATATTGGAAGTAGTAAGACTTATGATTACTGAGAAATACTCTCATACAAGTGAAGAAGGAACTTTATTGAATTAGTGCTAGTACAGGTCGTATACATATCCAAGATTAGACATTCTTACTGTTGTGTTTTTCTCTATATCGAGTTGAGTTGTGCTTGGACAGCAACAGTTAATATTTACAAATAATTAATTAAGGATATCAAATATAAACAAATTATTGCACTAAATATATTAATAACTAAGATATTACAATACCTCCTTTTTAAATAAACAAAAAGGCACTTAAGTCACAAATACAAAATTAAAAGTCATTATAGATCAAGTCTATCTGGCTTCTTTCTGATTCGTGTTGGGTAACGTCTGCCTGGGACATCTGCAACAGGAGTATCATTATTTGACCCTTCTGTACGAAGATCAGCAGACTGTTGACTTTCAGGAGTGGGAGACGGGTCATCATGTTGGAGTTCTATATCTGCCATGGTGATGGAAGTAGGTTGATTATAAGCTGAAGATGTGACCGGTAAATCAACAGGAATGAAATCATCTCGATGTTCAGGGAATGAAGAGCTAGCTGGACGGATCTGATCCATGTGTGCGAGATACTTCTTATTGCTTATTTCAATCAACCAAGTCTTGGGTCCTTTGGGCTTAATTAGTTTGCCACGAATCCACCTGTTAGAAGGATCCCTATGGGATTTTACCCAAACGTCTTGTCCACATGATAACTTCTTGTTACTGGTGTGAGACCTGTCAAAGTATTGTTTTTGACATCTTTGTTTCTTTTCAACATGCCTTGCTGTAGATGGATGCAGTAACTCTAAGACAGTCCTAATGGGACGATTAAGGAAAAGCTCTGCTGGAGATAAGCCTGTTGTAGAATGAGGTGAAGATCTGTATTTAAGCAAGAATCTATTCACCTTGACAGTTACTGTACTACCGTCATTGGAGTCTAACTGCATCTTACTTAAAGAATGTTTAAAAGTCTGAATGGTACGTTCTGCTTGACCATTTGATTGGGGATGATACGCTGGAATGAGCGTCTGTAGAACTCCCATGGATTTTAAAAAGGTTTTGAATTCCCTGGATATGAACTGAGGTCCATTGTCAGAAACAACTTCTAGTGGTAGTCCATATCTGGCAAACAGTTGTTGCAATACAGCAATTGTGCTTGCTGACGATGTAGACGACATCTTTGCCACTTCTAACCACTTTGAATGACTATCCACTACAACAAGGTAATCGATTTGGTCTTTCTGAGCAAAATCTAGGTGAATACGATCCCACGGTGCCTTGGGCCAGACCCATGATTGCATCGGTGTGACTGGAGGAGATTTAGCAACAACTTGACAAGTTTCGCAATTAGTAGACATGTTTTCAATGTCTTGATCTAAATTAGGCCACCAAAAATGACTTCTAGCAACTGCTTTCATTTTCACAATTCCGGGGTGAGTATCATGAAGCAGCTCTAGCAAGTGTTTTCTATAGGCATTGGGAATTACTACTCTCATGCCCCATAATACACAATTCCTATCAACAGATAATTCATCTTTTCTGCAGAAATATGGCTTCAAATCAGGATTTTCAATTTTGGATGGAAAACCATTCTGAACATATTTCATTATGCTTCCCAAAATTTTGTCATTTCTAGATGCACTGGCAATGTCATCAGAAGTTACAGGTAATTCTGACAAATGGGAAATCTTGTAAACGTCTGATGGGTACAAGTCTCTATTTACGTCTTCATTGGGCAATCTTGAAAGAGAATCAGCATTCTGATGTGCAACACCTTTTTTATACTTTATGGTGTAGTTATGTGAAGACAAGAGCAATGCCCACCTCTGTAAGCGAGCAGCAGCCATGGTTGGTACTGCCTTAGTAGGAGAAAATATTGTAACCAAAGGTTGATGATCAGTGTATAGCACAAAATTTCTTCCAAACAGATACTGGTGAAATTTTTTGCAAGCAAAAATTATGGCTAGGGCTTCTTTTTCAGTTTGCGAGTAGTTGACTTCTGCCTTTGATAATGTTCGAGAGGCATAGGCTACCGGTTTTTCTTCACCGTTTACAATGTGTGATAAAACGGCACCCAAACCAACAGGCGAAGCATCACAAGATACTTGTAAAGGAAGATTTTCGTTATAGTGAGCCAATACTGCATCAGATGTTAGAAGTTGTTTACACTGTTCAAATACATTGCGGCATTCCTCAGACCATGTCCAAGGAACATTTTTGTTCAGAAGGTTGTATAAAGGAGACAATAAAGTAGATGAATTTCTTATGAATTTAGAGTAATAGTTCAGTAAACCCAAAAATGATTTAAGTTGAGAAACATTTTCTGGGGTTTTGATCTTCTTAATTGCTTCTAGCTTATCTTGGGTTGGATGAATACCACTTTCATCAATTATATGGCCTAAAAACTCAACACTACTTTTAAAAAATTGACACTTATCTGCATTTAGTTTTGCATTATACTTTTGTAGTCTTGTCATTACAGTCTCTAATGTAGAAAAATGTTCTACTTCAGTAGCAGATGAGATTAAAATATCATCTTGGAAGCATATAACTCTAGGTATACCTTGTAATATTTGCTCCATGACTGATTGAAAAATTGCTGCGGCTGCAGATATACCATACATCAATCTACTTGGGCGAACCAAACCCATGGGTGTATTGAGAGTTAATAACTCTTGAGAGTCGGCATCCAATTCAATCTGTTGGTATGCTTGTGACAGGTCTAATTTACTAAAATGTTTGCCTCCTCTCAAGGTAGCAAAGAGATCTTGCTGAGTAGGAAGAGGATACTGGTTCGGGTCAAGGTATTTATTTACAGTTACCTTAAAATCGCCACACAACCTCACAGCATTATTTTTCTTCGGTACCACAACTACAGGTGTTGCCCACTTAGAATGTTCAACAAATTGCCAAATATTATTCTTCACCAATCTTTTAATTTCATCAGAAACAGAGTTTTTTAAAGCATACGGAACAGGCCTAGCTTTGCAAAAAACAGGTTGACAATTTTCTTTCATTTTAAGAACAGCCTTAAAATATTTAATCGGTTGGTCACCTACTTGAAAAATATCTGTGTACTTTTTCTTGAGTGCTTCAACACTGTTCACACACTTTGAGGATACTGAAAATATCTCATTCCAATTTAACTTGAACACTGACAACCAATTCTTTCCAAAGAGAGCAGGTCTATTGCCACTTACAATAATTAGTGGTAACGAATGACTTTGGTTGTTGCACTGCACTTCAACGAGGAATTCTCCAACAACTGGGATTTCATTTTCGTTGTAGTCTTTCAATCTGGTTGACGATGGCACAATTTCAGTTCCGGGTAAATTGTCTTTCACCCACACTTCAGATACTATGGAAACATCAGCTGCAGTGTCCAGTTCCATGTCTAACTGTTTGCGATTAGCAATAACAGGAACAATGTATTTTTTCTTGCCTGAAACTTGATTTATGGTGTTCACGGCACAAAGGGAAGCCTCAGAGTCATCTTCAACCCTTTCTACCTTTTTTGTAGATGAGCCTTTGTGTTTGCTCATGCAGACAGGTGATATATGTCCACTTTTTCCACAAGCATGACAGGTCGCAGATTTGTACTTGCACTTGGCAGGGTCATGAGCAGCCCCACATCGGTAGCATTTGGAAAACTTCTTGTACTGTTTATTCGAAGCATTTCTTGATGGCTGATGATTTTTCTTTGGCACATCTGAAGAGCTCTGGCGGATTTTGTTGACGGCCGGTGTAAGTGTCTTCATATTTGCAGCGTCGCTTTCAGCTATTTCTATGGCGACAGCTGTTTCCACCGCATCCGATAGCTTTAGAGCTTTCTTTGCCAGGAGTCTCTTTTGGATGTTTTCGTTGCACAATCCACAGACGAAACGATCCCTCAGTGCTTCATCGAGAAACGCACCGAACTCGCATGTAGAAGCCAACCTTCTCAGTTCCACTAAATATTGAGAAACAGATTCCCCAGCTGTCTGGTTCCGCCGATGGAAACGGAAGCGTTCCGCAATGATGATTGGAGCAGGTTTGAAATGTTGCTTCAATATGTCCGTCAATTCAGCGTACGAGCATTCTCTCGGCGACTTCGGAAGAAGCAAATTCCGTAGAAGTTTGTAGGTATTTGATCCAATAGCTGATATAAATACGGACACTTTCTTGCCGTCTTCGATATCGTTTGCGAGAAAAAAATGGTCCAGTTGTTCAACGTATAGATTGAAGTCGTCCACCTCCACGTCAAATGAATGTAACGCGCCGATTAGGCCTAACCTACTCATGGTGATGCTAAACTTTAATTACAGCAATAAAGAAAGCTTGTGAGTTCGAATTATCCTCGTCGCCACTATAATATATTGGAAGTAGTAAGACTTATGATTACTGAGAAATACTCTCATACAAGTGAAGAAGGAACTTTATTGAATTAGTGCTAGTACAGGTCGTATACATATCCAAGATTAGACATTCTTACTGTTGTGTTTTTCTCTATATCGAGTTGAGTTGTGCTTGGACAGCAACAGTTAATATTTACAAATAATTAATTAAGGATATCAAATATAAACAAATTATTGCACTAAATATATTAATAACTAAGATATTACAATTATATTGCTCGAGAAAGTCAAAAGTGCTTAGAAGCCATGCAGGGACGATTGCAGGTTGCAAGGTAGAATTATGAGCGTAAACCCTTCACAGGATTAAGTGACTAAAAAACTTATATCTTCTCCAATTAGACACAAATACTTCATTTTGCATAGAATATAAAAACTTGGCTTGAGGATTCACTTTGTAGTAACAATACAACTATTTTTAAATTTTCATTTTTATCTGTCCAATTATCTTGACACCTTGTTGAATCACAGGATTTGTATGACAGTAATTTTCTAAGTGTGTTTATTATAGAGGAAAAAACACCTAATTTAAATTGAGTTAGTTAAGGAAATTGGCTTCTTGTAATTATCATAATTATTATCATTAAAAGCTATTTAAGGATTGTAACAGGAAGAACTCATTTTTCATCATAATTAGTATAATTATTCATAGCTTATGAATATAATAAAGTGGCGTCAAAACATAAGAAACACCATTATTTTTAAATGTTACAACCTCTAAATTAAGTAAAACAGCCAGTGGCTATTTGTATAAACGAGGACATTCAGTCGAAAACTGGTGCAAATTCAAATTTTGGAATCATGACATCAAAGGCTCTAATGTAGAAATAGGTTCTGATAATTGTTTTTAAATTTTCGCTGTTACCCTTCTAACTCATGGCACACAGTGCAGTGTTACCACTTCAGTTCAGACTTTTTTACCGTTCGCTTCTGTTTTGCTATCTTTGTTTTTATTCATAAGTTCAGTAACTCTGGGCTTACTTTTCGTAGCATTTTCCCACATCTAGGTCCCTTCACTGTAAAGTACCAAATGAAAGTATTATTGCTCCTTTAGTTTTGCTTGCCTATCTGTGTAACGATTTAGGTGGTAAGTAATTGAAACAATGCAAAGAAAAAAATCTGCCCCTTGATGTTATGAGTATTTTAACTGGTATAGTCCTTCAAATTTAAGAACTATAAGCTAAGTATGTTTTTTAACTCTTTGAGGCACACGATTTTAAAGGAAAAACCCCAAGTTGCGCATAATTATTTATTCACTAATTCAGCTTTAAAATTAGCATGCAACATCAAATAACATGTTTTTTATTATAAAACGATTTATTCACTCATAGTAAATTTTTACGAAAAAAAGCATTTAGCGTTATGAAAGACAAAAATTCACTGCACCACACAATTCGCCAGCCTTAATCACAACAGTGTCAACCACTTACTAATGCGTTTTGACATGTCTCAATTTTTGTTTTCAGTTATTTATACATTAGCGTTAGTTCATAGCATTGCCAACAGGTGGGACAGTTTTTTTTTAAACCCACCTAATCCCAAAGAGTGAATACAAATAAAGAAAAGCTGCAGTTACAAATCGGTAAATCAGAGAGGAAACAAACAATAGGAACAGTTAGTATAGATTTTAGAGTCAAGAAAGAGATAGCTCAGCTTTAATGTCCCAAATTGTGTACGCCTATCATAAGCGGGATGAATACCGCGAGTAGTCCAATACAAGATAAATGAGATCTTATATAATGAAGTACCAGAAAAACTGGCACACCAGTCTAATACTTGGTAGGCCCCACGGGAACTTAAAATTGCAGAAATACGGTAGGTATTTTAATTAACGTCGCACTGGAGCAACGCAACGGGCTTTTGGCGACGGTCCGGGATCAAACCCGAAGGGAAAAATCCACGGAGGACACCACCACGTAATTTAGAACCACGGTCAGATGACGAGGTCACACCTGAGCTGGCATCCCCCACTCTCCAAACTTCCACATTACGCCAACGTGAGAACATTTGAGGCCACGACAGATTGAAGCCCCCTTTGTACACGACGGTCTTTGGTTGGATTCGAACTCGCAACCCTCCGGTTGCAAATCCGTTACTCTTCCAACCGGGCTACCGCAGCCCGCAATCGGAAGAGGAAAGAACATCAGCAAGTAAAGTGGACAAATCTCGAAAAGGGTTTCGACGAACGTAACGAAACTGTTGAAGATACAGAAGCACGACTTGGTTTGTCTGAAGCAGCAAAAGTTCCCATGCAAAACCAGGTAGTAAAGCTGGTATTTCATAAAATATTGACTTATTTACTTCTTTATATACCAATTACTGAGCATCTTCTTTTTAAATGGTTAATACCTTGCACAGAGTCCCGAGAAATGGCTCAGCAACATCGTAACACTTGAGCAAAGCGTAAAGTAGCTTCTTGCAACTTTGCTGATGAATATCAGTTGAATCGCAGACGCAGCTTTCGTTCGTCGTGTTTTCAATCACGTCGCGCTGATTCGAAGGGCACATCCATTAAGCATATGTTATGCAGATTTCCCCGCTCAACCGAGGAAGGATTTATCAGTTCGACAAACAGCAATTACTAGTGTGTACTTCATGAATCAAAGCGGAAAGGTTTGACGTATTCACTGCAGCAAGTGGACACATCGCATATTCATGTATGCACACAGAACGCACTGCTAGATGATTTAGGCTCGGTTCTGTCACGATCCAAGCGCGTTAAGATTATTGCCTGATTATTTGTCTGGTGTTGCAGTAGAGCGGTTATTGATGACTCGGAAGAGCAATCCGTACACGAGGAAGCAAAAATAGAAAATTATATAAATTGAGAGGGAGAAAGAAGAGAAATTGGGGGAGAAGTAAGAAAGAGGGAGAACTAAGAGAGGGAGAGCAGAAGAGATATGTTAGAGAGACAGGCAGATGAGAGAGAAGAGAGATTGGCAAGTGAGAGAGGAGAGAGGCGTAAGAGAGATGGGGAAAGAAAAGAGAAGTAAGAGCGAGATATGAGAGGTTAGAAAGAGAGGTAAGAGAGAGGGAGAACCAAGAGAGGAAGAGCAGAAGAGATATACGTTAGAAAGACAGGCAGGTGAGAGAGAAGAGAGATTGGCAAGTGAGAGAGGAGAGAGAGGCGTAAGAGAGATAGGGAAAGAAAAGAGAAGTAAGAGCGAGATATGAGAGGTAACAAAGAGAGGTAAGAGAGAGGGAAAACCAAGAGAGGGAGAGCAGAATAGATATACGTTAGAGAGACAGGCAGGTGAGAGAGAAGAGGGATTGGCAAGTGGGAGAGGAGAGAGAGAGGCGTAAGAGAGATAGGGAAAGAAAAGAGAAGTAAGAGAGAGATAAGAGAGTTAAGAAAGAGAGGTAAGAGAAATAAGAGATAGGTAAAAAAGAGAAAGATAAGAAGCAGGTATGAAAGAGAGGTAAAAGCAAGATGAGAGATAGGCAAAGAAAAGAGAGGTAAGAGCGAGATAAGAGAGGTAAGAAAGATATATAATCAAGAGAGGATGGACAGAAGAGATGGAGAGGAAAAGAAAACATAGAAGTCAGAGATAAAACCAAGAGAGAAGGGAAGAAGATAGAGGTAAGAGAGAGAACCAAGAAGGAGGTAGAGTGAAAAGAGAGAGGTAAGAGAGAACAAAGAGATAGGTAGGGAGAGAAGGAGGGAAATAGTCAAGAGAGAGCTGGATAGAAGAAGCGAGAGTTAGCGGCCCAAATAAACAAGTCATTGAATACAATATTAACATTAAAATATTATTAAAACACTTTCGTGAAACAAAAAACACATAAACCTTAGGGTATTTGGTTGTCGGTCTAAAAATTTTTATTAAGTATAAGCTTTTTATGTAAGAGCACCATTTTGTTTTAGCATAACTTTTAAATAAAACATTTTTTGCTTGTTTACGCATACAATCTCACAATGAAGCGCGAAGAAATTAAGCAAATCGCGTGGTCAAAAAACCCGTATGTGTAACACGACCAGAAGCGGTTATTTGTCATTAATTGAGTAAACAATATATAAAAAAAATTAACAAAAGATGTTTACTTTAAAACTAAGCAAAATCGTACCCTTACATAAAAAACACCCTATACAATGAAGTATTTTATTTTACGAGTTCCTTGATATATTAAACTGCAATTGAAACATGACATCGGAAACACATTTTGTTTTTTCCGCTTATACAATTAAATATTTTATTTTTCAAGCTCCTTGATGTGTTCTATTGCAATTGAAACACGACATCGACCAGAAGTGCACATGATTTTCTACCGAGTAGTGAAAGGTTGTAAAATCAAGAATAAAATTAAGCTTGGATCGATGGTTCGGACATTGTACGTCAGTTTCAATCATTTATTTCGAGGGAATTGAGTTTTGTTTTTCCGGAAGCTTAAAACAGTCTAACCTTAAGCGAACTGAGCCGAAGAACAATTGTTCCATCCAATCCAATTCAATGAGCATCGAGGGAATTGAACAATCAGAATTTATCGCATTGTGATAACCGGATGATAATTCATGCTTCGCCAAAAGCATTTCCACCGTCTTGATTGGGAATAAAACGCACGATAAATAATGATAACGTGATCAGAACTCCCGTCGTGTTGAGTTTAATCTCCGGATTTGATTTTTTTTCGGATCGTGAGTTTTGAGCAATAATGAATTTGTCGAAGAATCTCTTTATTTTCAGATCTTAAATTTGAGGAAGATTTATGTAACATTACTGAAAACTCTGCAGGTGTCATTACATAAAGAAATTTTAGTTTTCTGAGAAGCGATCGTAGGAAGGTATTTCAATTAACGTCGCACTGGAGCAACACATCGGGCTATTGGCGACGGTCCGGGATCAAATCCTAGGGGAAAGATTCGTGAAAATGTTGCTTGTTGTCCTGCTGGCTGTAATTTATTTGATTCAAAATATTTAACGGAGTGACTTTTGAATAGAAATTGTCCAATGGGTATTGGAAGAGTAACGGATTAGCAACCGGAGGGTTGCGTGTTCGAATCCAGCCGAAGACCGTCGTGTACAAAATGAGCTGGTGCACGTTAAATCTGTCGTGGCATCAAATGTCCTGACATTGGCGTGGTGTGGAAGTTTGAAGAGTGGGGTGCCAGCGCAGGTGTGACCTCGTCATCTGACCGTGGTGTTGTCCTCAGACATTTCCCTTCGGGATTGATCCCGGGCCGTCGCCAATAGCCCGTTGTGTTGCTCCAGTGCGACGTTAATTAACTACCTACCCAACCCGGAACTCTAAATCAAATTTATGAAATAAAACATTAAATCCTGGCGTTGCCAGATATCGAATACTAAAATTATGTTTATATGATCAATGAGTTTTTCGCTTGGGCTTTTCGTGTTTCATTAGAAAAGGTTAGTTATACAAAAAAATTATTTTAACTTTCTTTTTTTATCAATGAAATATTCAGAGTGGTTCAAAATTACGTGTTGTCCTCGGATCTCTTCCTTGGGGATTGACCTCGGACCGTCACCAGTAGCCCGGTGTGTTGCTCCAGTGTGACGTTAATTGAAATACCTACCTACCAAATATTCATAAATTATTTACATTATGGGAAGAAATACAACTCACAGGAAACAGCATAATGAAGTTTAACGATAACACATGCAAAACAACACTAAAATATGTGTAGTAATACAATTTTTTTTTTCAAATGTTAAATTGACAAAACTATAAATTGCCGCCCAACGAAGAACATAAAATGGTGATAAAATAATGCACAATAACGATTTTAATATAATCAATGAAAGACTTAAAACATACCAAAAAAATCAATCATTTCGAATGGTAAATTCAACTTAAAGGTTCCAAAATATACCGAAAAAATCAATCATTTCGAATGGTAAATTCAACTTGAAAGTTCCAAAATATACCGAAAGAAATCAACCATTTCGAATGGTAAATTCAACTTAAAAGTTCCAAAATATACCGAAAGAAATCAATCATTTCGAATGGTAAATTCAACTTGAAAGTTACAAAATATACCGAAAGAAATCAATCATTTCGAATGGTAAATTCAACTTAAAAGTTCCAAAATATACCGAAAGAAATCAATCATTTCGAATGGTAAATTCAAGTTGAAAGTTACAAAATATACCGAAAGAAATCAATCATTTCGAATGGTAAATTCAACTTGAAAGTTCCAAAATATACAGAAAGAAATCAATCATTTCGAATTCAACTTAAAAGTTCCAAAATGAAACGAATTATTCGAAAACGCTTCTTTCAATAAAGCGGGCCCTCTATTCAAAATGGACAGAATTTAATCCTTAGATAACGCATTTTTTTCTACGGAGAGGTCGGTCTGCAGGACAGAAATCGGAACAGAAACATTTTAAGCAAATAGATAGGGCAAATAAATTAGAGCAGCTCATCGGAAGCAGGAGGAAAGTTCGGCTAAAAGAATCCCATAAACATTGTTTTTGCTGCCCTTGATCAAATATAAAGAAATTTTGACTGACGCCACAGGAAGACAGGACGAGGTGAAAGCCGACGAATGCGGAAAAGAAAATCAAATATATACGAGAAAAATACAAAAAAATTGAAAAAAATATATTAAATAAGAGGAGAAAGGTAAAGTTATCTAAAGAGAAATATGTACAATAATTTTCTATCGTCTGTTGATTTTGGAGGTGGAAAAAGAATGATTAAAATAGAATTTAAAGAGAGTACGATAATTTTTTTTGAACGTAGAGAGGTTTTTAGAATGAACTTCGTACTGTGGCTTCACGACGCGCAGATTTTAATTCATTATTTTTAGAATTTCTTGAGATTGTTTCAGTTCCTTTTCCAAACATCAGAGAGACACTGTCACCTGCTAATATCTCCTCTTTTCTAATGGAAGTTTGGAGAGTGGGGTGCCAGCTCAGGTGTTGCCTCGTCATCTGACCGTGGTTCTAAATTACTTGGTCTTGTCCTCGGTCCCTTACCTTTGGGACTGATCTCGGACCGTCACCAATAGCCCGGTGTATTGCTTCAGTGTGACGTTAATCAAAGTATCTACCTACCTCTTTTCTAAACGTGGAAGGTAGGTAGTTTAATTAACGTCCATTTGAGGCCACGACAGATTTAACGTGCAACAGCCCCCTTTGTACACGGCGGTCTCTGGTTAGATTCGAACTCGCAACCCTCCGGTTGCTAATCCGTTACTCTTCCAACCGGACTACCGTTTCCAACGACGGTTCGGGATCAATACCAAAAAGGTAAGACCAGAGGACAATGCCTCTCGTAATTTTGAACCACGGTCAGATGACGAGGTCACCACTTGAGACGCTGACATACCTAAAGAGGATGTGTCGCCGAAGAGTTCAATGTGAGGACATGTGATGCCACCACATGCTTAACGTACACCAGCCCACACATACATGACGGTCTATGGTTAAATCGAGTTTCGAATTCAAAACCCTCTGGTTGCTAATCCGAGACTACCAACTGGGCTACCGAGGCCTCATAAACTGTTAGGAATCTCCGTTTACCATGGTGACAAACAGAGCTGACTGGAAATAGTCGAGGAATATCGGCAGTGAAGCTAATGGTTTTTTTATGTTCAGGGTTCATGTTAGATATTCGTCTTCTCTAATTTGTTTCACAAGTCACCAATCTGCTAAAATGCATGAATAAATTATGCAATTTTTCATAAGGTAGAAACATTTTCGTAAATTTCATAATCTGTAATAGTAATCAGTTTCATAGTCACCAATAGTAGTCAGTTTCATAGTCACTAATAGTAGTCAGTTTCATAGTCACTAATAGTAGTCAGTTTCATAGTCAGTAATAGCAGTCAATTTCATAGTAGTTTCAGTCAGTAATAGTAGTCAGTGTTTCATAGCAGTTTAAGTCAGTAATAGTAGTCAGTTTCGTAGTAGTTTTTTTAGTCAGAAAAAAGTCGTTTCATAGTATTTTCATAGTCAGTAATAGAGTTTCAGTAGTTTCTTAGTAATGGAAGTCAATTTCATAGTAGTTTCTTAGTCAGTAATGGAAGTCAATTTTATAGTAGTCTCTTAGTCAGTAAGAGAAGTTAGTTTCGTAGTATTTCATAGTAGTTTCTTAGACAGAAGAAAGTCGGTTTCATAGTAGTTTCTTAGTCAGAAGAAAGTCAGTTTCATAGTAGTTTCTTAGTCTGGAAAAAGTCAGTTTCATAGTATTTTCATAGTCATAGAAGTTAGTTTCATAGTCAGCAATAGTATTCAATTTTATAGTAGTTTCATAGTCAGTAAGGTAGAATGTGTCTGAGAACAGAATTTCATCCTCATTCTTATCCAAGTCTTTTAACCGATTCAGTTTAACATGACTGCTTGACACAAGTGATCTTTTCAATTTCTAAACATCGAAATTTCTTGTCTCCGAAACCGAAAATTAATCAGAGAACAAGTTAAAAGAGCTATATATCCGAATACGGAATGAAGACAAATGCAAGAAGATATATCTCTGTACAATACGCAAATAACTGACACTTTTAAATTGTTAGATACTGCAAAGAACTACAAAACTAAACATGCCTATGAAAAAGTTAAGCTAAATCACACTAAAAGCAATTTCAGACTCAAAATCTTTATATGTCACCAAAGAAGTAATTTATCACGCTAAGAAACTGATATGCAGCAGCATTTGGAATTTTTATAAAGCTGAAGAAAGCATCTTCATGTCAGACAGTTTCTTAGAAAGAGTAAACACCAATCTTTTGAGTAAACAGTACTGTGTGTTTTTACATTCCATATACTTCAAAGGAGATTAAATTCGGTGAAAATTTGAAAAAAAAAACCACATTTCCAAAGCACTGTTCATTTTGCTGAAAAACAAATCTTGATTAAATATCCATAAAAGGATTTCATCAGTTTTGAAGGGGAAAAATGATTCAATATCTATTATTAGCTATGGAGATATTGATACGTGTTAAGGCTTGGTTAGTTTTGTATAGAAGATTAAATATTTTTTATCTGAGTTATGGAACTTCTAATTAATATCTCTCTTCTAGAAACCTACAAATTTTTATGAAAACTTTTCTTTCTCAAAAAGTCATTACACTTCGTGTAATATTTTTCATAATAGATGAATATGACGTTTATATTTATATTTCTAATTTTTTATTGTACAAAAAGCTATAATATGTACCTTGATGCGAATTAAATTTAAACTATTATTAAGAATCTAGTATTAGTTTTTCAAAATAAATGATTTTTAAATTATGAAGCCAGTGTTCATACTTTGGAGATAAAATATATTGCCATTAAAATGACAAAACCCCAGTTGGATTCTTAGTTGTAAACTTTATGAGGAATTGGCAAACCATACATGAAGTAACTAATAATTTTAATGTAAGTAATATAGTTAAATAGTAGTAGGAGGGGGAAGAATTTACATCGCACTAGAGCAACGCAACGGGGTATTGACAGGGCATTGGAAGGACGAATTATGGAAAAGACAAGTGACGCATTTAACTCAAAATACCCATATTATGCTCTTGTCTCATTGTTCTGTGACCGGAATAGCGATATATATATATATATATATATATATATATATATATATATATATATATATATATATATATATATATATATATATATATATATATATATATATATATATATATATATATGTGTGTGTGTGTGTGTGTGTAATAACCCCACCTATAAACTCTCCGATTAATCTAACCTCGAGCTAAACAAACCGTAACCATTACGTGGTGTTGTCCTCGGATCTTTCCCTTTGGGATTGATCCCGGACCATCACCAATAGCCCATTGTGTTGCTCCAGTGTGACGTTAATTGAAATACCCCCCCAAACCGTAACCGAAAACCCATATCTTAAATCACCCCAAGGTCGTAAGATGCGCCCGTGTCGTTACTTTTGTGATCCCTAGTATCTCCTTCACCCAAGCTGGTTTCCCCGGTCACTCGGTGAGAAGCTAGCTAGATGGACGCGGCGTATGCCAAAGCTCCGTACAATCCATCTGCCCATGTATGCTGTATACAATCCTTTATCTTATAAATAAATGTTCTTCAGTTGGGTCACTTGGTAGTTCCTAATCATGACTACTAACGAGTATAATCCCGTTTCTGGGATTACTACATATATGTATATGTTATTGTGAAAGACCGATATCTGGCAAATGTCGATATTCTCCGGTGAATGTCAGCATTCGCTTGGTGTATGTCCGAAATATTTGCTAAATATAATTATTTCTCACTTACACCGCCAAATGTCGACCATTCAGCATGCACTGATGGTGAATGTTGAATAAAAATATTTTTGTTACGTTAAGACAAAAATGCAGCTTTTTAAATCATACTTTATTATTAAAACATGATATCAAAATAGGAGAAAGCTTAAGTAACAGTACATGTAAATAAACTGTTGAACCTAAAACGAACAGTACGTTCTAAATGAGAAAAGAAAATAATACCAATATAATAAACTTACAGTTGAATTATGCGATTAACGTTATACAATCTTATTTATTGCAACAACTTAAACTGAAGGCGGAGAGGCCTCTCTGGCTGTGGCCTCTCCGCCTTCTCGTTTCGACCCCCACCAGAGCTTACCTGTGCTTGTCGACATACACCGGCGATGGTCCGAATGTATAAGAATATAACCAAATATTTGGTTGACCGAATATTAGGTTATATTGTTAAACACACACACACGCACACACGCACACACGCACACACGCGCACACACACACACACACACACACACACACACACACACACACACACACACACACACACACACACACACACATATATATATATGAAACGATACCTAAAAATAACCTCTAAGTACAGTTTTCACTACAGATCACCCCTTAGCGGTCCCCTTTTATCCCAGCCTTTGTCCCCCTATCTAAGTGGTCAATATCTTGCCTTTCACCTTTGAACTCAAGCCGCCTCGTTAACTTAGACCACCCAAGGACTCTCCTGCTTTCAAATCGCATATGTAAGATCACATTTCCCCTTCGTAAAACCACCGACTTCTACCAATGATCTTTCTTGTTAAATCCCCTGGTCCAATAATATTTTTCTTAATCCTAATCCCTCTAGTGAGATCTTTGCAAACTATTTATTCTTTCACGAGCCTCTTGGGCTAAGGAGCCCTCAGAGCCACTCCAAACTCCAAACCCTCAACAACCTCATCACAACATACACACACACACACACATATATATATATATATATATATATATATATTATATGTGATTTAAATTAGTTATGAGATTATTGCGTGATTCACTTTAAGTGCCCTTCGCAATTTATTGAATTCGTGAATTTCTGTTGAATTTCTCTCCTCAGCAATGGGTATTTCCACATCAAGACTTAGTATCCGTCCGTTCCTTAAGTTAAATTTCGTCGAACACGGTAGGAAGGTAGTTAATTAACGTCGCACTAGAGCAACGCAAGGGGCTATTGGCGACGTCCACCACTTAATGCAACATTCCATTTTCTAAACATTCGGTATCGCGGCACCCAATCCACGACTACTTCTCAACCAGGCATCGAGAATACACAAAAAATTGAATTCCCAAGAAAGAGAAAACCAACTCCACTCTTCCAAGAGTATTGTTGGACTTCCACACCAATCGTTAATTTCCGCCAGTCAGCAAGTAGAAATTTGTCAAAAGATATAATTCATCTGTAGGAAAGCGAGAAAAAACGCAACCACCTTATTCTCCCTCCCCCGCCCATAAGAAAAAAAGAATAATCTTCAGAAATAGAAAATCAATTTCTGTTTTTCTCTTCGAGAGCCCCCGAGTCGGTGCTCTATAAGGGGAAGAGGAGGCCAAAGAACAGGACATTAGCGCTGATGTAGTGGATAACAAGCCCCACTAGCACACAAGAAAAGAAACTGACGAAACTTCCGAAAAAGAAGTAAAGTAAACAAGGTTTATCACACACGTGAAGAGGGAAAAAATACATTTTGGAAAAAGTTCTTTCAAAAGGGGAACTTTTTGAGCTTGTTTTGATATTGGATTAAGATGAAGTTCCTACCTGAGAACGCGTTGTTTTCCATTCATTGGTATCAGGCCGTTGCTGAGTGGAATTCTTTTTAAACACTTTTGATTTGTCGATGGTTTGTGGAGAGTTCCGTGCCATTACGACTCCAAGAAGTTATGGGTTTGTTTCCCTTTCGAATTTCTTGGGATCTGTAGAATAGAGGCATTGTAAAACCGTATTGAGGCTATCGATAACATCCATTGAAATGTAAATAAGTGGTGTCACTAGTTCATAATTAGTTTTGAATTTGTAACTCGCTGTATATTAAGAGAGCAATTTATTTTTATGAGCCTATTACGACCTGAAGAAATGGTTTGTTTCCCTTTCAAATTTCTTGGAATCTGTAGAATAGAGGCATTGTAAAACCGTGTTGTGACTACCGTTAACATCTATTGAAATGTAAATAAGTGGTGTCACTAGTTCATTATTAATTGACGTTTTGAATTTGTAACTAGTTGTATATTGTAAGCAATTTATTTTTTATGAGCCTATGACGACCTTAAGAAATGGTTTTGTTTCCCTTTCAAATTTCTTGGGATCTGTAGAATAGAGTCATTGTAAAACCGTGTTGTGACTACCGTTAACATCTATTGAAATGTAAATAAGTGGTGTCACTAGTTCATTATTAATTGACGTTTTGAATTTGTAACTAGTTGTATATTGTAAGCAATTTATTTTTTATGAGCCTATGACGACCTTAAGAAATGGTTTTGTTTCCCTTTCAAATTTCTTGGGATCTGTAGAATAGAGTCATTGTAAAACCGTGTTGTGACTACCGTTAACATCTATTGAAATGTAAATAAGTGGTGTCACTAGTTCATTATTAATTGACGTTTTGAATTTGTAACTAGTTGTATATTGTAAGCAATTTATTTTTTATGAGCCTATGACGACCTTAAGAAATGGTTTTGCTTCCCTTTCAAATTTCTTGGGATCTGTAGAATAGAGGCATTGTAAAACCGTGTTGTGATTACCGTTAACATCTATTGAAATGTAAATAAGTGGTGTCACTAGTTCATTATTAATTGACGTTTTGAATTTGTAACTAGTTGTATATTGTAAGCAATTTATTTTTATGGGCCTATGACGACCGTTAGAAATGGGTTTGTTTCCATTTCGAATTTCTTGGGATCTGTAGAATAGATTCATTGTAAAATCGTGTTACGACTATTGTTAAAATAATTAATTGACATTTTGAATTTGTAACTCGCTGTATATTATGAGCAATTTATTTTATGAGTCTATTGCGACTCCGAGAAGTTATGGAATTGTTTTCCTTTCGAATTTCTTGGGATCTGATAGAGCTGTAATATATAGGGATTGTAAAATCGTGTTGCGACTATTGTCAACATCAATTGAAATGAAAATGAATGGTGTAAAACTAATTTAGAATTAGTTGACCTTTTGAGTTGTTTATTATGAGCAATTTATTCTTATTAGCCTACTACGATTCCAAGTTATGGGCTCTGTGGATAGGAAAAACCCTATCCACATTTTACTGTACACTCAACTACTTGAAAGATTTAAAATTTTAAGGCCAATTCTGTATGGTGTTTCTATCCCATCTTTTAAACTGCGTCGTTTCACTTATTTTTAAGATTATTTCTTTATGTTAAAAACATTTTATTCTTTTTATTTAGTTTTCATCCTTTTTAATGTATTATCTCTATTTTAAACTGATTTTATTGGATAATACTTAATCTTGTGTTTGGCGGAACGTGTGCTCTATTGTACATTGCGCCATAAAACCCAAATCAATCAAGTTATGGGTTTGTTTCCCTTTCAAATTTCTTGAGATCTAGTAGAGCTGCAGAATAGAGGCATTGCAAAATCGTGTTGTGACTATCCATTGAAATGTAAATAAATGATGTAACTAATAGTAGTAATTGTGTAACTAATTTTTAAGTAGTTGACCTTTTGAATTTGTAACTCGCTGCATATTATGAGCAATTTATGCTTATGAGTCATTACGACTTTGCAAGAAGACGGCAAGAATTTGTGCGTTTGCGTCCCTTTTTTCAATTTATTGGGATGTAGAGCTATATAACAGGGGAGATGAAAAATAGTTTTGAGAATATCATAATATCCATATAACAGGAATAAGATGGAATTTTACATCTGTTTTGGAGATTCTTGATTTTCCAGGCGATATCGTCATGTTGTAAGTCCAAGTTAAGAGATTTACAAAACTGATGTCTTTGCAGAAAATTCAAAATTAGTGGGAATAAAAAAACAAAAGTCCTCAGAATTAACGAAAAATCTAGCACTCCCATCAAGGTGCAAAATAGCTCAGTAGAAGATGTAAGCATCTTTTCATATCTGGGAGCAACATTAAACAAAAATGGCGGTACTGATGAAGATATTGATCTTAGAATTTCAAAAGCTCACAATTGTTTTAAGAATTTTAATAAATTGTGGAGAGCAACTAATATACATGTAAAAACCAAATTAAATCTGTACAAATCACTAGTACTTTCAGTTCTCTTATACGATTCTGAAACATGGAAAATTACCAAAACAGTGCAATAAACTAAATGATTTTCAAAATAAATGTTTAATTATTTTAAAGATTTTTTTTGGCCATACTACACTTCAAATGAAGAATTATTAAATAAAGCACAATTTAATGAAATAGGAAATGAAATCAAATTTAGACGTTGGAAGTTTACAGGACCCATTTTAAGAATGAACAGGGACAGAATTCCTAATATAGCATTGGCCCCTGATGGAAAGAGAAAGCGTTTGAGCTGGCGACGTATGATGAAACAAGAGAGAAGTAAGGCTGAATGGGAAAGCTAGTATGAAGCTAGACTTGCTGCATCGGACAGGAAACTTTGACGATCTAGATTGAAGGCCTTATGTGCCCCTAGGCAGTAAAGAATTTCTGATGATATTATCCATATAAATATATATAATGAAACTAAATAGTAGTAATAGTGTAATTAGATTACAATTAGTTGATTTTTTGAATTTGAAATTCGCTGTATTTTATGAGCTTTACTGTTGTTTGGATGTTAATTAAGACTCTACATACATCACGTACGACCTTGAAGACAATGCTTTAACCATCATGGTGGTTGATCTTCGCTTCGAAAACTGCCCTGTATTGCTTCTGGTGCAAAAACTGTTATAAAGTGTTACAAGTTATTTCGTCATTGTAGTCTAATTAGTGCAGACCAATCAACTATGATAGTACATTAATTCGGAATCTTTGGAATTTGGGGCAGCGGTAGCCCGGTTGGAAGAGAAGCGAATTAACAATCGGGTATTGCGAGTTCGAAAATCGATCCAACCAAAAACCATGGTGTATGTGGGGGCTGGTACACGTTAATCTGTCGTGGCCTCAAATGTCATCCGTGGTGTTGAAGTTTGGAGAGGTGGCAGCTCATGGTTCAAAATTACGAGGTGTTGTCTTCGGATCTTTCCATTGGAGATTGATCCCGGACCGTCACCAATGGCTCTGCGTTTCACCAGTGTGACATTAATTCAACTACCTACCTAACGGTCGCTCGATTTGAAGATATATCACGTGATAGTGGGGAAAAGCATGAATCCTAATTATTTATTGTGATAATCCATCGTAATTGAAAACACTAGTGTCTTGACTCCGGTAACCAATCGGCCCAAGGTGATTCGCAAGCCCACCATGTGAGCGACCCTTCTGAGATCGAACGACAGCGACTCAGCCTACACACGGGCCGTCGTGGCTCAGTGGGTATGTCCACTGCGCTGGCAGGTGCATTCCGCCCTGGTTGTATTTTTCTCTTCTGTCAGTAAAACGTTCATTGTGTATGTCTATTACTTGATATTGGATATCTCGTGTCTGGCGCAGCATGGTCATATACAGCCCTTGCGCCATAAAACCCCAAAGCAACCAAACAACAGTCTATTTCATAAGAAGGTCGATACACAGATTCACGTCGAAAAGACAAGTATTTTTGCAACCAACCAACCAACCAATCAACACAGTCTATTTCATAAGAAAGTCGATACACAGTTACACGTCGAAAAGACAAATATTTTTGCAACCAACCAACACAGTCTATTTCATAAGAAGGTCGATACACAGATACACGTCGAAAAGACATGTATTTTTGCAACCAACCAACACAGTCTATTTCATAAGAAGGTCGATACACAGATACACGCCGAAAAGATAAGTATTTTTGCAGAAACACTACATGCACTAATATTTTAGTTTACAGAAAATGCTTCTCATTGGAAATGTTAGTTTAAACCTACCCAAATTAAATGTGTGTCAATATCATTATATAGCGCCACTATTAAATATCTCTTAAAATTCCATCTGATGTAGTTTTCATTTATTTCCGTTTTAACTCTTTCATTAACCAATTTCCTCGTAGCTGAGTATTTAAAGCCTTAGTGGTATTACATTTAATTAAAATTCTCTATATTTAAGAGTGACTAAGTGCCATATAAGGCATTTGGGACATGAATAAATGATGTGACAAACACCGGGCAATAGGGCCGTTCCAAATGTAAATCACACGCACCAGACAGAACTCGCATGAACCGTTCTCTAAACTGGAATGTTTCTTAAATTATATGTGGAACCACAATTATCGAGATATGCAAAATAGGCACAAATTCATTTAGTTGAAACGAAAAATTTCCTCTTTCTCACATATGAAGTCTGAAAGTAGCTTAAACGCTTAATTATCTAGTTGTGGTTGAAACATTAGGGAAGTCGGAAAATGTGCTCATTAAATTTCAACTTGCAGATTACGCCATGAACGTCAAAATCAAATTTTAATGCAGGTTTTATTGAATGTGTGACTCAATGGCGTGTAGACTTCTTTTCCATTCTGCGGATATCTTTGAAGAATTTCGATTCGGAAAGGTATGTAATTTTCATTTCAAAGTTAAGATTTCACTCAGGATGTCACTTAAATTTCTCTGAGCGCTACGAAATTTCCGAATGAGGTAATTTTGCTTTTACCTCACACACACTGACTGTCATAGAGGAGGTGTAAAGAGTTAAAGGTTGATTCTAATGCATTCATTGCCCAATTAGAGATACACATTTTTAAAATTATCTATATGATTATGGTAGGTATTTAATTAACGTCGCACTGGAGCAAGACAACGGGCTATTGCCGACGGTCCTGGATCATCCCCGAAGAGAAACATCCGAGGACAACACCACTTAATTTTGTACCACGGTCAGATGACGATGTCACACCTGAGTTGGTACCCCACTCTCCAAACTTCCACACCATGCCAACGTGGGGATATTTGAGGCCCCGACAGAATTATGTGCACCAGCCCCCTTTGTACACCATGGTTGGATTCGAACTCGCAACCCTCCGTTTGTTAGTCCGTTACTCTTCCAACCAGGCTACCACGGCCCTTTATATGATTATGGAAATTCTCTTGTGCATTAATTTATATTCAACAGAACTCTCAACATTGAAACACTCATTCTGGCAACAGTCCATATTACTTGTCACTAATTGCACATTAAGAATGTCATGGATGTGGATATGTGTTGTGAGGTAGTTGGACCCCAAAATCTGATGAAGGAGAAATTAGGCAGTATTTTTTGTTACAAACAACTTAATCAACAAATCAAGTGACTCAAAAATCTTGATAAAACATCATCTGGTTATTTCCAACATTCGTTTCGCGTGTGCGCTGTATCTTAGTTCTGCAGAGTTCGATACTTTTTTATCTAATTTGAGTTTCGATTAAAGTTGGATATTGGAGCAAATTCCTTTAAAAAAATCACGGCACCACTGCAAGTTATAACTAGAACGAAACTGTTTGGTGGAAATACCTGTTCTCCAAAACCCCATCTAATCGTCACATTTCAAGAACAGTATTCCATCTTATTCAACTGGTTATGATACTAAAAGGTCACTTTAAATACATGAAATAAAAAATATATAACTTCTGTTTATCCTTCCCATAAACCCGAATTGAATGTGAACTGTGTTTGAATTTTTTAGGCCATGAACTTACATCAAACGATTTACTGTGCTCAGTTTCCCTCTTTTAAGTTCACCCTGTATGTCAAAAGACTAAAATACGCGCCATTTGCTTTAAATATTAACTGCATACAAGCCGTTTCTCCAGTAATGGTGGCTTGTAAGAGTGATAAACCAAGACATAGCACTAAACATCGAAACATGTTTTCTTTCCACATAGCCTCTACTTAAGACTTCTGATGCTGGTGTGCTTTGGTTCTATAGAATGAAAATGTCTAGCTATTGACTTCTAGTTTTCTAAGGTATAATACCAAAATATTGTTTAAGAAATACTTTAAGTTTTTAACTGAACAATCGATGCTACTTTTCGAGCAAACGAAATGTTTCATATAGCAAGAAATGGTTAATATTTAAACTAAGCTTTGAAAGGGGGGCAACTCATGAAATATTTCGCCATTTGCGGCATTTATTGTACGTTTCTACATGAATAATAAAAAAACATTGTGAAGAGAAAACATTTTTTATTCAGTGTTCGAAAAGACTTTTTCTCCGATGTCAAGTCACCGTGGGTTCACCCGCTGCCCTAGCGACCTGCGAGTTGTAGGTGACGCAGGCTTGACTCCTCCGTGAGTGTATTTCTGCTATGCAGTAGAACTTTCCGTGTGTGTATATGTCCATTATTAGACGCTGCCTGACTTGTGTTTCGCGCAACTTGGCCAAACATGTCTATTGCACCATAAGAACTCAAACAAGCCCAAAACCAATTCTCCAATGCCAGCTTATGGCAGTCCTTCAAGCATTCCGTAGGTGAGAACGTGGCAAATTCGTGTTGACCCTCATGGTGATTGTCCCGACGAGGTTGTCTCGCCATCAACAATACTGACCACATCTTGATGGACGAGACATATCGCCATTGAAAAAACTGACAGGATTTTGATCTGGTCATCATAAAATCTGAATTATCTTGGTGACGAGATATCGCGTCATTAGCAAAATTAGTCATATTTTGATGGACGAGATATGTCGTCGAGGAGGGTTACCCCGGAGCACAAAGGGAGGTATTACCACAACGAATTCCCGGTGAACTGGGAGAAGACATGCCTTCCTGGAGGACTGGGGAAGCTGGCCCTCATTTATTATGCATCGTCTTGAAGAGAGAGAGAGAGAGAAACCAGAAAACTCCAAGCCAACAATCCGACTTCCTCACACGAAATTATAACCAAGCGCTTTATTGGTTACAATTTCGGTGATTGGTTAAGTTTTGTGGCTCAAGAGCCATATCTGACTTTTTCTACAAACACAAGACAACCTCACGTAATGGACATATACTGTTTTTACTGAGAAAAATACATCCAGGATGGAATCGAACCTGCACCGCTTACAACTAGGTTACATAGGTTGGCATAGAAGAAATGTAAAAGTAGAGTGAGCAATGGTGACATGTTTATGTCCCAGGATCGGGTGACTAAGACTAGTACTAACGTGTCCCTTAGACTATTTTTGTCTACAGGGTGCAACCTTAGATTTATCATCTGATGGTCTACGGCACAGAAGAAGACGGCCCTCCATTCATTCATCATCTGATTGGTCCACGCGACCTCGTAGTATACTTTGGCGATTTCACCACTTTTGTCGGAACTCTTTAGAAATGCGTATTCACACACCTTCCCTGTCGTAAGATGTTATGAGGGGATAAGATGGCAAATCGGCTAATCAAGTCAATTTTTCACACAGAAGTCCTTACTATTCGATATGTTGGTCACACTTTTTGAAAATTACTGCATAGAAGAGCTATCTCTTAAACGTGTTTTACAGTCCCCTAAAGACAGCTGTTGATATTTGTTGTTCATGTGATGATTCATGATTTTACAATTTCCCAACCTTACGTCATCTTGCTTATGGTAAAGTTAAGTGTTTCTTGGATCACAATATTCCCATTGACTTTTAACGCGTTTTAAATATTCTGCTTCAATACAATTTGAATAATCTCTTCAAATGAACAAAAAATATTTTAAAATCTATCAGCATTATTGAGGTAGTTTTCATATTTTAAAAGCAATTTCAAAAAAATTTAATTTGTCAACTAGCAATTAATTTAATAGCATTGGTAATTCGAGGGATAAATTCTCAAAAGTCCCAAAATCTAAAATAGAGTATACAATTTATGAAACATTTGTCGCTAGATCTAAGCGAATCTTGTTTCTATATATATATATCGATAGAGACATCAAAATCCTTTCCGTCTATAAAAGAAGCTTTCTGGGAACCTGAAAGAAATCATACTGCAAATCTGGAAACTGGTTTTTACTCCATTTATGAAACTTCAGAAGCATCTTTATGCTTTAGTTTTTTGTTCTTTGAAATATAGAAATCATAAGTAAACCTATGGTATTTCGTAACAGAAAAACTGACAACAAATTTGCAGACATCCTGCTGAGAATATCACGGCAGTAAGAATGCTTCGACATCCAGTTAGAGAATGGTTAAGCAACCATTTCAGATAGAAAGTACAATCTACAGTACAAATAGAAGGTGCAGTGTGTTTACCTCCATTTTAGAAACTTCAAAAACATCTTTAAGCTTTAGTTGTTTTATTCCTTGAAATAGAGAAAATATAAGTAAACCTATGACATTTCACAATAGAAAACTGACTACAAATTTGGTCTACAAATAAAGTTCCAATAGAATGTACAAATTTCAGTAAAAATAGAAAGTACAGTTGTTTTAACTTCATTTAAGGTAGGTAGATAGTTAATTAACGTCGCACTAGAGCAACAGAACGGGCTATTGACGACGGTTCGGAATCAATCCCGAAGGGAAAGATCCAATCAACACTTGAGTTGGCACCCTGCTCTCCAAACTTCCATACCACGAAAACGTGTTGCTCACCTTAAGATACTTCAAAAGCATCTTTATGCTTTAGTTTTTTTTATTCTTTGAAATAGAAAAAGCATAAGTAAACCTATGGCATTTCGTAACAGAAAACTGACTACAAATTAGGCGGACATCCTTCTAAGAGTGTCGAAGCAGAAAGAATGGCGCGACATCCAGTTAGACAAGGGGACCATTCCTCTGAAGCCAGCCAAATGGTAACTAAGCTTAAAATGGCTAAGCAACTATTTCACCCTTATACAAGAAAGTACAATCTACAGTACCAATAGAAAGTACAGTAGTTTTTACTCCATTTATGAAACTACAAACCGTCTTAATGCTTCAGGATTTTTATTCCTTGAAATAGAGAGAATATGATTAAACTTATGACATTTCGTAACAAAAAACTGACTACAAATTGGGCGGACATCCTTCTGACAGTGTCACAACACTAAAAATGACACGGCATCCAGTAAGACAAGGGATCATTCCTCAATAATTATGCCAAATGGCAATTGATAAGCCTGAAATAGTTAAGCACCCTTTCCAAGATAATGTAAGAAAGTATAATCTACATTACAAATAGAAAATACAAATAGTAAGTTTCAACTCCGTTTATGAAACTTCAAAAATATCTATACGCTTTAGTTTTAATTCCTTGAAATGGACAAAACAAAAGTAAACCTATAACATTTCGTAACAGAAAACTGACTACAAATTTGGCAGACATCCTTCTAGGAGTATCATAGTAGTAAGAGAGTCAAGCCATCCAGTTAGACAAGAAGACCAATCCTCTGCATCAGGCCAAATAGCAATTAATAAACTTCAAATGGTTAAGCAACCATTTCATGTATATTAGCCGACAAATAGATCCCAACGAATCTCGATTAACTAAGTACGAAGATAAAGCCTTCGTCTTGTACACGAAGCTTCGGGAGATTGACATTTAGCATTCCCAACTCTATACGTTCCTGTCTTCTGCAAATGAACGGATTCAATTGAATTAAAATTTAAACAATTTGAGGTGAATGGGTTGTATTCTGAAAGTTTGAAGGGATTATCCAAACCGATTAAGCCTTCAGAATTCCAACGCATTACATTTTGGATAGTGATGCTCAATTCGGTGACTTAAGCTAGAGAACACTTAAATAGTTATAAAGCGACCTTTTAATTAGTTAAACTGGAAGTTAATTTAAAATTAGTGTAATTGTGGATGCATGATTCGTACTGGTTGTAATCTCTTTGTGTAAAGTAGTATGAATACAATGATTTAGTAATTGATGGCTGTGTTTATGACCTAAATATTGATTAGTGGATGTTTTAATTAGTTAAACACACTGATTTAATGAACCATTCAAGACTAGTGTCATGAAGTAAAACTATGTGCACATTCAGAATGCTATTTTTGCTGTCTTTGGTTATTAATGCTGTCTTTGGTTAATTTTAGTCATTGGTTTCAGTCGTATCGAGATTGCGATATCATGTTAATTTAAGAATAAATTACAATATTAGTTTCAAAATTAGTTTTTATTCGATCAAATTTTGTAATAAATTCACAACGATTTACACTTATATACTTAAACTTTAGTTGATGGTACGACCTCGAGTTTTGTTTTAGTTTGGTGATTATATGGTTGTTACACTCTCTCTATTCTGGTAGCTCATTGAGGAGAATATAGGTAGAAAGACGTAAGACTTGGTGATCGCCTCAAATAATTAGAGATTAATTTCTCATATAAAAGATAGGTAATTGAATTTAAGTCACACGGTGGAGCAACGAAACGGGCTATTGGCGAAGGTCCGCGATCAATCCCGAAAGGAAACATCCGTGGACGATACCTTGTAATTTTGAACCACGGAAAGATGACGATTCACCCTACTCTCGCAACTTCCTCAACACACCTTTGAGGGCACGACCGATTTAATGTGCACCAACCCCCACGTACATGATGGTCTTTGGTTGGATTGAGTCTCGAACTCGCAACCTTCCGGTTGCTAATCCGTTACTCTACCAACCGGGCTACAGATGCTCAATCCACTATACAGGGTGAGTCTAAATTGTTTTTACAAAATAAGAGGGGTGATAGTGCCCATCCAGACGAGCAATAATTACCATGGAACATAGGGTCGCATTCCACTCTGAGAGGCAGAAAAGAGTCAAATTAGAATTTCAACATAAACTTACAACAGTGTTGGGAAAGCGAATGAACGATACCAAAAGTTGCACAATCTGATTTATTGATCAGAGAAAAACTCGCAGCAAGTGCTCAAAGTGGCGGCCACGCGTGTCGTTGCACAGTTCACACCGGCGAAGGAATGACTGACTCTCGAAGATTCCAGGTGTTGTGTTCATTTTGTCTGCGGCAACACCGATTCTCGCTACGAGATCTTCAGCCGAGTCCACAGGCGTCTGGTACACTAAAGATTTCATGTGCTCCCAGAAGAAAAAGTCCAGTGGGTTGAGGTCCGGTGAGGCTAAGCCACAAGTCTGCCACGTCCGATCCATCTTGCTTAGGAGATATGCTACGTAGGCAGGTACAAAATGACGTCAGAGGCGATGACTTTCTCATGCTCGACACGTTTCGACTTTACTCTTTTGTGCCTCTCAGAGTGGAATGCGACCCTATGTTCCATGGTAATTATTGCTCGTCTGGATGGGTACTATCACCCCTCTTGTTTTGTAAAAACAATTTAGAATCACCCTGTATTATTAGATAGTTGAATTTACTTGCCACTGGAGGAACAAAACGGGCTATTGGCGAAGGCCCAGGATCAATCTCAATGGGAAACACTGAGGAGAATACCTCGTCATTTTGAACTACGGTCAGATAACGAGGTCAACGCTTGAGCTGGCATCCCACTCTCCAACCTTCCACGCCAATATTAAGACATTTGAAGCCACGATAGAATTAACGGGCATCAACCCCCTCCTCAAGTATCTTTTATTTTCAATCAGAGTGGAAATACTTAACACTCCAAGTGGTTTCGACGAAACATCTTTTCCACCAAGGTGTGACCAATTTTGCTGATATCAAGTGACGAGATATCTCGTCATCAAGATTTTGTCGATTTTGGGATCATGACGGGATCAAGATCTGGTCAGTTTTCTCCTAATGACGAGACATGTCGTCCATCAAGATCTGGTCAATTTTACTTATGACCAGATACCCCGGCGAGACAACCACCTGGAGGGTTAACATTAACATGTCAAATGCATAGTTCAAATATTACCTATTTAAATGCTAATAAAGATATCTTCGGGATCCCACCTCGACCTAAATTTAGGCAAGTTCAACAGAGCGGCCCTCTAGCTACGAACTGAGGTGTGGCATCAACGCTATGACATGAGGTTCAAACCTCGTGACTTCTAACGGGAAGCGCGACAACTCGAAAACGGAGCAAACTTGGGACATTTTCGCGACGTTGTCTGCGGCTGTTCATGTTTCGCTCGATGCCCTATTCCTTCCTATATCAAACGGAATATGCACTAATAATGTTTTCATTTGCGTTCAGTAGCCAGAGTGGGCTGCAATTTCAATAATGCTGAATTTCAAAATTACCTCAGCCGAGATAGATCCATTGGAAGAGTAAGGGATTAGTAAACGGATGGTTGCGAGTTCGAAACTCGATCTAACCACAGACCGTCCTGTACTGGTGCATGTTAGGTACGCCGTGGCCTCAAGTATCCTCACGTTGGCGTGGAGTGAATGTTTGGAGAGTGGGGTGCCAGATTAGGTGTGACCTCGTCATCTTCCAGATTACTGTTGGATCCCGGACCGTCGCCAATAGCCCTTTGTGTTATTCCACTGCGACGTTAATTCAGTTACCTACATACCCAAGTTACCTCTCGCCCTCTAGTGAGGAGAAATGCGTCAAAATAATGACATGATAACTAAGAAAGCTGATCATGACGCTTAGTAATGCTAATTCCCATCTACCTCCTAAACTGGTTTTTAATCCCTTCTGTCGTATTTTTCTACATTTTGCCTACTAAATAGCATTTAAATCTACCCTTACAACGACGTACACTAGGGCAATAACCTCCAACGCAAGAGAGAAACAAACCTCCCAGCTCAAGAAGAAAACCCGGGGAACTAATACCACTTCTTAAGAGCGCATTTCCTGAGCTCCCGAAAGTCCATCTTAAGGAAACAATCACGGAATGTATCATGAGCTCCCTGTCCTCGAAAATCCTCATTTCGGAGCGGCTCTCCTCCTTTAAGGAATATAAAAGAGAAATGAGTTGGTATAAATATATATGTGAATATCTATATACACACATACACCCACTTACCGCAAGAGCATCGTGTGTGATAGGCCGGCAGAGGCTTAGGCCTAATCTCTCACCTTGAAGTAGACATAAGCCCCTAATCCTTTACGTTCGACGTTCCGTTAATCAGAACGGGATGTTGAGAAAAATAATGCACTGGCTGCGGTTTTGATCATTGATTAATGTTTTGTAGAACATGCCTTGGCTGCCCTAGGCCTTTATGGAATGGGCTCAGGACTGGGACGAATGCGTGTACAGTTGTTTTAGAGATATCAGGGCATCTTCTAGGCAAGCTAATGTTTAGAAAGGCTCCGAAAGAAGGAACTTCACCTTAATCGACCTTGGATTTGTCGATTCTTGAATAGGTGTAAAAGCTGGTTTGTTGCAGAGTTGCCATACTAAAATCATGAATGGCGATCGCCTTGGTTGGTTTTCCGAACCACTTCATTGCCAACTTTTCACTGCTTTGGCTTTCGCTGCCAAACAATAAGCCAGAATTATCTCTTCCAACTATTTTCTCAAGGTTAAATGTATGAAATATCACTGCTGATCTGGGAAGTCATCAATGGCACGCGAATAAGACAACGTGCTAAAAGGTTCGATTAGACTTTACGATTCTTGACGAAGATATCTACACCCCAGACAAATTAGCAGTGTACTCCCAAGTCAATATTAACATTTCAACAGATCTTTGAGAGTGAAAAGGGGATTGTATGTTTATTATTAAATAGGGCAAAATACATATGCGAATATGTATTTTTATATTTGGGTTGGATGGTTGGCTTTGAGGTATGGCGCAAGAGAGAGCCATATTTGGCCGTGCTGCGCCAGACACAAGACATACAACATCAAGTAATATACAGACACACACAATGAAATTTTTACTGACACAGAAGAGATAAATACACCCAGGGATGAATACACCACACCAATTGTGGAAGCGCTTTGTTTACGTTGAAGTGTTTGGTCGTTCGAAATCGTCTTGTACGAGGGGGTGCATGTTAAATCTCTCGTGTCCTCAAATGTTCTCACGTTGGCGTGATGTTGAAATTTGGAGAGTGGAGTGCCAACTCAGGTGTTTACCATCTACATCTGACCGTGGTTGGAAATTTGGAAGTGTTGTTTTCAGATTATTCCCTTCGGGATTGATCCCAGACCGTCACCAATAGCTCCAGTACGACCTAAATTCAACTACCAACCGTTCAAAGCCACGTGACTGGACTGCTTTCTCGCTTGAGCCGGACTATAGATAGGTGGTATTGTTTCTGCGCCGATACGAGTACGTATTCTGAAAATGACGTCAGTTGGCTTGATTTTCTAATACGATTTTATCACTTTACCAATAAAAATTCCAAAGAATGAATTCCGAATCGATATGTGATAGCCTCCTTGCAATATGTAAAATTAATCTATGTAAAAAATTCACTGAGTTGGGACTGACTCTTTTAGGATCGATCACCGATGCAAATTCGCATAAGCTAACTGAATGAGACCAGTGGTCAAGGGAGAGTAGTGGAGAAAACATTCAGAAAACAACCAAGAAAGAAAAGCTCGGAGTCATTGCTCTAAAATATTCGTTCTCAATATCTAGGAACCTCAGTAAGTTCACCAAAGATTCTACATCGAAGCAGGTTGTTTTTCTGACCATTTCTTCTCCAAAATCAGAGTGGGTGACAGGTAGGTAGTCGAATTAATGTCGCACTGGAGCAACACATCAGACCAGGATCAATCCCGAAGAGAAAGATCGTCATTTTGAATCACAGTCAGATGACTAGATCCCACATGAACTGGCACCCCACTCTCCAAACTTCCGCACCACGCGGACGTGAGGATATTTGAGACCACGACAGATTCAACGTGCACCAAGTCCAACGTACACGACGGTCTTTGGTTGGATCGAGTTTCGAACTGCTAATCCCCTACTATTCCAACCGGTCTACCACTTCCCTAGCGGGTAGCAGGACTCTGTGATGCAAAAGGACACATGCCGAAGGTTGTAGATCATTTTACCTTCAATTACATTGCGCATGGTAGATCTACTAAGAGAAGACCTGTAGGAGGTAGATCTACTAAGAGAAGACCTGTAGGAGGTAGATCTACTTTAGGGGAGTGTAAGAGGGAGTGTTAATGAGTGGTTTCGTGATCAAATAAAAATAGATAATTTTATTTGATTAATAATTATTAGAATTAAAAAATTGCTTATAATTATTAGTTTGACATTTAAAAAAGTAGGCTATGGATATCGTTGAGATTTAATCTGCTCTATTTAACAAATGGTAGAAATATTCGTCACATAGTGCGACTCTTTTGTGAAGGTGGCCGACCTTGGGTCAGTTCATTTCGGAATAGGTGTGGAAGGTTGTCTTGGATAAGGGCAGCGCCGGTCAGAAGCAAAAGAAAAATGTGTGGCGATTGACATAAATGCCTCAATCATGAATGTCCCAAATTCACCAACTTTTTAGGTGTGTACAGGTATCACAAACCCGAGGTACCCGAGTAATCCTCTTCATTTTTACCTCCGTTCCGTCTATTCTATTGAATTTTATTACTTTGTGTTTGGCGGAGCGTATCCATTTTCGAATCTTTGGCCATCGAACTTAAATCGGCCAACCAACCTCCGCCAATTGTGGAACCGAATGATTAACTCGGTACCAGAATGAACAATAAAGACGCCAATTAAGGAAGGGATTGTTTGTATTTCCACCAATCCCCTAATGCAACTAATAGACTAGTTCAAAATCACGTGACTCAATTGCCTTCTCGCGGGAGCTGGACTATAATAGATTAAGTTGTTTGGCAAATTACATTAGCTTTAATTTATTTGGATTGCACAAGGCTTGCCACTGGAGTTTAAATCCATCGTGGCCTCAAATGTCTTCACGTTGGCGTGGTGTGGAAGTTTGGAAAGTGGGGTGCCAGCTCAGGTGTGACCTCGTCATCTGACCATGGTCCAAAATTACGTGGTGTTGTCTTCGGATCTTTCCCTTCGGGATCAAACCCGGACCGTCACCAATAGCCCGTTGTGTTGCTCCTGTGTGAGTAAATTAAAATAATATAAATACCACTGGAGTTAGTTTGTAAAACACCCAGTGTTTTTGTTCGTATATCGCATATACGGAATAATTCCATAACATTGAAAAAAGAACTCAAATTTATTATGAACACAAAACAAGCACACAACCCGATCGGAATTAGCGATGCGTGAAGAAAAAAGAACTTTTAAAATTTACACATGTTTATTTTCAGGGAGAAAGAAATTTGCATGTACTAACTAGAAACATAAATCTCCCTTACGGCACAAATAATACAGAATGCGATACCGATTGATCAATTAATCCAATAATAAAGTCAGTTAAAGACTTCTTGATACGAACTGGTTCTGGATAAGAACCCAAATTCTGAAAACCAGCAATTTTATCTTTAGCTTAATTTATTTATTAGTACATTATCTATATAAATAAAAATGTAATATTCGTTTGTTCCTAACGCAAAATCTCCCAAAATTTTTCACCGATTGCCTTGAAATTTTGCCACAACGTTGCATTCGAATACGCGCATGTTTTAGTCTACTTAGCTATATAAATAAAAATGTAACGCCAGGAGGAAGTGGTAAAACGTTCCTTATTAAATTGATTCTGGCAGCAATCAGATCCCAAAATCACATTGCCTTAGCACTTGCGTCGTCCGGAATAGCTGCGACTTTGATACCAGGTGGAAGAACTGCTCATTCCGCTTTGAAATTGCCATTTGACATTGAATCCCCACGTGTAACATTTCCAAAGCATCCAGCATGGGAAAAGTATTGAAAAAATGCAAACTTATAGTTTGAGATGAATGCACAATGGCAATCTTTCTTTTCAATTTAACCAAATGAGCCACAGCAACGCGTGGCCCGGTACAGCTAGTATATAATATAAATCATATGTAATATTTGACTTATTTGTTAGTCTTATGCTAGACTTGTATGCTAACCTCTGGAGTGTGAGTATG
Source organism: Meta bourneti (assembly GCA_933210815.1). Lineage (NCBI taxonomy): Eukaryota > Metazoa > Arthropoda > Arachnida > Araneae > Tetragnathidae > Meta > Meta bourneti. Next base: position 96,129,846 of record OW119929.1, on the reverse strand, counting down.
TTGCACACTCAGTGTTAGTGTGTTACAAACTCTAGGTAACTTAAGCCATCAGGGGCATATCTCCTTTAGGTGTGTACCGGCTTCACTGACACGAGGTACTTGAATGATCTTTTATTTTCCCATGGGGTTCACTGTCTTTAGTAAACACGGAGTCGCATTCTCAGGATAGACCCAAGCGCTCGTTTTCTGCTTTCATACAACTCTATTTCCATTCCTCTTTTACCTTTCACGATATATTTTACTTGAAGTTGTCTTGGTATTTGGTGCATCTTGGTCAAATATGGCCCTTGCGCCATAAAACCCCAAAGCGACCAACCAACCTGGAAACTAATAATAGCGAAATGGATCACGTCTTTCAGACAATAAGAAATTTATGCGAATGAAATTAGTACCTATTAATCTTTCTTTTTTATTACATACATTTTTCACATTTCATTACACGATCCTTTTTGATCCATATCATCCACAGGAGAGAGAACTTGTATTCTAATTAAAGTCCAAAAAATATTTTCCAATATTTATTCAAAGGAAGATCCTTGAAATTTTTCAACTCTTTTATTTGCGTTTATTTGCATGGTGAAATAACAATATTTGCATGAGCTTATGAAACAATAAGTAGGGATTAAATACTAATCCACATTACTGTTTGGATAACCTTTTGAGAGCATACTTTACGCAGCGCCTAAATAAACAATTCAGGAATAACTGAGTCTACTGAAGATATGACTGGAAGAATGGATAAATGCCATCAGTAATTTAGTGCACTGAGAGATAAATTGGATCGATACTCTCTTCACTGGTTAATGAGAAGTAATGTAACTCAAAATATTCAACTTCAAAAACTGCAACTTGCTGCTAACGAAACTTTCTTCTAAGGTTGTCACTTGCTGCTAACTATAACTGGCATATGGGAGTAGTCTTAGAATTCATTGAATCCCATAGAAAAGCTGATATGTTGCTCTCCTTTAGCAGCTAGCTAATTTGCTATTAATCTTTTCTTTGTGGGATATAATACAGTTGATGCTTCCCCCTTTAAGATTTATTTCCCTATTAACCCATTTAAAAGTTAACATTTTATGCATTGGGGAAATAATATAGCTTAAGCCCTTTTATTTTATGACCATTGCTTTTAGACTATAGTTGACACCATGAAATAGGATCTAAAAGCTCCGAAATTACGTAGCAAAGTTTGTATTGTACATTTAGTAGTCATAAAAAAGATTAAGTAACTAAATGAAACTGAAGGTAGAGAAGTATTAAATAGTGACACGCTTTTTCTAACCCTCCAAGTGTTTTCTTGACCAGATCTTGGTGAAATATCTTTCACCAAGATCTGGTCAATTTTTCTAATGACGCGATATCTCATCAAGATATTGCTAATTTTTATGATGACGAGATCAAGAACTGGTCAGTCTTCTTGCAATAACGAGATATCTCGTCCATTAAGATTTGCCATTTTTTGCTAACAGACGAGATACCTCGTCACAACAACCACCAGGAGGGTTATGCAGGTTCCAAAATTTGCAGATCAATTTGATTATTTGAAATTTTGTTTTGATACCTAAGCTTTCTTTCTTTGGAAAAAGGGACCTGTTGGAAGAGTAACGGATTAGCAACCAGAGGGTTGCGAGTTGGAATCCAATCAAAGACCGTCTGCTGGTGCACGTTAAATCTGTCGTGGCCTCACATGTCCTCACGTTGGCGTGGTGTGAAAGTTTGGAGGGTGGGGTGCCAGCTTGTCATCTGACCGTGGTTCAAAATTACGTGGTGTTGTCCTCGAATCTTTCGCTTCGGGTTTGATCCCGGAGCGTCGCTTCAATGCGACGTTAATTAAAATATCTACCTACCATACCTCCTTTGAAAAATAGGGGCCGTATGTTAGGCTCAGTGGGTATGCCCACTAACCTAGCAACCTTCGAGTTGTTGGCGCAGGTTCGATTCCTGTCACGTGCCTTCCTTCCTGGGTATATTTCTCTCGCTTCAATAAAAACTTTCATTGTGTATGTCTATTATGTGATTGTGTCTTGCGTCCATAGCCAATTATGGTCTTTGCGCTATAAAACCTCAAATAATTTGGGAAAAGATTTTTTGATATATTATTTTATTTGAAAAACAAATAAAATAATATTATTCAAATAATTTGACTAAAAATTAATACACCAAATTAACAATTGTGTAGTGCCTCCCCAAATAAATAACAACGCTATACACAACTCATACCACTGTTCCATCAAATTGTCGGCAACCATTAATCTCGAGTTGACAAAAGAATTAGCCGGCTAATTCTCAGCTTTTTTTCATTACTGCACTCCTAACATGACGTGGCTACTCCTTCCTCGAAACTAAACTGAGAATGATTAATGAAGGGCTTAAACTATTAGGCACAATTACGCTAACTATTCCGCTAGGATATTCGATTATTTATTAATTATAATCTCTACTGGAGAATCTTTTCATGACTGAAGTAAATGAGGGAAATGAATGTTTTCCAACACGCTTTCAATCATATTGCGCAAAAAATGTATGCATTACAAGCAAATAAAATTGATAGAGGTCTAAGAAATAAAATCAAGTCTTGTTTTAATAATGAAAAATAAACAGGATGATGACAGCTACACGGCAAGGATTATCTTTATGAACCTTTATGGAAGATATATACTTTGAGCGTATATGCAATATATATATATATATTGCATATTAAATCTAACCATCCAAGTGGTTTTGACGAGATATTTCGTCCATCAAGATCTGGCCAGTTTTTCTAATGACGAGATGCCTCGTCAAGATATTGTGGTTTTTTTTAAAGATTACAAGATCTGATTAATTTTTCTCTAATGAGTGGTCCATCAATTGGTCAATTTTGTTAATGACGAGATTAATTTCTCGTCGAGACAACCAGGAAGATTAAATTTTAATTTTTATGCAGATATTCTAATTTCAAGAAATTTACAAATAGAAAATTCTTTTTGTACATCTAATTTGTCTTTTTATTTCAAGTGGAATATTTTTTGCTGAGACTCCTTGCAAATATTGTTGCTTGGATTTCCTTGGAACAATGGCCATATCCGGTTCACTGCGCCAAACAGCGTCAAGCAATGGACAAACACACACATGGAAAGTTTTACTAACGCAGAAGAGAGAAATGCATCCAAGGTAAGAAACAGAAATCGAACCTGCAGCACCTACAACTCGCGGGCTGCTAGCGCGGTTGGCAAACCCACTCCACGGCGGCCCTCAATAGTGTTAGGTTGGCTGGTAGGCAGTTTTGCCGTTTTATGGCGCAAGAGACATATTTGGCCAAACACAAGACAACGTCAACTAAAGAATATCGTCAAAGGGAGAAAAGCGGTATTAGGGACAGGGTAGTGGAAAGAAAGCAGACAAATATCGCTTGTGAATCCGGGGAGCGTGACCCCGAGTTTAATAAAGACAGTAAACCCCCATGTAAAAAGAAAAGACCACAAGAGTCCCTCGGGTCTGTGAACACCTACACCCCAAAGGAGATGTGCCCCTGAAGGACAACAGTATTACATCTTTGAGAGTGAGTAAATCTGATAAGTGTTGGTGAAATACTTGGTTTGTTTCACGCTCAGTGTATTTTCATTGCAACTTTAAACTTCTAGCATGTAGTCTTTTCTCGTTTAAAGTCCTTAAGTGCATCCAAATAATTAGTATTTATAGGAAGGTGGAGATCTTATAGGAGTCAACTAGTTTGTCCAATCAGAAAGAGATGTGCACGTCAACGGTCGTGATAGATTAAAAGAAGGAAGGGTCTAGCAGAGTCTAAGTTATCCAATGTAATTTCTCCGCGAAGGCCAAGAGCAGGCAAGAAAGGAAGCCGATTCGAACAAAGTCCGCACAAGCATTCGACAGTTACGACAAGCAATACAGGACATTAGCTGGTTTTTTGGAAGATCTTTGTGCTTTTCTTAACTGAAAAGTCGGCCGTTCATTATCTTTCAATCACCAGTGGTCAAGCATCCTGTGCAAATTGTCGTTGGTTTCGCCTATAAGGTCCAGATCTTCATTTTTTTTCTTAACACTCCTACTGTTTCATCGAGATATCTCGTCCAATATCTGGTCAATTTTGCTAAGGACGACGATATCTCGTCAAGACAAATCTGTCCCCGACTCCAAGTGGAAATGAAGATCGAAGTTAGAAAAGTTAATTGTCCCTTGCCCATAAGCGAGTAGCAGCTTCTGTAGTTATACGACCTGAGGCACAGACAGTAGAAGGATGACTTTGACTCTTGTCTGATAGCTTTAGCTGGGCTTGAACGAATGGCCTTTACACCTTTGGTGACTCTGCTAGGAGAAAATTCCTCAGTCGTACTTCTATTCCGCTCAGTGTTACTCCCTTCTACCACGATGAGGCAACATAGCTAGGAGTTGACATAACAGTCTACCTGTTTTTGCTAAATGCACGAACTCACAAGCTTCCGAGGTTCACATGTTTTCGTGTGTCGGTTTGGAATAACATGACCTTTTTTGAGAATCCTTTGATGGTTTTGGACTTTTTAAAGTCAAGTGTTTTATGGAATTGATCTGGCATGTGCTAGATCAAGAGGTAAGTAGGTAGGTATTATAATTAACGTCAAACTGGTGCAACACTACGGGCTATTTATTGGTGATGGTCCGGGACCAATCCCAAAAATGAAGATCACAGGACAACACCACGTGTCGTAGTAACTATTAAGATTTTATGAATATGGAAATTGAAGAAGGAGTATGGAATGGCGTTAGACTTTTCGGCTGAAAGTATGGAAACCATTTTGGAAGAAAGGAAATAGTCTTCCAAGTGAAAAAAACAAATCCGAGTTTCTTTATGTGGTCAATTCAATTTTTGTCGAATGCCACATTTTAATAACTTCTCACTACAATTCTTTGCAAATATAGCATGTCCGCAATGGTTGCGCTTAGGTGCTAGAGGGCGCAGTTTGACACATTTGAAAAATCCTTCTTTTTGACGTGAATAGGTCTTTAAAATCTGAACAGTATTGGGGGACATGTATAAAAACCACTGTCAGATGACGCTAGACACCAAGAGGAATTAGAAACAACACTTCAATTAGATTAAAACAAGTGTCAAATAATGTCATAAAAGCAATAAACTACAGTTTAAGGTAATCCCGATATGTATCATACGAGAGGATTTGGATAGCAGAAGTAAAATATCTGCAGATCGCTAGTTTGTTTGCTTATCGTGAAAATGCCTCATAAATTTCACCACATGCAATTCAGAATAGTAACTTGAATTTACGTCGTTCGTGAGGAACACAATGGGCTATTGGTGGCGGTTAGGGATCAATTCCGGAAGGAAAAATCCGAGGAACCTCGTAGTTTTGAACCCCGATCAGATGACGAGGTCAACAACGGAGTGGCACCCCAACCTGCAAAACATTCACACCACTCCAACTTGAGGATATTTGAGTCTAGACAGATACAGGTGCAACGTGCAGTTCTAGTGAAGATTTATTTGTAAAGGATGTCAATCTATTTAAGTCATACAAAGATGAGGTGGGTATTTTAATTAACGTCACACTGGGAGCAACACCACGAGCTATTGACGACGGTCCGGTATCGATCCCTAAGGGAAAGACTCAAGTTAACACCTGGATCCTTTGCCAATATTCCATTGTGTTGCTACAGTGTGGCATTAATTTAATACCTATCTACCTAATTCCTGGATAACACGAAGGGCGTCAGATTACGAGATGAGCACTTGAGCTGGCAACCCACTCTCCTAACTTCCACACCAAGCCAATGTGAGGACATTTGAGGCCAAGACGGATTTAATGCGAATCCACCTCCGTGTACACAAAGATCTCTGGTTGGACTGAGTTTCAAACTCGCAACCCTCGTGTTGCTAATCCTTTACTCTTCCACCCAGACACCGAGTAATGCTGATCTGAAGGAGTCAGCTGGTTTTTATCCCTCCGAATGCGTCAGATAAGATAAAAAATATTGTTTACCCCTTATTCACCTCTAGCCTGCCTAATATAAAATAATATTTCACCTTATTTGACGCACTAGTGAATAATACTAGTGCTTCCCCACCTCAAGTTGGAAGACCTGAAAGGACGAATTAAAAAGTGAGTGGTTTGAAGAGTGAGGTGCCAGCTCAAGTTTTGACTTCTTCAAATATACGAGGTGCTATCCTCGGATCTTTCCCTTCACTATCGATCCCGGATCGTCACCAATAGCCCTTTGTTTTGCTGCAGTGACCTTAATTAACTGCCTACCTTCTCTGTCATCTTAATGAATCATTTTTGAAGCTTTTTGATGACCAGTCTGACTAAGGTTTTCAATTGTTTTTCTTCTTGACGATGTTACTTATTATTGATTGTCTTATTTTATGGTGCGTATTTATGATGGACTACTCATGATCGAAAGAAATGGCAGCATCATGTTAACATTGATCAACAGACCCAGAAGACATCAAAGAATATTTATTACGTCACAATTACGATACATTACAGAACATGAATTTTATTGCCTCTAACATTATGTTAGGAAACATAAATAGCGTTTAACTACTCAACAAGACTATTTAATAAAGTAATAACTGAGCACCAGATCAAGATATACTTCGAATCAATCATTGATCCGTTTTCAGCTTCTACTGTTGCATTATCGTCAATATGATTCCAATAGAACTTTATCAGTTATTCACATAAAGCTTAACCCTTCAAGTGGTTTCCACGAGATATCTCGTCCATCAAGACCTGGCCAATTTTGATAACGTAGAGGTATCTCGTCCAAGATCTGACCAATTTTGATAACGTGCAGATATCTCTTCCATCAAGACCTGACCAATTTTGATAACGTGCAGATATCTCTTCCAAGATCTGACCAATTTTGATAACGTGCAGATATCTCTTCCATCAAGACCTGGCCAATTTTGATATGCAGTTATCTCGTGATCAAGACCTGACCAATTTTAATAATGTGGAGATATCTCGTGATCAAACCTGACCAATTTTGATAACGTGCAGATACCACGTCCATCAAGACCTGACCAATTTTGATAATGTGGAGCCCGGTTGGAAGAGTAACGGACTAACCGAAGGATTGCGAGTTCGAATCCAACCAAAGACCTTCGTGGCCTCAAATGTCCTCAGGCTGACGTGGTGCTGAAGTTTGGATAGTGGGATGCCAGCTCAGGTGTTGCCTCGTCATCTGATTCAAAATTACGTGGTGTTGTCCTCATGATCTTCCATTGGGATTGATCCTGGACCTTCACCAATAGCCCATTGTGTTGTTCTAGTGTGACGTTAATTAAAATACCTACCTACCTTATATTTTCCAGAAATTTAAAAATGTTTACTTAACCATAACAGCATTATGACACATGAACTATGCAGCAATCTATTACACAATATAACATTTATTTAATACATCTGGGAGCTTGGGATAGGTTATTCCTAACAGCAATAATATAAGAGTACGTGTGCTCCAGAGAAAAATATTTAGAGTGAATTCCGTTAAGCGCGATAGTTCATGTCCAACAACCACTGTTGCGTAAGTTTCAACAAGATTACTTAGAACATCAGATTCAGTTTCATCCTATACCCAGAAAATTAATTTCACGAAGCATGTGAATCAATTTAATAGAGATTGCTCATGGTAAAGGTTGAAAAGTTTACCTAATGAATAAGATACGGAATAAATTAAAATGTAAGATGCGCAGAGGCTTTGTTGGGGTAGTTTCAGATTACACCTAGGTAGTATCGTCTTAAATTGCAAAGCTGTTTATTTCATTTTCGAATGACATCGTCCCTTGTTGATACAGACATCCGAGCAGTAATTTGCTCTATGCTTGAGTTGAGAAGAATCTCAGTGTATTGAAATAATTGAAAATACGTCGAGAATTTAGGAATTTACTTAAAAGATCTAAGAGGTTTGTATGGTTTCCGATAAGCTGATTTGTTTGAGTATGACTCGAGCAATCCCAACGCAATGGGTATAGTTGCATGGAGAGGAATATAAGGGTTTTAATTGAAATCATATTTGTCTTCCCTTTCTTTTAATTGATTTCTGTGAATTCTTGTCTTTGAAAATCTTTCCGTTGATACTGATTTTTGTACTGATTTTAATTTCCTTGAAATTACTTGAGATTCTTCGAAACATGCTATAATTTCTTGTTATTAATTGAGATTTCTTTTATAGGGTGGATGTGTTTTTCCAAGTACTGCTTTTTTGGAGGTTAAACCACATTTTTTTTAAGATTTGTTGTTTAAGTTAAGTTTTCAACACTGTTCGATTGGTATGAAGGTAGTTAATTGACGCCGCACTGGAGACATACAACGGGATATTGATGACGGTCCAGCATCAAACCCGAAGGGAAAGATCCGAGGACAACACCTCATAATTTTGAGCCACGGTCAGATGACGAGGTCGCATCTGAACTGACACTTAACTCTCCGAACTTCCACATTTTCCCAAGCATTTAGCTAATAGGCATTTGCACGTTCAGGCGATGTGATATACCACATTGTATATTTCCAATATTAAATAAACCTAATTGTTATATTGTGCATTTAATATTTAAGTATTTACCTTTCTAATAAATAAATTTACGACTCACAAAAAGCGAAAATAGAGGTGGAGTAAAAACTATCGTCAATAGCCATTTCGTCATCAGGTCAGAAGTAAGTTACAAGAATCACTTTTGACAACAACGAGTATTGTTCCGATGCCAAAGACGAGGACGAATGCAAGTCTAAAATAATTCAAAACAGCATTTTCCCCCAATGCAACATTATTTTTCTTTCAGAACTCTGCTGTTATATTGTAATTAGATATATTTTGCAGTTTGCATATTTCTTGTTTTATTCTAATCATGTGTAATTTTAATTTGAACTTTTAATTTTGGAATTTAACGTATTTGAATTTTTGGCGTTCTTTTTTCTCCCTGTGATTCTATACTCTAAAAGTTCTTGTAAAGTTTCTCAATAATTAATATATACTTAAAATATAATTTAAATGGCTTATTTATTTTTGTTATTCTTATTACTTTCCTTTGCTATCTAGAGTCCATAAATATTTGGAATAGAAATTAACGTAACAGAATTTGTGCTGACATTTTAATGTTTTTTCGTTGCTTTATTTTCGTAAAATGTATTTAACCAGAACATAGCACTTGTATCGATTTTGGTTTCATTCGTGATCAGAGGTAATGGCAGGAAATTTCTTTATATAATAATGAGTTACCAATGTTTTTGTATCGACATCAATTAATTTAAAACAGCAGACTTGTCTTTCTGAAAAGTAATCTTTTGAATTTCTAACTTAAAAGTGATACACTGAGTTAATGGGAATGAAAATCAAAGTTTATCCTTTGAATGTGCGGAAATTTTTTATTATTGTTTATCAAATACACTCACTGCCGAAAGTTAAGCACGAAGCTGCAAAATGCGAAAAAATCGAAAAGTACAGCTTTGATTGACACGAAATACGGCAGAAAAGTAGCAGATATGTTTATGCATGAAAAAGAAGGAATTTTACATACAATGATGAAAACAATATTGAATTTTCATAAATTATAAGATGAAGTCATATTGGAGTCATTAACAAAATGATGTTTAAATCCAAAACAAACAAACAAACAAAACCGACATTAATAGGTACGTGACCACCCCTCATCCTCATACAAAGTTTACAGCGTGTGGCAATGCTTTCCATGAGGTGATCAAATACCCCAGAGTCAAGTAATCGCCATTCCTCCTGTAGAGCAGTTTGCAACTCTGTGAAAGTGACTGGGGGTGGGAAACGTACAGATACAGCACGGCCGAGGGCATCCCAAATATTTTCAATGGGATTAAGGTCGGGCGAGTACGCCGGCCAATCCATACGCTCAATCCCCTCACTCTTCAGGTAGTCGTCGACGATGTTAGCTCTATGGACGCTCATTATCATCCATTAAAACGAAGGCAGGACCAACTGCTGCAGCGTAAAATCTCACAGTGGGTTCTAGGACTTCATCCCGATATCGGACAGCCGTCACAGAACCCCGTCTATAGATATACAGGTCGGTGTGATATCCCAACGAAATCCCTGCCCACACTATGATGCTTCAACCTCGGAATGCGTAATGCTCGATGATGTTCTGGGGCCGATTTTGTGTGCCTTGTTCTCTCCAGACCCTTACTCGCTTGTCATCTGGCTCCAGGCAAATCTCGACTCATCCGTGAACATAACGTTGGCCCAATCAGACACAGTCCAATTCACATGTTGCCGACACCACTTTAATCGTGCCCCTCTGGGTTGGACGGATAGAGGAACACAAACTCGTGGTACCCGGGCGTATAGTCCATTCATGTGTAGCCTTCGGCGAACAATAGTGGCAGATATCGTCTTACCAATGGACGCTGCAACCATAGATGTCACACGTATGGAGGTCGCTCTTCGATTCCGCTTGGCTAAAACAGCAATATATCGATCTTCCGCGGTGGTCGTAACCCTTGGGCGACCGGCCACAGGTCTTCGGACAACTGTTTCGCTTGTTTGGAATTGTTTCCATAATCGTGAAATGACGAAATGATGAACGCCGAAGAAAAGAGCAACATCTGTGATTGATTGTCCCGCTTCAAGGCGTCCCACAGAACGCCAGCGCTCACTATCTGCCATTCGTCTTCAGGAAGGCATAGAAACACGTCTGTCTTGAAAACAAATCGTACGAAAGTTCTAAACACTTTTTATCAGCACTTACATGAAACTCCTCTAACCCTTCACAATACTGGCTTCTTATACGACTGCCTTTTTGCATATTTTTCGACATGAAACCGTGATTGGCTGTTACAGAACATATTTGCATACTTCCATCTACCTCTGCAGCGAAATGCAGCCTCTCAAATTCAGATTGGCTTCCGGAAATTAACATTTTTCTCTCCGTGCTTAACTTTTGCAATGAGTGTATTTCTTTTTTGGAATTTGTTCACAAGTTCTATTTTCTACCATTAGTTTTTTTTATAACAGAAAAGCGCGAATTATATCATTTAAATACCTTCGAAGAGTGTATTGTTTTTGTATACCTGCCATTGTTTGAATAAAAATATTTTATTATGTACCTTTTAGTTTAAATTATGTTCATGTTAGGATCAACAATCTTATATTGAAATGAGTCAAAAGGGGGCTGAATTAGGAACAGTTGTGTTTTTAAAAAATTCTTTCATTTAAAAACAACCAAAAGAAACAAGTTCACACACTAGTTTTTTAATTCAGAATACGTTAACAAAAAATTTGAATATTTGAAAAATTGATGTGTAATATATTTAGAACATTTCGCTTAATAATTACAGCAAAAAGTAAATGATCTTCCGAATCACATGAAGCAAATCATAGTAGTTAATGCTGGGACGAAAATTTCCTTAAATCAAAAATCTCTAATTCTATTTATTTGTATATTTGCAGTTTATGCCACAGCGGAGATGCTGGATTTCTACCAATTGTTCCATAAAAAATGAGTCTTATTTACATAAGAATAAATGCAACGTCGCAATTTGTTTGGCCGCTATGGAAACGAAAAAAATCTCTCAACTTGTTCGGTTTCTGTGAGAGAAACGGGATCGGTTGCCATGATAATGTTGACACACACCACAATCGAGGGCGCCACCGTCTATACGAAATTCCGTGCTATTTCTCAGACTATTCCTTCCTATGGAAGTGGCGCCTCTGTATGCGTTGCTATTCGCCATGTGGTTGCCACAACTTACAAATAAAATAGAACACAATTTAAAAATGCAAAACTATATCGGGTGGACCAATCAGATGGACCGACATCTTATGGCAAGGTAGGTGTGTGAATGCGCATTTTAATAGAGTGGAGACCAAAGTGGTGAAATCGCCTAAATCTACTACTTTATCGGATGAACCAATCAGATGATAAATCAATGGATGAATATCTTCTCTCTTCCCGTAGACCATTCAGATGATTAATGTTCGTTTTCTCCCGGCAAACGAAAGTAGTCTGAGGGTCACGTTACTACTAGAAATGGTCACATGATCCTGAGCACACAAAATAGCCCATTGCGTTGCTCCAGTGCGACGTTAAATAAAATACTATACCTACCTGAGCACATAAAAACGTTACCATTGATCACTCTACTTTTATATCTCCTCTACTTTTATATGAGTAGTCTTTTCTGTGAATAGCTCAGGTTTTGCCTCGTCATCTGACCGTGGTTCAAAATTACGTGGTATTGTCCTCGATCTTTCCCTTTGGGATTGATTCCAGACCGCCACAAATGGCCCGCTGTGTTGTTCCAATGTGACATTAATTAAAATACCTACCATACATATCCTGTGAAATGTGGTAATAAAAAATGTAACATTTAAAAAAATATGTTCACGACTTAAAAAGTTTAGTCCAGTCTCATTCTAAGTCATCAACTTCCATGAAACTTTTTAGCATCATAAACTATTTCAGTTTGACGTGAAAACTTTCGTGCCTTCACATAGACAACTCACATCCAACATCTCTCACCACGAACAACGCTCACAACGCGCCTCATAACGTTAATTTTTATTAAAAACCCCCTACCCGGTTCGAATCCAGCTCACGACTTGTCAGATTACGACGACCGACATCGATTTGGAATTTTTTATTACCCCATCAATTTTAATATCCAATAAACCAATTTCTACGCCTGCATCAGCGTCTCGTGTTATTAATTTTTTCATCCCAACGCCCAGTGAGCCTTCACTTTACGACCCTGTGTTTTCCAATATGATTCTTGCGTAAGTGAGGATTTTTACGTGTAGCCTGAGAGCTCATCTAATTAAAACTTCGAGTATCTCCCCCAAAAATTGTGTAATTTTCTAAAAGACAATGTAAAAACAAAGACCAGGATTAAGAAATAATTTTGAGGGGTGGAGGGGATATATCTCTGCTACTTCCCGCGTGGGATTATTAAGTGGGGTATAAATTGAAAGGCATGATTAAATATCAATAATAAAGGATTGAGCAAAGTGCTTTTTTATGAGGCATATTTTAATAGCCCGGTGCATAAAGCGGATAGGTGATGCTCTGGGTTGTTTTTTTACGAACGCCCCCATATCGAAAAGGTTCTCGGAGTTGATCCCTACTTTGTGCAATGTTTAATCTCGTGTAAATATTTTCGTAATCAGAAAAGCAATAAATTTTTAGACACATGAAAACTCTTTTTCTAGCTTAAATCTTTATGATGGAAGATGATCTTTTATGAAATTTGAGATTTAAAGGTGCTCATGTAAGAAAATGGACGCGTAAAAAGCTATATGTATGTAGGTAGTTAACGTCACACTGGAGCAACGAAATGGGCTTTGGGCGACGGTTCTGGATCTATCCCAAAGGGAAAGAGTAGAACAACGACTGGTAAATTTAAACCACGGTCAGATGATGAGAACACCTGAGTTGGAACCCCACTCTCCAAACTTCCACACCCATCCAAATTGAGGACATTTGAGGCCACGACAGACTTAACGTTCTCCAGCCCTCGTGTGCACGACTGTCTTTGGCTGGAGCGAGTTTCGAACTCGCAACCCTGCGGTTGCTAATCCGTTACTCTTCCAAATGGGCTACCGAGGCTATAAAATTCAAAGTAGTGCCAAACTATAAATCGCTGTATCCGAAGAATATCTGAAACCCTGAGGAGTAATTCAATTGAAAGAAGAGTAACCAAACACTTTTAAAGTATGGATTTAAAACATAAAGGAGGTTGGGCAGATTAACCGTCATATTTACCCTCGACCACATTAACCCTCCATGTTGTTTCAACAAGATATCACGTCCATTAAGATCTGTACAATTTTACTATTGACGAGATTTCTCATCCATCAAGATCTGTCCAATTTCGCTAATGACGAGATATCTCGTCATTAAGATATTGATATTATTTGACATTGACATGTTCAAAATCTGGTCAGTATTTTTTCTAATGACGAGATATTTCGCCCATCAATATCTAGTCAGTTTTGCGTGTAAACGGGGGCTGTTGCAATTTAAATCTGTCGTGGTTTCAAATATCCTCACGTTGGCGTGGTGTGGAAGTTTGAAGAGTGGGGTGTTCGCCTCGTCATCTGACCGTGGTACAAAATTACGTGGTGGCCTCGGATCTTTCGATGGGGACTGATCCCGGACCGTCGCCAATATCTCGTTATGTTGCTCTAATGTGACATTAATTAATTGTAATTACAATTACAACAACTGGTTAGTATTGCTCGTGCCAAAGTGTTTAGATTTCAAAGGTATTAGAAATCAATTTGGTAAAGAAAATTTGTCTTGTGGATTTTCTACCTTACTTTGGGAGTCGCTGTGGCTCAATGGGTTCACCCACTGCGCCAGCAACTAGCGAGTTATGGGCGCAGTCAATTCCTGTCAGTATCTATTTCTCCTGGGGTGCATTTCACATTTCACTTTTCCGTATCAGTAAAAACCTTCCTTGTTTGTCTATTTACTTGACGTTGTTTGTCTCAGCTTGGCCAAATACTGCCCTTACATCATAAAACCCAAATAGCCATCTACATTATTTTAGTGCTAAGGATTAAATTCTTTTATCAAATATTTGAAATTTTCACGTATCCACAGAATGCATTCAGTAATTCAAATGCTACACAATGTACGTCACCTTTATGGTAAAACTCTAGGGTCTAATACCATTCTGTAAATTAATAAATTTATTAACAAAATGTATTAACATTTTTATCTGTAATCATCTTATCTCGTCAAAAGACACAAATGCTTTTTCTATTCAATTAAAAATGTAAATTAAATAATGAAAAATAGAAAAATTACAAGTGAAATACATAAAAATTTTAAGGACTGGTACGTAATGTTCTTAACTAGTGCTACAAAGTAAATAGTTATCTAATTTTGGACACTTGTACAAGATTGATATGCCATGGGACATTTATCTGTCGTGTAGGTACCGAAAGTGGGCCGGAAAAATGTAAGCAATTTCGAATTAGGATTTCAAAAAGTAAATTAGGAAACAGTACATGCAAACTTTTATGTATCTAAAAATTAATAATAAATTTTTCAGATATTTGATTTGTAAATACGATCCTGGATCTCACTATAAAGATATGAAAAAATAAATGCTAGATCTTTTTTAACGAACACCAAATATAAAATTGTTTGATGTAAGCATGGTGCTTAAACTATTAGAACTAAACTGTTTGTCGTAAAAATGTTCAACTTCTATGTGCCGTGAAGACAAATATTTACTTTTGTCCCACTCTATGGGAAAAAATTAATTTCCGTCGAGTTGGTAGTATAAAAAATATTAGGAAATACTTCTCGAAACAAAATAAAATTCCTTTTTCAACTGTTTTTCCAGGAAGATTGTATCGATTTTCCAAGTTTGCATAGGGCCGCGGTGGCCCGGTTGGAAGAGTAACGAACTAGCAACCGAAGGGTTGCGAGTTCGAATCCAGCCAAAACACCGTCGTGTACAAAGGGGGCTGGTGCACGTTAAATCTGTCGTGGCCTCAAATGTCCTCACGTTGGCGTGGTGTGGAAGTTTGGAGAGTGGGGTGCCAGCTCAGGTGTTGCCTCGTCATCTGACCGTGGTTCAAAATTACGTGGTGTTGTCCTCGGATCTTTCCCTTTGGGATTGATCCCGGACCGTCACCAATAGCCCATTGTGTTGCTCCAGTGTGACGTTAATTGAAATACCCAATACCCAATACCCAAGTTTGCACACCAGAAAACTTATCATCATAGCAAACATTTCAAATAATATTTATGCATCTTGATTATGATTTAAATAAGAACTACGAGAACATTGGAGAGGAAGTTAATTAACGTCACACTGGGGCAACACAACGGACTATTGGCCACTCTCCAAAATTCCACAACACCCCAACGTTAGGATATTTGAGACCACGGCAGATTTAACGTGCCCCAAACCCCGTGTACACGACGGTCTTTGGCTGGACCTAGTTTTGAACTCGTTTGCTAATCCGCTGCGTTTCCAACTTGACTACAGCTTCCCACGAGAACATTAGCATGTAGCTGTCTACAAACTCTGTAGAAAAACGTAAAACAGCTTTTAACAGAGTTTTCCTTTGCTTCTCAGGTTTTATATTATAAAATTAAATTATCTTTACTTCATTTTAACTTGAAGCTTCAAATCAACTAATTTATTGAATGAAGTCACATGATTAATCATATTTATCAAGTGTCACTTATATTTTAAAAGTGTTATTTGGTCTAATTAAAATTTTGATGAGAGATATTTACTACTATTTAGGTACTAGTAGTAGTAAATATCTCTCATGCAGGTAAGGTAAATCAATCTAGGTAGGTAGGTTTGTATTTTAATTAACGTCGCATTGGAGCAACTCTAATACTAAATCTAGGTTGTGGTAGTGTTTCAGCGGATTTACGTATTTCGGGTACGTAATCTGAACTTGATATCAGTTGGTTAGTTCTTCGCATAGGATTTTCAAATTCTTCCAATAAAAATTCTTTACGTATTTCCAGTTCGTAATCTGAACTTGATGTCAGTTGGTTAGTTCTTCGCATAGGATTTTCAAATTCTTCCAATAAAAATTCTTTACGTATTTCCAGTACGTAATTTGAACTTGATGTCAGTTGGTTAGTTCTTCGCATAGGATTTTCAAATTCTTCCAATAAAAATTCTTTACGTATTTCCAGTACGTAATCTGAACTTGATGTCAGTTGGTTAGTTCTTCGCATAGGATTTTCAAATTCTTCCAATAAAAATTCCAAGCAATGAATAATCAATCGATATATGATAGATGGTTGATCAATATCAATTAGATAAAATGCCGAACGTCGTCAGAATAGCGATAAACTAGATTTTAAGGTAACCCCGATGCGTACATGTGAGAGCATTCAGACCACGAAAGTAAAATCTTCACAGACCATCTGATTTTTTGTTTACGCTGTCTCATTCAAATGAGGGGGATTTACAATGCAAATAAGCAAACCAAGACGAAAAATGGAGCTTTTACTTCCGGTTACCTAAAATATGTGATGCTCTCGCATGATACGTATCGGCATTACCTAATAATATAGTTTATAGTTTTTTGTGGACTTCTGGCATTTAATCTAATTGGCGTTGGCCAAACAACTGTTATTTTTATATTTGGAATTCATTCTTTGGAATTTTGCCGGCGTGCTGAGACATTATTTATTAAAACAAACCAAGTGACGTCACGTCCGGGATACGTATAGGAATCACGTGCTCCCACAAAAGTATTGTCAACATCTACATTTGGATTGACAAAAAAAGTATCTTCATATATTCTTTGAAATATTTATTCGTTGTAAAATGTATGAAAGGAATAGATGTTCAGTGTAAACAAACAAACCAGACTGTCTGCCAAGTTTTTACTTCTATCCAATCGCTCTCGCAGATACATATCGGAGTAACTTTAAAATGCGATTTATCACCGTTTTGGCAGCATTGGCGCCTAATTGGTATTGACCAGTCAAACTATCATATATGAAAGCAGAATTCATTATTTGGAATTTTATAGGCGAAGTGCTGAAAAAGTATTCGAAAAGCATGCCAACTGACGTCACGTTCAGAATACGTACAAAAAACACGTATCGCCGCGTACACGTACTACCGTCACCTATATTTACCTTGACAGAAAATGTCTCCCAAGTGAGGATTTTTCTTTAATATAACTGCATCGCTAATTCAGGATTAAACTAAGGTAATAAATATTTAACCGAGTCTACGGGCATAAAATATTTATAAACATGTATGATTAACATCTGCCTTAGTTTTAATTAATCTTATTTAGTTTAATCTAGAAATAAATATCCCTTATGTAGTATAAAAGCTGTTTTATTTGTATTTGTCCCGATAAATTTCATAACTTATGATGAACTGAAAGTAAACTTAAAGTAATAAAGAACGACTTTTTTGGGGAGGAAAATCGTCTACGAATTTCGTGTCCTTCCCTAAGTATCCAGTAACTTATAGATTATTACTCTCTTGATACTAAAGAAGACTTAAGCAAAAGAGTGATTTAGTTAATGAGTTGAGAGAATGATCTTTATAATATTTAATAACTGAAACATTATGAAAATTACAGGCATTATTTTGAAACTAGCAAAAAATTACCTCGGATAGAATGCAGAGATCCCTAAATGAATTTTGATGGTCAAAAGTTTGTGTTAAAATCTTGTCTTTTATTCCTTTGACAAAATGCAACTGGCAGTTAATTACACTAGATAAAAATTTACTCCATATTTCGTTATTACTACCCTAAATATTATTATATTGCATCCAGTGACGTGTGTAAATTATTTATAAATAATGTCAATCCCTCGTTAAGTATTTCGCCTTTAAATCTGTGACCCAGATGTAAAGGGGAATAGTGCCCAATATGCTTCAAATGCTTGGAAATAGTCAAATTACTTACTTCGTATATAAATCGTACACCACCTAAGTGGTTCTAGTCATATATGAAATATAAAAGTAGAGTGGAGCAATGGTAGTAACCTTTTATGTGCCCAAGATCATGTGATCAAACTAGTAATATCGTGAACCTTAGACTGCTTTCGTCTGCTATGTGGAACCTAACATTCATCATCTGATTGGTCCACGGGACGGGAGAAGACGCCCATTCATTGATTCATCACCTGATTGGTCCGCGCAGCATAGTACTAGATTGGCGATTTCACCATTTTGTCACCATTCTACAAAAATACGTATTCACAAACCTTCACCGTCATAAGACGTTGTATCGCTAAACGAGGCGATAAAATGCCAAATCACGCAATCAAGTCAATTGTTCGCAGAGGAGTCACATGACCACATGTTTGTCATGTTTTTATTTTTAAGCTCCTTTCAACAGCAATGTTTAGTGTACTTATATTTTGCGGCTATAGTGTTGATCATACCCAATAGATCCTGGTTTAAAATCCGGCATGTAAGCACACGGTTTTGGTGACTATCCTTGTTAGGAGTAACGACTTCTTGCCCTCTGTACTGCTTCACAAATAGCCACCAGTTCACCCCGTTGTAATGCCGAAGGCCAAAGAAGTCAGTGATTGGGCATTAAAAAAATCCAAATTCTTCTCGTGATTATTTATTTTTGTAGAAATTCCACGTAGAGAAATGAATCTAAAAGGAATTATTTTATCTGTGTGAACTTGAGAAACTATAATTAATTTAACCATCCAAGAACTTATAACAATGAAGATCTATGAATTAATAACCATCAAATCGACACATGAATAAAATTTATTAACAATACAAATAAATTGAATAGTCAAATTATTGATCCACTGAAGAGATCAGTGGTCGGAAGGACATTAGTCCCTATCCCCTAGTAGAATAACTTCGACAAGAAATTCTTAACATTCAAAACTCTTATGATAATTCTACATTTTACTTTTTGGGATGGATCCTGGACCTTCGTCAATAGCCCGTTGTATTGCTTCAGTGCGACTTTAATAAAAATTCGCGTACTTACCTACTATATTTTCCGAGGATTTTTGTTTCCAAAAAAAATGCAAAATGTTTATTCTTAAATGCAATTATTGCATTTGTTATTTATATTATTTGAATTTATCTGGCATGCAAAATATTTTAACTTTTGCCTTTGAATATGAAAGTTGATTGTCTCAAGAGAAGTTTAAAATTTAATGATTCTTTATTGCAAGTTATGCAAACATTTTAAAGGAGGCATTTTTAAAAGCTTGTGAATTCATAAGATAGTTTGTAATTTAAAACTTCAGAAAACCGATAAAATTGTGATATTGTAGGAACACTTCCTCTTTAGATCTTTTAGACGGCAATTGCCAATCACTCTGGAATATAACCTTATTAATTAATATTCGTTGATAAAAGTAGTGTGAAAAAATATTACAATTAAATAACGCTAAATTGTCAGAAAACGTAATCTACAGAAAAATTCAAAAAACATTCCAAATGCATAATCTTAAAAAGGGACAGTCTAACAATATGTAAACTAAATAAAAAGAGATAAAACAAAACTCTGAAATAATGCACTAGAAAATTATGTGAAAATATTAAACAAATAAAAAAATTTTTTTGCTGGCACTCGTGCATAAAACTTGCCGTAATAAAGCTTAATTTATAGCATTTCAATTATTACACAACCCAAACTTTCTAGTAATCGAAACAAATAATTGTTGTAGGAGGATGCAATTTTAACTATGAAAAATTGACACCAAGGAGCAATAAACATATAAATTCTTAAATTAAAAGTGTGTCTAATCTTTCTATCAATAAAATGACCTTAAATATTCAAGTATGGATAATTAGCTTTGAAACAAGCCATTTTTAAAAGTTATTTGAGATATTCGGTGATGTTGAGTTCCTTTGTACAGGATATACACTGCTGGCCACCCAAATTGCAACACCAAGAAAGACAAGAGATATCACAACAAAATTTATTTTGTAGATAACATGTTGACCAAGTATCAAATGATTAAATTTATAGACTTCTGTGAAGTGTGGTTCCTGCCAAAATCAGTAGCCAGAGTAGCCGCCATTGTTGGAGATCACCGCTGCCACACGCCTCGGCATTGATTCAAAGAGACTTTGGATGTGTTCTTGGGGTACAGCAGACCAAGCAGCTTCCACACGTTGCCAAAGTTGATCTGGTGTGGCAGCTGGGGATGTATTCTGGGTCAATCGTTGAGCAACCATGGACCACATGTTTTCTATCGGCGAAAGATCCGGAGAGCGAGCTGGCCAGGGAAGCAATTTAATCTGGCGATTGACGAAGAACCCTTGGACAATGCGTGCCACGTGTGGTCGCGCATTATCCTGTTGAAATATGGCTGTGGGCAAGCCCTGAAGGTAAGGAAGGACAACTGGCTCCAACATCTCGGAGATGTAGCGCTGGCTGTTTAAAGTACCGGCAATGCGTACTAGAGGAGTGCGAGAGTGATATCCAATACCGCCCCATACCATAATACCCGGTGCAGGACCAGTGTGGCGGTGCATAACGCAGCTGTTCAGCATCCTCTCTCCACGGTGTCTCCAGACTCGAATCCGACCATCGTGGTGTTGCAGACAGAAGCGTGACTCGTCAGTAAAGACAATTTCATTCCATTCAGCCGTCCACATACTTCTTTCATCGCACCATTGGCGGCGGAAACGTCTGTGGTTCTGCGTCAAGGGTAGACGAAGCAATGGACGTCTTGCGGACAGACCACTCTGCTGTAAACGGCGTCGAATGGTACGCGCAGACACTGGATGATGCGGTACAGACTGAATGTGCTGTGCTATGGTTCGTGATGTGGCTGAGCGATCCGTCACTGCCATACGCACAATATGCCTGTCATCACGTGAAGTGGTGCACTGAGGTGGATGCGATCGAACACGTCGGTCCGTCGTACCCTCCTGCATCCAACGATCACATATCCACATTACAGTTATATGGTTTCGTCCAACACGACTACCGATTTCCCTGAAAGATAATCCACAATCTCGGTAGGCCACTATCCTTCCTCTGTCGAACTCGGATACTTGATCAAAAAATGATCGCTGTTTTCTACGAGGCATAATTGATCGTTTTTTTGAAAAAACCACAAGAAAAACACAATTGCCATACTTGAAATCGTCGAAATCTCCAAGCCTTAAATAGGGCTTTGAAGTGGCGCCACAGGCGCGCGTGATGTGCGTCTGCGCTGAAATTCTAATCATTTGCATATCTCACCTCCGCTAATGCATGTTGTAAATTTCATATTATTTGCATGCTTCCTTCAGGGTGTTGCATTTACGGTGGCCAGCAGTGTACATACATATTTTATATAATCGGATATCTATATAAATAAAACTGGAGAGTATTTGTACATTGAATACTTTTGCCCCACTTCTAAAAGTTATTTATCCGTTTTGACTCATTCTAATACAAATTTGTGGTTTCCGTGTTTGGTATCTGTTAAAACTGGAGTATTTGTTTGTACATTGAATACTTTTGCCCCACTTCTAAAAGTTATTTATCCGTTTTGACTCATTCTAATACAAATTTGTGGTTTCCGTGTTTGGTATCTGTTAAAACTGGAGTATTTGTTTGTACATTGAATACTTTTGCCCCACTTCCAAAAGTTATTTATCCGTTTTGACTCATTCTAATACAAAATGGTTTCCGCGTTTAGTATCTGTTCATATGTGTATGCCCCCACAACGTCCAAATGGATGGGTATATTTTCATAGAACTTTGCATACTATGAGTACTCCTTTGCATACTATGAGGAAATGTTTTTCCAAAAATTAATTTTATGGAATTTAAATTCCAATGCTTTTGAATTTATTTTTCTTTTCGAAATATAAATTATTTCCGAATATTTGAGACCGATGATATAAAAAGTATAAACGTTTAATTTTGCACTAGAGCTAAGCAGAAATTAATTGTTTTATGTCCACACATAAGACGAATGTTCATTTCACGACGGTATATGTACATTTAGATAAACTTTTCTGAAACCTCATCGGTTTAACACACGCGTGCTTCAAGAATTCCTTTTCATAAAAAGAAGAAAAACATACCTTTGAAACCTTTTGAAGCTAATCGACTGATAGCAAATCGAATTTATTCAAAGTATTTTAAGATTTTAACATGGGTTTCCCTTTCAAAACGATTTAAACTCATCAGAACTTGCTTTTCTTTTCCATGTTTCAAATAAAACTACTTGATTTCATTGAAAGCTGCATTCAATAGTCAAGTAATTCTCGTTATACAGGTACGTGGTTTCCATTCAAAACAAAATCTCCGAATTGAAAAATGTGCTTTAGGGAAAGCTCAACGAAACTAAAACTCGTGTCGCTTGAACATGTGCTATGATATTATTGTCTGATTTTTTCGCTCAAAACTGATTTTTAAATTTAAATTTTGTTCTATTTTTAGTTGTAAGGTTGTGGCAACTATACGAGATCACAAGAGAAAAAGGAGTCGTGAATTAATATTTTCAGAACAACTTTTTCCGTAGACTTTTCTTTTATTTCGCTCCGTTGTTTGTTGTTTTAAATTTAATATATATTTATTTTTTGATGAATTGTAATTACCATTCATCACACGCAACAACAGCCCCAAAAATGATTCGATTCAAAGCTGCATGTAAGTTAGAGTAAAGAAAATTTTAAGTAGAACCTTCACGATATTCAAAGAATATTAACGTTAGAAAAAATCCGAACTAGGACTTTTGAAGTATTACAAATTCTTTGTCGTAGAGACAAAAGGCAAATTTTGTCTACTTATACGAGTTGAAGCTATATTTAAGTAACTTTTTATATCGGTTAAAAGTTTGTTGAAAACAGTGATTCTCTTTTTATAAAAAAAGCTATATCAAATCGTTCTACCACTTTTTTCAAATTAGTAATTGGTTAGGTTTGCATTGTTTGTATTACTGAAGGCATTCAATTTTAAAATAAGTCCTTTTATTATTGCCCGTTCCACTAAATGAAATTTTCCAAAAATCATTCGCTCTAAAAAATTATTCATGAATATCTTATCAAATTAGTTTGTAATCCTACACATAAAGACGGCAAAATTCAGAAATGTTGCATGGCTGATGACCAAGTAAACAAGTGCCACAAGTAAAAAATATTGATAGGAAAACGACGAGTGCTAAAGTATTCGCCGTAGATTCATTGTTTTTCGAATTGAGCTACGACAATTTTACAAGAAACGAACTTAACCGTTCTGGTGGTTGCCTCGACAAGGTATTTCGAGGTATTTCGACAAGGTCATTAAAAGAAAACTGACCAGATCTTGATGGATGAGATATATCTCGTCATTAGAAAAACTAACCTGATATTCATCTCGTCATCAAAAAACGGCAACATCATAATTCGGAATTCAATCGGCATTTTTGATGACGAGGTATCTCGTAATTAGCAAAATTGGTCAGATCTTGATGGACGAGATATCTCGTCGAAACCACTTGGAGGATTAAGAAGAGGAAATTCCTAACCTCCTTACAATCTACTTTTGTAGTAATCACCTTAGTGTCACGTTTCTTACTTCTGTCATGCATGTATGTGCTATCTGAATGCGATGTATGTGAAATGTATTATATGGATGGATATCCATGTATTTGATTTGAGTCCAAAGTAAAAAAATAAAATTGCAGAAACTATAAAAATGTCCAAGCAGTTTAAAAATGAATTCCCATACATTTAAATGATCAAAGGAAGTGATTATTCTTGTCTTGAGATAACCAATTAAACCCGAATAAGCTAGTCAATGATAAGAAAAAATAAATTACGCCACTGAATGACTAAGAATTCGTTTTGAATGCTATCAGATAAAAAATTATAAAAATATTACTACTAAATACATATATTCCTTCATAACGCTTGGAGAAAATAGATATGATGAGTATTCTCACTCTCTTGGTAGTATCTTGTTTCATCGAACAAATATTATTAAAGCTTTTATATGTTCAGATTAAATATGAAATTGAGTCGTATTCCCTTTGGTAGCACCTCTTGTTTGCTATTTCTTCCAATATGAATCTTGTATGTTTTATTTTGTCTTAGCCATTTTTCTCTTGGGGCATTGAATTCTATTCAAAGCAGACTGCAGTTGCATAAACCTCTGATGTTAACAAAGCGCCCGCTTGTTTCTTTAGCTTCATATTTCTTTTACTTTGTTAATTAAACGCATGAACTCAGCATACGAAAATGGTGCATGTGAAAAGAGCAGTGCTGGGATAAGTATTTATTTGCAACTGATGAATTATAATTTATATTGATATTTCCATCAACCCAAAGGTTTCACATTTGAAATGATGAATTTTCTATTTATTTGCTTAAATTCTTCGCATAAATAAGGTTGCTTCCTAAGAATGGATATGATTTCCTTTCAATCCGTGATTGTGAACAAGTCAAATTATTATCAGTCTAATGTACACAAAAAATCTCGGAAGATTGTAATTGTAGTCTCCTGGATGATTTAGATATGAATAGATATCTTTTATCATCGATATTGAAGATGGGAATTGAAATTGAGAAGTTGATGGCTTGAAACTCTTGTAGGGACTTAAAACCAAAAGTAAAACCCTAAGAGATGTGTTTAAAAAGTTTTCTGCTTACAGAAGAATGCCAAATAATAAAAATCACTTGTAGACATGGTTTTATTTTATGTATCTATCATGATGAGAAAAAATGTTAACGAGTAAATGCACGAGTGTAAATAGTAAATTTACCTTATTAGTTACATTTGAGAAATAACAGTTGTTTTCGTCGTGGTGAGGTTCAAACAACCCATCCATAAAGAGCAGTTATCTTAAGGTTATGGATCGTACGTATAAGATAAATAAGTTGTAGCGAATAGATTAATCTCAGGCCCAGAGACCAGATGAGACCCTCCGCTCAGGTTTAACCCTCCTGGTGGTTTTTTTCGACTATGTATCTCGTCATGTATCTTTTCATTTATTAGATTCAGTCACAACTGACCAGATCTTGATGGACGAAATATCTCGTCATTAGAAGAAAAGTGACCAAAGCTTGATGGTCGGAGATATCTCGTTATTAAAAGAGAAGTGACAAGACCTTGATGGACGAGATATCTCGTCAGTAGAAGAAAAGTGAGCAGATCTTGATCTCGTCATTAGAAGAAAGTAACCAGATCTTTATCTCGTCATCACAAAAAAAATCGCCAATATCTTGTTGACGAGACGTCTCGTCATTTGCAAAATTGTTCAGATCTTGATGGACGAGATATCTCGTCGAAACCACTTGGAGGTTTAACCAGCCAGCAGTTCAGATACATGCTTCCCTGACAAGTTTTTCCTACGGCTCCTCCAGATAAGGCCCTTCGGACAGGTTTATCGGGTCCGCAGACCAGATCTGCCCTTGAAATGTTTTTATCAGGCCCACAGGTAGAATGCGGACTTCCGAAAAGGATTACCCGATCAATCGATCAGATACGATCTTACGAAAAGATTTACCTAGTCCGCCTGCTGGATACGGCTCTCCGAAAAGGTTCGAAGAAAGGTGGAGAATCTTTACCTCAGAAAGTTGACAACATTTACCCATTCTCCAGAGATCCCAATGAGTTCTGCTCTCGAGGGCACATCTTTTACAGGTGTGTACGGACATCACAACACCGAGGCACTTGAGTGATCTTTTCCCCGTTTATATTCACCCTCTCCTACCCTTCTGCTTTTCCTTCATCCCTCATTGTGCTGTCTGTTTTGTGATTGACTCAGCTTGGTCCAATAGGGCCTTTGCGCCATAAAACCCCCAAAAGTCCAACCAACCCAATGAATTCCGGATTATCTCTAGGAAGAAAAAAAGGAAACACCATCGAAAAGGGACGTCCTGATAATGATAAAGCGCGGATTATTCCAGCACTCTCTCCCGGACCGTAGTAGACGACTTGAGTATCTGTCCAACGCAGAGAAAAAATGCCATTTATCCGTATAGAGCGAAAAGAAGCAAAATCCACTCTAGTGGTCCGATCCACCCAACTAATCCAGCCTAGAGAGACAGAGTCTGACTTCATAATCGCCTCACGTCCGTCTCCCGCGATATGGATGGACCCCTTCCTTTCCCACTCATTCTCCCACGTTAATGTCAGAGGGGCTGATAGAGTGAAACAAAGGATTCCCTCCCACCCATGACAGCCCATTACCTTGAAGGGCTATGATGGCCCTGGTGCAGTCCTGGTCGGATTCCCTCTTTTTTGTAGAGTAACGAACTTTCCTCGGGTCATCATTCACCAGGAGGCGCAAGAGCAAGCAATACGGAGATGGATTCCGATGGGGAATGGATTTGAGAGAGTGGAATGGGGGAAGTGTTGAGTCGATCCGTCTTATTGGAGGTGTTGAAAATGTCGAACGCATTACAAAAATGGAATGCAGGAGGGGGGTGGAATCGAATACTTTGGAAATTACTTATGGAATGAGGATGGGGAGTGTTATGTGATTTCGAAGCTCTGTGAATGGGGTTGTCGAATTTGTATCGCTCCAATAAGAGGAGTGGTTCTTTGCTTGCAAAGTGGATGGGAGGATTGCCCAAGGAGTCGTGACTCCATCTTAGTTTCCCTGTAGCGATTTGGGCTTAATACTAGTTGAGGAGTGTCCATCAATAATATTGTATCAAACACGATACATTGTGCAGCATATTGCAAAGAATTTTAGGTGATACGATGGAGTATACTTAAAACTCCTGGTGGTTGTCTCGACGCGGTATCTCGTCTTTAGCGATACTGACCAGATCGTGATGGACAAGATACCGCGTGCATCAAATTCTCGTCTTCTCCCGTCATTGGAAGAAAACTGACCAGATCCACGGGGGTTGTTAGGTAGTTACTACCCCTGGCATTCTGTGACAACTTAAAAATTTGATATATGCGAATCTACAATTTTCTACAGTATAATATATATATTTTTTACACGCAAGCTACTCATATAAGATATCAACAGTAACAATGCATGCACCATGCCAGAATGACTAGTTTCATCGCCAATTTTGGGGGAGCATCCTGCTTCAGTTATCGTGACGTTGAAGGTTCACGTGACGTAGTAGGTTCACGTGATGTAGTAGGTTCACGTGACGTAGTAGGTTCAAGTGACTTAGGAGGTTCACGTGACGTAGGAGGTTCACGTGACGTAGGAGAAGCCAGGTTTCATCTCGTGATGGCATACAATTTTCAGTAAGTTGACGTCATAGATTCGCAAATGTGAGAAAGACGCTGAGTCGCATTATGTCAGAACATGCGCTACGTTTACGTGATCGTGTTTTGCTGTCAAGATTTCTATATGCTGACATTACGTGATCGTGCTGTGTTATTAACATTTTTCTACCTAGAAAGCACAATTGCTTCTGCAGCACTTCAGAAATATTGGATATGAAATGCTTGAGAAAAGGTCCAATGGTTTAACAAAATTTGAGAAATTTGTTTTGAAAAATGAAATCGGTAACAGCGCATTTGTAGTTGTACACCAGAAACACTTAAGCGAAGAACGAAATATGGACATTTTGCCAAGAGTTCATTGGAACTAATTGACAAGACAATTCAGTACTCTCTTTCTATCTTGTCTTACAAATACGTTTTAGTAGTAGTGGATGATATGAGTGTATAATCATCTTCATCTACCTCTGCTTTTAGGTTATGGAAATAGTATGCTTTCAGATGCTTATGAAATGAGATATGGAAAATGTACGTTGAGAAGTTTGGATATGTGGAGATGCAAAAATTGCATACATATATATTCTTGGAGACATACCAGAGATGATGTATCGTGATGAAAGAAAAGTATATGACATATATTATAAAATGATAAGAATTACGTATTGAGACGAAATAAAATGTCTTATAATTAAAATTAATGAGCTGAGTTGTGTACAAAACCACCTGATTTATTTTAATTATAAGATTTCAATTCATATAAGACGAGAATTCGTCTTTGGGTTATTAGAAAGTTATTAGATTATTATGTTATCAGAAGATGTAAAGTAATAGTCTTGGTGGTAATAAGTGAAGCATAATTTTATTTTTCAGAGACCAATAATAGGGGAAGTTGAATACATATAAGAAAGTATTTACTTCGATGTTTCTTACAAAAGTTAAATCTATTCAAGTGTTGTCCTGAGTAGTGAAAAAATATGTACTTCAAGTTGAACTCGCATTGCATAGTCCAGAAGCGATTTTTTTTTAGTTATATCGACATTGAAATCAACGGTAAGCATAATGAGTACATTTGAATCTGGAATCATATTGGATACAATTTTCATTATGGTATCTTTCACAGTTATCCCATTCCAAGTCAATAACCATCAGTTAAGCGGCGCACTCGAAGTACTCATGCCGGTGTTGCCGCGGTCGGTTTTTGTACGCTCTCTATACAATCTCCATCCTTCTGTATTAATTACCTTGGGCTTTTCTGATTCCTTTTGAACTTTCTATCCAAGGATATACGCTTCTTACATTTCTGTTCATATTTAGTTTGCAATTTTTTTCAATATTTGAAAATTTTCTTCAACTCAGCAGTTATCAACTTATAGCTCTACAAACTTGATTTATTGGTAATTATTTCTTAATTATATTGCATATCCTGTTATTTTCTACAAATCGACACTAACTTCATCGACCTGTATTTTTGTAATTCAAAATTACACCACGCGGAGTCGCCATTTTCAGTGTTCATGCGTACTCACTACTCCTCAAGGCTGCACACCTTCATTAACTACCATTTTAGATACGATACTAAGCTCTCTAATCAACAAAATTTAAATCATTCGATTACAATTGATAGTTTACGAGATATAAGCGACATCAATCTGTCCATTTCCCCCTTAGAGTTTTTGTGGAGACCTTTATATACCGGACCGAATTTAAACATGCATTCATGTAAAAAAATGGGGAGCCGAAGTGGACTATCCTGCTAAGTTGAAATGCAGAACTAAGTACGTCTAGTCTTGTGTCTATAACATTGTGAATAAAATACACAGTAGGTGTTAGTAATCTTAATTTATTGCAATTTTTTCAATTCACATGAAGAGTCGACATTAATGACATACCATAAGTTAACATTAATGCCATACCATAATCAATGTTCAATCCTCATTAGTTCAGAAATCTTGAAAACGAAAGAAAAACACTCGTCTTGTATTCACAAGATCGTGAATAAAATACATTGTGTGTTGGTAATCTTGATTTATTGTAATTTTTTCA
The DNA here is from genome assembly GCA_933210815.1 of Meta bourneti. NCBI lineage: Eukaryota > Metazoa > Arthropoda > Arachnida > Araneae > Tetragnathidae > Meta > Meta bourneti. The sequence goes on along the minus strand of OW119929.1, from coordinate 96,100,221 downwards.
ATTCACACGACGAGTCGACTACGTTAACATTAATGACATACCATAATCAATGTTCAATCCCCATTAGTTCAGAAGACTTGAAAACGAAAGCAAAAGTATCGTCTCGTATTCATAAGATCGTGAATAAAATACACTGTGTGTTGGTATTCTTGATTTATTGTAATTTTTTCAATTCACACGACGAGTCGACTACGTTAACATTAAGGACATACTATAATCAATGTTCAATCCCCATTAGTTCAGAAGTCTTGAAAACGAAAGCAAAAGTCTCGTCTTGTATTCATAAGATCTGAATAAAATACACTGTGTGTTGGTAATCTTGATTTATTGTAATTTTTTCAATTCACACGACGAGTCGACTACGTTAACATTAATGACATACCATAATCAATGTTCAATCCCCATTACTTCAGAAGTCTTGAAAATGAAAGAAAAAGTCTCGTCTTGTATTCACAAGATCGTGAATAAAATACATTGTGTGTTGGTAATCTTGATTTATTGTAATTCACACGACGAGTCGTCTACGTTAACATTAATGACATACCATAATCAATGTTCAATCCCCATTACTTCAGAAGTCTTGAAAACGAAAGCAAAAGTATCGTCTTGTATTCATAAGATCGTGAATAAAATACACTGTGTGTTGGTAATCTTGATTTATTGTAATTTTTTCAATTCACACGACGAGTCGACTACGTTAACATTAATGACATACCATAATCAATGTTCAATCCCCATTAGTTCAGAAGACTTGAAAACGAAAGCAAAAGTATCGTCTTGTATTCATAAGATCGTGAATAAAATACACTGTGTGTTGGTATTCTTGATTTATTGTAATTTTTTCAATTCACACGACGAGTCGACTACGTTAACATTAATGACATACCATAATCAATGTTCAATCCCCATTAGTTCAGAAGACTTGAAAACGAAAGCAAAAGTATCGTCGTGTATTCATAACATCGTGATTAAAATACACTGTGTGTTGCTAATCTTGATTTATTGTAATTTTTTCAATTCACACGACGAGTCGACTACGTTAACATTAAGGACATACTATAATCAATGTTCAATCCCCATTAGTTCAGAAGTCTTGAAAACGAAAGCAAAAGTCTCGTCTTGTATTCATAAGATCTGAATAAAATACACTGTGTGTTGGTATTATTGATTTATTGTATTTTTTCAATTCACACGACTTTGTCTACTACACAACATTACTGACAGGCAATAATCGATCACTTTTAGTGTTGAAAGCGAAAACAAAAGTATACTCACAACAGTTACCATTCACTTAGTCGTCCAGTCATGAACTGTCCTTTATCCGACAGCCTACCTCTTATAATTGTCACCAAATGTTATCTAGGCACTATCAAACGATACTAGAGCAGTTGCCAAGCCCCGAGAACCCTGGATCTATTGTGAGTTGAAATCGATCGCACAATAATACCGCGTCTACCTCTACCCTGTATCTTACCATAAGATGGAGTTCTACATCAAATTCTGAATTAATTTTCAACAGTATGCAACAATACACATTTAAAATATTCCATAAACCCGCAATTTTAAAATAGTAACTTGTCTTTGATTCTCAATAGTTACGGCTTCTTAAACAGATCTTGGATACATTGAAATTCCAACAATTATTCAATCATCACTTTATCAAGGTTTAAATAAATATACTCCAGCTATTTATGAGGCAGGCAGTCTATTTATCATTCACTGTACTGATAACAATTACCTCTTTATCCATTGTTAATGCCCCTGATAATAATTCGAGCCAATTCTTAGCGATAAATATCATAAGGCTGTATGACAGGTGGTAGGTTGTCCTTTATCCGACAACTTACCACTTATAATTGTCACCAAAGGTTATCTAGGCACTATCAAACGATACTAGAGCAGTTGCCAAGCCCCGAGAACCTTGGAGCTATTGTGAGTTGAAATCGATCACACAATACGTAATACCGCTTCTACCTCTAGCCTGTATCGTACCATAAGATGGAGTTCTACGTCAAATTCTGAATTAATTTTCAACAATATGCAACAATACACATTTAAAAAATTCTATAAGCCCGAAATCTTAAAATAGTAACATGTCTTTGATGCTATTTGTTTCTCAATAGTTACGGCTTCTTAAACAGATCTTGGATACATTGTAATTATCATTACATTTACAGAATTCAACAAGTATTAAATCATTACTTTATCAAGGTTTAAATAAATATGCTCCAGCTATTTATGAGGCAGTCTACTTATCATTCACTTTACGGATAGCAATTACCCCTTTATCCATTGTTAATGCCCCTGATAATAATCCGAACCAATTCTTAGCGATAAATATCATAAGCTTAAAACGCAACATCTTAACGCGATGATTGCAGGCTTAAGCATGTACAAAAAATCCAACTGCATTGCGCACTAAATAATCCATTGGGTTTAACTGAATGTCAGAAAAAAGAACAATTGATCTCACACGATCTTCGATGGGAGGAATTAAAAATGGCGTGAGAAAAGAACTTAAAAAACTTGGATCCAAACGCAGCAGGCGAGATCTTCGAGCCGAGTTCTGGAAATAACAAGTAATCGCCATTGTTATGTTCAACAAAAAGATCTCTTCATCCGTGACGTAAGATTAAGTAAAGAAATTAATACAACTTAGGAATTTTTTTTGATGTATTTAAATTTCTTCCTTTCCCTCTTCCACAGCATGGAGGTAATTAGAGAGAGTTAATTTACATAACAGTTGGAGAAGAAGGTTAATCCACACGTAATGTGGAAGAGGCTTTTGTCAGAGAGAGAAATACGCCCGGCAATTTCTTTTTTACCCACAAAAAGGAGCTGTGAATTTTACAGCCGAGTCTTAAAAGTTCTTTTCTGCCTCGGAATTACTGTGGTGGTCCTCCTGTGAAAGTTTTAAAGCAAAACGTCGGGCAATAAATTAAATTTAGGGGGTCCTTTTAGTGGCTCTTTTTTTACAAGTCCTCAGTTAGAAGCAATAAAGATAATCTTTTAAGTCTGGAATCATTTAGCTAAAAACGAAGCCTAGGGCTTTATCCGTAATTCTTAAACACATTATTATTTAAAGCACCTCTCATAAAGAGACTAATTTGTCTATATATTTTACTTTACACATCAAGTGATTTACGAGAAAAATATTTTACAATAACTGCTTTTTACCTCAAACTCTAGTGTTAAATCTCAAGTTATCAGTAATTTATAGTTTCTCTCAGACCCCATCTCTCGTCGAGATTTTTATAGCTTTAAAATATGCCATCTATAATTCAATTGTTCTTTATAGGGCTTTTTTATTACCCAATGGGGATAACGATCGACCAACAGCTTTTCCTATAATAGGCGAGTTCGAAACTCGATCCAACCAATGACCGTCGGGTACGTGCCCCCAAATTTGCTCCCGTTGGTGCAGTCAGGAAGTTTGAAGAGTAGGGGGTCAGCTCAGGTATTGACCTTTTGACCATGGTTCAAAATTATGTGGTGTTGCCCTCGGATCTTTCTCATTGGGGTTGATCCCAGAGCGTCGCGAAAAGCCAGTTGTGTTTTTCCAGTGGGACGTTAATTTAACTACTATAACAGGCTATTTCTGTGAAGCTAAATGTAGATGGCGCTAGTGCTTTTGTGTAGAACGCGTTTCCTGTACGTAACCCGGGAGTGACTTCAGTTGACTACACTTTAATGTAACTCTATTACCTATCTACCGAAAGTCATTGGATATCCGAAAGTAAAATCGCCGTCTTCTAGTTTGCCAAAATCTCTCCCATGAAATGCATGATTGTTTATATATTTGTATGAATAACTTTTTAAACCAACAATTCTTAAATACATTATCTACGAAGCTTAGTTTTTAATAATTAAAACAGTTTATTCGACCTCATATGTAGAAAAAGTATTTTAAGTACGACGTTAAGAATAAAGTTTTTTCATCAAGCTAAATGTAGGTGGCTGTAGCGTTTGTGGGGATATACGTATTTTCTGCATTTATTCTGAACGTGATGCCAATTGGCTTGTTTATTGAAGACGATTTCAGCACTTTGCCAATAAAAAGTCCTAAGGCTAAATTCTGTAATGATGTATGATTGTTGATTGGCCAATACCAATGAGATCAAACTCCATACTTTTCTAAGACGGCGATAAATTACTCGATTTGCATCATGCGAGAGTATTTGGGGAGCAAAAATAAAATCTTCACTTTCCTTCCTGTATGTTATTTACTCTGATAAATACTCTCATTAAGGGACACAGAGCTAAAAATGATTATTTTTCATGGTAAATACCTGTCGTGTAAAATATATTCTTTCACCCATAATTAATGCTAACTAACGGTCTTAAAAATTTCCGTCAGCCAAAATAAAACTCAAAACGAGGCTTCAAATTTGCATCGATCACTTTTAAAGAGTTAGTTATGGAATTGTACACATACGTTAGGGTGTCAAAAGGCGTGTGAATTTTCGCAATAACTTCTTGTGATGGGAAACCTTAGAGCAATTCTGACAACCAGACAAGGAACATGACAATCAGTCGGGAAACTAAGTTTCCCCATCAGAGCATACACTGCAATCGTTGGATTGTTGACAAATTTAATTAAGCTTTGTCCATGACTTTGCCTGACTGATGGTCTGGCTGTGAACACATACAGATTAATATTATGTAGTGTGACATTTCTTGACTAATTCTTATGAGGGGGCTGATTATAATGTAATGAGTATTAGTAGTTTTTTAAGGAAAATACATTATTTTAAACTTGTAATTTCTCAAGCCTATACCTCTACTACTTTTAAGGTGTATACACTAGAAAAAGCGAACAGAATATCGATGCTTTTTATTGCTATAAAATATTTATCAACTCTAGCTTTCAAAAGATGCCAAGGTCTTGTAAATATTCCAAATACTTCTCTAGTTACAAGGGTTTTTCTTTAGGTACTGTTCACCCATGTACAAATATATTTCAAATACTTTAAACTCAATTTCTGTAGTACAGTGTTTTTGCATTTGTTCCAAACGGTGATAACTCAACAATGAATATATATCTAATTATTTTTAAATCATGATCTATATAATATAGTGGATGTCATGACACTCAGAATTATTAGTTCAGAAATGAATTTTTAGTTGATTTTCAAATGTTGAAAAATTTCTGAAAAAAATCTTGATTTCTGATACTTTTTAGTGAAAAAATTGTATAAAAAATCTATTCTCTCTAGCTACTTGATAGAGGATCAAAACATGAAGAATTAGATATCACTGTTCCAAAATCATGTTAATTAGCTAATTATATATAAATTAGATCATTAATGATGAGCTTAATCTGATTTTTCTACACTAAAATGATTTTAAGCACAAACCAATGTCCTATCTAGTGTATACGAACACCTTAAGTTACTGCTTAGATTAAAGATATACTAGAGAATAGTTTCCCAAAGGGGGTGTTATCACCACCCTATGGTTGCCCTTTGGGCGCTGGAAAAATCTTGGGGACACTGCTGGCCTCAGGGAAAAAGGGCGTTAGGAGAAAGATTGGGACTTAAGATTGTAAAATGGTTGTCGCCGAAAATGATACCAAATACTTATCCACTTGACCATATAGACACACTCATTATAGTGATGCATTGTTTCAAGAATTATACACTGTAAAATAGAAGTTCAACTGATTAGTCTGAAGACAAGAGGCCAGATCGTCACACGATTGCTAGCACGTATGTATTGTATTTACCACCGCTTCCGGCTTACTCAGAAATTAATTCTAGCAATTGATTCACCAGTTATGATCCCCTTTGAAAAAATAACACTTCTAATGTTAAGTTTCAATAAACCTTCTAAAATACAATTTCAATGGATTCCATCACATGCTGGCATTCCGGGCAATGAGAAAGCTGGATAAAGTAAACAACCTGGCACAAGAGAAAATACCTTCCTACTCTCAGAGGCCGATCACCTGTCCGCACTTAAAAAGCAATTGCGCAGATAATCTCCAGTATCTATTCATCACTGGTACCTTAGTAAACAAGAGGAGAGCTGCTTGCCGTAAATTTTGTCCCGGAAAACTTTATGCTTGCCAGGATGCACAGAGACGCACGCTGGCCATTTGTAAAAGGTGATATTCTTTGATGGCCAGAAATCCTTTCCCACCTGTATAAAGTGCGGCTTATTACCAGCCTCTCCTCACACATCCTGAATTGAATTGGAGCCATACATGAAGACATTTTTCAGAACTCATCTGCCATTGCCCAAGCCTTTTTGACTCTGTCTCAATAACGTATATTGTAATTTGTTTTTTACCCTGGGATAAGACAGAAGAAATTAACTGACGTTGTTTGGTGCAGCTTGGCCAAATATGGCCCTTGCGCTATAAAACCCCACAAACCAATCAACCTTCTGTGAAAGAATGCATCAGAGAACCGGAGGCAGATTGGGATTTGCATGGCGTAAGAGCCAATTTTGGCTAAACTGAGCCGAAACAAGTTTTAAAGTGTGGTAATCAAAGAAGGTAAGTGTTACAATCGAAAGAGAAATCTATACCGACAAAATAGTGTAAAAATTTGAATGATATGTGAGATAAAATTTCATATTAGATTAAATGTATTGATTTCTTGAATGATGAGTTCAAATCGTTGAGATACATTTCTACTATGATGTCAGATAAGATTAAATAAAGTCCGAGTTAAAATATTTTTTCTAAAATATTTTAAGCAGGATATTCAATGAGGATGTGTCTTGCTGTGACGGAGCAGCAGCATGAAGTACACGTAGGCCATTGAAAGCCGGATGATAAGTGAATACAATCCCCCAATCAATAAGCTTATAGTGTTTTGGGAGATCTTGGAATTTGTTGCTTATTCAGGGACTTCGAAAACCAGAACGTCGTACTGGAGTTCTCTCTTGCCTGCAGGATGTAATGGGAACGATATGAGCGAAATGAAACTTCGTAGGGCTAGAAATAAAGGTTGGTTTGTTTTGGGGTTATATGACGCAACATTATTTGGCCAAGCGGGGCCAAAAATAAGACGTCAAATAATACTAGAAATAAAGGCAATGAATAAACAAATGAATTTGAATAGGCATATTTAGATGCCAGTTTGCAAAATTGTTAACCTGATTACTGGAGAATCAAACAATAACCTTTCTGGAATATTAGATTTTCGCATTTCCCCAATTTCATCCCTTAAATGAATTAATAAAAATGTGTTAGATGTGTTAAAAAGCTTAACTTGAAAAGAGTGTCCGAAATCTAAGAATCTGTATTCGAATAATCTCCAATTTCCTGTGAAGAACGATGCTTTAGTCCAACAGAGACCAAAGGGTGATATGAAACTCATGGGACAAAGTTCAAGGGGTGTTAGCACACTGAAACTATAATTTTTTGTATAGCAATGTATGGGCGCAAGTGACGCATTTAGGCGTAAAAACAAGAATTGTGCAGGAAATGAAACAAAATGTGCATTACATCATTATTTTACAATTGCCTATTTGCAATGATTTTTTAAGATTAATTGCTCAAAGGTGCCCCCACCAACATTAATGCAAGCTTGGCAGTGTCGATGTATGGATTGGCAGACTTTTGACGCTAGAGTGCACTGTTTGGTTTGGTGCACCTTGATGGTATGGTATTTTAATTAACATCACACTGGATCAACAAAACGGGCTATTGGTGACGGTCCGGGATCAATCCCAAAGGGAAAGATCAACACTACGTAATTTTTAAACATTGGCGCGCCTTGAACATCGTTTCTTTGCTGGAACCCTTCAGTTGAAGGGCGGTTTTCACTAGTTTGCTCGATGCTAAGTTTGCAGTAATGTTGGTGGTGGCACTTTTGGTAGGTAGGTATTTAATTAACGTCGCACTGGAGCAACACAAAGGGATATTGACGATCGACCGGGATCAATCCCACAGGGAAAGATCCGAGGACAACTACGTAATTTTGAATCACGGTCAGATGACGAGGTCACACCTGAGCTGGCACCCCACTTTCCAAACTTCCATACCATGCCAACATGAGGACATTTGAGGCCACGATAGATTTAACGTGCACCCGTCTCATTTGTACACGATCGCCTTAGCTTGGATTCGAACTCGCAATCCTCCGGTTGCTAATCCGTAACTCTCCCAACCGGGCTACCGCGGCCAGGAACACTTTTAAAGAGTTACTGTAAAAGCATTGTAAATAAGTAATTGGAAAATAATATGATGTAAATAAACATTTTGCTTCATTTCCTGCGCAATTGTGTTTACGCCAAGGTAGGTAGGTATTATAATTAACGTCACACTGGAGCAACACAACGGGTTATTGGCGACGGTCCGCGATCAGACCCGAAGACAACAACCACGTAATTTTGAACCACGGTCAGATGACGAGGTCACTCCTGAGCTGGCACCTCACTCCAAATTTCCACACCACGCCAACGTGAGTGGAAGTTTGGAGAGTTTCGTTCGGATCTACGCCTAAATGCTATACAAAAAATAGTTCTTTTAGTGTTCTAACACCCCTTGAAATTTGTCCCGTGAGTTCCGGACCACCCTGTTTAAGATCAGTGACTTTTCATACTGCGAGGGTAATCATTCTTATGAATTCAAGGTTTTCAGGAGAGTGCTTACAATTGCCTAGGGGCAAGAGTAGGGCGGTACGTAATGAGAAGATTTCTGTTATTCCCGACGCCCCCAAAAGAGCTGCTGTTGCGTGCTTTAGACTATTGACTGCTTAAGGGGGCACACCTGTTTCGAATTGATGCTGCTGACTCCCCGAACTGTATGTTATGTGACACTCGTCAACCTATGGCAGCTGAACACTTTAACCGGTGGTTTGCACTTAGAAATTTTGTTAGTGTCGTGTCTAAATATTGGAGAGCACGGGAACTAATGGCTAAAGGGACATTGCCCGGAATTTGTAAGGAACAAACATAATCTATACTAGAATAGAAATGAATCAATACGAATCTTTGAACGGGTACCATGTACTTGTATTCGTATCTAGAAATACATGACAGGCATTTCATTCTTTTATGTATTCAGTCCAGATATCAACGAAGGTAAAAATCAATTAATCTTGCTTCAAACAGAAAAATGACGAATCTGAACTATCGATGAAATCTGTCATTCATATCCTATCATTATTATGGTTAACATCGCCATTGTATTGGATCATATAAAAGATAATGTTTTTAAACAGTTGTTTTTATTCCTTGTCGTAAGGCCATCAAACCATTACAATGACAGTCTCTTATAACTTCTTTTCTTTTTCATTTGTTTTCTTTTCTTTTTTTCTTCTTTTTTTTCTTTTTCTTTTAAACTTTTTAAAATTTTAAATATAATGACATGTTTAGCCGTACGCTTCATCTTTTTCATGATATTTATTTCATACTCATAATCATATGTTCAAATTTTTAGATATGTGATTTTATATTTTCGTATTCTTTTTAAATTAGTTTGCTCCTGTGATTATTGTGTATATTTTACATTATACTTTATGTGTATATGTTGTTGTTTTTCCAGCTTCTGTGTTTTAAAAGGCGCCTTTTATAAGCCTTCTTTTTATTCTTTTGGCGTCTCTTATAAGCCTAAACTACAATGTACTGTTTCCTTTTTTTCTCGGGAGTCAAACACTCTTACAATTTTACTTTTTGCTCGACTCCCGATTGATTGATGGCTTGTTTTTGATGGTTTTTCAGTGTTTTTTATGTGTTTTATTGTGATTTTGTTCTGGTATGGTGTTCTTTTTTGCTTGGCCCTGACTGCCCATGTATACTTTTTTATTAGTTTTAATAAATGCTATATTTTTTTTTTGGGGGGGGGTTCCCCTTGGCCTCTTTCGTGAGCAGCGGGAATCTCTCACCCCCGGGTCGTTTAAAGACTCTAAACCAATGGTGAGTCGACCCGCGGTGTGTCTATAAGTCTCTTATAACGATAACCATTAACCATATGCAACAGCCCAATTTTATTCCTGTGAGCTTCTTTACCTCTACGGCATTTAGATGTTCTCTTAACAGGCCGGGTTGCAGTAGCCCAGTTGGAAGAGTAAAAAATTACCAACCAGAGGGCTGCGAGTTCGAAACAAGGTTTAACCAAAGACCGTCGTGAACGCGGGGGCTGGTGCACGTTAAATCCGTCGTGGCCTCAAATGTCCTCAGGTTGACGTGATGTGGAAATTTGGAGAGTGGGAGTGCCAGCTCAGGTGTTGACCTCGTCATCTGACTGTTTTAAAATTACAAGGTATTACCCTACGATCTTTATTTTCGGGATTGCTCCCTGACCGTCGCCAATGGCTCGTCGTATTGTTCCAGTGTTTAATTAAACAATCAATCAACCTTTAGACGTGTAAGGGCTTCGTGGATCCAGGTATTCTAGTGATCTTTTTTTCCCACGGGGTTTACTGTCTTTAGTAAACACGTGGGTCACGCTCCCGGAATATCCAAACGATGGTTTTCTGTTTACATCCCACTTCTCTGTTCCTCAATCTCTGACTTTCCCCCTTTCACGACAATGTTTACTTGATGTTGTCTTGTGTTTGGCGCAGATTAATCAAATATGTCCCTTGCACACTAAATCCTCAAAACTACCAGCCAACCGAATTGATATATGTGACTCAACCCAATTAAATTTAACTCCAAAAGTCTTCAAAACTGCGATAAACTACATTTTAAGGCAGTCCCCGTTACGTTTTGGACAGCAGAATAAAATCTTCGCAGACCGTCTGGTTTTTTTTGTTTACACAGGAAATACCTATCATAAGGGACGAACGCCAATGGTATATAAGTTCTCAAAATCTAGCGCTTATGTCTTTCAGCATGACAAATACTGAAATCGCTCCAGTTTTCTCACAAGCAACGTTAAAGTGATCTAAAAGTGTGATTTTCACTCATAGAAAATCACAAGACACTATAAGGTGTCCGATTCGTGTCAAAGTTTAAGAACCAAACACAACCTAAACGCCAGAATTCCGGAATTTTAACCGTTGGTCCCTTCATTAAGATACTTAATTTTGAAAAACGAAACACTGCTCTGAGATGATGGATCAAACTTTTTTCTGTATTATTATTTTGTCCGGAGAAATTTGATTTTTTTCAGCTTGTCTTAATCTTTTCAATATTCAAAAGTTATGAATCTTTTCATCATGTTTATAGGGATCGCTGTGGCTCAGTAAGTTCGCCCGCTGAGCTAGCAACCTGGAGTTATAGGCGGTTCACGTTGATTCTTCCCTAGGTGTATTTCTCTCTTCTGTGTCATTAGTTTCCTAATGTGTGTATGTTCACTTAATTGACCTTGTGTGGTGCAACTTGGCCAAATACGGTTCTTGCGCCATTATACCCAACCAACTTTTATGTTTAAATAATTAAAATGTCCAACATTCGCCTGTTCCTCATCGAAACTCAACATCTTTCTTCTCCTTATATCATACGCTTTGATTTAAAAACTTTTTAACTCTTATTTGCATTAACCCTCCTGGTGGTTGTCTCGACGTGGAATCTCGTCATTAGCAAAACTAACCAGATTTTGACGGACGAGAAATCTCGTCCATCAAGTTCTAGTCACTCATCATTAGAAGAAAATCGGCCAGATCTTCATCTCGTCATCATAAATATCTTTATATCTTGATAATAAATTCAATCGTCATCATAAATACCTATATATCTTGATAATTATATTCCTGATAGATAATAATCAATCGGGAATGCCTTGATGACGAGATATCTCTCCATTAGCAAAATTGGTCAAATCTTAGTGGACGACATATCTCTCCATTAGCAAAATTGGTCAGATCTTGATGGACGAGATATCTCTCCATTAGCAAAATTGGTCAGATCTTGATGGACGAGATACCTCTCCATTAGAAAAATTGGTCAGATCTTGATGGACGAGATATCTCTCCATTAGCAAAATTGGTCAGATCTTGATGGACGAGATATCTCGTTGAAATCACTTGGACGGTTAAGAGCTTACAGCATAATAAGCAATTTTCTGCAAAGCTTGCCCAAATGTCTTTCCCGTTATAGAAAGCCTACCCAACCAATCAAAAAATGAATGACGTTTCATTCCACTGATGTAACGTGCAATTGAGAGAACACATCACGGAATCCTATCCGATGTAAACCCGACTAAAATTACATATTTAAAACAGATTCGGAGTTCCGGGAGATTAATTAATATTTTCTAGCTTTTGAATACGGGAATTAATTACTCTACCTGCTTATTGGCCTTTCATTTTACAGTCGTGACGTCTCCCACAAATCCAATCAATGCCCCAGTTGCTCTGATGGCGCATGCCCCAGTTCCAGAAGGATGGATTAAAACTAATTCAAAACTGCAGTGGCTCGTCTATGAGCGGGAGTATTGATTCCGCCTGCATATCACAGCAGCTGTCATTAGCTTGTTTAAATACATCTTTGCGTGCCTGGGGCCACTTCGCTGAACCAGGGGAGGGGGTGCGTTTCGAAGTGGGACGAACTTTCTCTCACGGTCGAATGGAGTTTTAGCTGTGGGGAATCGGTGTTCAGTCGTTACCACCGAGATAACAAGGCCAGACCGCTGTGACGTTTCGATCACGTGACTCGCTTACTAGTAGTCATAACAAACATCGCCGCATGGCCGACTACTTGTGGATTACCTTTAATGTAGCGTAAGAAATTAGGGGTTTTTATACTATTTTACCGGAAAGCAAGTGCAGCTGCAGTTAAATATTGTTGTATAACATTTGTGGAACATTACAGTGTCAAGGTGTTAAAGGCTTTCGTCAAACAACACGTTTAACGTGTGTCCAGACCGATTTCTTTAGGCTTAACCACGAGTCTATCCAAAATGCCCTTTAGATGCTGTGTACCTACTTGCTCTGGAAATTATAGATATGGTGATGCACCAAAAGTAGCGGTTCTCTCCTTTCCAGAGGATAAAAATATTATAAAAAGATGGCTCAGGGCGATTCCACGAGCCGACTTTACACCATCAAAACGCAGCAAAGTCTGCGAACTTCATTTTCAAAACGATGATATCGTCCGGAATGTATCGAAATTCAACAAAAAAACTGGTGAGTGTTCTACCTTTTCCATGAAACATCTCCGTTTAAAAGTTGGTACTATACCAAGTATATTTCCGAATTGCCCTAAATATCTCTCGAAAACTTGTCCCACCGTTCGTAAAAGCAGGGAAGATAAAATTCGTGAAACTGATGAATTCAATTTATTGAGAGCTATCAACGAAAGCAAATCTGAGTTCATTGCTTATCATGAATCTATTTCTTTTCAAAATTTTAATAGGCTACTAGAAATTCTGGATTCATTACCCCATAAACAAAATTGGTTTAAAGTAATTGAGGAGTCAAAAGTTACTTTTTTCAAAATATGTTTTAATCCAGGACCTGCAACAAATTACACTGTTGTAATACATTCAAATCTGAAAATGGAAACATTTATATGGCCTAGAAATTTCTGTTTAGATAACAATCAAATCAAAACACCCTGTCACGTTAATAATTTGGAAGTTATTGAAAATTGTTTGAATTTTATAAATGAAATATCAATGAAAAATTCTTCAGCCAACTATGATAATAATTGCTTCAATTGCTTTTACAGTTCAATTGCTTTGATTTCCCATTTTTACAGATTTAATGATGAAGAAAACATTAATTAGATTTCTTTAGACTATGAGAAAGGGTTTTCTTTTCTTTTTGATTTATGGTCACATTTGAGAAACTATGATATTGGGCGGTATTAAGCTTGATTGACGTGTGTATTTTAGTTAATAAAAGTCATAAGCGAGTTTTTCGCTATTTTTTAATTGAATTTACGATATAATTTTGGCTGGTTTTTTAATAAGTTATTGCTTTTACTATTTACGCACACTCTCTGTTATCGTTAATAAATAAGGAAGAAAGACGCGAGGGTGTGGAAGTTTCATTCTGAGATTATCATAGTTTTGACTAGGGAAAAACCATATTTACAAACTGCTATAATAATTTGCAATAACGTATAACAATATTTTCCTGTGGTCTCGACGTATATAGAATATATTATGTATCGTTGTAGACAGATTTCACTGTATTAGGCTTTGAATATTCCAATACGGCGGTGGTCGTTCGTATCGCACGTATGACTACTAGGGAGACGCCATGACGGCAGCGGTCAGGCCTTGTTATCTCGGTGGTAACGGTTCAGTCCGATTCAGCAGTGACCGGAACATGGTTGTGTTTCGTTACAGAGTTCTTTATCTGAAATGGGTTGCAATAAAATCCCTGTTATGCATACAAAATCGTTGTTTCATTGCAATCGTTCTTGCTTTGAAGTTCGTCTGCAGTACAACTCGGTACTGTGAGACAGATGAGGAAATTTTCTGCAAAGCATATGGTTGTTTGGTTAAATTAAGGTTTTTGCTCTAAATTTGGTTGTAATAAAATCCATTTATGGTAAGAGAGGGTGAGGAATGTTCCGCAAAGAACATGGTTGTGCTTCGCTGCAGATGGTTCTAGCTCTGAATTCGGTTGCAATCAAACCCACATACTGGAGACAAATGGGGAAATGTTATGCAAAGCACATTGTTGTGTTACGTTACAATCAGTACTTCTGAATTTTAAAGCTATAAAACCCACAAACTGTGAGGCAGGTGGGGATTTTCAGCAAAACACATGATTGTGTTTCGTTACAACCGGTTCTTGCTCTGTATTCGACTGTAATAATACTCTTACCGTAAGACAGGTGGGGAAGTTTGAGCGAAGAGCATGATTCTGTTCCGTTGCTGCCGGTCCTTGCTCTGAATTTGACTGCAACAAAACCCATGTACTGTGAGATAAATGGGGAAGCACATGATTGTTTCGTTTCAACCGGTTCTTGCTCTGAATTCGGTAATAAATAAACCCATGTGCGGTAAGACAGGTGAGGAATATTCTGCATAAAACATGGTTGTGTTTCGTTATAGATGGTTCTGGCTCTGAATTCGATTGCAATGAAAGCCATGTATTGTGAAACTGCGAGGAATATTCTGCAGAAAACAAAGGTTGTGTTTCGTTGCAACCGGTTTTTGCTCTGAATTCGGTTACAATAAAACCCACGTACTGAAAGACAGATGGAGAATTTCTGTAAAGCACATAGCTGTCGTTCTTGCTCTGTATTTGAATGCAATAAAACAAACGTTCTGTGGACAGGTAGGAAATTTTCTGAAAGAACATGATTACATTTAGTTTCAGCTAATCCTTGCTCTGATTTGGTTGTAATTCCGTTATACGATCGTTCTTTATGCTGAAAATTCATTTCAATTATATCGATATGTTCATATACCCTTTAATTCACATATACAAACTTATTTGAATTATATTAATCACTACCTTTCATTAGCTAATACGATAGTATCACGCTAACCCAACATTATAAATGGGGTAATACCTTCACAAAAGATTAAACTTAAATACTTTCCCCCGGGAATGAAATGAACGAAGAGATTGAAATAGTATTCTTAAATAGGGGAATAAATCCTGCTTTACGACTTAATGAATGTCCCTACGGATATGGAGAAGACAATGAGAGGAGTAATTGAGACGTTCGTTCAAGAGGAATTCGCGTCGAGGCAACAAGCCCGACTCCTCGAAAGACTATCGAAGCGGTTTTCGCATTGAAATGGTTTCTATATAGTTTAAATATCTCAAAAATATGCCCCTGACCCTTTTTAAATTTAGATAATGGACCGTGGTAGCTCTGTTGGAAGAGTAACGAATTAGCAACCGGTTGATTGGTTTTTGGGGTTTTATGGCGCCAGGGCCATATTTGGCCAGACACGATGCAATATCAAGTAATTGACACAAGACATACAATATCAAGTATTTGAAACCCACAGAGTGAAATCTTTACTGACACAGAAGAAAGAAATACACCCAGTGAGGTATGCACTTGGCAGGAATCGAACCTGCGCCGCCTACAACTCGAAGGTTGCTAGTGCAGTGGGCATACCCACTGAGCCACGACGGCTCCGATTAGCAATCGGATCGAATCCAACCAAAAGACCGTCATGTACAAAGGGAGATGCTGCATGTTACATCTGTCGTGGCTGCAAATGTTCTCTCGTTGGCGTGGTGTGGAAGTTTGGAGATCGGGGTGCCAGATCAGGTTGTTACCTCGTCATTTGACCGTGGTTCAAAATTACGTGCTGTCCTCGAATCTTTACCTTGGGGTTAGATCCCGGACCGTCGCCGATAGCCCGTTGTGTTGCTCCAGTGCTACGTTAATTAAAATACCTACCATCACGTAGTCCAAAATCGGAAAAGTTTGCAAACCTCCTCAGGCAATACCTGGATGGGAACAAATAAAACAGAAAGTGTCGCGAATACGATATCCGATATATATATCCGATACCCCAAAGGTATCGGATATGCGGGCCAGCCGTATGCACTGGCAGGAGGAAGAGAAAAAGAAATTTCTTCGATGTAGATTTTTGTGTGTGAAAGGTTGTGTTTTTCTTTTACGTCTTTGGAATTATATGTTCTATTCTCTTGTTTAAATATAGAATTTTTTAAATCCAGGAACTCGCGTCTCTTGTATTCTTAAGCGGATTTCTTTTTAAGTGCAGGTAGTTTATTAACTTTGCACGGGAGCAACACAACGGGCTATTTATTGGTGACGGACCGGGATCAAACCCCAAGGAAATGATCCTAGGACAACATCACGTAAATTTGAACCACGGTCAGATTAGGCAACACCTCCAGTTTGGAGAGTGGGGTGACAGCACCCCACTCTCCAAATTTCCATATCACGCCAACGTGGGGGACATTGGAGGCCACGACAGATTTAACATGCACCATTCCCCGTGCACACGACGGTCTTTATCTGGACCGAGCTCCAAACCCGCAACCCCCTGCTTGCTAATCCGTTGCTCTTCCAACTGGGCTACCGTGCCCCCTTTTTTGAAGGATATTAGGTTTCGGATAGTTTGGTGGTCAGGAGGATTGCTTCTCACTCGGATCAATGAGGTAAGACAATTATCTTAATAGTTTTCCCATTTTGAAAGGTATTGTTTCTACAGCAAGAGTGACCAGTCGGAAATGGCGAATCGTGGCTACTTATCTTTTCCGTAGGATCCCGCAATTCCCCATGTCTTCGAGTTAAGCCCTTAAAATCAGCTGCCTGAAAAAAGTTTTCGCTACATCGTCCTCAGGTATTCTCACGTCATCGCTTGATGAGCTACCCCAGCAAAGACGCCCACTACGGTCATCCGACATCGGACCGTAGCACACAGAGGTGGGTCATCCTTATTGGGGCCGGGTGCGACTCCTGGCTGGGTGTATTTCTTTTGTGTCAGTGAAACTTTCACTGCGTGTATATGTCTATAACTTGGTTCTGTATGTCGTGTCTGGTGTAGCATGGCCAAATAGGGTCCTTGCACCATAAAAATCCAATAAACCAACCAACCACCCTTATTGGGCTGATGATTCCTATCCATTGAGACTCGACACTGTGACTCCGGCCTCCAGCGCGGCGCATACTCGTTCATAGGGAACTAATTCAATGTAAATGAAGAAGAAAGTCCACATGCAGGGAATGAAACTAAATTTGTGAATGAGAGAGAGCGAACTGAGATGTGTGAATGAGAGAGATTGAAATAAATTGCGTGAAAGAGAAGGAAATGCGATGTATGAATGAAGTGTGAATGAAGACAATGAACTTAGAGGTGTAAATGAGAGAGAATGAAATGAAATGTGTGAATGAAAGAGTGAAACGTGAATAAAGAGAATGAAAGGAGATGGGTGAATAAAAGAGAATCAAATGAGATGTGTAAATGTGAGAGAATGAAAAAAGTTGTGTGAATGAGAGAGAACGAAATGATATTTGTGAATGAAGAGAATGAAATGTAAATAAAGAGAATAAAACTAGTGTATGTGAATGAAAGAGAACGGAATGATATGTGTGAATGAAGAGAATGAAATGTGAAGAGAACGAACTGAGATATGTAAATGAAAAAGAATGAAATGAAATATGAATAAAGATAATGAAATGAGATGTGTGTGTGAATAAAAGATAACAAAATAAGATGTGCAAATGAGAGAATAAAATAAATTGTCTGAATGAGAGAGAATGAAATACGATGTATGAATGAAAGAGAATGAAATAAATTGTGTGAATATGTGAGAGAGAATGAAAAAAATTGTCTGCATGAGAGAGAATGAAATGTGAATAAAGAGGATAAAATTATATGTGTGTATAAAAGAAAATGTAATGAGATATGTGAAAGGGAGAATGAAATGAAATGTGAAGGAAAGGAATGAAATGTGTAAATTTAGAGCGAATGAAATAAATCATGTGAATGAGTGAGAATGAAATGATACGTGTGAATAACGGGAATAAAATAATACAATCATGTCCAAATTTGTCTTTCCATACCCAAAAATAATGATATTCCATGAAATATCCAATCGATGTAATCCATTTTTGCAGGGAATGTGTGAAATACAAAACTAATTAGCATTATCCAATCAAAAGTGAACAAACGGTTTCTGATATGCAAATCAAGGCGTTACGTCATCCGACGGTGAATCAAGCGCTTTTAGCAAAGTGAATATCTGAGTAAATTTCTGCAATACAGCGTTTGATTTCAGTGTATAAGGGCACAAAATGGTTTGTTATGGCTCCGAAGTATCATTTGGAGGAATCTGTGAAGTGGCGAATTATCGGCCGTTTAGCAGCAGGGCAGACAATCATGGAAGCAGCGAGATGTGTGAATATTTCAAGACAGGCAGTCTCTACGCTATGGAAACAATTTCAGAACTCTGGAACTATTGTAAGGAGGCCTGGACAAGGTCGTAAACGAATAACTGCTTCTCAAGATCGATATCTGGCAATAACTGCCCGTCGTAACAGGAAGTCTACTGTTCGGCAGTTAAGTTCAGAGGTTACAGCAGCTACTGGAACTGCTGTATCATGGAAAACTGTATATAGAAGGCTTAATGAAAAAGGCCTTTATGCCAGAAAGCCAAGCTTATGCGTTTCACTGTCTTCACAACAAAAGAGGGATCGCTTTAATTGGTGCAAAGAACATCAGAACTGGAGTGAACACCAATGGACCCATGTTCTCTTTACTTATGAGTCGAGGTTTAGTTTAACATCTGATTCTAAACGTATTTACCTCTGAAGGGAGTCAGGAACGCGAAATCTTCCTTCGAACATTATGGAGCGTGACCGTTTCGGTAGTGCAAGTGTGATGGTATGGGAAGAAATAATGATCGATGGACGTACGCCCCTACACGTTTTCAACAGCGGATCTGTGACCAACCAGAGATATCGGGATGAGGTCTTAGAACCTTATGTAAGACTTTTCAGAGGTATATGGATCTGACTTTTTATTTATGGACGATAATGCTTGTCCACATCGAGCAAACCTCGTTGACGAATTTCTTGAAAGTGAAGCCATTGAGCGAATACCGTGGCTAGCAAAATCTCCTGATCTGAACCCGATACAGAACTTATGGGACTACCTTGGAAAAGCAGTTGCATGGAGACATCCTCCTCCTAGATATATAAATACCCTGAAGACCGCATTGCTGGAGGAGTGGAACTTAATTCCCCAAACTGTTGTTGACAATATTATTTCCAGCATTAAAACACGTTGTGATATGTGTGTACACGTCAGGGGAGATCACATTCCATATTAAATTCATAAGCCTTAATTTTTTTCTGAGTTATTCTTTTTTTCTGAACTCTGTCACATATTATTGTCATTTTTATTGTTTCATGCTATAGTTTTATGTCATACGCAGTGTTCTTAATTTTTTTCCTCTGTATTTATGTATTATGATGTTATGTATCATTTCACACAAATTCATAAAATTATAGTTCAGTTTCTGAGAAATCCGTGATTTAATGCATGTAAAGATAATTTTGGATAAGAGTGTGTATGTATTGGAAGAGGATGAAATGTGTGAATGAAATGTAATGTGAATGAGGAATGAAATAGTATGTCTGAATGAAGAATGGAATAATATGTGGGAATGAAGAATGAAATCAAATGCGTGAATGAAGTGAGATATGTTAATGCAGTGAATGAAATGAAACATGAGGGAAGAGAATGAAAGGAAATGAATGTTCTCTTGATGTAGAAGAGAATAAAATTCACTCTATCCTACACCTCGATGGTGCTGTAAACACCTGCCATATTTCTGTCGTCCTATATATGGGAGTGACCAAACTCAGTATCTTTCTTCACGCAATTTAGAAACTCTCGACAAAGATGGATTAGTCCTTGAGAGAAACTGACTCATACATTAATAATCTATTTCAATACCGAAAGGCGGATGACCCATTACAAGATGCAGTTGCAACTTCAAATCACTAACAAGAATACACAAATATATAAATCTTTTTGCGCAAATTTTTACATAAGTATTCATAAAAGGACGCTAGGCTCCAATTCGTAACTTTTTTAAATACTCATTTTTTATGAATGAGTATAAACTAGGAATATCTGGTATCCATATCTGAAAATACTATTTGAAAGTCTATCTGGTTCTCGGGCCGGTAAAACCTTTTCAGAGGGCCGCATCTGACCAACGGGCGGGATAAACCTTTATGGAGGATCATATTTGGCCGGCGGGTCTGGAAAACCTTTTCGGAGAGCCGTATTTGATCTACGGGCCTGATACAAAATATTTGGATGACCATAATTCGCTGCAGACCAGGTAAACCTATCCAAAGGGTAGTATCTGATCTGCAGGCCCGGTAAACCCAACCATTTGGCCTGCAGGCCGATTAAACTTGTCAGAAGGGTCGAATCTGATCTACACGCCCGGTAAATCCATCCGGAGGTAAACCCACCCATTTGGCCTGCAGGCCGATCAAACTTGTCAGAAGGGTCGAATCTGATCTGCAGGTCCGGTAAACCCAACCGGAGGAAAACCCACCTATTTGGCCTGCAGGCCGATTAAACTTGTCAGAAGGGTCGAATCTGATCTGCAGGCCCGGTAAACCCATCCGGAGGAAAACCCACCTATTTGGCCTGCAGGCCGATTAAACTTGTCAGAAGGGTCGAATTTGATCTACACGCCCGGTAAACCCATCCGGAGGTAAACCCACCCATTTGGCCTGCAGGCCGATTAAACTTGTCAGAAGGGTCGAATCTGATCTGCAGGCCCGGTAAACCCATCCGGAGGAAAACCTACCTATTTGGCCTGCAGGTCGATTAAACTTGTCAGAAGGGTCGTATCTGATCTGCAGGCCCGGTAAACCCATCCGGAGGAAAACCCACCTATTTGGCCTGCAGGCCGATTAAACTTGTCAGAAGGGTCGAATCTGATCTGCAGGCCCGGTAAACCCATCCGGAGGAAAACCCACCTATTTGGCCTGCAGGCCGATTAAACTTGTCAGAAGGGTCGAATCTGATCTACACGACCGGTAAACCCATCCGGAGGTAAACCCACCCATTTGGCCTGCAGGCCGATTAAACTTGTCAGAAGGGTCGAATCTGATCTGCAGGCCCGGTAAACAAATCCGGAGGAAAACCCACCTATTTGGTCTGCAGGCCGATTAAACTTCTCAGAAGGGTCGAATCTGATCTGCAGGCCCGGTAAACCCATCCGGAGGAAAACCCACCTATTTGGCCTGCAGGCCGATTAAACTTGTCAGAAGGGACGAATCTGATCTGCAGGCCCGGTAAACCCATCCGGAGGAAAACCCACCTATTTGGCCTGCAGGTCGATTAAACTTGTCAGAAGGGTCGTATCTGATCTCCGAGTCTGATAAAAAATATTTGTGTGGTGGACCGTATCTAGCCTACGTGTCTAAGATAAATCAATTCGCTAAAACTCATTGATCGTACTCGTATGGTCCTTTATTTTACTCGTATGTTTTTTGGACAAGTTGGTTAAACCTGATCCCAACGAGAGCAATAGCTATTTATCAAATAGCTCATAAGTACTTGATTGAATTGCTCTATTGCACACGCTACTGTATAGAAAACTAACTAGTGTAGTGGTGTTGAAATTCCCCACAATCTTAAGGATATATTTATATTATATCATAAATATTGAAGGAATACAGGAATGATATATACAGGAACGATACAGGATAATGGAATACATTATACAGGAATGATGAATGATATATACATATATATCATAGATAATGAAGGAATAAACTTTTAAGATACAATTTGTTTTAAGAATTACGAATTTTCAGGTGTACATTCTTTTGAATTGCGAAATCATTTCGATTTCACTATTTTGAGGTCCCTAGAGACATTGCTTTAATACATTTTTTTACAACATCCTACTTAACAAATTTGATACTTTTTTAAATGATTTTAAGGTCCCCAGGTATATCACCAGGAACGGCCAATTACTGCTTTGCTAAACATTTAAAAAAGAATGCGCGTAACAATTTTGCTACAAATAAATGTTTTCAACCACATGATTCTTTCTTGGATGTTTATAATTTTTTTGATGATTTCAATACAATAAGTAATCTGCTTCAATTAAGTGTTTTATCTATCTATTTTCTAACTGCATTGTATTCTCTTTTAAAAATTTTTTTGGATAATATATTTTTGTTCTTTGCAAGTGGGAATTTTTCTGTTCAGAAAAAACAATTAAATAAATAAATGTTGATAATTAATCGATAGTTACAAGTAAATTTTATTATAACACGAAAAAGAGGGAAACCATTAAGTTCTTTCAAGTAAATTGAAACCTGTAGTTGATACATTGCACAGGCGGCAGTACTCTAGCCGCGTATAAAATCCCAAGAGCTACGTAGTCACATTAAAGTCCCACGTACAAACATGCATCACCTTCAATTATTCGTAACGAACTCCCTGAAATCTGAGAACACCACAACATGTTGATATTATAATTGCCTTATTAATAAGTATTGTTTCGAAAATATATCTTCCTGCTGTATAATGCATCTCAGGTATAATATATCACGGTTGCCAGACCGGCACGCTGGACGAATCCAGGCCTACAAATTGATCGATCTGTTCTGCCCGCATCTCCCATCGTGTGAACTAGATTCTATGAATATGAAAATAGATTCAATGTAACATTCCTGTCACTCCATAAATATTCATAAAAGACCATTACATTTCTTATAGCCTGTTGCAGGTAGTAGCCGGAAGAGCTCGGTGCTTTCGCGGAAAATAATTTTATGAAAAAACGTTTTGTCTCTCTGCAGCACTTTGTCACTGTGATAGACATTTATCAGAAATCTGTTTGCGTAGCTGATGTTCAAAACGTAAACTGTTTTTCCAACAGTATGAATACTTATAAAGCATGGGCGAAAACATGTTTTTGAAAAATAAATTATGGAGTGAAGGATTCGCACGCACGAATAAATATTATAACTTATATAACAGTTACTTCAATCTGCTTCCTTCAGTCTAAAAACAGAGTTTGAAATAATTTTTCTGAATATCAAACTTTACCTTGTTTGACTTAATTTGTATATATATTTCTCTAATGTACGTCACAAAAATAGACATGATTTGCATATTGGCGAAAGGTAGGTAGTTGAATTTACACATATCATTTCATTCTCTCTCATTCAAATAATTTATTTCATTCTCTCTCATTCACACATCTCAGTTCACTCTCTTATTTACAAAATTTACTACATTCTCTTATTCACAAAATTACTACATTCTCTCTCAGGTAGGTAGATAGGTAGTTAATTGAAGTCGCAATGGAGGAAGACGCCAGACTACTGGCGGTGGTATCAATCCCGAAATGAAAGATACAAGGACAGCATCTCGAAATTCTGAACCACAACCAGATGACGGGGTCAACAACTGAGCTGGCACCTCACTCTCCAAACTTCCACATCATATTGGAGAAAGGCAACAAATGGATATAAACCATATAAAATTTTACATGCATAAATAAATCTTTTGAGATATTCCGAAATGCGATCGAAGCGGACGTTAGGAGCTAATTAAATTATAATAAGTAATTAATTATGGTAAAATTATAATTAAGTAAAAAAATAAAATAATTAAGTAAAAAAATAAAATAATTAAGTAAAAACATAAAATAATTAATTAAATTTAAAAAATTAACTTAAAATTAATTAATTAAATTAAATTAAAAATAAGTAATTAAACTAAATTAAAAATAATTAATTAAATTAAATTAAAAATAATTAATTAAAAATTTAAAACTAAATGTTTGTCACGCTTTGTATTCGAAACAAGAATTAAACCGAGTAAGAAGTACACAAAATGCTGTTTAATATTTTTGACTAATTTTGGTCCATTTAGAGCAGTGGTTCTTAACCTGGTGTGTGTGTGCACCCCTGGGGGTGCGAGAAATTCATTTTCAGGGGTGGAGAGAAGTTTCGATGGACGACAGTGATTTAATAAAACATGATCTTATTGAAATACGAGCCAATACGATCTTACTGAATACGTATTCAAATGGAATTTGAAAAACTGGACTTGGAACATTTCTGGTGTACACAGTTAGAACCTTATACACAGCTGGCAAAAGCATCATACCATTATTTTGGAAATTGCTTCTATTGCAGGATTATTTATTTATTGAAAAATAATCACATACATTTACATATATATTTACCATTTGCCACCACCTACCTGTGTGAAATGGGATTTTTATCACTTTTGCACATAAAAACAAAAGCCAAAATCGTTTCAATGCTAGTGATGACTTAAATGTAGCTTTCGAAAAAGGATCCTCGTTTCAAAAGCATTATTATAAATAAAGAACAACGTAGCCATTAATAATTCAGATATTGTTTTGTATGTATATGTAAATGTATGTGATTATTCTTCAATAAATAAATTATCTTGTAATAGAAGCAATTTCCAAAATAAAGAAATGGAAACATATTTTTCAAGGGGGTGCGAGAACTTATTTTTAGATTCAAGGGAGTTCCAATCACTAAAAAGGTTAAGAGCTACTGATTTAGTCGTATGAAATGTCATGTTAATGCTTATATCGATCATAAACAGATTTGAATATTGCATGAAAATTGAGTAACGACATTGCCATCAATTGATATAAGTAGAAAATCCTACCACTCAAAGGTTGGCGATTCTTGCCAACTGCAGTTTGTGGAGCCCATACTTAACTTTAGATAACAAAAGTAATAGCAAATTCATAGCTGATTATAATTAAATACACCAATAAAACACCCACTTTCACACGCCCACAAAAGCAAAATCCCATCACCTTACCCACCGTCTTTATACATACATGCCCCCCCCCAACCCATAAACTCGAATAAATAACCCCCAGCCTTATCTAGACAACACAGCCGAAGAGACAGCAGAACTTACGATAAGCCCAGATAGACATTTCATAGCATGTGTCTGACTTACAGCCCGCCCAGGAAACATAATTTTAACAGCTCCGAAAATAATCTACATATCGAGCTATCAAAAGACACTCAAAGGCTTCCTAATAGCCCGGAACGGTTAAATCCGTCACTTTGCTCTTTCTGTGTTGGAGGAAGTAGTGAAAAAGCAGTTCAACTGGCTTACATAAAAACTTCCCTTCTTCGGTGATTCAATAATCGTTAACGAAAAGCATTTTCTTATTAACGTTCCATATACGCTATAAAAGAAGGTCTTCTGCTGCCCTATGATTAGCTGCATAAGTAAAATACTATGGTCTTTTACGAGTTCTTTTAGACGTTTCTGGCCTGAACTCGATTCCCTTTTAGAGTTGCCCGACCTTCTTTTATAGATACGGGTTGAGCACTCTGCTTCGCATTATCACGTGATTAAATTACCGGCCTGGACCGGAGTATCACAATATGGCTGAGAATCATTCAGTTTGTTTTATCTAGGATTAAAAAAAGGTGTTTGTCCACGGGACGATTAAAGTATCGCCAGGAAGTTATGGCCTCGAGTTTTTTCGGGAGATTTTGTTTTCTTTTCTTGGTGAATCTTTTTAAGTCATTTTCTTGGGTTGGGTCGATAAGCTTTTTAGTTGGCTGCTCGTAGCTGTAATTTGTTGAGCGATGGAGACGATCGAAATGATCGATGGCGTTTGGAAATGAGATTTTCTTTTCCGTTCTGGAAATTAATTAGTGAAGGTTTGCTGGGTATTTAGTCTCAGATTGTTCATTGATCTTGTGAGACATCAGCAACGAATTACTATTTCTCTTCAACTTGCATTCTTAAATATTACGTAGACAAAAAGTTATTTCTTAACCCACCGAGCCTCTCGAGATTTGCTGGATGTTTATTTTCGGATTGTTCGTTAATCGTGCGAGACATCAGCAAAGAATTACTATTTCTCTTGATTTAGTTGAATTCTTAAATGCTAGTGCCGCGGTGGCCCAGTTGGAAGCGTAATGAACTAGGAACCAGAGAGTTGCGAGTTCGAATCCAACCAAAGAACAGTCGTGTACAAAGGGTGCTGGTGCACGTTAAATATGACGTGGCCTCAAATGTCCTCACGTTGGCGTGGTGTGGAAGTTTGGAAAGTGGGGTGCCAACTCAGGTGTTGCCTCGTCATCTGATCATGGTTCAAAATAACGTGGTGTTGTCCTCGAACCTTTCGGGATTGATCCCGGACCATCGTCAATTACCATTACCATTTGAAATGCTATGTAGACGGAAGGTTATTCCTTAACCCTGAGCTGCTAGATACTTTCGATTAATATAATAGTATTGCGTTCCCCACAACACTTATGACTAAATTACCACATCTATTGGTTCAAAGAATTATAGGAAAGATTTGATTGGTCAAGATGGTCAAAATTGGTTAGCAGTTAGTGGCTGTTGAATGGGAATATAAATGGTAAGAAGGTACACCTAAGATAACAATAACAACTAGCTTTTGGCCTCACATTTTTCTAATACATAATGACTACCACATGTATATCAGGCCTTTTCAACCAAATGAAATACAGATGGCGGTAGTATTTTTGCGGCGGAAAAGGGGCTTTTACTAATTCCGGAAGTGCCATTACTTGACTTGTTTTTCGGAAACGACTTCAGCACGTTCACAATAAACATTCCAAAGAATGAATTTCGAATTGATCTAAAAGGATATATCAAAAAGTAAGGTGAATTTGTCTCTAAAACTCAGAGGGTTTTTTTGTAGTTAATTATTTTTTTTTATATGTTGCAAGTACCAAGGTGATAGAAGTGTGACGGCTTGTAGAAACTTCTACGTCAACCCGTCTGGCGCTTAGAGAGCAAATCAAAGATGGCGCATCGACTTGAGCATTACTCCAAGGAGGAGGTGTCATTCGTTTTTTATGGGCCAAGGGGGGAAAACATGTAATATTCATCGAGAATTATTGGAAGTCTATGGAGAGAGTGTTATGTCGCAGAAACAAGTGTATGTGTGGTGTAACGACACGAATTTGGTTGTCGTCGATGCCATGATTCGTGAAGACAGAAGAGTGAGGTTGCATGATATTGCAAATGCATTGAATAGCTCATGTGGTTCAGTGAGCAGTATTATCATTTGTTTGGCCCTGAAGAAACACCTCCGTGGGCAGCGTTTCCATACACTGGAAGAGGCACAACACTTACCTGGTTAGGGAACCTGGAGCAAGATTTCTTTGAAAAGGGCATGGATGATTGGGTGCCACATTGGAATAAATGCTTAGACCACCATGGTTCCTTTGTCGAATGATAGTGTGATACGATTTGTCAAACATAATGAATTTTCATATATTTATCTCTGCACGTTTTTCTGTCAATCAAGAATTCACCTTACTTTTTGATACTCCTTTGTACGTTAGTTGATTGTTCAATGCCAATTAGATTAAAAGTCAAACGCACCAAAACGACGATAAACTGCATTTTAAGGTAGCCTCGATATGAATAATACGAATACATTTGGGGGTAACAGGAAGTAAAATATCCATTTTCTCTCCCCTGTTTTAGTTGATAACGCTGCAAATCCCTATCATTGATTAGAGAATCCCGAGAAGGATTCTGTTGATCAAGAAGGTCAAAATTGGTCAAACTGCGCAAGTTGAAGAACGGAAGATTGTGAGAGCCCCTTAGAGCGTCAGTTGCTAATGTTATCAGTTTCGTTGACAACTAATTCTAACAATTAATATATAAATTTATCAGTATTAATAACTTATAGAAATCAATGTTAAAAGTTAACCCTCTTGGTGGCTTATCTTCGAGTTTGAAACTGTCTTGCAGTGGTCTCTGGTGCAAAAACCTCTTCCAAACTGTCACCAGTACAGAGCAAGGCCCAATTTGTTTTCCTTAGTTCGACCTTCATCCTCCTTGGAGTAAGAGAGCATTTTTGTCTCGACTAGGTATTGAGTTAAAGGATTTACTTGGAAGGATTACTTGGATTAACTTAAAGGTTTACTTGGATTGATAAAGAATGGATATATTTCACAGATGGATCAATGTAACGTTCATCCACTCGCAAAAACACTTTTGCTGATCGAATTTGAAGTGGTATAAAATTCGGAGGTATAATCGACAGTTACAAAACTATTGGTTACACACAAAAATACTGGAACATTCAATGTACAAATGAAGCAAAAGCTTTCGATTTTGAGCTTAAATCTTCTTTCAAATAAATAAATTTCTTTTCACAATAAACATTTTCAGAATTTCCTACAGCAACCGTCTTCACAGAAACAAATTCTGATTCTGAAAAAAGTTTGGAGTTTGGGCAAATCTTTCATCGAGTAATTCAATGGAATAAAGGTATTAAAAACACGTCAAATGCACAGCTTGACGCTAAAATAAAGAAATAGAAAGCTAAATTTAAAGCTTTTTTTATTCGATAAGAAACAGAAATATTTCTAAACATAACATAGTTTTTCTAACCAAGTCATTTTTCATTTTATTATTGATTCAGCTTTGTAAAAAGACATTAATATGGTAAGTAGTTTTTCCAAGAACACTGTATTTACTATACAAAATGTAGGATGAGGTTGAAAGGGATAGGTTGAAGCATGGAAAAATTGAATGAAAAGGGAGATTGTATGCGAAGAGATATATTTATCAATATGTTTTCCAATACTCATAACTTCTCATCTTGTTTGGTATGGAAATGCTTTTTGCTTAATAATTCAGAATAATGGCCTTATCATATTTTGTGCTTGTACTTCTTCCGAAATAGATTTTTTCAAAGCCCGAACTCTTAGCCTTTCAGCACTACAAGTGGAAAACTAGCTGTTATTGGTGAATGAGCACCTAGTGGGTAAACTATAACAGAGGGAAGTCACTAGCCATAACAGAACCTTATGCTTCTCATAACAGGAGGAAATTCACTAATATACATTCACTTGGAAACCAGGATTCAAATGCGAGACCTATTGGGTGGCAGACAAACATCTTTACCAATATATCAGTTCTCGTCACAAAGATAAAAAACATATTTAATTGAGCACCTAATTTATTGGTAGGTAGTTCAATCACGTCACACTCGAGCAACACATCGGGCTATTGGCGAAAGTCTGGGATTGATCACGAAAGGAAATATCCGAGGAAAACACCTCGTAATTTTGAACCAAGGTCAACACCCGAGCTGGCATCCCACTTTCCAAACTTCCACACCACGCCAACGTGAGGACATTTGAAGTCACGGCAGATTTAACATGCACCAGATCCCTCGTACACGACGGTCTTTGGTTGACCGAGTTTCGAACTCGCAACCCTCCAGTATTATGGTCGACTTCATCGATTTCGAAAATAGGCGTACATACTTCTGAGCTAGTGGCATAATATCTTATGAGAGAAATTTTCAGTGTAAGCAAACAAACCAAACGGTCTGCCAAAAAATTTACTTCTACTGTCCAAATGCTCTCGCATGATACGTAATGGGAAACCTCAATATATAGTTTATCGAAGTTATGGCAGCATATGGCATTTAAACTAATTGGTTTTGACCAATCAACTATCATATCACGACTCAAAGCAGAAACACATTAACTGATATTTTTTAGGAAACACAAATGGTTATTCTCACGATGAGGGCCGCGGTAGCTCGGTTGGAAGAGTAGCGGTTTAGTAACTGGAGGGTTGAGAGTTCGAAACTAGATCCAACCAAAGACCGTCGTGTGTGGGGGGCTGGTGCCACTTGAATCTGTGTGAGTGGCACAAATGTCCTCACGTTAGCGTGGTGTGAATGCTTGAAGAGTGGCATAATAGCTCAGATGTTGACCTCATGATCTGATCGTGGTTCAAAATTACGAGGCATTGTCCTCGTATCTTTAACTTCGGGATTGATCCGGGTCGTTGCCAATAGCCCGTTGTGTTGCTCCAACTTCAATTCAACTGCCTACCTACCTCGAAGTTCAAATTATTGAGCGCGAAGCACAAAATGATCATTGAGCGACGAACCAAACCTGTTTACTGTAAAGTTTAATACACTGCTGGCCACCGTAAATGCAACACCCTGAAGGAAGCATGCAAATAATATGAAATTTACAACATGCATTAGCGGAGGTGAGATATGCAAATGATTAGAATTTCAGCGCAGACGCACATCACGCGCGCCTGTGGCGCCACTTTAAAGCGCGCTATTTAAGGCTTGGAGATTTCGACGATTTCAAGTACGGCAATTGTGTTTTTCTTGTGGTTTTTTCAAAAAAAAACGATCAATTATGCCTCGTAGAAAACAGCGATCATCTTTTGATCAAGTATCCGAGTTCGACAGAGGAAGGATAGTGGCCTACCGAGATTGTGGATTATCTTTCAGGGAAATCGGTAGTCGTGTTGGACGAAACCAAACAACTGTAATGCGGATATGTGATCGTTGGATGCAGGAGGGTACGACGGACCGACGTGTTCGATCGCATCCACCTCAGTGCACCACTTCACGTGATGACAGGCATATTGTGCGTATGGCAGTGACGGATCGCTCAGCCACATCACGAACCATAGCACAGCACATTCAGTATGTACCGCATCATCCAGTGTCTGCGCGTACCATTCGACGCCGTTTACAGCAGAGTGGTCTGTCCGCAAGACGTCCATTGCTTCGTCTACCCTTGACGCAGAACCACAGACGTTTCCGCCGCCAGTGGTGCGATGAAAGAAGGATGTGGACGGCAGAATGGAATGAAATTGTCTTTACTGACGAGTCACGCTTCTGTCTGCAACACCACGATGGTCGGATTCGAGTCTGAAGACACCGTGGAGAGAGGATGCTGAACAGCTGCGTTATGCACCGCCACACTGGTCCTGCACCGGGTATTATGGTATGGGGCGGTATTGGATGTCACTCTCGCACTCCTCTAGTACGCATTGCCGGTACTTTAAACAGCCAGCGCTACATCTCCGAGGTGTTGGAGCCAGTTGTCCTTCCTTACCTTCAGGGCTTGCCCACAGCCATATTTCAACAGGATAATGCGCGACCACACGTGGCACGCATTGTCCAAGGGTTCTTCGTCAATCGCCAGATTGAATTGCTTCCCTGGCCAGCTCGCTCTCCGGATCTCTCGCCGATAGGAAACATGTGGTCCATGGTTGCTCAACGATTGACCCAGAATACATCCCCAGCTGCCACACCAGATCAACTTTGGCAACGTGTGGAAGCTGTTTGGTCTGCTGTACCCCAAGAACACATCCAAAGTCTCTTTGAATCAATGCCGAGGCGTGTGGCAGCGGTGATCTCCAACAATGGCGGCTACTCTGGCTACTGATTTTGGCAGGAACCACACTTCACAGAAGTCTATAAATTTAATCATTTGATACTTGGTCAATATGTTATCTACAAAATAAATTTTGTTGTGATATCTCTTGTCTTTCTTGGTGTTGCAATTTGGGTGGCCAGCAGTGTATATGGATCATTCATTCAATGTATGCCTTGTCGAAGTACATTATGTGCTTAAAAGCATGAAATGTTACTTTACATAAAATGTTAATTTGAAAGCAGTAGTTTATTCGCGGAATAAATCTAATAACACAATGTACATTTTTCTGCTTTAGTTTGCGAGATGAAATTAAAAATATTCAGCTGATCCCAATAATAATTCGCGAAACGAATAAATAAATGATATTCAGAAGGAAAAATAAATAGTACTATTTGCAATGCTAAGGAGTTTTATTTTTCAAGAATATGTTAGTTTACATAAAAAATAGACTGAGCACGGAATAAATTACTTAAAAATGGTATTCATAGTTCATTTTCTTGTTTAACATCCCAATAAAATATTCTTACTTTCTGTATAATGTAATATATTATGAGATTGAACTTGCAAAGCAAATAATATTGACATAAATATTGGATACATACGAGAAAACTCTCCAGCTCTCCAAACTTAATCAGATTAGTTTTTCTCTATAAAGATAAACTAATCTACTTAATTTTTTGTAAGAGTTGTTAGGTATTTTTTAAAACTGTCTAGTCGTCTAGCCGCTTTTTTACCCCAAATGTCTGCAGTAGCTTACGAATAATCAAGAAATATTTTCCTATGGTGTACCTCGTATATTCTAACTATAAGAGCTTTTCTGTCAAGCTAAATGTAGGTGATGGTAATGCTTTTGAGGCGGAACATGTTTTCTATATGCATTCCGTTCGTGATTTCACTTGGTTTGTTTTCCAATACGATTTCAGTACTCCGACAATACAAATGCCAAAAAATGGAATTCCGAATTGAAAAGTAATAGTTGAATTGGAACAACAATTATTAGATTAAACGCCAAACAATGCCAAAACGGCGATTAATTATATTTGAAGGTAACCCCGATATTTATCACGCGTCTTTATAACATACAATATGTGACATATGCACAATCAGAAGTTAAAAAAATAAATTTTTCGTAATTCATTCACGCCTTCTACCAGCATGGTGAGATTGGAACAAATGAAATACTGGTGCACAACAAAGCATTGGATTAGTTAATGTACCGGATTACTCATTACAATTCAATGTTCATCCTACATTAACCCTCCTGTGCTCGACGAGGTATCTGGTCATTAACAAAACTGACTCGATCTTGACGAACGAGATATCTCGTCATTAAAAGAAAACTGACCAGATCTTGATGGATCAGATATCACGCCATTAAAAGAAAACCGATCAAATCGCTTGATTCCGTCATCATAAAAAAGTCGGCAATATTTTGGTAAAGAAATATCTCGTTATTAGCAGAATTGGTTAGATCTTGAGGACGAGCTATCTCATCGAAACCGCTTTGGATGGTTAAATTAAATCATTCCCTGAAACACTTAATTCATCTATTTTTTCCAAAGAAATCAAATATTTAATGCAAAACTCATACAAAGTAAGTGTAAGGATATCAAGTTTTTGCAACGTACTTACCCTTTATCAACGCTCAAAGGTTATTGATAAGTGAAGCGCAGGACGAAGAAAAATAAGCGGAACTTTCAAAAGACCAAAGCGAAAACACGTACGGAAAATAGAAATCATGAATTACTCCAACGTGTTATTGATGACCGATTGCAGAAAAACCTTCCAATCGTGAAAGAGCACCCCCAAAAAACTCTGTCCGGGTAATTACTTACATATTACCATTCTCGAGATGAAAAATGACAATTCAAGACGAAACAGAGTAAGAAAAACACCAACCCCGTATTCATGTGAGATAGATGCATTCATTCAAAGGCGCATCATCCACCATTCCCATGCTGGGATATGAATGGCCACGGAAAGAAGAAATAACCGCTGTTTGTGTGAACGGATGCTCGGAAAGTTGTTGCTTCAATGTACGGACAATTTGTCTTCAATCCATCTAAGAGAACCGGGGATAAGGGATAGCTTTTACTGTTCATATGGAGATTCTCGAAAGAGTATTCGACGAGTAACGTTTACTTTGTGTGTTGATGTTTCGTCTGAAATATTGGAACAACTATTTTCCAGGAAATGTTGAGTTCATTTGACTTAGTTTTTGGTAAAGAAAACTACTGCATATATTTTGTGAATAGAACTGTTAGAAAGGGTATGAAAAAATAAATCCTCAAATATTCACATTTATTAGATGAATATCATATTACTTGTAGCAGTCATGGAATTTGGGGCTAGGACTTAAAAATCCTGATTTTTGGGATGGAATATTGCAGTATTCCTGTACCTTGGTAGAAAATGGGCCAATGTCTGAATTTGCTTATTTTGAATTATGTCCACAAATCTCTTCGTGGTAATGAAATTTATCATAGCGATATAGATCGAATGTCCTGCTAATACATTATGAAAGAATAAAAACATTGGGAAGTGTTTTTGTACATTGTATTAAAAAAACAAAAAGTACTAAATCAGCTGTTACCAAAACCTTGCAAAATGGACATTGTCCCCTTTCCTACCAAAAGGTAGACTTATTTATTTAATTAATTGTTGCTTCTCCACATAAAAACATCCAATTCCAGAAAACAACAATATACGATGTAAAAAAATGCAAGACACAAATAAGAGATAAAACAAAACTCTTCAGTGAAGCAGAGAAAACTTATTGAAGTGGAATCATTAAAAAATGTCAAACTCCGAGAAATAATTATACAGTCTAAGAAATCTGTAGCAAACTACACTGCTGGCCACCGTAAATGCAACACCCTGAAGGAAGCATGCAAATAATATGAAATTTACAACATGCATTAGCGGAGGTGAGATATGCAAATGATTAGAATTTCAGCGCAGACGCACATCACGCGCGCCTGTGGCGCCACTTCAAAGCGCTATATAAGGCTTGGAGATTTCGACGATTTCAAGTACGGCAATTGTGTTTTTCTTGTGGTTTTAAAAAAAAAAACGATCAATTATGCCTCGTAGAAAACAGCGATCATCTTTTGATCAAGTATCCGAGTTCGACAGAGGAAGGATAGTGGCCTACCGAGATTGGGGATTATCTTTCAGGGAAATCGGTAGTCGTGTTGGACGAAACCAAACAACTGTAATGCGGATATGTGATCGTTGGATGCAGGAGGGTACGACGGACCGACGTGTTCGATCGCATCCACCTCAGTGCACCACTTCACGTGATGACAGGCATATTGTGCGTATGGCAGTGACGGATCGCTCAGCCACATCACGAACCATAGCACAGCACATTCAGTCTGTACCGCATCATCCAGTGTCTGCGCGTACCATTCGACGCCGTTTACAGCAGAGTGGTCTGTCCGCAAGACGTCCATTGCTTCGTCTACCCTTGACGCAGAACCACAGACGTTTCCACCGCCAATGGTGCGATGAAAGAAGGATGTGGACGGCAGAATGGAATGAAAGTGTCTTTACTGACGAGTCACGCTTCTGTCTGCAACACCACGATGGTCGGATTCGAGTCTGGAGACACCGTGGAGAGAGGATGCTGAACAGCTGCGTTATGCACCGCCACACTGGTCCTGCACCGGGTATTATGGTATGGGGCGGTATTGGATATCACTCTCGCACTCCTCTAGTACGCATTGCCGGTACTTTAAACAGCCAGCGCTACATCTCCGAGGTGTTGGAGCCAGTTGTCCCTTACCTTCAGGGCTTGCCCACAGCCATATTTCAACAGGATAATGCGCGACCACACGTGGCACGCATTGTCCAAGGGTTCTTCGTCAATCGCCAGATTGAATTGCTTCCCTGGCCAGCTCCCTCTCCGGATCTTTCGCCGATAGAAAACATGTGGTCATGGTTGCTCAACGATTGACCCAGAAGACATCCCCAGCTGCCACGCCAGATCAACTTTGGCAACGTGTGGAAGCTGCTTGGTCTGCTGTACACCAAGTACACATCCAAAGTCTCTTTGAATCAATGCCGAGGCGTGTGGCAGCGGTGATCTCCAACAATGGCAGCTACTCTGGCTACTGATTTTGGCAGGAACCACACTTCACAGAAGTCTATAAATTTAATCATTTGAAACTTGGTCAACATGTTATCTACAAAATAAATTTTGTTGTGATATCTCTTGTCTTTCTTGGTGTTGCAATTTGGGTGGCCAGCAGTGTATTTACATACATTCTTTTTTACTGGTCCAACAAAAAATAATTTAATCTCTGGTGTCTGGTCTTACATTGGGATTTTAAAGAAACTAAAAACGTGAATCAGTTTGGTTATGCAGAAGATTTAAAGACGTATTCACGTCAAAAAGAAGGATTTTTCAAATGTGTCAAGCTGCGCCCTCTATCACCTATGCGCAACCGTTGCGGACATGCTATATTTGCAAAGAATTGTAGTGAGAAGTTATTAGAATGTGGCATTGGACAAAAATTGAATTGACCACACCAAGAAACTTGGGCTTTTATTTTTTCACTTGGGAGACCATTTCTTTTCTTTAAAAATGATTTCCATACTTTCAGCCAAAATGTCTAACTCCATTCAATACGCAACTTCATCAATTTGCATATTCACAAAATCTTAATAGTTACCACGACTGTGAATGTATTTCAGAATTCCGAGGTGTCCTTGGGTCTTTACATTCGGGATGGATCCCAGACGGTTTCTAATAGCCCGTTTTGTTGTGCGACGTTAATTCAACTACCAACATAACAAATACGTGTTACATAAATTCACAGTTGCACTTTTTAAAGAATTAAACCTGGAATTAGAACCACAATAACAAGTAGATACTAGTAGCATTATTGTCAGATTAACACGATTGCACTGTGCCTGTTCCAATATATGTTACATTCAATTTTAATGAATTAAAGTCATACTCTATAAGCTTTATTCCTAGTTTAAATATATTAATTTCCATTACACTTCTGCAGCAGCAGTGATATGAATAAATACACAGCTATTGTTATTAGTCATTTGTTGGATGTATATTAAACTTATATTTCAATGAGCTTTCAATGAAACATGTGAATGTGCAAATTACGTCGAGCCAGATGTAAATTGAGACTTACTGACTAGTTTACTGAATTCGCTTCGATGAATTCTTGCTTTGTGATATTTTGCATTACGAGGTATATACCTTCTCGTTTCATATACCGATATTAAATATTGATCAAGCACATGCAGTAAGCACTATACACAGTACTAAGTAATTATTCAAATTATCAAATGGGTTAAGGAAGCATCTCGCTATAATATTCTATCCATTTTCTATAACAATATTACATCCTAATGTCAGGAGAAATATTCACGTGAAGAAGTTTAAATTTAAACACACTTGACTGCAATCCCCAGGAAGTTCATTTTCTTTAATTAACCCTCCAAGTGGTTTAGACGACATATCTCGTCCATCAAGGTATGAACATTTTCGTAATGACGAGATATCGCGTCCATAAAGGTCTGAAAATTTTTGCCAGTAACGAGATATTGGAATCGTCGATTTTTTGATGATGACGAGATTAACCCTCTCGCTGCGCATCCCGCGATTTCCGCGAGGATGCATTTTTGCCGTCTATTTAACTGTGCAACCCGCTCTTTTCCCGTTCATGGTTTCATTTTGGCTTTTCTGTGATGTTTAATTGTTTATTCAAATCTGGGTTAACAGATGGCTTTAGATGTCCACATTTCTGCGAAATATTCAAGCATTTTTTGCAGCATTTTGCGCGCTCTTTTCAAAGCTCAAAGATGTCTGGCAGAAAGCGTTTCACGAGTGATAGAACCTACATTCCTGACAATATTTCCGACACTGATAGCAGTTCTGACTCTGATATCAAGTATATTGAAGATAGTTATAGCAAACCTGATGAGAATTTCTCGGATTCCTCTGCGGATAGTGGTTTCTAATAATTCTTCATTTCTAATAAATGTTTTGTAAGTATTTAGCATATTTTCATTAGTATATACGTTTTACCTTTGTATTTCATAAAATAAATCGTAATTCAACCAAGATTAATTTTCAAAATTTTGCCTTTATATGATTATTCTTCAATTTCAATATTCCGACAACCTTTTTTTATGATCTAATCCTATATTGAAAAACTCTTTTACAAAACATTTTTGTATATTTTAACTCTAAAATATGTGTAGATTTGAAATATATAATAAAAAAAATACGCAATTTTTGAACCTATTTTGATAAAAAAATTACGCAGCGAGAGGGTTAAGGTCTGGTTAGTTTTCTTCTATTGACGAGGTATCTTGTCCACCTAGAGATGGACAGTCTTGCTAGTGAGGAGACACATCTTCGAGACCACCACCAGGAGGGTTAAACACGGGCATCACAACTTCGAGGTACCTTACTTATCTGCCCTCCCTTTCGTTTTACCCTCGCCTGTCCTTCTACATTTTACCTTTTTTCCTCCCTCGTTGTTGCCTCTTTGGAGGTGAGGACTCCCCTTGAGAAGCCTTTCACCGCTCTGACGTTAGCAACTTATTGGTCTGGTTGCCATTCTGATGCTTTTACAAATCTAATTTAATGTCTCGCGTTTTGCGCAGCTCATGCAATTTCAGATCTTGTGTCATTAAACCAAAATCGAACAATAATTGCAGAATATGCAAGATGCATGTATAAGGCAAAGGAAATCATACACGGAACGTATAAAGTTCCGACGTTCTCACACATTTAATATCCTAAAAAACGCTATGGACAAGAAAACACGAAAATAAATAGCCATTTACGTATAATTTTGTAATATCCTGGAAAACCCGGATATCTAAAATTTAAAATTCCAAGCTGTTTTTCTGTTTGGAATGGAAGCCTTGTTGCACAGGGTTTTTCAGAACTTCTTGCACAGACTTTAGCCTTAGAAGTGTTATATCGTCCATCAAGATCTAAACAGTTTTGCTAATGACGAGATACCTCGTCATCAAGATATCGGCGATTGTCTTATGACGAGATCAAGATCTGTCCAATTTTCTTCTAATGACGAGATATCTCGTCTATTAAGATCTGGTCAGTTGTGATATTGACGAGATTCCTCATCGAGGCAACCACAAGGAGGGTTAAGAAAAAAGGAACAGAAAATTTAACTGTATTCACAGAGGTAAGTATACACGAATGAGCCACCCGTTGTCCAGAAGCATGGGAGTCAGTTTGGCCATTGTCATTTTGGAGCCTCATTCGTACGGGTAACATTTATCATTGAATGATGCGAAATTTTCACAAATGCTGGGATAGCTGTCATATACTCACCAGTTTCTAAACAAGGGACAATTTGTTTTTCCTACTTTAATATCCGATTCTAGTAACTGTGGTACATATGGTAATGAACAGGAGGATCAACTGTCCAAGGTAGGAGTTCCAAGTCTACAATTTATGAATATAATATATGATCTTATGAATTGTATCCTACAACAGAATATGTATATAAGGTAAATACCTTGAAATCAGTTAAAATATTTTAATTATATTCATCGTACCATAGCCCTTGTGTTTTGAAATGTTATTCCCATTCCGTTTCGTAACTCATTCAATCATAAGACCACCCAAATCACAACTAAACTTCCTTCGTCTCCAGAAAACTTGAGATTCAGATCTATTCACAAATTTGAACTTCACGGTCAAGCACATCCTAAACTTTCCAAGTGCATCCTGTCTGCGAGGCACGACCTTGGATAATACCCTCAAGGTTCATATAACATCCATAAACAAGCTTTAAATAATTCAGATTAAAATCAAACGGCGCTCTTACACACTCTGAGCAATTTCGCCAAGTCTAGCGTGCGTGTGCTCCAGAATCTAATGTTGCGTCAAATCCAGTGAGTTCTGTTCGACCTCTTGCTTGTTGAACGAGAGATAGATAAATCCAGAGTGCGTCCTGTCACCATGGCAACCGGGATTTTCAAGGACACCTGACTTGAAGGGACTGTTGTAACAATAAATATTATCTAGCGCAACCTGTGTTGTCTGACTGCGATGATTTGATCGTATTTATTGAGAGAGGCCTAGATTATAGTCTTTCATCAGACACTGTTGCAGGAGTCTCATTAGAAGTTGTTTGATGGATGAAACTTGGAAGTTACGAAATATTACTTGAACGACCAATACAATTAATTATTTAAATTGCCTCATTTTCATTAATCCATCTGCAAGTGTAAGTACATATATCAACAGTTATCCCAAACCATGAAAGAACATATTGCTGTCCAACAACAATAACGCAAGTGTACTTCATCCATTTGTTCAGAAATCTAAACTAAGAATACCGTTTATGATTAATGAAAGGTATTATTTCTTTAAAAGGTGCCACTCATGCAGGTGTGTTTTGGTAGGTAGGTAAGTATTTTAATTAACATCACACTGGGGGCACACAACGGGCTATTGGTGACGGTCCGGGATCAATCCCAAAGGGAAACCGAGGACAACACCACGTAATTTTGAATCACGGTCAGATGACGAGGCAACACCTGAGCTGGCACCACTCTCCAAACGTCCACACCACGTGAACCTGTGGACATTTGAGGCCACGAGATTTAAAGTGCACCAGCCGCCTTTGTACACGACTGTCTTAGGTTGGATTCGAACTAGCAACCCTCCGGTTTTAATCCGATACTCTTCCAACTGGGCTGCGGCCCGCAGGTATGTTTTGGATATTCACCTCCACGTTTGCAGTTGCTTCATTGCTCTTCCAAAATTTGTGTTGAAAAATACAACAAAGTCACTTACTATACGAAACATTTTTTAAAGTTTATTTATGCTATTTTTGTAGCATATTTGTTGGCATTCTTATTAATTCAAGTATTTACATCATGAAATGGGCAGAGAGTTTAGATCAACAATGAAAATGCCCAGTTACGTTGTTATTCCAGTAGAATTTAATACAAAACCTCTTATAGAATCGTTCGAAACAGCACTTCTCCTACATCAAAATCTGAGTCACCACCAACACTTCCATCGTTCTTCTAAAGGTCTATGAAAAAACCCGTCGAAGCGTGAAAAACAATAAGTAGGCTATTCACACACACGATTAAAAAAGTGATAGCGGACTGTATGAAGCTTCAATGACGAATAATTGGGAATAATGAATCATCAGAGACAATTCTTCCCTATGAAGAATCACACAAAAAGGGTATTAAAACATGAAGCGAAAGGCGAAACATCTCATGGATTTCGGTTTGCACGGAGAACGCTGCTGTCACACACACAAAGATTCGGGGTGATGACGATTGATGCCAAAACTAAGATCACCTGATTAACTGCGCAAGCGCTGTAAAATAAAACTCAAACCAAACTAAAAATTACGCGGGAAAAACAGAAATAAAAAATAATTCAACAGACGATGAGAAACAATTGAAATTTGAACAACACGTAATGATCTCTAGCGGTTGAGTGTTACCACAATTGTCCTTGTCCATTGGAAGGATGGCTCATGCGAACGAAAGTGACGCATTTAACTCAAAATACATGTATTTTGCACTTGCATCATTGTTCTTCTGGGACAGCTATATGCTTGAGAAATCTGGTGTTGTGTTGAATAAAAAACGAGCCACACTTTGCAATCTGAAATGCCCACGAGTAGAAACTTTTTAAAGTAAACGTTTCTAAAAGCAATGCATTGATAAATTGAAGTTACTGTGCGTCACAAGACCCCACGCGGCT
The DNA here is from genome assembly GCA_933210815.1 of Meta bourneti. Lineage (NCBI taxonomy): Eukaryota > Metazoa > Arthropoda > Arachnida > Araneae > Tetragnathidae > Meta > Meta bourneti. Next base: position 96,058,925 of record OW119929.1, on the reverse strand, counting down.
GTGTTCGTCACAAGGCTCAAGCTTGATGCAAATTGAACAAAATTAACATAAGGTGGGAACACAGTATCGTAACGGTAACGTAGAGCTTGTTCCTGTTAAAACTACACATAAAAATATCACAAATTTCAGCTTTTCCTTATTTTAAACGGGGTAGCAAGGTTGGAAGAGTAACGGACTAGAAATCGGAGGGGGTGCGATTTCGAATCCAACTAAAAACAATCGTGTGATATATGTGGCTGGTGCACGTTAAATCTGTCGTGGACTCAAATGTCATCACGTTGGCGTGGTGTGGAAGTTTGGAGAGTGGGGTGCCTGCTCAGGTGTTGACTCATCATCTGACCGCGGTACAAATTCCGTGGCGTTGTCCTCGGATCTTTCCCTTCGGAGGTTGATCCCGGACCGTTACCAATGGCCAGTTGTGTTGCTCCAGTGTGACGTTAATACCTACCTAACTTATTTTAAACATGTATAAAATATTTTTTAAGAGTTAACTTAAGTTAGAGTCCAACAATATGTCTGTTGTCCAGATCCCTAACAGTGGCAAAAATATGAAGATTTTAGGTTAGTGACAGACAATAGGCAATGGCAGGTAGGTATTTAATTAACATCGTACTGGAGCAACACAACGAGCTATTAGCGACGGTCCGGGATCTAATCTGTAGGGAAAGATTCGAGGACAACACCACGTAATTTTGAACCACGGTCAGATGACGATGTCACACCTGAGCTGATACCCCACTCTCCAAACTTTCACACCACTCCAACGTGAGGACATTTGAGGCCACGACAGACTCCGGTTGCTAATCCGTTACTCTTCCAACCGGGCTACAGCGGTCCTAATGGGCGATGGAAAACATTTTGCTTTGACTGCGCTTTTACTTAGAATCTTGTTATATAAATTTGGTAGGTTTCATTGAAATACCCGATGATCATTAATTTGCGCATTTATTACATGTGAATCGTTTATTGCTTCTTTATGAAAGTTAGATTAGTGATTTTGTCTCAATATTTCAACTGCATTTATACAGGATTAGAAAATTCATTTTGAGAATCACTTGGTACCCAACTTCTAAAAAGGACATTGTCCTATGCCTTAAATGTGTGATATCCATTAACAGACCTACTGTTCCGGAATTATAATTGCATATTTAAGTTAATAGTTTAAATATTTTTATCCTGTGTGTTCCTCGTTGAATATGAGTCCTTGCATTTTGGCTTCATGCTACTTTTAAAATTAATTTAATTCTCCTATCTTATAAAATTGCCTGCAATGAAAATAATCTATACTGTTTGATTTACTATTTTATTTTCGCCTTTAAGGTTGTAACGTCACAATTCCCTGATGTATACTGTAACGTAAGTTTTGGTAAACAATTTTACTATAAGCAGTATCTCCTCATAAATAGTAACTCCATTCAACTATTTTATCCCATATGAAATTTTATGACTGCTTTACGAAAGGGTCATATATTTTTATATAATTTGCGTTTGCAGGATATATATTATTTGTCATATACTTATATCATACACTCAAAAATATATTCTATTTTTACCGCATGATATATGAGGGGATTTTCTGGGTGAACAAAGAATTCATACGGAAAATGAAGATTTTATATTCTGATACTAACATGCTCAGGATTACCTTAAGGTGTAGTTAATCTCCGTTTAGTTTACGTTTGGCATTTAATCTATTTTGAATTGACTAATTAACAATCATATATCAATTAGGTATGTAGGTATTTAACTAACGCACTTTCCACCACAAAAACACAATTAGTGTTACTCAAACTGCCACATTCTAGCCAACTACTGTTTGAAGAAACATGATCCATATTCTGGCATTGTAAATAAAGAGTATTGTTACTTGAATGCTTTTTAACTTACATAAACAAAGACAGACACTGACTTTGCGTCATGAAGATACTGCCAAGAACACGCCAACTTCTGCTTCAAGGATCATACGATCCATAAGCTGACACTGAAAACAAAAGATCATTGTTACTTCAATGTTTTTTAAATTCATAAATATGAAGGGACACTGACTTATGAATGTTAAATTTGAAGAGACGCTGACTTATGAATGTTAAATATGAAGAGATACTACGTTATAAATGATTCTGTCCCGCTCTTCGCCGCTTGAAGAATCATACGATTCATAAGCTGGCCTTTTTAGCATTTAGTAATGTAAAAAGGCACTGACTGACTGCGTCATGAAGATACTGCCATGAACGCGTCAACTTCTGCTTCAAGGATCATACGATCCATAAGCTGACACTGAAAACAAAATATCGTTGCCTCAATGTTTTTAACATTCATAAATATGAAGAGACACTGACTTATGAATGTTAAATTTGGAGACGCTAACTTATGAATGTTAAATATGAATAATGAATGAATTGATTAAATATGAGTTATGAATGATTCTGCCCCGTTCTTCGCCGCTTGATGAATCATACGATCCATAAGTTGACACTGGAAAGAATAATCATTATTACTTCAATGTTTTTTCAGCATTCATAAATATGAAGACACTGACTTATGAATGTTAAATTTGAAGAGACACTGACTTATAGATGTTAAATATATCTGCGTCATAAATGGTTCTGCCCTGTTCTCGCCGCTTGCAGAATCATACGATCCATAAGATGGCCTTGGAAAAAAATTATCGTTGCTACTTCAATATTTTTCAACATTCATAAACAAGGAGAAACACCGACTTTGACTGCGTTGTAGATGATGGCTGAAACAGCAATAAAGTGTTGCGTGCAGAAAATTTAAATCAAAATAATAGACAGAAATGTAACATATTTTGCACATGCAATATCACAATCCATCTTTTGTCAGAAACGCATCGATATTGGCTTTCTTTTTGATAAATGGAGTCGGAAAGTAAAAAAGAAAGCAGATCCAACCTGCAACAGTTTTGATATTAAAGCAATTGCACAGACTCTCGGTTAACCACCTACATCATGTATCCACTACTAATCAATAATATGAAAAAGAATATGCAAAATAAAGAAGTAAAAAGTGGGTTTTTTTGCCTGCATCTTGTAAATGCAATTTCATCTCGCGTGCTTGGCTGAGTATTGTTTTGCGTGCTCGGGCCGGTGAATATGATATTAATAGTTGCAGTGTCAAAGTAAGTGACAAATTAAGATGATCTTAACTCTTGAGAAAACATTTGACAGGTTAATTAAGGCGGAGGCATTTTTCATTTTTTCTTTCTCAATAGGCCATTCTCGCTCTTTGTGTGCGGCTAAAGGAGATGAATAGCGACAAGTGGGTGAGCTAGTTGACAGTGGGGAGTTCCTTTATCAACTAATTATTAGTGCGTAGTCAATCCTGGATACCCAAGCATCGGTAATTAAGTAACTGAAGGGTTCACACCCACCCTGCAACCTGCAGTCTTCACTGCATGATTTCTAACTACCCCTACGAAAAAGTTTTATAAATTTCTTTTCTATAGAAAAAATCTATAAAACTCTAGAGATTTCTAGAGAACAGAAATGTCTTTTCCATAGAAAACAATTCTATAAACTCTAGACATTTCTTTACTATAGAAAAAAATTCCATAGAACTCTAGAGATTTCTTTATTATAGAAAAAAATTCTATAGAACTCTAGAGATTTCTTTACTATAGAAAAAAATTCCATAGTACTCTAGAGATTTCTTTACTATAGAAAAAATTTCTATAGAACTCTAGAGATTTCTATAGAGAAAACGAGTTCTGATTCCATAGAACTGTATTTCTATAGATTTGTATTTCAATAGAACTGTATTTGAAACAATAGAAATGAGCGCTTCTATAGAATCTGTGAGGATTCATTGATGGACCCCTCAATTATCCCTCCCAAAGGCAAACTCGCCGACAGGTCGTAAAAGAGCCGGACAATATATTTCCATCTCTCTGGCGCCAGACGGTCGGGACTTGGATCGAAGAGGACAAAAGGGGATTCGTTCCGAAAAGAGCCCAGGTGTTTAGGAGTGCACCTGCCAGGTGATTAAGTCCACCTGCTAGGTAATCAAGCCACCTGCGCTAAGTAGCTGATCCCATTTTACGTCAGAGAATCTCTACCGAATCAGCAACCTCAAAAATGAGCAAAGTAAAAACGAACCAATTAAAAGTAAGAACCAATCAAGAACGAACGAATCGAGAACCACCAGCGAACAAAGGCTGGGAGGTTTCAAAAGGAAAAGCAGGGAGTCGAATCGTCAGTTCTTGCTTGTGATCTCGATCGATCAGCTTAACTCAGCGACCCTTTGAGCGGTCACTCCTTAGGGAGAAAATATATTTTTTGAAGACGGTTCTCTCAACCTGAGAGGACGCGTTCTTGTAGCCGGCGTAGGCTGCCCATCTCGAGTCTTGTTTGTTTCCCGAGCTAGCGTCTTAGCTCAGTGACCCTTTGAGCGGTCAACCCCATTAAGGAGCTCTTAATAATTTGGAAGACGGTTCTCTCACCCTGAGAGGACGCGTTCTTGTAGCCTGGCGTAGGCTGCCTATCTCGAGTTCCTGCTTATTTCTCGTTCGAGACTTGAACCAGCGACCCCAGCGGAGCCGTGCCTGTCTTGTGCCGATCCGACGACCCCAGCGGAGCCGTGCCTGTCTTGTGCCGATCCGACGACCCCAGCGGAGCCGTGCTGTCTTGTACTGACCCGACGACCCCAGTGGAACCGATCCCTGATTGTGCCGAACCGACGACCTGCGGAGAGTTCGGTACCGACTTCTCGTCCGGCAGTGAACCTGCCTTGTCCCGTCGTCCAGTGAGGATCCAGTGCTGATCTTGTGAAATCGTCACCCGACGGGTAGAGTTTCATCTAGAGACTGTTGAGATACCTTTCTCCAACTCAGAGACTTTCGTACGTCCTGAGATTTCGACACCCTGTCGCATCCAGTTAGCAGAGGCATAGAAATTCGTGAAAGTGTCGTGTAAATAGATTCTAATATAGTCAAGCAATTGTTTTAAATAAAATTATCGTTTGTTATTTAAGCCAGACTGTTCTCTGTAGATTTGAATCTACCACGCTACCCAGAGAATCACTACAAATCCTGGCCTGAGTTGGGTTAGGGCACATGCAGGGCTCGTCGGTAACGAGCTTGCCGACGGGCACGCCAAGCTTGCCTCGGTCCGTGGCGTGGATCTTGGGGTCCCTCTCCCCATCAGCTCACTGAAAAAGAAGATTAGAGATATTAAAATCCAGTATTGGCAAGACTGCCATGACGCAGCGGTGAGTGGCCTTAGGGCCAGAGATTTTGTCCCGAGGGTGGACCCCGACCTCCTAGTTTCGGACCGATATTTGGTGTGGTTTCTGACGGGCCATGGCCCTTTCATGGCCTACCTCCACCGTTTTAAAATCAGGCGTTCCGACTTGTGTAATTGTGGTGCGGTGGGGGACGCCGACCACTATCTCTTCGACTGTCCGGCAACGCGGGACTATCACATTACTAGGCCGAGCCAGGAATTAAAGCCAAATTGGTTCCGAAGTATTATGTTAAATAAGGGCTCGGCATTTAAAATTAAGTCCTGCGTGCTGGTGGCCGCGGCGATGGTGGCCGGCCCCCCGGACACCTGAACCTTTGGAATTGAGCCCGATGGCTGTGTGTTCTGTGTTTTTTTTTATTACGTAAGAATGGTGGCACTAGGTGCCCATTCATTTTATGTCTTTTATTGAATTTTTGGATCTGTTTTGTCTTTCTTGTTTTTACAGTTTTAACATTTTTCATTGTATATTTATCATATCTCATTAATGTTTTACTCTTTGTAATTTTATTGTATTTGTGGTGTTGGTCTTGTATTCTGTTGACTTGATTTCTCTTGTGTTCTGTATTTGTTGTGTTTATTTTCTGTGTGTCTTGGTCTTTTGTTATATTGTATATGTTTTACTACTTTTATATTATTTCCGGCGCCTTTTATAAGCCATTCTTTAAAATTATAATGGGGAATCGAGCAGGCGTCTCTTATAAACCTATTGCACGCTCGGTTCCCCAGTAAATTTAGGTGCCGTAGTAGAACCTTCTCCTTATGGCTTTGAAAACTGTCCTCTCTTAGTATTATAACCTGCCCCCTCTGCAGGTCAGAGTGGGGTTTTTAGTTCTGCCGATTCTGGCCGAGGATTTTCATTGGTAGATGTTGGATTGGCACCCACTACCCTGTTTTCTCCTATTATTTAAGGATTTTTGCCATAGGAATATGTTCCAATATAACTGTATATCTTGACGAGGTTTTGTAGTAACGAATCAGTTACGCTTTTTGTGTCTATGTTTTGTTGTAATGTATTTGTTACGCTTTTGTTACGCTTTGTATGTCTTTGTAATGCTTATTTAAAATAAATGCTGGTCTGGGTCCGGTGGACCCCTTTCGTGTTGCGGTGGAGGTCATCACCTCCGGGCCATACATTACGCTCTACACTTAACGGTGAGTGGGCCCGGAGAGTGTCTTTGATCCGACGACCCCAGCGGAGCCGTGCTGTCTTGTACTGACCCGACGACCCCAGTGGAGCCGATCCCTGATTGTGCCGCACCGACGACCTGCGGAGAGTTCGGTACCGACTTCTCGTCCGGCAGTGAACCTGCCTTGTCCCGTCGTCCAGTGAGGATCCAGTGCTGATCTTGTGAAATCGTCACCCGACGAGTAGAGTTTCATCTAGAGACTGTTGAGATACCTTTCTCCAACTCAGAAACTTTCGTACGTCCTGAGATTTCGACACCCTGTCGCATCCAGTTAGCAGAGGCATAGAAATTCGTGAAAGTGTCGTGTAAATAGATTCTAATATAGTCAAGGAATTGTTTTAAATAAAATTATCGTTTGTTATTTAAGCCAGACTGTTCTCTGTAGATTTGAATCTACCACGCTACCCAGAGAATCACTACAGTCTACTTAAATTATTGGTGGCAGCAGGTGGGATTGATAGCCATTGAATAAAAAAATTGGCAACCACACCTTTTGCGTTGTAAGCCCACCCAGGATTTATTACGTGAGGACATCCAGTCCAGAGGCAAACTCAAGAAGAGTTGTGAAGTGAGAAAAAGCAGAACCATCCAGAACTGCTACAACGTGAAGGACATCCTGTCCAGTGTTGAAAAAAAGTGCTAGTGTGCCAGTGAAAGAAAAAAAAACGAACGCCCGTCTGACATCCCAACAGAGGCAGAGCAGAGACCTGTCGAAAAAGCAGAGCCAGTCGTCAGACAAGGTAAGCTTGGCATTTCTTTAGAGGCAATTTAATAGATTATTGTTTTAAATTGTTGAGAAAAAAAACTGTTGTGAAGAGTGTTTAAATTTTTAAATTGATTTAATTGTGGAATCCATTCTAAAGAAATTCTGATTACTAGTGTATGCAAATTCGCGGAAACGTTAGGATTTAATAATTGCAGTAAATTTGTAGTGAAGATTTGGAAATTGTCATTTTAGCAATTGCTCGAATAAATTCCAGGGCTGTGGATGATCTTGTACCTTTAGCACATAGTTAAATTAACTTAGATTGTGAAGTATCTACGCAATTGTGAACTACCTAGTCAAGTTGAATGAAATTTAGTGAACTTGTAGTAGAGATTATTATTGTGTATTATTTTAAGTAAAAATATTTTAATATTGCATGAGTCTGGAAAATAGTTAAGGCTTAGGAAATTGACTGCATTGTGTATTATTATTTTATGTGTGTATTGTTATTTGAAAATTGAAGTTCAGAATATTTGGTGATTGAATTTTGTAATTGTGTCACTGGGAAAATTTAGTGTAGAACCATGGCGTTTTTAACTAAGCAGAAAAAGGTAGACTTGCAGAAATTAGCATACGAGTTTAATGTTGAGTTTGGTTCCGACGATCGAATCATCGGTCTAGCAAGGAAAATACAGGGATGCAATGATTTTAGCGAGGAAAGCGCTAAAGATATGATAGTTAATATCATAGAAGAGAGGAAATTGGCCGAGGCTAGAGAAGAGAGGGAATTGGCTAAGGAAGAGGAAAAATTAGCTAAGGAAGAGGAAAAATTAGCTGCGGAAAGGGCTTTCGAACTAGAGAAGCTAAGATTACAACAATCGGGAGAAGTAAATAGTTTAAGTTCGTCTAGCCATGATAGCGGGAAACCGTCTAAAAACATTAAATCAGTCATGCAAAAGTTTGATGCTGACAAAATAGATATGGCCTTGTTCTTAACGCTTTTTGAACGCCAGAGTAGAAAATTAAAAATCGAGTATGACGAATTGGTCTCACAGCTGCTTAGTCTGTTGCCGATTGAAATCGCGGAGATTATTATTCGTGAACCCGAGGAATTGAGTGATGATTATGATCATGTAAAGTCCGTACTTCTCGCTAGATTCAAGCTTAGCGCAGAATCCTTTAGATGCAAATTTCAAACGCATCAGAGACAAAATGGCTCTTTATGGAAGGACATGATCTTCGAACTAAGAAGCTATCTAGAAGGGTGGCTTAGCGGAATCCAAGTTGAGGATTTTGATTCTCTTAAGAATCTGATGATCGCTGATCAAATGAAAAGAAGGGTACCGGCCGACATAAAGGACCACTTTATTGATCAATGGGGCGAGTTGACCGAACCGAGCGCATTGGCTGAGAAGCTAGACGCGTACGAGTCAACCCGTCGAGTCAAGAAACAGATGTTCTCCAAACTACCGGAGAAAAGGGCTCTCGACCGCCCAAAACCTATTGAAAAGCCGAATCAGGGAAAGAAATTCGGGGGGGGGGGGAGAAAAATCACGGAAAGGACTGGAGATCGGGAAGTAAGGGAACCAACACAGAATGGCGGACAAGGGAATTTGAGAAACGTAGTGGCCCCGTTTGTTTTAATTGTAACTTACCTGGTCATATACGCCCTCAATGCCCCGAGTTAAAGAAAGTAGCGGAACCCTTAAATAATCTTGCTACGAGCGCAAATTTTGCTCCCTCATTTGAGCCTTATTTAAGCAAGGCCAAAATAAATGATGTTGACATGGTATTGTTGCGTGATTCAGGAACAACCATTGACCTGGGACCCCTAGACTTGGTGAAACCTGAGGATTTTACAGGCGAGCACATTTGGGTTAAGCAACCTCTGGACAACCACTTCAAGTGCCTACCTTTGGCAAGAATTAAAATCGAAAGTCCAGAACTCGGCGTAATTAGGACTAAGGCAGCAATAGTAGGTAAATCCGTCGAAATGCGACATTACCTCTTAGGAAATTCCACCCAGGAATTAATTGAATCGCAAAGAGTAAAACCAGAACTGGTAAACGCGATTATGACTAGGAGTCAAACCAAACGTCTGAGCCCTGAACAGACTGTAGTTGAGGAAAACCAGACAGAAATAGATCCACTTGAGGTAACGGAACCCGAAAATGAACTAGAGGACGAAAATTTGGGGATAGAGTTACCACCCTTACAGGAAAATTCGGAAATCGAATTAGTAGGCATTCACGCTGAAACTTTTGCCAAGGAACAGCAGAATTGTCCCGAACTCAAATCTATTTGGGATAAGGTCAGGCAAAATAAAACGAGTGAGTTCGTGATTGAAAAAGAGCTACTCTTTAGGCAGTCTAAGGATCATCGAGGCGAAGAGCGGAGGCAGCTATTAATACCCGCTATATATAAAAATAAAATTTTAAGCCTTTGTCATGATGGGTTCGGATCCCACATGGGCAATACGAAAACTAAAGATAAGCTGTTGCGCTATTATTTCTGGCCCCAGTGTATTAAGGAGATCGAGGAATATGTGAAATCGTGCGATGCTTGTCAGAAAGTCGGGAAATCCTCGGAACAAAAGAGAGCGCCCCTTAAGTTAGTGCCCGTGATCACCGAAGTGTTCGCGAAGATGAATATAGACATTGTGGGTCCCTTGCCAATATCACCGAAAGGGAACAAATATCTCCTGACGGCTATTTGCCTTGCTTCCAAATACCCGGAAGCTATTCCTTTATCAGCAGTGAACTCAGAAACCGTCACTGATGCCTTGCTTGCTATCTTTGGTAGAATAGGTTTCCCCAAAGAACTACAACTGGACAATGCTACGTATTTCACTAGCAACCTCACAACTACTTTCTTTGAGAGGTTTGGGATTAAGGTGGTGCGTAGTTCGATCTATCATCCACAAACGAACCCGGTGGAACGGTTCCACCGGACCCTAAAGAGACTTTTGAAAGCGATGTGCATGGAGCTAAAAGAAAATTGGGAGGACGTACTTCCATCGGCTCTCTTGGCTTTGCGGAACGTAACCCATGCGTCAACCGGTTTTAGCCCCGCAGAGCTAATTTACGGGAAGAATTTGAGAATGCCCGAATCCATTTTATTTGACAAATGGTGCCAAAGTCCCCCATGTGAAGACATTGTCACGGAGTACGTATTCCAGTTGATAAATCGATTGCGACGGTGTCAACAGGTAGCCACCGCAACCGAAACGGACGCAAAAGTTAAAAGGAAGTCGTACTACGACAAAGGATCGGTGAAGCGCGAGTTTAAAGTAGGCGATCGCGTCTTAGTATTGTCATCTTGCCAACAAACAAAATTCGCCGTAAAATGGGTTGGTCCGGGAACTATAGAGAAACAGCTTTCGGAGACCAATTACGTTGTTAAGATGCCAGGGAAGGTAGAGAAGGTACGAGTGTACCACATTAACTTATTAAAGCCATACCACCAGCGGATGGAAAGCGTAAATGTTTTGATGAGCGAAGTATTCTCTCACGACACCGTAGAATCTGATTTGGATATTCAGTATCCTATCGCAGATCCGAATATTTTTGATTTCGGAGAGGTAGTGAAAAACAGTTAATTGGAAGAGCGATGCACGCAGGATCAAATCAATGAACTTGGGAAATTGTTAAAATCCCATAGGCAATTATTTTCAAATGATCCCGGTAGGACGAATCTTATCGAACATGATATCGATTTAATTAGTGACAAACCCATTAGATCGAAACCCTACCGCACCTCTCCTAGACAAACGGAAATCCTCAAGTCAGAAATTAAGAGGATGTTGGATTTAAAAATCATTGAGATCGGGGAGTCCGATTACACTTCCCCCATGATTTTAGTAGAGAGTCCAGGACGTGACCCTCGCCCTTGTGTCGATTATCGTCGATTAAATTCCATCATTAGGACGGAATATTATCCACTGCCTAATATGAACGAGCGAATCGAACAAGTGGCAGCCGCAAAATATATAACGGTCATAGATCTGACCAAGGGATATTGGCAGATACCCTTGAGTCTTAAGGCACAAAGATTGGCCGCTTTCGTGACTCCATTCGGGTCATATAGACCACTAGTTCTTCCGTTCGGACTAGTAAACGCGCCATATTGCTTCTCAAAATTCATGGCTCAACTCTTACAAGGTTTAGATGAATTTTGTGTACCCTACTTAGACGATGTAGCTATATTTTCGCAAACTTGGGAGGAACACATCAAACACCTCGATGTGGTTCTTAAGAAAATCACGTATGCGAAATTAACAATTAAACCTGCCAAATGCAAGTTCGCACAGAGCAGTGTCAAATATTTGGGACATATGGTAGGGAGTGGATGTAGAACTCCGACTGAGGCGAAAATCCAAGCGGTAGTTGATTTCCCCCCAGGAATAAAACACAGATCAGACAATTTTTAGGTTTGAGTGGATATTACGCCCGGTATATCCAAAATTATGCCATAATAGCCGAGCCATTAACGAGGGCATTAAAAGGAAAGAATAGAAGGGAGGAGGTAGAGTGGTCCACGGAATGCGACTCAGCTTTCCGAGAGCTGAAAACGAAACTCACTGAGAAGCCGGTGTTGTACGCCCCAGACTTCTCAAAGGAATTTATCCTCCAAACTGACGCTTCCAACCAAGGAATCGGGGTAATCATGGCACAAAAAGGGCCAGATAAAGTTGATCACCCGATATTATATTTAAGCCGAAAGTTTACCGACACAGAAAAGAAATTCTGCACTACCGAAAAAGAATGCGCAGGCATTATTTACGCAATTAAAAAGCTGCGGCATTACTTGGACGGACAACGCTTCACTATTGAAACGGACCACAATCCGTTAGTATTTTTAAAGAATAACTCCGCGAATAACCCGAGATTGATGAGGTGGGCGTTGGCTTTACAGCCCTTCAATTACCAGATCATCCATAGGGCTGGGAAGGACAACCAACATGCAGATTGTCTGAGCAGAATGCTGTCGGAAAATTAAATCGTACCAAAAGTACCGATTTAAATTGTACATAAACCCCAGTATTTGATTGAACTTATGTGATAAAATATAATTGTATCACAAGAGTAGGATGTAAGAGTATTGTAAATAGTAGATGTAACTTGAAATTTAAGTGTTGAAATCATGTTAAAATTTTGTATATAAATTCTTAAAATTGTTGCCTCTAATGATGTGTCGAGTTGCCATGTCTAACCCTTGCCTTATAGATTTTGCCATACCACAAAATCTTTCTTAGGGGGGAGGGGTTGTGAGGATTCATTCATGGACCCCTCAATTATCCCTCCCAAAGGCAAACTCGCCGACAGGTCGTAAAAGAGCCGGACAATACATTTCCATCTCTCTGGCGCCAGACGGTCGGGACTTGGATCGAAGAGGACAAAAGGGGATTCGTTCCGAAAAGAGCCCAGGTGTTTAGGAGTGCACCTGCCAGGTGATTAAGTCCACCTGCTAGGTAATCAAGCCACCTGCGCTAAGTAGCTGATCCCATTTTACGTCAGAGAATCTCTACCGAATCAGCAACCTCAAAAATGAGCAAAGTAAAAACGAACCAATTAAAAGTAAGAACCAATCAAGAACGAACGAATCGAGAACCACCAGCGAACAAAGGCTGGGAGGTTTCAAAAGGAAAAGCAGGGAGTCGAATCGTCAGTTCTTGCTTGTGATCTCGATCGATCAGCTTAACTCAGCGACCCTTTGAGCGGTCACTCCTTAGAGAGAAAATATATTTTTTGAAGACGGTTCTCTCAACCTGAGAGGACGCGTTCTTGTAGCCGGCGTAGGCTGCCCATCTCGAGTCTTGTTTGTTTCCCGAGCTAGCGTCTTAGCTCAGTGACCCTTTGAGCGGTCAACCCCATTAAGGAGCTCTTAATAATTTGGAAGACGGTTCTCTCACCCTGAGAGGACGCGTTCTTGTAGCCTGGCGTAGGCTGCCTATCTCGAGTTCCTGCTTATTTCTCGTTCGAGACTTGAACCAGCGACCCCAGCGGAGCCGTGCCTGTCTTGTGCCGATCCGACGACCCCAGCGGAGCCGTGCCTGTCTTGTGCCGATCCGACGACCCCAGCGGAGCCGTGCTGTTTTGTACTGACCCGACGACCCCAGTGGAGCCGATCCCTGATTGTGCCGAACCGACGACCTGCGGAGAGTTCGGTACCGACTTCTCGTCCGGCAGTGAACCTGCCTTGTCCCGTCGTCCAGTGAGGATCCAGTGCTGATCTTGTGAAATCGTCACCCGACGGGTAGAGTTTCATCTAGAGACTGTTGAGATACCTTTCTCCAACTCAGACTTTCGTACGTCCTGAGATTTCGACACCCTGTCGCATCCAGTTAGCAGAGGCATAGAAATTCGTGAAAGTGTCGTGTAAATAGATTCTAATATAGTCAAGCAATTGTTTTAAATAAAATTATCGTTTGTTATTTAAGCCAGACTGTTCTCTGTAGATTTGAATCTACCACGCTACCCAGAGAATCACTACAAATCCTATACAGGTTTCTACAGACATTTTCTCTACGGAGATTTCTATACTTCCTATAGAGATTACTTTATAGATCTGATTGAAAAACGGGCCAGAATTCTGTGAAACACATTCTCCAGAAATTTTTACAATTCTATAGAAATGTTTCATAATGGTAATTTTGACCTTGATCAATAGAATCTCTCGAAAGGATTACTTCATATTTTCATGATAGACTTCATACTTTCATGATAAACTTCAACATGCATAACTTCAAGTTCAAAAGTTGTCTAAGACTAGGAGGCAAAATGGCTGTGAGTTTCAACTTGGCAAACTGAGGAACCACCATGGCTCAATGGGTTTGTCCATTAATCAAGAGGTCTGTAATCTGTAAGCGGCTCAGTTTCTATACCTTTAACTACCCTACGTACATTTTTCTCTTTTGTGTCTTCGATCTTCCCCTTCAAGATTGATCCCGGACCGTTGCCAATAGCCCGTTGTGATGCTTCAGTACAACGTTAATTACCTACTTCTGTTTCAGTAAAATCTTTTCTTTGTGAAGTTCTTTTGTGTCCTTTACTTGACAGAATATGTCCTTTAACTTGACAGAAAAAACGCTGTTTGGAGCAACTTGGCCAGCTCTGGCCCTTGTGACATGAAAATACTAATCTGACGAAATGAATTTTTGATTGTATTTTAAGACTACATATATCAAATTGTTTCTGCATTGAAATCACCTGTTCTCATTTCATTTTACTTCCTTCGGGCAAGAGGTTCCTGGTACTATATTACAGGACGCCCGAGAAGATTTTTGCTGTGCAATAAAGTTTGTTTCGGGGTTAAAAATTCGATATAAAACTTTACAAGTTACATAACCCTCCTGGTGGTTTTCTCGACGAGTTATCTCGTCATTAGCAAACTGACCAAATCTTGATGATGAGATATTTCGTCCATCAAGATCTGGTCAGTTTTGCTATGACGAGATACCTCGTCAAGACAATCACCAGGAGTTATAAAAGTTCAGTAGTTTAAGTTCTTCGTTTGGTATTGAATAAAGATAACTCTATCATACAATATACTTCAGCTGATGCATAAGACCAGCCATCAACGATAGTTTAGTTAATCTGTCAAACGCACCGAATTCGGCTGTCTCACAAGCATATTAAAGCTTAGAATCAAGATTCCAACGTAATGAAGCTTTAAGAGGAAACGCGATCGTCAAAAGAACGACCATCAACCAGCTAAATTAAAGGCAAGATCCGCCCTAATCCAAAGGGTATGTCTGATTTTGACAGGGACATGACGTGGTTGACAAACCAGTCTAATATCATTCCCAGTCTGAAATAGGCGAGGACTCCTACCCATATATCAGATAAACATGTGTTGGGTTCAAGTAAATTTTATTGAATATTTTATTAAACAGTAGCCTGGCGTAATAGTTACAACTGGGGATACCGAGATTGAAACTGCTCTACTATGAACGAAGTGTGAAAAAATAGAAGTGCTTCGATTTTTTTCTAGGGCCGTATATCTCATAGCTAAGAAAACCTATCTTATGATGAGAGAGGTAATAGTACATGGTTTTCGTCAGTAACTTTGAAGGGTTGTGAATTGGCAAATCAAAATCGTCATAAAAATCAAATAAATTTTCTTCAGGTATCAAAAGCGGGGATTTCTTGGATCAATGGGTTTGCCCACTGCGCGAGCAACCTGCATGCGCATGTTCGTTTCCTCCCTGGGATATTTCTCTCTCTTCTTGTTTCAGTAAAACTTTCCGAGAAAATGTATCTCCATTACTTGACGTTGTTTGTCTTGTGTTTGGCACAGCTTGGCCAAATATTGCCGTTGCGCCATAAAACCCCAAACCGACTGATACAAAAAAAATATTGCTTATGATAAATTAATAACACTTAAGAAAACATTTCGAAAAAAGCAGACCTGAGGCAAAGGTAATATTGTCTGCAATTCAAAAACAAAGTATATAGTAAACGAGCATGGATTTTATCTTTAACTTTCAAGTACAACAGACAGAAGACTGCGCTGTCTTGAGGTTGAAATTTGATAGGTCATGCGCAAGGACAAACAGCGCATATTAACTGATGACTGAGGCCAGCATCCATGTAAGGCAGCAGGTGGTTAAGGGTGCTGTTAGGGGTACCTATTGCGCATGACAAACCTCAATAAGCAATCATCTACAGAAATCGTCAAACGCCATGTGAAGTCCATTTGCCCCAAACTCCACGTCAATCTGAGGTAGAAATCCCATTTGGCACTATCTCGTCAATCCGCATTGGGAAGTTCATTCACTACTATCTCTTCACGTTGATCCGCGTTGGAAAGTTGATTTGGCATTATCTCTTCCCGTCAATCTGCGTTGAGAAAGCCATTTCGCACTCTCTCCACGTCAATCCGAATAGTGAGTCCATTGAATTCTATCGTTTTTAATTTGCACTGTGGTGTCCATCTGGCACTACCTCTCTTCCGTCAATCCGCCGCTGGGAAGTCCTTTGGCACTGTATCTCCACTTAAATCTGCGTTGAGAAAGCCAATTGACACTATCTCTTCATGTCAATCCGCGTTCTGAGTCCATTGAATTCTATCGTTGTCAATTTGCACTGTGGTGTTCATCTGGCACTATCTCTCTTCCGTCAATCCGCCGCTGGGAAATTCTTTCGCACTGTATCTCCACTTATATCTGCGTTGAGAAAGCCATTTGACACTATCTCTTCATGTCAATCCGCGTTGGGAAGTCCACTCGGCACCGTCTCTTCACGTCAATTTGCGATGGGAAGTCCATAGGGCACAATTTCTCCATGTCAATCCGCATTGAGAAGTCCTTTGGTACTACCTTTCCATGCTAATTCGCGTTGGAGAGTCCATTCGGCATCATCTATCCGCGTCAATCTGAATTCAGAAAGCCATTTGGAATTATTGCTAGACGCTAATCCTAGTTCAGAAGTCCATTTGGCATTATCTTTCCTCGTCAATCTTCGTAGGGAAATCGTCACTCTCTTCATGTCAATCCGCGTTGGGAAGTCCATTCGGCACCGTCTCTTCACTTCAATTCGCGATGGGAAGTACATCGGACACAATTTCTCCATGTCAATCCGCATTGAGAAGTCCTTTGGTACTACCTTTCCACGCTAATCCGCGTTGGAGAGTCCATTCGGCATAATCTATTCGCGTCAATCTGAATTCAGAAAGCCATTTGGAACTATTGCTCGACGCTAATCCGA
Source organism: Meta bourneti (assembly GCA_933210815.1). Lineage (NCBI taxonomy): Eukaryota > Metazoa > Arthropoda > Arachnida > Araneae > Tetragnathidae > Meta > Meta bourneti. The sequence continues at coordinate 96,042,061 of OW119929.1, read as the reverse complement.
GTTCAGAAGTCCATTTGGCATTATCTTTCCTCGTCAATTTTCGTAGGGAAATCGTCACTCTCTTCATGTCAATCTGCGTTGGGGTATCCATCTGGCACTACCTCTACAATTCGCGTTGGGAAGTAAATTTGGTACTATCTCTTCACATCAACCCTCGTTGATGAGTCCATTTTTAATGATGCAGACCCCTCAACCAACCATAAAGTGCTTAAGCCTAGGCAAGGAAAGGCCGAGAGAGGACTCCTGTCCACTCAAGGAAATACAGCAGGCTAGCAGCATTTATTTATATTTAATTTATTTACAATCAAAGTGGTTCCATTTTATAAATCACTCACGGGCTGCAATAATGGCACAACTCAAATAATATGATTTTGGGGTGGTATATGTTTTTCAAAGAGGACAACTGCATTCTTTTCAGCAGCAAAATGCAAATTTCTATATTCAGTACTGGACAATTGGATGGCAGGTAGGTAGGTATTTAATTAACGTCGCACTGGAGCAATACAACGGGCTAGTGCCGACGGTCCGGGATCAATCCCCAAGGAAAATATCCGAGGATGACAACAGCACTTAATTTTGAGCCACGGTCAGATGACGAAGCAAACACCTGAGCTGGCACCCCACTCTCCAAACTTCCACACCACGCTAACGTGAGAACATTTGTGGCCACGACAGATTAAACGTGCACCAGCACCCTTGTACACGACGGTCTTTTATTGGATTTGAACTAGCAACCTTCCGGTTGCTAATTCGTTTCTCTTCCAACGTTGCCCCCTTCTGTTAATGGATGATGATAAACAGTCAAAATTTGAACAATGGCGCAATGTTTGGTCGCAGTGTTACTACAGTCCTGTCTTTGTCCTATAGGAATGGTGAATTATGTCAATGACAAAGGACGCATTTATCTCAAATCCATATTTTGGACTTGCATCGTTGTTCTTCCGAAACAGTGATAGTTATTCATAATCATCCGCTACGATATACTAGCTTCGAGGAATAGACCTTTTTCTAAAAAACACGAACAAAAATGTGAATAAAGACAAGGATAAATGCCAAAATTTAATTAAAATCTATACACTAAAAAGTTATTAACCTCGTAAGGGGCAGCCACACTCAAAATCATGTACGTCGATTGCCCTAGGTGATTGTTTCGCCAACTTGTAATCACTGCTATCCCTTCAGGCATCTAACGATAAACGGGCAGCCAGAAACCGCGCCAAAGACGCCAATTCAGGGAACGCATTGTTTAACATGTTCCCTAACTTAACTAATAGACTCGTCCAAAACTTCATGACTCAAACGCCAATTCACCCGAACTGGCCATACCATAACAATTAGTTTTTATTCTTGTTTATATTTTGTTAGTACTTGAGACACCGTGAAAGTTTAGTTTTTATTTATAACAATTTTGCTGTTTAAAAAAGTGATCTTTTGATACTCAAGTTTCTGAGACGAAATGCTGTCTTAAGCTAATGACGTTTTTAGACTATTTTTTGGAAAAAATGTGCTTTTTAAAGTGTTGTTTCATGCTCGAGTTTCGTAAAGAGAATGAGTTCTTTAAATTAAGTTCCATGAAAAATCCGTTTAAGGTGTTAAGAATTAAATTTATAAAACGAAAAATCTTTATTCAATTTGTTTTGTTTATAATAGAACGTAAAACAAGACGATAAACATGACACAAGAATACGACAGTATTTATAGGTAGCATTATGAGAGTTCTATAGCCCTATATCAAGATGCAAACTTTAAAATTCATTTACACTGACGTGTAAAACTTAACCCTTCTAGTAGTTTCGACGAGATATCTCGTCCATGAAGATCTGACCAATTTGATAATGACGAGATATCTCTTGAACAAAAATGGCGGTTGAATTCCGAACGAAGATATCGCCATTTTTATGATGACAAGATCAAGGTCGTCAACTTTTTCTAAAAAGATATCTCGTCCAAGATATGATCAGTTCCGCTAATGACGAAATACTTCGTCGACACAACCAGCAAGTAGATAGGTATTTTAATTAACGTCGCACTGTAGCAACACAACGGGATATTGGCGACGGTTCGGGACCAATCCCAAAGAAAAAATCCGAGGAAAACACCACGTAATTTTGAACTACGGCCAGATGACAAGGCTACACATGACCTGGCACCCCACTCTCCAAACTTCCACACCACGCCAACATGAGGACATTTGAGGCCACGATGAATTTAATTTGCACCAGCCCCTTTTGTACAGAACGATCTTTGGCTGGATTCGAACTTGAACCCCCCCGGTTGCTATTCCGTTATTCTACTAACCGGGCTAGAGCGGTCCCTTGGAATTTGGATGCTAGTGTATTTGCTGTTGTCATTCACATAAGCATCGCCAAAGAATTTGAAGGATATTACTTAAAAAGTGAATTGAATTCATTTTCTTTTAAAGTAAATCCGGGTGCCGTGGTAGCCTGATTGGAAGGGTAGCGGACTGGCAACCGGTTGCGAGTTCGAAACGCGATCCAAAGACCGTCGTGTACACGGGGGACTAGTGCACGTAAAATCTGTCGTGCTCTCAAATGTCCTCTCGTTAGCGTGGTGCGGATGTTTGGAGAGTGGGATGAAAGGCTCAGATGCGAACTCGTCATCTGAGTGGTTTAAAATTACGAGGTGTCCTCGGATTTATCCCTTCGGGATTGATCGGGGACCGTCGCCAATAGCCTATTGTGTTGCTCTTGTGCGATTTAAATTCAACTACAGTGTTACATTGAGATACAAGTGCCCCAACATACGATTTTTTGAGATACGAGCCGTCACTAGGTCGATGTTTTGCCTTGAGTTACGAGACAGAATTTGAGAGGTACGAGCCTGCTTCGGTGACGTCACAACCACAACTCCGCTAAGATTCCCGAGTCTTGCGTCTCGTTCAGTTCACATGTTTACCTCACCTGATGACAATTGATGTCTGTCACAAACATCACTCAATTTCTTAATTAGGTTTGACATTTATTGTCAACTGCCACCGAGAGGGCCGAGTCCCTTTCTTATTTTTTTCATTTTTCTTTTCTCCGACCAGATGCGTCAATTCCGAAAACGGAAAAACGGGGTGATGTACAATTATTTAACTATTTTTTTTCGTATAACCATGAGACCAAAGAAGGTGAGTGTAAAGAACAGTGGTGAGAAAAGGAAAAAGATAATATCCATGGAATTAAAGAGTGAGATAATAGACAAACACGAGCAAGGCGTAAGAGTGATAGACTTGGCAACGCAGTTAAATCACACTACTACGATATATACTATTCTGAAGCAGGACTCGATAAAGGCTATAACTCCAGCTACAATATTTGTTCATTATAAATACATTATTATAAAAAATTGAGTGGTTTTTTGGGGGCTGGTACGAATTAATCTCATTTCAATTTATTTGAATGGCGAAAATTGATTTGAGATACGAGCATTTTGACTTACGATCTCGGTCATGGAATGAATTAAACTCGTATCTCAAGGTACTTACTTTAAAGTATATTCTTTTAAAACAAGCGATTTTCATAAATGCATACATGTCTTAATAATTCTTAAGCAGTTTATACCTCTAGGCTTAAATTTTTAGTTATGAATAAATTTGATTTCCTATTGTAGTACGGCGGCACTTTTTACGAGAAAACTTTACTGTACTCAAATATAAAATACTTTTTTTACAAAGAATAGATATTGACTTTTCTCTTTCTCTGTGGTCTGAAGTATTTTACAAAACGAAGATATATATTTCAGTCTTCAACATTTACTTAGGGCCATGGTAACCCAGTTGGAAGAGCAACGGATTAGAAAACGGTGGGTTGCGATTTCAAACTCGATCCACCAAAGACCGTCGTGTACATGGGGCAGGTGCATGTTAAATCTGTCGTGGCCTCAAATATCCTCACGTTGGCATGGTGTGGAAGTTTGGAGAGTGGGGTGCCAGCTCAGGTACTAAAGTCGTTACCTGATCGTGACTCAAAAGTACTAGCTATTGTCCTCGGATCTACCCCATCGGCATGGATCCTAGACCGTCGCCAATAGCCCGTTGTGTTTCTCCAATGATCTGAATTCAACTACATACCTTTAAGTATATTCTTTTAAAATAAGTGTAGAATTCATGAAGTCATACATGTGTTTCTTAATTGTTATACCTTTTATACCTCTTGGCTTAAATTTTGGGTAGAATAAATGTTATTTTTATTTTAGAACTGAACTTTTACTAAGGAAACTTCAAAAATAAAATATTGTTTTTATACAGAATAAACAATCTTTTCTCTTTTTCTAGTCTGGAGTATTTTACAAAACAAAGATATGTTTGACAGCATTCAACATTTACTTTTAGTAAAAAGAGAAATCCATCACACTAAGTAATAAAGCAGGAAAATAAAATATCAAAGCTCAGATTTTACTTCAGGTTTCGACCAGGTTTTACAGTTCTATTTACGCATCCTTTCCCAAAATTCAAATGCATCTTGTTTAGTGAACAGCCAAAAGGTATCCTGCGGCTTTAAACTTTTATTCGCAGAAAATAAAAACTGAAGATATTAGACTCCATTCGAAAAAAAAAATATATTCTCTTATTACTCGTAAGTTAATACTGTTCTTTAATTGGTTGATATATAGTTCTACGCTATTATCTTTAACTAGCTATATGGCCCCGCATTGCCGAGGACAACGTGTTAGTAGTTACCTCCCTCTTGGATTTTTTACTCTATTTTTGCATGCTTTCTTATAGATTCACTGTTATATAATTCTATAAATTTATCATTATTATTATTCGGATTTAAAAGTTTTATGGTTTAATGTGTCACGAGATAACTGATTGTTAGTAAACGACATATTAGATTTGTCGCTGTCCCATTGCAAGTCTTCATGTAAATTTCCCAATTTCGCCCTGACGTTCAGCTTCGAGAAGTCTTTTATTGGTAGCTTGTTCTTTAGATTCATTGTGACGTCTTTCACGTAGTTTATATTTAGTTGAATTGCTTGTTATGGAACGTTTTCTTTTCGGCATTGTCGTTAAAAAGAGTAATTACAACGCAAAAAACAATCGCTATAAAAAAGGCAGCAGTAAACAATTTGAAATTCCAAATTACGATGGATTTAAGAGTTGAGTTGTACAGGTTTGCTGTATTGGATGTGAAATAATTATAAAAAAGAATGCTTATTTAAAGAAGTAAAATATAAGGCTCGAAAAAGTAGTGTATTAAATGTTTATTTACAGCAGTAAAATGTAAGACACGAAAAAGTACTGTATATTGAATTTTGAACATTTTTTACGTTTTTTTCCTCGAATTTAACACGAATATTTAAGTCAAGTCTGACAAAAAAAACATAATAAAAAAGTTGGGGCAAAAACCGCTACAGAAACGTTACGGAATCAGCCAGTGACGTCACGACACTCTGTCCGATCAGGTAATTTTTTGAACATTTTATGTTAAAATTTAAATTTTTGAAAATTTTAAAGGGGCGGAATACCTTTCCGAGTTTATTCTGCGTATTTTGACACCTCTCTCAGATCTCTACGTGCTGTGGTTGAGACGAAGATAGATTTCCAACAGACAAACCATCACACATTAATAATGTAGATTAATAACTTTATTCGTACAAAATAAAAATTGAACTGTTAACACATTCCTTTTAAAAGTGCTATAGAATTCAGAATTTTGGAGTTTTAAACCAACTTGTGTTTCTAAATTAGTCCCGTTTTGTAATTGGTTAAAAGATGCTTCTGCGTCATTATCGATAACTAATGAGGCCAAGAGATTACATGAAAGAATAATCATCGACCTTAAAATGACGGAGCATGCGCCCGCAGCTTCGTGTTATTTCTTCCAGTTGCTCGGTTTGATCTGTCATATGATTGTGGGAATAAGCGTGAATCCTAAATCATTGATTGGTTAAAGTGATTATCCACCGTGATCAAAAACACTAATCTGCGATTTGACAGCCAATCGGCTAAGGGCGATTCGTAAATCACGTGATTTACCCTTCAGAGATCTTAAGAAAGCGACCCCACTGCTCTGTTTCATTAGAAGGTCGATGATAAGAATGCTTTTGAATTCCGATGGATGGTAGGTAGATAGTTGATTTCACGTCGCACTGGGGCAACACAAAGGGCTATTGGCGAGGGTCCGGGATCAAACCCTACTGGAAATCGATGAATGGATCTGCCATTAATCAAGAAAACCTTGTGCAATACTTTTAGTTCCAGACTATAGGAAGGTAGGTATTTTAATTAAAGTTACACTGGGAGCAACACAAAGGGCTATTGGCGAGGGTTCGGGATTAAACCCTACTGGAAACCGATGAATGGATCTGCCATTAATAAAAAAACCTCGTGCAATACTTTTAGTTCCAGACTACAGGTAGGTAGATATTTTAATTAAAGTTACTCTGGAGCTACACAAAGGGCTATTGACGAGGGTCCGAGATCGATCCCAAAGGGAAAGAGCGAGGACAACACCACGTAATTCTAAACCACGGTCAGATGACGAGGTCTCACCTGAGTTGGCATCCCACTCTCCAAACTTCCACAGCACGAAAACATGAGGATAAGTGAGGCCACCACAGATTCAACGTGCACCATCCCCGTGTACACGACGGTCTTGGACCGAGTATCGAACTGGCAACCCTCCGATTGCTAATCCGTTACTCTTCCAACAGGACTACCGCGGCCCCGAAACTTTTGAGAGCACGCTGTTTTAAAGTACCAAGACTGCAAGTAATCTATGTCAATTTGACGTTTCTTGCTGTCATCTAAGACTCGAATAACTACATAGCGTTTAAATATTGATTGAATCAACCGTAAACAAGATATTTTTGTAATACTAACCCGATAATTTAATCAATTAATGTTTATGTTATATTGGGACGGGAATATGGAACTGGAGCTCTTATTACGACTGTAGTATCATAGATATTGAAAGATTACGGAATATTTCTTTTTAGATAAGTATTTAAGAAATTTCTAATTAACGGTGCACTGGATCAATATGGATATGCTATTGGCGACAGACCGAAATCAATCCCCAAGAGAAAATTCCGAGGACACCGCATGATTTTGAACTACGTTCAGATGACGAGGTCACACCTGAGCTGGCACCGCACTCTCCAAACTTCCACACCACACCAACGTGAGAACATTTGAGGCCATGAAAGATCTAACGTGCATTCCCCCTTTGTACACGACGGTCTTTGGTTCCATTCGAACTCGAAACCGTCCGGTTGCTAGTCCGTTACTCTTCCAACAGGACTACAGTGGCAGAAGCTGTGTTAGAGACATTGTTTTAATTAAAATTTCTTACAACCTTCCACATATTAAAATTGATTTGCTCTTTTTAATTTCTTGTATTGATATTAACGTCTCCAGGTTTATTACCAGAAACCTGTAAACAACATTTTGTTAAACGTATAACCCTCTGGTATTCACTCACATAATTCCACTTTCAAACCTGCTTCCTTTCTTGCATGACATATAATTAGTTTTAATAATTTTGACCAATAAAATATTTCAAAAGGATTCTCTTTTTGAGGAGAGGACCAATAGAATCTTTCCAAACCATTATATTCTAAGGAAAGAACCAATGAAATATTTCCAAAGGGCTCTAGTCTAAGGAAAGGACCACTAGAATATTTCCAAAGGAATATATTAAAAATAAAGAACCAATAAGATCCTTTCAAATGATTCTATTCTAAGGAAAAGACCAATAGAATACTTCGAAATGATTACATTCTGAAGAAAGGACCGATACAATCCTTCCATGACTCCATTCTAAGAAAAGAACCAATAGAATATCTTTGAACCAATGGATGTGGTTGTAGTCGTTATGTGTGTTTTGAGGTAAAAGCAATAGTACACTATTCGAAAATTTCGGACGTCCTGATAGTTAAAACCAGGGGTCTCTAAACTACGGCCCGCGGGCCAGACCCGGCCCACTGAAACCCGGCTGATGCAGTAAAAAAGTTTGGAGACCACTGGTTAAAACGAATGAATGCAATAATTTTACTACAAATAGTCTTTTAAAATTGCATAATTATTTCTCGCAGGTTTGATATTGTATAATAATTTCAATTCATTCAACAAGTAATCTGCTTCAATAAAGTGTTTTGTTTGATCTAACTTTTTGTCTTTTTCTTTGCATTGATTGGATCATATATTTTTTGTTGTCTCCAATTGGATAGTTTTTGTAAAGAGATTGAACAACTAAATAAATCGCATTTCTAAATCAGTTACTCAAAACGCCTAGGGCCAAAAATATCCCTATGACGATCAACACACCTTGTTGGAGTGAAATCGATTTTGAAAATCTTCCACCCACCTGACGAAAAGAAATCGATTAGTCCTGCCTCTTCCAGAGCAAACAGTAATATTTATGATTCCAAAATGATTTACATGGGAGCAGAGCCCCTTTTATGGTCCACGCTTCCTAACGATCGGAGGGTAAGACTTAAAACTGCGCGACGCCGTCGTCCCTTTGTCTCATATTTCTTCTCCCACACAACGACGCCTTTAACGATTTTCGTTAAGTTAAAAGTTGCGAAGACCTGCCCGGCATCTGCTGGATTTCTGAAAATCCGCCTCGGACCCGTTGTGGGAATCTTCGGAATCTTCCCAAAAGTAATCTGTTTGAAGTTTGTTAATTACTCCGATGGCATGGCGTTAACACAACGGGAGGTATCGAACTCGAATAAGGGCGCACCTCTCCCAAAAAACTATTTTGTTCCAACGATGTCGTCCCGTTGTCTCAAATTTTTCTACCCTCTCAACACCTTTAATCCTCGAACTGGTTTCGATCTTGTCGATCAAGATCTGACCAATTTTGCTAACGACGAGATATCTCGTCATCAAGATATTGACGATTATTTTATTGAAGAGATGAAGATCTGGTCAGTTTTCCTCTAATGACAAGAGACGATGGGATCTTGATGGATGATATATCTAATCCATCAAGATCTGGTCAGTTTTGCCAATGACGAGCTGCTTCAAGACGACTATCAGGAGGGTAAACGATTTTCGTTTTGTTAAAAGTTGAGAAGACCTCCCGGCATCTGTTGTATTCCCGAAGATCCTTCTTGGACCCGTTGTGCGAATCTTTGCTAAATTAATCCATTTGATGTTTGTTAATTATTCTGGCGACATCCTACTCGAAGGACGTCCCTGTCCCTCTTCCTCAAAAAAGCTATTTTCTTCAAACTATATTTTTCTATAAACTTTCTACATTTCTTCAAACCACTCCGCAGACTGTTGCATCCACAGACACTAAAACGATTCAATTCTCGGTTACTTTATTTGTGCTGCGCATTAACTCTCCTGGTGGTTGTTTATCTCGACGAGGTATCTAGTTATTAGCAAAATTGACTAGACCTTGGTGAAAGAAATATCTCGTCATTAGAAGAAAACTGACCCGATCTTGATCTCGTCATCAACAAAAAAGAGACAGTATCTTTATTAGATATCTCTTCGTTAGCAAAATTGGCCAAATCTTGATGTACGAGATCTTTCTTCATTAGAAGAAAATTGACAAAACTTGTTCTCCGCATCATAAAATATCGTCAATATCTTGATTACTATACATCTCGTCATTATCAAAATTGGTCAGATCCTAATAGACGAGATATCTCGTCATTATCAAATTTGGCCAGATCTTGATGGACGAGATGTCTCGACGAAATCACTTCGAGTGTCATGATTTCTTTAATTTAAACCTCTGAGAGGTTCTCATGCATACTATATCCTTTCTTCAACCTGCTGTCTTCTCATAACTTCTAACCAGCTTTATCCTTCTCGATCAATAAAAACTTTCATAGGATTCTTTCAACCAATTGATGAGGGTATTTAGTCATTATATACGTTGGAGAGTAAAAGCTATACACAATTTGGAAATCTTGTGACACTCAGATGGTTAATTCTTATTTACATTTTAAGGGAAAATTATTCGTGGCAAAAACAAGTTGCGAAGACCTCGGAATGTGTTGGATTTTCAAAGTTCCGTCGGGACCTGTTTCATGATTGGTTGTTTGGGGTCTTACGACGCACGGTCCATATTTTGTCAAGCTGCGTCAAATAGAAGACAGACGACAAACAAAAACTGTCGTGAAAGGGTAGAAAAGAGGGATTGGAGAACAAATTGAGATGAAAGCAGAGAAAGACAGCTTAGGTATCCCGGTAACCCGACACCGTGTTTAATTTCCACTTTACGTCACAACTCGAAAATAATTCATTCTTATCAAAAGCAAGTCGCGAAGACCCTGGAATCTGTTGGATTTCCGAAGATCCGTCGGACCAGTTGCACGAATCCCCAGCAAAACTAATCCGTTTGAAGTTTGTTAATTACTCCTGCAACACGGCGTTAACATGAGGGGACATATCAAACTTCTAATCTCCGCAACACAAAAATGATTCAATTTTCCGTTCTTTGTTCTACGTGTTATACCACTCGAATAAGCTCTGAATAATGGTTTCTTTTGTTTGATTCTGCTTTACGTCACAACGCGAAAATAATTCATTCTTATCAAAAGCAAGTCGCGAAGACCCTGGAATCTGTTGGATTTCCGAAGATCCGTCGGACCAGTTGCACGAATCCCCAGCAAAATTAATCCGTTTGAAGTTTGTTAATTACTCCTGCAACACGGCGTTAACATGAGGGGACATATCAAACTTCTAATCTCCGCAACACAAAAATGATTCAATTTTCCGTTCTTTGTTCTACGTGTTATACCACTCGAATAAGCTCTGAATAATGGTTTCTTTTGTTTGATTCTGCTTTACGTCACAACGCGAAAATAATTCATTCTTATCAAAAGCAAGTCGCGAAGACCCTGGAATCTGTTGGATTTCCGAAGATCCGTCGGACCAGTTGCGCGAATCCCCAGCAAAATTAATCCGTTTGAAGTTTGTTAATTACTCCTGCAACACGGCGTTAACACAACGGGAGATATCAAACTCCGACTCTCCCCACTCGAGAAAGGACAACCCTCCAAAACTGTGCTCGCTTCCTTCCAAACCACCCCTTCCAGACTGTGTTGACATCCGCAGACACAAAAACGAGGATTCAATTTTCCGTCCTCTATTTGTGCGATGCGTTAAGCCGCTCGAATAAACTCTGAGGAACGGTTTCTTTTGCTTAATTCGGGTTCTGTTTTATCTTCTGTCGCTACGAGCAAATAATTAATTCTTAGCAAAAGCAAATGACACAGAAACAAAACTCCTCGCTATTGAAGATTAAAAAACAGTAAAACAATGACTTAGATATAATTAAAATTCTGTATGAAGTGACAAATGCAGAGCCGAAGCTTAGATATGGAGAAACATTTTTTGCGTCTTCTTTTTGCATGTGTGCTTAGGTCCCGCTTTTTCGTTCTTTTGTGCCTGCAATGTGCTTTTGTTGTTGCGACTGAATAATACTCGCGTTGGGTTTTTGTTTTGGTGATGAGACGATTCGCTTTGTCTTTAGCGCAGAGATCTAATTACTAAAAATGCCTTCCGATATCCTAAATCTAGAGATAGCAACAATGCGGGCGTTTGAAACGTTTCCATTAATGGCGGCGTTATCAGTTGCGTTATTACTCAACTCCAGATAAAAGCGATGGAACGCTTTCCCAAAGCAAAACTATTTTTTCTTATGAATTATAAAATAATGCAACAATGCGATTCAACGATGAATCGCCAGTGAAATTAAGCATTCTTCCATTATGTTTATTCATTATGAATACAGATATAATTTTGTTTCATAATGGAAACTACAAGTCTTTTGTTTTTATATTTAATCATTATCCCAGTTCAGCAATGTATTTTCAATTTCCACATTTGCATTTCATGCTATTTAATTGAAACTATATTAACATCAGTAATTTGTTAACTTTCTATTTACCAATTGAGAGTGAGTAAGGTGAGGTAGATCCGAGGACAATAAGAGGACAAAGATCCGAGGACAATACCACGTAATTTTAAACCACGGTCAGATGACGAGGTCACACATGAACTGGCACCCCACTCTCCAAACTTCCACACCACTCCAACGTGAGGGCATTTGAGGCCACGCCAGATTTAACTTGCACCATCCTCCGTGTATACGACGGTCTTTTGTTGGACCGAGTTTCGAACTCGCAGCCCTCCTATTGCTAATCCGTTAGCTTGCCACGCTGCTAAACCTGCATTAATGTTGGTGGTGGCACTTTTGGTAGGCATTTAATTAACGTCGCGCTGGTGCAATAGGACGGGCTATTGGCGACGGTCCGGGAACAAACTCGAAGGGAAAGATCGAGGACAACAGCACGTAATTCTGAATCACGGTCAGATGACGAGGTGATATCTCAGTTGATACCCCACTCTCCAAACTTCCACACCACGCCAACGTGAGGACATTTGAGGCCTCGCCACATTTAACGTGCACCAGTCCCATGTACTACACGATGGTCTTTGGTTGGATTTGAACTCGCAACCCTCCGGTTGCTAATCCGTTACTCTTCCAACGGAGCTACCACGTGCCAGATAAGATGAGGTGAGACAAGAAGTGGCTGCTTTGTCTTCGTCGTAGTTTGGGGCGCAGTGCCTCCACTCCGATTAGCTGAAGTAACTATGGATGGCCCCCAAGGGAAATATGTCTCGTTGAATTGGTACGAGAATCGTTATTCACAGGGTGTGAAACCGAAATTTAGACATCTTTCGGCGACAGTAGGCTGTTAAGTTTACTTACATATGTTCATGTGTGACACGAGGCAGGTGCCCTTCAGGTTAACTTTACATGGACCCTAATTGGTGTCTTTAAAGCGGGAGAAAGATAGAGCCTTATCCCTATTTATTCGTCCAACCATTTATAGCCTGGCTTGGGCGAGGATATAAATGGTAGGACGAATAGAGTAGCTGCTGCCACCTGCTGGAAATGCTTTGCGACGTTACTGTTCAGTCCAAAGAGAGCAAGTACTGTCCAAATTTTTGTTGAAGACATCACGCAAAAAGAACATACAATTCAAAACATCACAAAATTATTTTCGAATGCTTTATATTTAAGAATTCTGTAGTAATTTATATTAGAAACAAATACGCGATCTCACTTCTTAAAATCCATTTTTTTCGTTACTATTCCTCTCCCATGAATGTAATCCTTCTGACTTTTTTCTTATCCCAGATTAAAATTAGATCCTTCCCATGATGTTTCCTACGAAAAATGTCTGAAGTTGTCTGGGATCATCGTGAATGGCCTTTCTATGACACTTCAAAGCATTGCAGTGCGTGGTTCGGATTAGCCAGGCTGATACCCTGACAGTTGACAGTTAGGTTGAACCCCTTTTTTTCCTTCCTATATTTCAGAGTGACCAGTTTTAAATCTTGCAGATGTTGTCTGTTCTCTACATAACTCAAAGCTGGCTATTTCTCCAGGACAATGTCCTCTATACAAATGGTGTTGTGGTGTTGTCATCCCATACTTTGTTTGGGATTCAAACTACTTATCCAGACTCCTCCTATTCCCTAGATTCCTTAACGGAATAGGTGTAGCATGATCACAGCTTCAAGTTATTTCTCTTGATCGGTTGGTTTAAAACTCCAAGTGGTTTCGAAGAGATATCTCTTTCATCGAGATCTGAACAATTTTGTCAATGGCGAGATATCTCGTCATCAAGATCTGGTCAGTTTCCTTTTAATGACGAGATACTTAGTCGAAACAACCACCAGGAGGGTTAAGCATCTCCAGGTGAAGGCGTGATTCACTAGTTATCGCTTCGATAGTCAATCGACCCAATTCGATTCCCAAGTCCACGTGACCTAAACTTTTGAGAATTTACTACCTTGATTCCACCCACATTCTCCGCCTATTTCACCAAAAGGTCGATGTCTTGCTCACTTGACCGAATCAACTTCAAGAAAGCAAGAAAATTCTAGTAGCATACTCATCATCGGCTCCACTCTCCTAACAAATTGCTCTATCCACTCGTTCGTTAATTCAATAGTTAGAAGGTTGAACTAACCTATGGTAGAAGTTGTAGACTTTTCTTTTCAGAAGCACTATTCTAAGAGGCACCATCCTTCAAGAAACCAAGAAAATTATAGTAGCATACACATCATCGGCTCCACTCTCCTAACAAATTGCTCTATCCACTCGTTCGTTAATTCAATAGTTAGAAGGTTGAACTAACCTATGGTAAAAGTTGTAGACTTTTCTTTTCAGAAGCACTATTCTAAGAGGCACCATCCTTCAGAAACCAAGAAAATTCTAGTAGCATACTCATCATCGGCTCCACTCTCCTAACAAATTGCTCTATCCACTCGTTCGTTAATTCAATAGTTAGAAGATTGAACTAACCTATGGTAGAAGTTGTAGACTTTTCTTTTCAGAAGCACTATTCTAAGAGGCACCATCCTTCAGAAACCAAGAAAATTCTAGTAGCATACTCATCATCTGCTCCACTCTCCTAACAAATTGCTCTATCCACTCGTTCGTTAATTCAATAGTTAGAAGGTTGAACTAACCTATGGTAGAAGTTGTAGACTTTTCTTTTCAGAAGCACTATTCTAAGAGGCACCATCCTTCAGAAACCAAGAAAATTCTAGTAGCATACTCATCATCGGCTCCACTCTCCTAACAAATTGCTCTATCCACTCGTTCGTAAATTCAATAGTTAGAAGATTGAACTAACCTATGGTAGAAGTTGTAGACTTTTCTTTTCAGAAGCACTATTCTAAGAGGCACCATCCTTCAGAAACCAAGAAAATTCTAGTAGCATACTCATCATCTTCTCCACTCTCCTAACAAATTGCTCTATCCACTCGTTCGTTAATTCAATAGTTAGAAGGTTGAACTAACCTATGGTAAAAGTTGTAGACTTTTCTTTCAGAAGCACTATTCTAAGAGGCACCATCCTTCAGAAACCAAGAAAATTCTAGTAGCATACTCATCATCGGCTCCACTCTCCTAACAAATTGCTCTATCCACTCGTTCGTTAATTCAATAGTTAGAAGGTTGAACTAACCTATGGTAGAAGTTGTAGACTTTTCTTTTCAGAAGCACTATTCTAAGAGGCACCATCCTTCAGAAACCAAGAAAATTCTAGTAGCATACACATCATCGGCTCCACTCTCCTAACAAATTGCTCTATCCACTCGTTCGTTAATTCAATAGTTAGAAGATTGAACTAACCTATGGTAGAAGTTGTAGACTTTTCTTTTCAGAAGCACTATTCTAAGAGGCACCATCCTTCAAGAAACCAAGAAAATTCTAGTAGCATACACATCATCTGCTCCACTCTCCTAACAAATTGCTCTATCCACTCGTTCGTTAATTCAATAGTTAGAAGGTTGAACTAACCTATGGTAGAAGTTGTAGACTTTTCTTTTCAGAAGCACTATTCTAAGAGGCACCATCCTTCAGAAACCAAGAAAATTCTAGTAGCATACTCATCATCGGCTCCACTCTCCTAACAAATTGCTCTATCCACTCGTTCGTTAATTCAATAGTTAGAAGGTTGAACTAACCTATGGTAAAAGTTGTAGACTTTTCTTTTCAGAAGCACTATTCTAAGAGGCACCATCCTTCAGAAACCAAGAAAATTCTAGTAGCATACTCATCATCTGCTCCACTCTCCTAACAAATTGCTCTATCCACTCGTTCGTTAATTCAATAATTAGAAGGTTGAACTAACCTATGGTAAAAGTTGTAGACTTTTCTTTTCAGAAGCACTATTCTAAGAGGCACCATCCTTCAGAAACCAAGAAAATTCTAGTAGCATACTCATCATCGGCTCCACTCTCCTAACAAATTGCTCTATCCACTCGTTCGTTAATTCAATAGTTAGAAGGTTGAACTAACCTATGGTAGAAGTTGTAGACTTTTCTTTTCAGAAGCACTATTCTAAGAGGCACCATCCTTCAGAAACCAAGAAAATTCTAGTAGCATACACATCATCGGCTCCACTCTCCTAACAAATTGCTCTATCCACTCGTTCGTTAATTCAATAGTTAGAAGATTGAACTAACCTATGGTAGAAGTTGTAGACTTTTCTTTTCAGAAGCACTATTCTAAGAGGCACCATCCTTCAGAAACCAAGAAAATTCTAGTAGCATACTCATCATCTACTCCACTCTCCTAACAAATTGCTCTATCCACTCGTTCGTTAATTCAATAGTTAGAAGGTTGAACTAACCTATGGTAAAAGTTGTAGACTTTTCTTTTCAGAAGCACTATTCTAAGAGGCACCATCCTTCAGAAACCAAGAAAATTCTAGTAGCATACTCATCATCGGCTCCACTCTCCTAACAAATTGCTCTATCCACTCGTTCGTTAATTCAATAGTTAGAAGGTTGAACTAACCTATGGTAGAAGTTGTAGACTTTTCTTTTCAGAAGCACTATTCTAAGAGGCACCATCCTTCAGAAACCAAGAAAATTCTAGTAGCATACACATCATCGGCTCCACTCTCCTAACAAATTGCTCTATCCACTCGTTCGTTAATTCAATAGTTAGAAGATTGAACTAACCTATGGTAGAAGTTGTAGACTTTTCTTTTCAGAAGCACTATTCTAAGAGGCACCATCCTTCAAGAAACCAAGAAAATTCTAGTAACATACACATCATCTGCTCCACTCTCCTAACAAATTGCTCTATCCACTCGTTCGTTAATTCAATAGTTAGAAGGTTGAACTAACCTATGGTAGAAGTTGTAGACTTTTCTTTTCAGAAGCACTATTCTAAGAGGCACCATCCTTCAGAAACCAAGAAAATTCTAGTAGCATACTCATCATCGGCTCCACTCTCCTAACAAATTGCTCTATCCACTCGTTCGTTAATTCAATAGTTAGAAGGTTGAACTAACCTATGGTAAAAGTTGTAGACTTTTCTTTTCAGAAGCACTGTTCTAAGAGGCACCATCCTTCAGAAACCAAGAAAATTCTAGTAGCATACACATCATCTGCTCCACTCTCCTAACAAATTGCTCTATCCACTCGCTCGTTAATTCAAAAGTTAGAAGGTTGAACTAACCTATGGTAGAAGTTGTAGACTTTTCTTTTCAGAAGCACTATTCTAAGAGGCACCATCCTTCAGAAACCAAGAAAATTCTAGTAGCATACTCATCATCGGCTGCACTCTCCTAACAAATTGCTCTATCCACTCGTTCGTTAATTCAATAGTTAGAAGGTTGAACTAACCTATGGTAAAAGTTGTAGACTTTTCTTTTCAGAAGCACTATTCTAAGAGGCACCATCCTTCAAGAAACCAAGAAAATTCTAGTAGCATACACATCATCTGCTCCACTCTCCTAACAAATTGCTCTATCCACTCGTACGTTAATTCAATAGTTAGAAGGTTGAACTAACCTATGGTAGAAGTTGTAGACTTTTCTTTTCAGAAGCACTATTCTAAGAGGCACCATCCTTCAGAAACCAAGAAAATTCTAGTAGCATACTCATCATCGGCTCCACTCTCCTAACAAATTGCTCTATCCACTCGTTCGTTAATTCAATAGTTAGAAGGTTGAACTAACCTATGGTAGAAGTTGTAGACTTTTCTTTTCAGAAGCACTATTCTAAGAGGCACCATCCTTCAGAAACCAAGAAAATTCTAGTAGCATACTCATCATCGGCTCCACTCTCCTAACAAATTGCTCTATCCACTCGTTCGTTAATTCAATAGTTAGAAGGTTGAACTAACCTATGGTAAAAGTTGTAGACTTTTCTTTTCAGAAGCACTATTCAAAGAGGCACCATCCTTCAGAAACCAAGAAAATTCTAGTAGCATACTCATCATCTGCTCCACTCTCCTAACAAATTGCTCTATCCACTCGTTCGTTAATTCAATAGTTAGAAGGTTGAACTAACCTATGGTAGAAGTTGTAGACTTTTCTTTTCAGAAGCACTATTCTAAGAGGCAACATACTTCAGAAACCAAGAAAATTCTAGTAGCATACACATCATCGGCTCCACTCTCCTAACAAATTGCTCTATCCACTCGTTCGTTAATTCAATAGTTAGAAGATTGAACTAACCTATGGTAGAAGTTGTAGACTTTTCTTTTCAGAAGCACTATTCTAAGAGGCACCATCCTTCAGAAACCAAGAAAATTCTAGTAGCATACACATCATCGGCTCCACTCTCCTAACAAATTGCTCTATCCACTCGTTCGTTAATTCAATAGTTAGAAGATTGAACTAACCTATGGTAGAAGTTGTAGACTTTTCTTTTCAGAAGCACTATTCTAAGAGGCACCATCCTTCAAGAAACCAAGAAAATTCTAGTAACATACACATCATCTGCTCCACTCTCCTAACAAATTGCTCTATCCACTCGTTCGTTAATTCAATAGTTAGAAGGTTGAACTAACCTATGGTAGAAGTTGTAGACTTTTCTTTTCAGAAGCACTATTCTAAGAGGCACCATCCTTCAGAAACCAAGAAAATTCTAGTAGCATACTCATCATCGGCTCCACTCTCCTAACAAATTGCTCTATCCACTCGTTCGTTAATTCAATAGTTAGAAGGTTGAACTAACCTATGGTAAAAGTTGTAGACTTTTCTTTTCAGAAGCACTGTTCTAAGAGGCACCATCCTTCAGAAACCAAGAAAATTCTAGTAGCATACACATCATCTGCTCCACTCTCCTAACAAATTGCTCTATCCACTCGCTCGTTAATTCAAAAGTTAGAAGGTTGAACTAACCTATGGTAGAAGTTGTAGACTTTTCTTTTCAGAAGCACTATTCTAAGAGGCACCATCCTTCAGAAACCAAGAAAATTCTAGTAGCATACTCATCATCGGCTGCACTCTCCTAACAAATTGCTCTATCCACTCGTTCGTTAATTCAATAGTTAGAAGGTTGAACTAACCTATGGTAAAAGTTGTAGACTTTTCTTTTCAGAAGCACTATTCTAAGAGGCACCATCCTTCAAGAAACCAAGAAAATTCTAGTAGCATACACATCATCTGCTCCACTCTCCTAACAAATTGCTCTATCCACTCGTTCGTTAATTCAATAGTTAGAAGGTTGAACTAACCTATGGTAGAAGTTGTAGACTTTTCTTTTCAGAAGCACTATTCTAAGAGGCACCATCCTTCAGAAACCAAGAAAATTCTAGTAGCATACTCATCATCGGCTCCACTCTCCTAACAAATTGCTCTATCCACTCGTTCGTTAATTCAATAGTTAGAAGGTTGAACTAACCTATGGTAGAAGTTGTAGACTTTTCTTTTCAGAAGCACTATTCTAAGAGGCACCATCCTTCAGAAACCAAGAAAATTCTAGTAGCATACTCATCATCGGCTCCACTCTCCTAACAAATTGCTCTATCCACTCGTTCATTAATTCAATAGTTAGAAGGTTGAACTAACCTATGGTAAAAGTTGTAGACTTTTCTTTTCAGAAGCACTATTCAAAGAGGCACCATCCTTCAGAAACCAAGAAAATTCTAGTAGCATACTCATCATCTGCTCCACTCTCCTAACAAATTGCTCTATCCACTCGTTCGTTAATTCAATAGTTAGAAGGTTGAACTAACCTATGGTAGAAGTTGTAGACTTTTCTTTTCAGAAGCACTATTCTAAGAGGCAACATACTTCAGAAACCAAGAAAATTCTAGTAGCATACACATCATCGGCTCCACTCTCCTAACAAATTGCTCTATCCACTCGTTCGTTAATTCAATAGTTAGAAGATTGAACTAACCTATGGTAGAAGTTGTAGACTTTTCTTTTCAGAAGCACTATTCTAAGAGGCACCATCCTTCAAGAAACCAAGAAAATTCTAGTAGCATACACATCATCTGCTCCACTCTCCTAACAAATTGCTCTATCCACTCGTTCGTTAATTCAATAGTTAGAAGGTTGAACTAACCTATGGTAGAAGTTGTAGACTTTTCTTTTCAGAAGCACTATTCTAAGAGGCACCATCCTTCAGAAACCAAGAAAATTCTAGTAGCATACTCATCATCGGCTCCACTCTCCTAACAAATTGCTCTATCCACTCGTTCGTTAATTCAATAGTTAGAAGATTGAACTAACCTATGGTAAAAGTTGTAGACTTTTCTTTTCAGAAGCACTATTCTAAGAGGCACCATCCTTCAGAAACCAAGAAAATTCTAGTAGCATACTCATCATCGGCTCCACTCTCCTAACAAATTGCTCTATCCACTCGTTCGTTAATTCAATAGTTAGAAGGTTGAACTAACCTATGGTAGAAGTTGTAGACCTTTCTTTTCAGAAGCACTATTCTAAGAGGCACCATCCTTCAGAAACCAAGAAAATTCTAGTAGCATACTCATCATCTGCTCCACTCTCCTAACAAATTGCTCTATCCACTCGTTCGTTAATTCAATAGTTAGAAGGTTGAACTAACCTATGGTAAAAGTTGTAGACTTTTCTTTTCAGAAGCACTATTCTAAGAGGCACCATCCTTCAGAAACCAAGAAAATTCTAGTAGCATACTCATCATCGGCTCCACTCTCCTAACAAATTGCTCTATCCACTCGTTCGTTAATTCAATAGTTAGAAGGTTGAACTAACCTATGGTAGAAGTTGTAGACCTTTCTTTTCAGAAGCACTATTCTAAGAGGCACCATCCTTCAGAAACCAAGAAAATTCTAGTAGCATACACATCATCGGCTCCACTCTCCTAACAAATTGCTCTATCCACTCGTTCGTTAATTCAATAGTTAGAAGATTGAACTAACCTATGGTAGAAGTTGTAGACTTTTCTTTTCAGAAGCACTATTCTAAGAGGCACCATCCTTCAGAAACCAAGAAAATTCTAGTAGCATACACATCATCGGCTCCACTCTCCTAACAAATTGCTCTATCCACTCGTTCGTTAATTCAATAGTTAGAAGATTGAACTAACCTATGGTAGAAGTTGTAGACTTTTCTTTTCAGAAGCACTATTCTAAGATGCACCATCCTTCAGAAACCAAGAAAATTCTAGTAGCATACTCATCATCGGCTGCACTCTCCTAACAAATTGCTCTATCCACTCGTTCGTTAATTCAATAGTTAGAAGGTTGAACTAACCTATGGTAGAAGTTGTAGACTTTTCTTTTCAGAAGCACTATTCTAAGAGGCACCATCCTTCAGAAACCAAGAAAATTCTAGTAGCATACACATCATCGGCTCCACTCTCCTAACAAATTGCTCTATCCACTCGTTCGTTAATTCAATAGTTAGAAGATTGAACTAACCTATGGTAAAAGTTGTAGACTTTTCTTTTCAGAAGCACTATTCTAAGAGGCACCATCCTTCAAGAAACCAAGAAAATTCTAGTAGCATACACATCATCTGCTCCACTCTCCTAACAAATTGCTCTATCCACTCGTTCGTTAATTCAATAGTTAGAAGGTTGAACTAACCTATGGTAGAAGTTGTAGACTTTTCTTTTCAGAAGCACTATTCTAAGAGGCACCATCCTTCAGAAACCAAGAAAATTCTAGTAGCATACTCATCATCGGCTCCACTCTCCTAACAAATTGCTCTATCCACTCGTTCGTTAATTCAATAGTTAGAAGGTTGAACTAACCTATGGTAGAAGTTGTAGACTTTTCTTTTCAGAAGCACTATTCTAAGAGGCACCATCCTTCAGAAACCAAGAAAATTCTAGTAGCATACTCATCATCGGCTCCACTCTCCTAACAAATTGCTCTATCCAGTCGTTCGTTAATTCAATAGTTAGAAGGTTGAACTAACCTATGGTAAAAGTTGTAGACTTTTCTTTTCAGAAGCACTATTCAAAGAGGCACCATCCTTCAGAAACCAAGAAAATTCTAGTAGCATACTCATCATCTGCTCCACTCTCCTAACAAATTGCTCTATCCACTCGTTCGTTAATTCAATAGTTCGAAGGTTGAACTAACCTATGGTAGAAGTTGTAGACTTTTCTTTTCAGAAGCACTATTCTAAGAGGCAACATACTTCAGAAACCAAGAAAATTCTAGTAGCATACACATCATCGGCTCCACTCTCCTAACAAATTGCTCTATCCACTCGTTCGTTAATTCAATAGTTAGAAGATTGAACTAACCTATGGTAGAAGTTGTAGACTTTTCTTTTCAGAAGCACTATTCTAAGAGGCACCATCCTTCAAGAAACCAAGAAAATTCTAGTAGCATACACATCATCTGCTCCACTCTCCTAACAAATTGCTCTATCCACTCGTTCGTTAATTCAATAGTTAGAAGGTTGAACTAACCTATGGTAGAAGTTGTAGACTTTTCTTTTCAGAAGCACTATTCTAAGAGGCACCATCCTTCAGAAACCAAGAAAATTCTAGTAGCATACTCATCATCGGCTCCACTCTCCTAACAAATTGCTCTATCCACTCGTTCGTTAATTCAATAGTTAGAAGATTGAACTAACCTATGGTAAAAGTTGTAGACTTTTCTTTTCAGAAGCACTATTCTAAGAGGCACCATCCTTCAGAAACCAAGAAAATTCTAGTAGCATACTCATCATCGGCTCCACTCTCCTAACAAATTGCTCTATCCACTCGTTCGTTAATTCAATAGTTAGAAGATTGAACTAACCTATGGTAGAAGTTGTAGACTTTTCTTTTCAGAAGCACTATTCTAAGAGGCACCATCCTTCAGAAACCAAGAAAATTCTAGTAGCATACTCATCATCTACTCCACTCTCCTAACAAATTGCTCTATCCACTCGTTCGTTAATTCAATAGTTAGAAGGTTGAACTAACCTATGGTAAAAGTTGTAGACTTTTCTTTTCAGAAGCACTATTCTAAGAGGCACCATCCTTCAGAAACCAAGAAAATTCTAGTAGCATACTCATCATCGGCTCCACTCTCCTAACAAATTGCTCTATCCACTCGTTCGTTAATTCAATAGTTAGAAGGTTGAACTAACCTATGGTAGAAGTTGTAGACTTTTCTTTTCAGAAGCACTATTCTAAGAGGCACCATCCTTCAGAAACCAAGAAAATTCTAGTAGCATACACATCATCGGCTCCACTCTCCTAACAAATTGCTCTATCCACTCGTTCGTTAATTCAATAGTTAGAAGATTGAACTAACCTATGGTAGAAGTTGTAGACTTTTCTTTTCAGAAGCACTATTCTAAGAGGCACCATCCTTCAAGAAACCAAGAAAATTCTAGTAGCATACACATCATCTGCTCCACTCTCCTAACAAATTGCTCTATCCACTCGTTCGTTAATTCAATAGTTAGAAGGTTGAACTAACCTATGGTAGAAGTTGTAGACTTTTCTTTTCAGAAGCACTATTCTAAGAGGCACCATCCTTCAGAAACCAAGAAAATTCTAGTAGCATACTCATCATCGGCTCCACTCTCCTAACAAATTGCTCTATCCACTCGTTCGTTAATTCAATAGTTAGAAGATTGAACTAACCTATGGTAAAAGTTGTAGACTTTTCTTTTCAGAAGCACTATTCTAAGAGGCACCATCCTTCAGAAACCAAGAAAATTCTAGTAGCATACTCATCATCGGCTCCACTCTCCTAACAAATTGCTCTATCCACTCGTTCGTTAATTCAATAGTTAGAAGATTGAACTAACCTATGGTAGAAGTTGTAGACTTTTCTTTTCAGAAGCACTTTTCTAAGAGGCACCATCCTTCAGAAACCAAGAAAATTCTAGTAGCATACTCATCATCTGCTCCACTCTCCTAACAAATTGCTCTATCCACTCGTTCGTTAATTCAATAGTTAGAAGATTGAACTAACCTATGGTAGAAGTTGTAGACTTTTCTTTTCAGAAGCACTATTCTAAGAGGCACCATCCTTCAAGAAACCAAGAAAATTCTAGTAGCATACACATCATCTGCTCCACTCTCCTAACAAATTGCTCTATCCACTCGTTCGTTAATTCAATAGTTAGAAGGTTGAACTAACCTATGGTAGAAGTTGTAGACTTTTCTTTTCAGAAGCACTATTCTAAGAGGCACCATCCTTCAGAAACCAAGAAAATTCTAGTAGCATACTCATCATCGGCTCCACTCTCCTAACAAATTGTTCTATCCACTCGTTCGTTAATTCAATAGTTAGAAGATTGAACTAACCTATGGTAAAAGTTGTAAACTTTTCTTTTCAGAAGCACTATTCTAAGAGGCACCATCCTTCAGAAACCAAGAAAATTCTAGTAGCATACTCATCATCGGCTCCACTCTCCTAACAAATTGCTCTATCCACTCGTTCGTTAATTCAATAGTTAGAAGATTGAACTAACCTATGGTAAAAGTTGTAGACTTTTCTTTTCAGAAGCACTATTCTAAGAGGCACCATCCTTCAGAAACCAAGAAAATTCTAGTAGCATACTCATCATCGGCTCCACTCTCCTAACAAATTGCTCTATCCACTCGTTCGTTAATTCAATAGTTAGAAGATTGAACTAACCTATGGTAGAAGTTGTAGACTTTTCTTTTCAGAAGCACTATTCTAAGAGGCACCATCCTTCAGAAACCAAGAAAATTCTAGTAGCATACTCATCATCTGCTCCACTCTCCTAACAAATTGCTCTATCCACTCGTTCGTTAATTCAATAGTTAGAAGATTGAACTAACCTATGGTAGAAGTTGTAGACTTTTCTTTTCAGAAGCACTATTCTAAGAGGCACCATCCTTCAAGAAACCAAGAAAATTCTAGTAGCATACACATCATCTGCTCCACTCTCCTAACAAATTGCTCTATCCACTCGTTCGTTAATTCAATAGTTAGAAGATTGAACTAACCTATGGTAGAAGTTGTAGACTTTTCTTTTCAGAAGCACTTTTCTAAGAGGCACCATCCTTCAGAAACCAAGAAAATTCTAGTAGCATACTCATCATCTGCTCCACTCTCCTAACAAATTGCTCTATCCACTCGTTCGTTAATTCAATAGTTAGAAGATTGAACTAACCTATGGTAGAAGTTGTAGACTTTTCTTTTCAGAAGCACTATTCTAAGAGGCACCATCCTTCAAGAAACCAAGAAAATTCTAGTAGCATACTCATCATCTGCTCCACTCTCCTAACAAATTGCTCTATCCACTCGTTCGTTAATTCAATAGTTAGAAGGTTGAACTAACCTATGGTAGAAGTTGTAGACTTTTCTTTTCAGAAGCACTATTCTAAGAGGCACCATCCTTCAGAAACCAAGAAAATTCTAGTAGCATACTCATCATCGGCTCCACTCTCCTAACAAATTGTTCTA
The DNA here is from genome assembly GCA_933210815.1 of Meta bourneti. Lineage (NCBI taxonomy): Eukaryota > Metazoa > Arthropoda > Arachnida > Araneae > Tetragnathidae > Meta > Meta bourneti. The sequence goes on along the minus strand of OW119929.1, from coordinate 96,016,940 downwards.
TCCACTCGTTCGTTAATTCAATAGTTAGAAGATTGAACTAACCTATGGTAAAAGTTGTAAACTTTTCTTTTCAGAAGCACTATTCTAAGAGGCACCATCCTTCAGAAACCAAGAAAATTCTAGTAGCATACTCATCATCGGCTCCACTCTCCTAACAAATTGCTCTATCCACTCGTTCGTTAATTCAATAGTTAGAAGATTGAACTAACCTATGGTAAAAGTTGTAGACTTTTCTTTTCAGAAGCACTATTCTAAGAGGCACCATCCTTCAGAAACCAAGAAAATTCTAGTAGCATACTCATCATCGGCTCCACTCTCCTAACAAATTGCTCTATCCACTCGTTCGTTAATTCAATAGTTAGAAGATTGAACTAACCTATGGTAAAAGTTGTAGACTTTTCTTTTCAGAAGCACTATTCTAAGAGGCACCATCCTTCAGAAACCAAGAAAATTCTAGTAGCATACTCATCATCGGCTCCACTCTCCTAACAAATTGCTCTATCCACTCGTTCGTTAATTCAATAGTTAGAAGATTGAACTAACCTATGGTAGAAGTTGTAGACTTTTCTTTTCAGAAGCACTATTCTAAGAGGCACCATCCTTCAGAAACCAAGAAAATTCTAGTAGCATACTCATCATCTGCTCCACTCTCCTAACAAATTGCTCTATCCACTCGTTCGTTAATTCAATAGTTAGAAGGTTGAACTAACCTATGGTAAAAGTTGTAGACTTTTCTTTTCAGAAGCACTATTCTAAGAGGCACCATCCTTCAGAAACCAAGAAAATTCTAGTAGCATACTCATCATCGGCTCCACTCTCCTAACAAATTGCTCTATCCACTCGTTCGTTAATTCAATAGTTAGAAGGTTGAACTAACCTATGGTAGAAGTTGTAGACTTTTCTTTTCAGAAGCACTATTCTAAGAGGCACCATCCTTCAGAAACCAAGAAAATTCTAGTAGCATACACATCATCGGCTCCACTCTCCTAACAAATTGCTCTATCCACTCGTTCGTTAATTCAATAGTTAGAAGATTGAACTAACCTATGGTAGAAGTTGTAGACTTTTCTTTTCAGAAGCACTATTCTAAGAGGCACCATCCTTCAAGAAACCAAGAAAATTCTAGTAGCATACACATCATCTGCTCCACTCTCCTAACAAATTGCTCTATCCACTCGTTCGTTAATTCAATAGTTAGAAGGTTGAACTAACCTATGGTAGAAGTTGTAGACTTTTCTTTTCAGAAGCACTATTCTAAGAGGCACCATCCTTCAGAAACCAAGAAAATTCTAGTAGCATACTCATCATCGGCTCCACTCTCCTAACAAATTGCTCTATCCACTCGTTCGTTAATTCAATAGTTAGAAGATTGAACTAACCTATGGTAGAAGTTGTAGACTTTTCTTTTCAGAAGCACTTTTCTAAGAGGCACCATCCTTCAGAAACCAAGAAAATTCTAGTAGCATACTCATCATCTGCTCCACTCTCCTAACAAATTGCTCTATCCACTCGTTCGTTAATTCAATAGTTAGAAGATTGAACTAACCTATGGTAGAAGTTGTAGACTTTTCTTTTCAGAAGCACTATTCTAAGAGGCACCATCCTTCAAGAAACCAAGAAAATTCTAGTAGCATACACATCATCTGCTCCACTCTCCTAACAAATTGCTCTATCCACTCGTTCGTTAATTCAATAGTTAGAAGTTTGAACTAACCTATGGTAGAAGTTGTAGACTTTTCTTTTCAGAAGCACTATTCTAAGAGGCACCATCCTTCAGAAACCAAGAAAATTCTAGTAGCATACTCATCATCGGCTCCACTCTCCTAACAAATTGCTCTATCCACTCGTTCGTTAATTCAATAGTTAGAAGATTGAACTAACCTATGGTAAAAGTTGTAGACTTTTCTTTTCAGAAGCACTATTCTAAGAGGCACCATCCTTCAGAAACCAAGAAAATTCTAGTAGCATACTCATCATCGGCTCCACTCTCCTAACAAATTGCTCTATCCACTCGTTCGTTAATTCAATAGTTAGAAGATTGAACTAACCTATGGTAGAAGTTGTAGACTTTTCTTTTCAGAAGCACTATTCTAAGAGGCACCATCCTTCAGAAACCAAGAAAATTCTAGTAGCATACTCATCATCTGCTCCACTCTCCTAACAAATTGCTCTATCCACTCGTTCGTTAATTCAATAGTTAGAAGATTGAACTAACCTATGGTAGAAGTTGTAGACTTTTCTTTTCAGAAGCACTATTCTAAGAGGCACCATCCTTCAAGAAACCAAGAAAATTCTAGTAGCATACACATCATCTGCTCCTCTCTCCTAACAAATTGCTCTATCCACTCGTTCGTTAATTCAATAGTTAGAAGATTGAACTAACCTATGGTAGAAGTTGTAGACTTTTCTTTTCAGAAGCACTTTTCTAAGAGGCACCATCCTTCAGAAACCAAGAAAATTCTAGTAGCATACTCATCATCTGCTCCACTCTCCTAACAAATTGCTCTATCCACTCGTTCGTTAATTCAATAGTTAGAAGATTGAACTAACCTATGGTAGAAGTTGTAGACTTTTCTTTTCAGAAGCACTATTCTAAGAGGCACCATCCTTCAAGAAACCAAGAAAATTCTAGTAGCATACACATCATCTGCTCCACTCTCCTAACAAATTGCTCTATCCACTCGTTCGTTAATTCAATAGTTAGAAGGTTGAACTAACCTATGGTAGAAGTTGTAGACTTTTCTTTTCAGAAGCACTATTCTAAGAGGCACCATCCTTCAGAAACCAAGAAAATTCTAGTAGCATACTCATCATCGGCTCCACTCTCCTAACAAATTGTTCTATCCACTCGTTCGTTAATTCAATAGTTAGAAGATTGAACTAACCTATGGTAAAAGTTGTAAACTTTTCTTTTCAGAAGCACTATTCTAAGAGGCACCATCCTTCAGAAACCAAGAAAATTCTAGTAGCATACTCATCATCGGCTCCACTCTCCTAACAAATTGCTCTATCCACTCGTTCGTTAATTCAATAGTTAGAAGATTGAACTAACCTATGGTAAAAGTTGTAGACTTTTCTTTTCAGAAGCACTATTCTAAGAGGCACCATCCTTCTGAAACCAAGAAAATTCTAGTAGCATACTCATCATCGGCTCCACTCTCCTAACAAATTGCTCTATCCACTCGTTCGTTAATTCAATAGTTAGAAGATTGAACTAACCTATGGTAGAAGTTGTAGACTTTTCTTTTCAGAAGCACTATTCTAAGAGGCACCATCCTTCAGAAACCAAGAAAATTCTAGTAGCATACTCATCATCTGCTCCACTCTCCTAACAAATTGCTCTATCCACTCGTTCGTTAATTCAATAGTTAGAAGATTGAACTAACCTATGGTAGAAGTTGTAGACTTTTCTTTTCAGAAGCACTATTCTAAGAGGCACCATCCTTCAAGAAACCAAGAAAATTCTAGTAGCATACACATCATCTGCTCCACTCTCCTAACAAATTGCTCTATCCACTCGTTCGTTAATTCAATAGTTAGAAGGTTGAACTAACCTATGGTAGAAGTTGTAGACTTTTCTTTTCAGAAGCACTATTCTAAGAGGCACCATCCTTCAGAAACCAAGAAAATTCTAGTAGCATACTCATCATCGGCTCCACTCTCCTAACAAATTGCTCTATCCACTCGTTCGTTAATTCAATAGTTAGAAGATTGAACTAACCTATGGTAAAAGTTGTAGACTTTTCTTTTCAGAAGCACTATTCTAAGAGGCACCATCCTTCAGAAACCAAGAAAATTCTAGTAGCATACTCATCATCGGCTCCACTCTCCTAACAAATTGCTCTATCCACTCGTTCGTTAATTCAATAGTTAGAAGATTGAACTAACCTATGGTAAAAGTTGTAGACTTTTCTTTTCAGAAGCACTATTCTAAGAGGCACCATCCTTCAGAAACCAAGAAAATTCTAGTAGCATACTCATCATCGGCTCCACTCTCCTAACAAATTGCTCTATCCACTCGTTCGTTAATTCAATAGTTAGAAGATTGAACTAACCTATGGTAGAAGTTGTAGACTTTTCTTTTCAAAAGCACTATTCTAAGAGGCACCATCCTTCAGAAACCAAGAAAATTCTAGTAGCATACTCATCATCTGCTCCACTCTCCTAACAAATTGCTCTATCCACTCGTTCGTTAATTCAATAGTTAGAAGGTTGAACTAACCTATGGTAAAAGTTGTAGACTTTTCTTTTCAGAAGCACTATTCTAAGAGGCACCATCCTTCAGAAACCAAGAAAATTCTAGTAGCATACTCATCATCGGCTCCACTCTCCTAACAAATTGCTCTATCCACTCGTTCGTTAATTCAATAGTTAGAAGGTTGAACTAACCTATGGTAGAAGTTGTAGACTTTTCTTTTCAGAAGCACTATTCTAAGAGGCACCATCCTTCAGAAACCAAGAAAATTCTAGTAGCATACACATCATCGGCTCCACTCTCCTAACAAATTGCTCTATCCACTCGTTCGTTAATTCAATAGTTAGAAGATTGAACTAACCTATGGTAGAAGTTGTAGACTTTTCTTTTCAGAAGCACTATTCTAAGAGGCATCATCCTTCAAGAAACCAAGAAAATTCTAGTAGCATACACATCATCTGCTCCACTCTCCTAACAAATTGCTCTATCCACTCGTTCGTTAATTCAATAGTTAGAAGGTTGAACTAACCTATGGTAGAAGTTGTAGACTTTTCTTTTCAGAAGCACTATTCTAAGAGGCACCATCCTTCAGAAACCAAGAAAATTCTAGTAGCATACTCATCATCGGCTCCACTCTCCTAACAAATTGCTCTATCCACTCGTTCGTTAATTCAATAGTTAGAAGATTGAACTAACCTATGGTAGAAGTTGTAGACTTTTCTTTTCAGAAGCACTTTTCTAAGAGGCACCATCCTTCAGAAACCAAGAAAATTCTAGTAGCATACTCATCATCTGCTCCACTCTCCTAACAAATTGCTCTATCCACTCGTTCGTTAATTCAATAGTTAGAAGATTGAACTAACCTATGGTAGAAGTTGTAGACTTTTCTTTTCAGAAGCACTATTCTAAGAGGCACCATCCTTCAAGAAACCAAGAAAATTCTAGTAGCATACACATCATCTGCTCCACTCTCCTAACAAATTGCTCTATCCACTCGTTCGTTAATTCAATAGTTAGAAGGTTGAACTAACCTATGGTAGAAGTTGTAGACTTTTCTTTTCAGAAGCACTATTCTAAGAGGCACCATCCTTCAGAAACCAAGAAAATTCTAGTAGCATACTCATCATCGGCTCCACTCTCCTAACAAATTGTTCTATCCACTCGTTCGTTAATTCAATAGTTAGAAGATTGAACTAACCTATGGTAAAAGTTGTAAACTTTTCTTTTCAGAAGCACTATTCTAAGAGGCACCATCCTTCAGAAACCAAGAAAATTCTAGTAGCATACTCATCATCGGCTCCACTCTCCTAACAAATTGCTCTATCCACTCGTTCGTTAATTCAATAGTTAGAAGATTGAACTAACCTATGGTAAAAGTTGTAGACTTTTCTTTTCAGAAGCACTATTCTAAGAGGCACCATCCTTCAGAAACCAAGAAAATTCTAGTAGCATACTCATCATCGGCTCCACTCTCCTAACAAATTGCTCTATCCACTCGTTCGTTAATTCAATAGTTAGAAGATTGAACTAACCTATGGTAGAAGTTGTAGACTTTTCTTTTCAGAAGCACTATTCTAAGAGGCACCATCCTTCAGAAACCAAGAAAATTCTAGTAGCATACTCATCATCTGCTCCACTCTCCTAACAAATTGCTCTATCCACTCGTTCGTTAATTCAATAGTTAGAAGATTGAACTAACCTATGGTAGAAGTTGTAGACTTTTCTTTTCAGAAGCACTATTCTAAGAGGCACCATCCTTCAAGAAACCAAGAAAATTCTAGTAGCATACACATCATCTGCTCCACTCTCCTAACAAATTGCTCTATCCACTCGTTCGTTAATTCAATAGTTAGAAGATTGAACTAACCTATGGTAGAAGTTGTAGACTTTTCTTTTCAGAAGCACTTTTCTAAGAGGCACCATCCTTCAGAAACCAAGAAAATTCTAGTAGCATACTCATCATCTGCTCCACTCTCCTAACAAATTGCTCTATCCACTCGTTCGTTAATTCAATAGTTAGAAGATTGAACTAACCTATGGTAGAAGTTGTAGACTTTTCTTTTCAGAAGCACTATTCTAAGAGGCACCATCCTTCAAGAAACCAAGAAAATTCTAGTAGCATACACATCATCTGCTCCACTCTCCTAACAAATTGCTCTATCCACTCGTTCGTTAATTCAATAGTTAGAAGGTTGAACTAACCTATGGTAGAAGTTGTAGACTTTTCTTTTCAGAAGCACTATTCTAAGAGGCACCATCCTTCAGAAACCAAGAAAATTCTAGTAGCATACTCATCATCGGCTCCACTCTCCTAACAAATTGTTCTATCCACTCGTTCGTTAATTCAATAGTTAGAAGATTGAACTAACCTATGGTAAAAGTTGTAAACTTTTCTTTTCAGAAGCACTATTCTAAGAGGCACCATCCTTCAGAAACCAAGAAAATTCTAGTAGCATACTCATCATCGGCTCCACTCTCCTAACAAATTGCTCTATCCACTCGTTCGTTAATTCAATAGTTAGAAGATTGAACTAACCTATGGTAAAAGTTGTAGACTTTTCTTTTCAGAAGCACTATTCTAAGAGGCACCATCCTTCTGAAACCAAGAAAATTCTAGTAGCATACTCATCATCGGCTCCACTCTCCTAACAAATTGCTCTATCCACTCGTTCGTTAATTCAATAGTTAGAAGATTGAACTAACCTATGGTAGAAGTTGTAGACTTTTCTTTTCAGAAGCACTATTCTAAGAGGCACCATCCTTCAGAAACCAAGAAAATTCTAGTAGCATACTCATCATCTGCTCCACTCTCCTAACAAATTGCTCTATCCACTCGTTCGTTAATTCAATAGTTAGAAGATTGAACTAACCTATGGTAGAAGTTGTAGACTTTTCTTTTCAGAAGCACTATTCTAAGAGGCACCATCCTTCAAGAAACCAAGAAAATTCTAGTAGCATACACATCATCTGCTCCACTCTCCTAACAAATTGCTCTATCCACTCGTTCGTTAATTCAATAGTTAGAAGGTTGAACTAACCTATGGTAGAAGTTGTAGACTTTTCTTTTCAGAAGCACTATTCTAAGAGGCACCATCCTTCAGAAACCAAGAAAATTCTAGTAGCATACTCATCATCGGCTCCACTCTCCTAACAAATTGCTCTATCCACTCGTTCGTTAATTCAATAGTTAGAAGATTGAACTAACCTATGGTAAAAGTTGTAGACTTTTCTTTTCAGAAGCACTATTCTAAGAGGCACCATCCTTCAGAAACCAAGAAAATTCTAGTAGCATACTCATCATCGGCTCCACTCTCCTAACAAATTGCTCTATCCACTCGTTCGTTAATTCAATAGTTAGAAGATTGAACTAACCTATGGTAGAAGTTGTAGACTTTTCTTTTCAGAAGCACTATTCTAAGAGGCAACATCCTTCAGAAACCAAGAAAATTCTAGTAGCATACTCATCATCTGCTCCACTCTCCTAACAAATTGCTCTATCCACTCGTTCGTTAATTCAATAGTTAGAAGGTTGAACTAACCTATGGTAAAAGTTGTAGACTTTTCTTTTCAGAAGCACTATTCTAAGAGGCACCATCCTTCAGAAACCAAGAAAATTCTAGTAGCATACTCATCATCGGCTCCACTCTCCTAACAAATTGCTCTATCCACTCGTTCGTTAATTCAATAGTTAGAAGGTTGAACTAACCTATGGTAGAAGTTGTAGACTTTTCTTTTCAGAAGCACTATTCTAAGAGGCACCATCCTTCAGAAACCAAGAAAATTCTAGTAGCATACACATCATCGGCTCCACTCTCCTAACAAATTGCTCTATCCACTCGTTCGTTAATTCAATAGTTAGAAGATTGAACTAACCTATGGTAGAAGTTGTAGACTTTTCTTTTCAGAAGCACTATTCTAAGAGGCACCATCCTTCAAGAAACCAAGAAAATTCTAGTAACATACACATCATCTGCTCCACTCTCCTAACAAATTGCTCTATCCACTCGTTCGTTAATTCAATAGTTAGAAGGTTGAACTAACCTATGGTAGAAGTTGTAGACTTTTCTTTTCAGAAGCACTATTCTAAGAGGCACCATCCTTCAGAAACCAAGAAAATTCTAGTAGCATACTCATCATCGGCTCCACTCTCCTAACAAATTGCTCTATCCACTCGTTCGTTAATTCAATAGTTAGAAGATTGAACTAACCTATGGTAAAAGTTGTAGACTTTTCTTTTCAGAAGCACTATTCTAAGAGGCACCATCCTTCAGAAACCAAGAAAATTCTAGTAGCATACTCATCATCGGCTCCGCTCTCCTAACAAATTGCTCTATCCACTCGTTCGTTAATTCAATAGTTAGAAGATTGAACTAACCTATGGTAGAAGTTGTAGACTTTTCTTTTCAGAAGCACTATTCTAAGAGGCACCATCCTTCAGAAACCAAGAAAATTCTAGTAGCATACTCATCATCTGCTCCACTCTCCTAACAAATTGCTCTATCCACTCGTTCGTTAATTCAATAGTTAGAAGGTTGAACTAACCTATGGTAAAAGTTGTAGACTTTTCTTTTCAGAAGCACTATTCTAAGAGGCACCATCCTTCAGAAACCAAGAAAATTCTAGTAGCATACTCATCATCGGCTCCACTCTCCTAACAAATTGCTCTATCCACTCGTTCGTTAATTCAATAGTTAGAAGGTTGAACTAACCTATGGTAGAAGTTGTAGACTTTTCTTTTCAGAAGCACTATTCTAAGAGGCACCATCCTTCAGAAACCAAGAAAATTCTAGTAGCATACACATCATCGGCTCCACTCTCCTAACAAATTGCTCTATCCACTCGTTCGTTAATTCAATAGTTAGAAGATTGAACTAACCTATGGTAGAAGTTGTAGACTTTTCTTTTCAGAAGCACTATTCTAAGAGGCACCATCCTTCAAGAAACCAAGAAAATTCTAGTAGCATACACATCATCTGCTCCACTCTCCTAACAAATTGCTCTATCCACTCGTTCGTTAATTCAATAGTTAGAAGGTTGAACTAACCTATGGTAAAAGTTGTAGACTTTTCTTTTCAGAAGCACTATTCTAAGAGGCACCATCCTTCAAGAAACCAAGAAAATTCTAGTAGCATACTCATCATCTGCTCCACTCTCCTAACAAATTGCTCTATCCACTCGTTCGTTAATTCAATAGTTAGAAGGTTGAACTAACCTATGGTAAAAGTTGTAGACTTTTCTTTTCAGAAGCACGTACTTAGAGGCCCCATTCTTCAAGAAACCAGGAAGTCTTCATCAGCTCCACTCTCCGAACAAAAGATTTAACCACACATTCGTTAATTGGATAGTTGGAAGGATGAACTAACATACGATAGCAGTTGCATACTATTCCTTTCAGAAGCAACGTACCTTCCCATTAAAGACGTATACGATCAATGCTCTGCAAGAGGAGACTTCCATGAAGGCATTTTAAGAGATAAAATATCAGATCTTAGTTCTCCCAAGCGTGAGGAATGCATAATTTAATTTTTCTTCTGCTTGGATTTTTATCTGCATGATAAAATCGAAAAGCATTAGGGGTAAACTTTTCCCCTTTTCATCATTGGCGACTCAAGCCACTTCAGACCTGAAGCCTCGTGTCATAAATCCGGAAAACGCTATTTTCTTTGACTTTAAATGCCTATAAAGCCATTGAAAGGCACGCATGGTTTGTGTGCAGCAGTTCGTGCAGTACCTTTCGTTGGCGATATGAATAATTTTATAGCACACTAAATTTGTGGATTCTGACGTTATCGGAAGGGGGACCAGTATCTTCGGTGGAGGTGCCTTTGTCTTTGGCTGAGCCGGCAGCTTTACGCGTTATTAATCGGTTTGGGATATTTTCTAAATTGTTATCCAAGATGAGTGATTTAGAAGACGATTGTAACTGAAAATTCAGTAGTTCCATCTGTTATTGAATTGGATTGAATTTTGGGTTTTATGGCGTAAGGTCTAAAATTGCTCAAGCTGTACCAGGTTTTGCAGCTGAACTTGAGTCTTCAATTTTTTAACCCTTCAAATGGTTTAGATGAGATATGTCGTTCATTAAATTCCGACCAATTTTGATAGTGACGAGTTATCTCGTCGCCAAGATGATGCCGAATTTTTAATGTCTCGATCAAGATCGAGTAAGTTTTCTTCTAATGACGAGATATCTCATCCATCAAGATCTGCTAATGATTTTTCAAAGGACAAGATACCTCGTCTAAACAACCACAATGAGGGTTAAAGGAGAAGGCATAAATTTTCACTGTAGAGAATAATGCAAAGGTTGAGTCAATAATCCGTAATGCAGTTATATAAACTTTATTTCAATAAAAATAAACCAATTAAAACATCTTTATCAGCATAGTTCCCTTATCGTTCAACGCCCTTGTTCCATCTTTACACTTTTTATGCCCTCAAAAATAAATATCCTCTGAGCTGAGATGTCATCTGACCGTATAACAAAATTACTAGGTGCAGATTTCGAATCTTTCCCTTTGGAATGGAGGGGCCGTTGTGACTCATTGGGTATGCCCACTGCACTAGCAACCTTCAAATTGCAGGCGGCACGGGTTCGATTCCTGTCAGGTGCATTCCTCCCTGGGTGTATTTCACTCTTCTGTGTCAGTGAAACTTTCATTGTGTGTCTATTACTTGATCTTGTATACCTTTGTCAAGCGCAGCAAGGCCAAATAAGGTCCTTGCGCCGTAAAACCCCCAAACCAACAAACCATTTGGTATGGATCCAGGACCGTCGCCAATACCCCGTTCTGTTCCTCCAGTGTGACGTTAATACAACTACCTACATATCTATGAGCAACACGCATGCACAGCTTCTTTAAGTGTTTGAAACGTGGTGGATGACTATTTTCCCATTCCATCAAAAATAGTCGCGTGACAACCAAACTGAGTATACTGGTATATATCGCTGTAATTTGCCAGTTATGTTAGCCATAGCACCGTCTGACTTCATGCTAAACACTTGAGATATTTTTGAAACTTTCAATCTATTCATAGTCACTTATTTAGACAATGGGCCGCTGTAATCCAGTACGAAGAGTCGCGGATTAGCAATCGGAGTTTTGCGAGTTTGAAACTCGATCCAGCCAAAGACCACCATGTAAATGGGTGCACATTAAATCTGTCATGGCCTCAAATGTGACGTGGTGTGGAAGTTTGGAGTGGGGTGCCAGCTCAAGTATCAACCTCGTCATCTGACCGTGATTCAAAGTTACGAGGTGATGTACAAGGATCTTTTCCATCGGGATTGATCCCGGATCCAATATCCCGTTGTGTTCATTCTGTGAGACAAATTTAAACTTAAGTCTGTCATGGTCTCGAACGTCCTCACGTTGGCGTGGTGGTTGGAGAGTGGGTTGCCAGCTCAGGTGTTGACCTCGTCATCTGACTGGTTCAAAATTATGAGGTTGTCCTTGGATATTTGCCTTCGGGATCGATCTCAGACCGTGGCCAATAGCCCTTTGTGTTGCTTTAGTGCGACGTTAATTCAGCTACCTACCGTTGAGACAAAACACTATTACCGTACTACGCTGAGTCTTCTATGGCTTCGGCCTTTGATACGCCTTCAAAAAAACGTATTACTACACGTTTATCTTTTATTCAAACGTAAAGCAGAATGGTGATGGTTAACGTCACAGCAGCGACGATGGAACTGACCTAGCGATTTCAAACCTGGATAGGAAGTGACGAGGCAGAAAACTCGGGTAGAGATATGCGTGGGAAAACAATAATACTGCCAATAGAAACACAAATACTGCATTGCCGATAATTATAAACCCACTATCGTATTCCGTCGGATTAGGCAATGCATAGTAGATTTATCTGAATAAGATCATTACATCTTGATTCACGAGTCCGTCGTATTAACATTAATTTCACGATGTCTTCTAAGAACCAGCGAAGCAATATACATAAAAGGAACATTAGGGAAACAGTAGGAACAGAAGATGAATCACAAATTTCCTTTAAGAGAATTCTAACAATGTTCTCTCCTGTGCAGTCGAACAAGATATGCTCTAAAGTATCTTCCTCTTCAAGGCAAATAAGGCACTTGGTATCAGCCAAGTGAAAACTATTCAAGTAGACCTGAGTTATAATGCGGCCTATTCTGGCTGTAGCAGAGAAAGTGGCATCTTCTCTAGGGACTTTTTGGAAGTAATGGAGTTCATTATGCTCACTCTGGAATTGAAAAAGACGGCGATTTATTCCAGTATTCCTCATACGGAGATCATATGAGGAACATACTGGGATCATAATAAAAGAAATTGGGGTCATACGATCATGTTATTCTGAATAAGATCACATGGGGTCGATTTAGTTTTCAAGTTAAAGCGAGACAATAATTTTGCCATTCTGGTTTCAGTAGTGACATCATGTAAAGACAAAAACAATTATTGGAAGACAGGTATTTAAAATACTTTAATTATAGCTGAGAAATGTTACTTTCTATGGTTTTCTGGTCACTGCATTTGTCTGCACCCAATACATCCGGGGTTTTGATCTCATCTTAAGTGCATGTCACTGTTAGGAGTAACAGCGGCTGTCCTCCAATGATGGTTCCCTCACAAATAGTTTTCAGTTCGTTCTTTGCAGTAATGAAGTCCAAAGAGGTTAGTGGTTGGCATTAAAGAAATAGAAAGCTGTTACTCCCTTTAAACAGTGCCAATGACACATAATTTTTTCATCTAATTTGAATTTCATTTAAAATATAGAAGCTGTAAATTATTTGTTATAGAGATAAACACACCTTTTAATAATGAAGTGTTTATTAATTTTTATTAAAATACTTCAGCACGGACGAGTGCATCGATATAGATTCTGCTTTTCTTTCTCGGTGTTTTTGGTATAACTAGGTTAATTGATTTCCAGAAACATTTCGTTCAGACGAACGCCCTCTTCAAAATTGGTTGTTCAAATTCATTTCAAAATGCACGTAGAGCAAACAGCACACCAATGGTTATCCCAAATTATAGTTTAGCATTCGAAATATCTATAACTTGCTTCTTTCTCATTCAAAGACTACTTTCCAGTCACATAAAAAGAAGCTCCTAAAAGGTGTTGGTACCACTTGCAAAAGACTAGCACAGACTACGAATGCATGTTTGAGCATACTAGTGTAGTAATCCTGTACGGCTAGTGTAGTAGTCATCCTGGACTAGTGTAGTTTCTCAAGGGCCTTCGATTCCAGGATGACTACACTATTTAGATTTAAAATATTTCCCCTTTGTTTTTATATCCGCATTAATAACAGTTTACAGAGTTTGCCATTTTGTTTAAGATTTTATTAGTTAACCCTCCTGATGTTTGTCTCGACGAGGTATCTCGTCATTAGAAGAAAATTACCAGATCTTGATCGCGTCATCATAAAAAATTACCAATATCTCGATGACGAGATATCTCGTCACTAGCAGAACTGGTCAGATCTTGATGGACGAGATATCTCGTCGAAACTATTTGGAGGGCTAACGTTGCAACAGTTAGGGTTGCAGTTAACCATTAAATGTTTCGAAATACGAAACTTGCTTCTTTCTCATTCAAAAGACTTCCTTCCACAGATAAAAAAAGAAACCTCCCTCTAATGGGTGTTGGCACCACCTGCGAAAGACTGGCACAGACAACGAACGCATGTTTGAGCACACAGCAAAAAGAACACGCCGGGAAGGAGTGCTTCGCGAAACCATTTCCCCCAAACCTAACATTCGAAATAATAGTTTTGCATTATACGGCTAACGATAGCAGAGCTTTCACGAGTCTCTACATCCTCCCGTGATGATTTAAAGGGAACCAAAATAAAACAGACGCAAAAAAAGATGACTTAGGCAAATGACGAAGTCACAAAATTCAAAATGAGTTTCCTCAAAAGTCTTCGTCGAGTGAAGAATTCTCAGATAATACTAAAGCGCTGCTGCATTGTTAACATCAAGTCACCAGCAGAGAACCAGGGAAAACTACCGCTTTTATTATACATGATTTCACGGCTGTTTTCGGAGAAAAACGGGAGAAAAACCAGAGGAAAGGGAAAGTTTATGCTAATATTAATATTTCAATTTTAAATTCTAAATGCTTCTTTTCTGAAAGACCAGCGGTTTTTTTTCTGTCCTTTTGGCTTTTTTATTTCTTGAAAGTACTGCAGGAGAGAAGAGGTACCGGCAAAAAGTACAGGTGTTATTCCTACGCTAGCTAGGATTGGAGTCTATTTCTTTTTACTGTTATTATTACGAAAGCGTATTCTTGGCAAACGAAGAAAGAAGGAATAAATTTGTAGAATTCCTCAAACGTGAAACATGAGCTAACGGAAATATACATTACGGTTTTTGCGGCAAGGGAGAATGTGTCCAAAAAGTATATTGATCTTCTCTTCTTTTGCGACTTCTGTATTTATTAAATTTTTTGTGTGTTGGGTTTATTTTCGAGGCTGTCTGGTAGCGAATAATTTTGAAACAAATGCAGCCGAGAGAAAATGCAGATCGCCATTTTGGGAATAGAGAATTTGTAGCAGATTGCTTTCTTCGAGTGATAAATGTTGGAATGAAATATATTTCCTCTAACAAAACCTTTCTGTTTCTTTGTCGTAGCGTTCCTTTTCAATTTCCTCTACAATAGATTCTTTGACTAAGTATCTAACAAAGTGTGTACATGCAGTTTTTTGTGTACAAAAGCCAGACTACTTTGACAAAATCTTAGCAAATATGTAATATTAATTGTCCCCTTAAGCATTTAATCTGAGAGACAGTTTCAATGAAATAAATTATAACCGAATTGTATATTTACCAGTACGATAATGCTGTAGAGGCACTGTGTAGAACATTGTGAAATGGTTATAATTTTAATATCTTTATCAAAAGTAGGACTACTTTGAGACTAAGCAAATATGTAATATTAATATTTCCTAAAGAATTAGTTGGAACGAGACTCAGCATCAATAAATTATCACCAAATGTATCAGTACCAGAACTGTTATATTGTATATGCACTGTATAGAACACCTATCAGATAGTTATTACAAGATGTTTTTTATCGAGTTGAAATAATAAAATATTCGAAGAAAGAAAATGTGAAGATTTGTTTTGAAAAAAGAAAGAAACACTGAAAACAGCATAACAGCAGATGACAACGCGAAACAGAATTATCAACGTTATATAAAATAGTAATATAAAGTTTTATGATTCGATACAATGTGCTCCTTTGGGTTCTACGAATTAAAAAATACTTCCTTCAATATAAAAGAAATGCAAAAAAATATTGCCTGCGTAAACGTCTAATGGTGTTTTAAACCTGGAACTCTGTTTTCTTTAAGTTATTTGTCGTCTGCACAGTTCAGCAGGTGGTAATATTATATTGGTGCATTCTATATACAATATATAACAGTGTGCGTAGCATCAAGAATTGGTCGGTAGACTTAGATTTCATCGTGCAAGAACCGAATCAACCAATCAAGGGGATTGCGATTCTGTGTATTGATTTGTTTAATTTCTTAGTATATGTATTATTAAATATCTGTACTTAATTATTACTTAAGTATGTATTTTTATCTGCATTTTTAGTTTGCAACAAAATGTTTAAGTATCTAAATATCACGATGTCTACGTTTCGTCTAAATTTTCCTATTTAAAACTTTAGTGCATGTCCACTGAATTTTAAAGTAGTTTGAAATAGGCTAATAATGTGTATTCTTGTTACTTTAATCAGTACATGTGGGGTGAAATGAATGATTTATGTATCTTGCACACACACTTTTACGCCAACTGAATGGTCAAATTAAAATATTCTTTACAATAACATTTACAAAAATAGCAAAATTATTAGAGTAACATTTAGTATTTAATGAGTGTAACTAAATGACGAACAAATCAAGCTATGTAAAATATTTTGTAGTAGCTTTTTGAAAATTTCATATTTTCATCAGATACAAAAAGATAATTTTAAAACATTAAAAACGAGCAAATTATAAAATTCGAGAAACGTAGACGGTATTATTAATTCCTGGAGAATTCATTAGTATATGGGGCCGCGGTAGCCCGGTTGGTAGAGTAACGGATTAGCAACCGCAAGGTTGCGAGTTCGAATCCAACCAAAGACCGTCGTTTACAAAGGGGGCTGGTGCACGTTCATTCTATCCGGGCCTGAAATGTCCTCACGTTGGTGTGGTGTGGAAGTTTGGAGAGTGGGGTGCCAGCTTAGGTGCTACCTCGTCATCTGACCGTGGTTCAAAATTACGTGGTGTTGTCCTCGGACCTTCCCCTTCGATGGATGATTCCGGAAGGTCGCCAATAGCCCGTTATGTTGCTCCAGTGCGACGCTAAGTAAATACCTACCATTAATGCATCTGTTTCTCGGGGATTATATTGCTGTCCCTAAAGAACAGCAACTGCAAAATTGTGGTGAATTTTCAAGATATACCTGGATGGCATTTCTTAAAAGTAACATAGTAATACTATTATATATATTAACCCTACTTTCATTATTATTATAGTTTATCATGTTATTAATATTAATCATGAACCTTATTCTTAACTTTCTTTTTCTGGATAAATTTGAAGTTGTTCAATCGTTCTTCCGGAACAGCTATAGATGATTTGTGAGAAATATTCAGGTGAATTTTTGTGAAGCGTTTGTTACCCCAAACCAACTTCACTAACATAAATAGTAATGATTAAACAGACGTATAATAAACAAAAATGGCGGTACTGATGAAGATATTGATCTTAGAATTTCAAAAGCTCGCAATTGCTTTAAGAATATTAATAAACTGTGGAGAGCAACTAATATACATCTAAAAACCAAATTAAATCTGTACAAATGACTAGTACATTCAGTTCTCTTATACGGTTCTGAAACATGGAAAATTACCAAAACAGAGTGCAATAAACTAAATGTTTTTCAAAATAAATGTTTAAGAATTATCTTAAGATTTTTTGGCCATACTTCATTTCAAATTAAGAATTATTACATAAAGCACAATTTAATGGAAATACGAAATGAAATTTAGACGTTGGAAGTTTACAGGACACATTTTAAGAATGAACAGGGCCAGTATTCCTAATATAGCATTGACCCCTGATGGAAAGAGAAAGCGTTTGTCCTGGCGACGTATGATGGAACAAGAGAGAAGTGAGGCTGGATGGGGCGAGCTGGTATGAAGCTAGACTTGCTGCATCGGACAGAGGAAACTTTGGCGATCTAGATTGAAGGCCTTATGTGCCCTTAGACACTAAAGAATTTATGATGATGAAACAGACGTATTTTTGAAAGGATTTTACTGTAAAACTAAATTTAGAGAGCACAGCTCTTTTGATGGGTGAACGTAGTTCCTGTTTCGTAACTGGTGACGTAACTAGGTATATGCTGGAATGTAATACCTAGTCCCAAATACCTTTCTTCCTGTTACCCAAATACTTTTCCGAAGGGAAAGATCGAAGACAACACCTCGTATTTTTGAACCATGGAAAAATGACCATCCTTTCACATGATACATATCGGGGTTACCCTAAAGTTTAGTTTATCGCCATTTTGATGACGTTCAATCTAATTGACGTTGAGCAAACAATTCTTTATTTGGAATTTATTCTATATTCTAAAAATTCTATTTATTTTTATTGATGTCTTTTAGAACGGACTCTGACTCTTAAGTTTATCGTTCTGTGTGGAAAGCAATATAAGTGATAATCAGTTGGCACAGGCAAAACCATCCGCGTATTGCAGTCCTCATAACGCGCTTTCACACTTATTCAAACATCGACTGACCCAAGATTGACTGTCTTCTCCACAAAGCCACACAGGACACCAGTTTTCTAACATAAATACAACACCCAAATCTACAACACATTTTTTATTATTTACTCTTAATAACTTCCGTGTATTATATTTCATCGATTTGTAAAACAATTTCGACAAGATATATCTCGTCCATCAAAATGTGGTCAATTTCGCTAATGACATCTTGTCCATCAAGTATTTTCAAATTTTGATGAATACTTTTGACGAGGTACCTCGTCCAGACGTAAACCTTATACTGACTCATCTGTAAAATATCTTTGAATTGTCCATTTATTTATCCATTCTTTAACCCTCCAAATGTTTTAGACAACATACCTGTTCAGAATCTGGTCGATTTTGCTAATAACAAAACATCTCGTCGATCAAGATCTGGTCAGTTTTGCTAATGACGAGATACCTTGTCGAGACAAAACTGCCCTATTACTCCAAGGGTAATGGAGGTAGAAATTGGAAAAATATATTTTACCCTGCCCAGAACTGGTGACTGTTTCGAACAGGTTTTTGTATCAGAGGTTGACCACTTCAAAGCAATTTTGGCCTCGAAGATAAACCAAAAATAATTACCAAAGCGAAATTTTCTGAAGAATGAATGAAATGAATTTTTGAAGTGTAAGCAAACTAACCAGATGTTCCTCGAATATTTACTTTGTTGTCCAAATGTTTTGGCATGATATACACCAGGGGTACCTTAAAATGTAATTTATAGCCGTTTTGGCAACATTTGGTTCTCAATCTAATTGGAGTTGACCAATAAATTATCATACATCAATTCGAAATTCATTCTTTAGAATGTTTGTTGGATAAGTACTGAAATCATGTTCGAAAAACATGGCGACTAAGTGATTCCCAGAATACGTATAGGAAATACGTACCGCCACATTAACATTACCGCAATTATAGAGGAAGTATTAAAGTAGAGTGAACAATGGTGACCTTTTTATGTTCCCAGGATTATGTGACCAAAACTACTAGTAACGTGACCCTTAGACTACATCTGTTGGATGGAACATAACAATCATGATCTGATTAATCCATGGGAACGTAGAAGACGCATATCCATTGATTGATCATCACATTGGTCCATTGATTGATCATCTCATTGGTCATTGATTGATCATCTGATTGGTCCGTTGATTGATCATCTGATAGTAGACTTTAGGGTGATTTCACCATTTTCGTCGCCACTCTAGAAATGCACATTCACACACCTACCCTGTCATACAATGTTGTATCACCAAACGAGGCGATACGATACCATATCTGTCAAACATGTCCATTTTCACTGAAGTCCCGTGACTGCTAGTCCACATGTTGTCCACATTCTTTGAAACTCCTCTTAATAGCTATGCTCAGTCTTCTTATACTTCACGTCTATGACCGCCACCTACATTTGGCTCGACAGAAAATGCCTCTCAAATATCGTCTTTGATGTCGATGTGGTCGACCCTTCACGAATATCATCTGGAGAATCAAGTATTACGGTGCTGATAATTTCATCAATGAACTCAAAGATAAAACCGGTTTCCTTCCCACGATCAGAATAAAACAAGAAAACCTCACGTGGGTTTTCTTAATTTCCATATCTACCTCAGCAGAAGGCTTGCTGGAAGTGGGAAAAGAACTGAAGGGAAATGAATCAGATATGTGAAACATCAATTTCATTTCAACACAGCAAGTAAGATAATCTATCTTTCACGAAGAGGAAATAAAAATGTAAAATTGAGAAACCGTAAATCATGAGCGAAAACGCTAGACACCATTTGAATTCCAAGATCGATTCTTGGACTCAAAAGTTGGATAAAAGTTCAAACGCATAATAAGATCTCAAGAAATCGAATTCTTTTTTGCTTCCGACTTTTACTGTATACGTTGGGACCTTTTTCTTTAGTTAACGTTGCCAGTTTTAAAAATGCTAAAGTTCCTACTTTTAAATTTACCAGTTACTTCGAATTTCATAGGGTATTTGAAAGTCGTTTTCTTTCACCGTATTGGATATTTTTTGTTTGTTATGTTTGTTACTTTGTTGCTAACGTTACACGGAAAGGAATTTCTCGGTCTCTTGAAACGAATAACGAATTCCGAAATTTTGTAAAGCTTACTTAGAGAAGTTACGTTCCAAATCCTCTAGCTGTTTTGGAAATTTCATAGCTTTTGCATAGCGCTCGAGTATCGGCTTACGGCTGTAATTTTGGGAATTCAATGAAGCATTTGAATTCTTGTTTTGAACATTCTTCCCTCGTTACGTAAGTCAGTTAAAAGAGAGATGCATTAATAAAACCGTATCCAATACGTCAAAAGCTTTAACCCTCCAAGTCACCGAACTACGCTACAATTAGTATTGAATAACTATTACTATCAAACTGCACTTTAATCGTTCAAATTGTAAATTAATTGTTGAACAATCGCAATAAACAATCGTTCAAACTTCCTATATCTGCTTCATTCATTCCACAATCAAACATCAGGCAGAAGTATTCGCGTAGAAACTACGGTTTGTGTCCTCGATTCAATCTACTTATTTTTTACTAATAACGAGATATTTCATTCAAGATCTGGTCAGTTTTGCTAATGACGAGATACGTCGTTGACAACCATCATGAGGGTTAATAAGAGTATTAAAAATGGCTCAAGGCAGCCTTTCCAAGCTTTTGTGAAACTGAAAATGTCAGTGATTCACTTAAAGTTGGGAATAGGTTGATAAGAGGGTGTGGTATAAGTAATTAAAGGTAAGATGGGGAACAATTGCGAACCTAAATCTTCAAAGTTCATATTGAACTAATTGCTACTCATTTCCACTATCGTTTAAAAGTTTCATAATGTTATAAAATACTCCCTGAACCTTTACTAATATCGCTGTATCTGAATAACGATTACCCAAATGCAACATATTGGTATCTTGTGTTAAATGACTCGTCTTTGAGGATTCATTAAACACAGCTCCGCTATCGAGCATGGCGTTATTGTTCAAATTTCAACTGCTTATTATCATCCTTTAGAAGAACGCAAGTGCTGGTTGTGACTTATTTTGATTCGAGAGGATAGTTCTTCGGTGCAACAACGAAGCAAGTGTGGTTTAGAAAGATGGTATACGAAATTGTGTTGAATTCGACTGGAACAACGACGTAAGAGTATATTGTGTCAGTGCTAATCTAAACTCTCCGTTTCATGATGTAAATCAATGAATAAAAAGTGCAACAAATGTTGCAAAATAGTGTTATAAATAATGAAAAATATGTTTCGCATAGTAGTGACTTAGTGTTAAATGTCCCATTCCAAATTTCAGAGAAAGCGCAACTGTAAAACTGAGGGTGAATATTCAAAATACACCTGCATGCATAATTTAAAGGAACATAAATATGCAATTATTAGCCTCACTTTCATTACCATCAATCACATGTTGTAATTAATATTAATTACGAACGCAATTAGTTTTCTGAACAAATCGATGAAGTACACTTGCATCCTTGTCCTGGGACTGCGATTTGTTTACACTTTAAATTTGTATAAACTTTATCATTGGCATAATTGGAAAAATACTTTCCAATGTAATTTGATAGGGTCGCATTTACCCCGTGATGTGGGGAAAATGCGTCCCTATGAAATTACATTGAAACTATTAAATTACCTATTATGACCCTATGAAATTAAAGGGACTTGCCCCACATCATGGGACAAGTGTATACCATGGGCTATATTCTTGTCTTCAATGTGGTAGTATAATGATTGGGTTAAGAGTATGTCATTCATTTATGCACGTCTATATCTACGCGACTTCCCTGCCGAAATTCGAAGTGCTCTAGTGGTGCAACCAATCTATAGGACTTTAAGCATTTCAAACAGATGGTAGTCCCTACTTCAATGACAGATACGTTTGAAATTCAGTGGACGCACTTGTCACCACTTCACCCCTATATATTTATAACTTATACCAAGTTACAATTTATAAAGTATACCAAGTTACAATTCATAATTTATACCAAGTTACAATTTATAAGCTAGGCCAAGTTAAAATTTATAACTATACCAAGTTGCAATTATATATTTTGTATTGAATATCACTGTCACAAGAGCAATGAAGTAAATACAAATACGTCTATTTTGATTAAATGCGTCACTTGACTTTGACTTGATTCATCCTTTTTATGGGACAAGGAAAAAACTGTGGTAACACTCAGCTGTGCTACCAAACATTGCGTCATTATTCGAATTTTGACTGTTTCTCATCATCCTTAAGAACAAGAACCTACGCAAGTGTTGGCTGTGATTCGCATTTTAATACGAGACATTAGACCTCCGGTTCAACAACACAAGTTTTGTTTTCATAGATAGGTAGGTAGTTAACGTAGCACTGGAGCAACACAATGGGCTGGTAGCTAAGATCCGAGATCAACCCCTAAGGACACGGTTTTATATGAAGCTCTGTGTGCTGAATTCGACTGGAGCAACGACATAAATAATTATTGTACAATTGTTAATCTAACATCTGTTCATTTCATGTTGTAAATGCTGAATGAATAAAAATTTTAACATCTGAGAACGAATTGTACACTTTAAAAAATCTGTGTGAAGCACAATTTTAAACATGCATTCTTTGTCAAAGGTTTGAAAAAAAATAATTCAGTTTCTGGCGATGTATCTGAAGACGTAATAATCAATTCAAGAAATTCAAAAGGTATATCAATTTTGTCATAAAGGAGGGTGTATATCATTTTATTAAAGCAATGTGTTACGGGGCTTAAAAGTACTGAAACAAAGATTTCGGAATTCAGAATAATGTATACCTGAAAATGAATAATTCTTAAAATAAGTATTTCTCAAAATATGTTTTTGTATTCTTCCAATATTCGCGATATGGTAGTCGTAATAAAAATTCCAAATTACAGATCCAGTCTTGTCCCAATCCAACATACACATTAAATAATAGAATTACCGTGTAAGTATTACAAAAATTCCATATTTTTCTCTTGATCTAACCAAGTTTGCACTATTTTCATAACTTTGTTACATTATGTCTTAATGAATCAGCTTGTTAAATACCATTCTATGAACTCGCTTTGAACTCGAACTGGGAAAGTGTAGTAAATATCTAGTCACAATGTACTGCAATCGACTTTCTAATGAAATAATCGATGCATCTTAAAGTTATTCTAACCGATCGTTCGGTCTGAAGATCTCCAGGTGAAGGTCCGTGGTATAGGGAGAAAGCACGAATCCTAATGTAAGACTAATTGAAGAGCGTGATGAAAAACACTCGTTTGAGCATCTACAGCTAATCATTTCCCAAGTCCACGTGACTTCTGAGGTATTATGACGACTTCGCTCACTTGATCAACAGTCTATTTCGTTGGATGATAGAGAATTCTTAAAAGGTAGTAAATATCTAATCACAATGTACTGAGCATCGACTTTCTAATGAAATAATCGATGCATCTTAATGTTATTCTAACCGATCGTTCGGTCTGAAGATCTCCAGGTGAAGGTCCGTGGTATAGGGAGAAAGCACGAATCCTAATGTAAGACTAATTGAAGAATGTGATGAAAAACACTCATTTGAGCTTCTACAGCTAATCAATTCCCAAGCCCACGTGACTTCTGAGATATTATGACGACTTCGCTCACTTGATCAACCGTCTATTTCGTTAGATGATAGAGAATTCTTAAAATGTGCTCAGAACCAAAGGACATGCTAATCGCAATCCTTACTTGGCATTTCGCTAGGAGATGCAAATTCGTACATGCAGTCTTGATACGAGGTATTGTCTCTTTTTACGACTCAACCTATCCAGTTTACTAACAAATGGTTTAATAATGTGCAGGGCTTTGACGAGAGGGGTGACATGATAAATAAAAACAATACAATAAAATGCAATAAGGGAGCCTCGGTCTCAATTTAAACTTTATTGAACTTTGTCCAATGTGTCGGAGGCCATCAGGATACGTATTCGTCATAATGAAATCATATCTTTAAATTATTTATTTATAATATCTTCTGTGATGTTATCAATACCTTCCGATAAGTTTGAATTTACCATTGTTATCAATATCCTCCATAAGTTTGAATCTACTATTATGTAATCAATATTTTCCGATAAGTTTGAATTTACTCTTATGTTATCAATATTTTCCGATAAATTTGAATTTACTATTATGATATCAATATCTTCCGATAAGTTTGAATTTACCATTGTTATCAATATCCTCCATAAGTTTGAATCTACTATTATGTAATCAATATTTTCCGATAAGTTTGAATTTACTATTGTCATCAATATTTTCCGATGAGTTCGAATAGAAGATTTCAGTATTACAACACGCTGTTTTGTTTTCTTTCTTTACCGATCTAGATCTTGATTTTTGTTGTGTCTGCACCTTTTCTGTATAGTTGGGCTGTAATGGAATTCTCCTTCTGTTTCTGTATTAGAAAATTAATGATCTTAAATATTTTAGTTAAAGAATTCGTAAAATTAGTGTTTAATTTGCATATCTCTTCCTTTTTGGTTAGTCTCCCCCTTAACCTTCTTGGTGATTGTCTCGACGAGGTATCCCGTCATTTCAAAAACTCTCGCCATTAGAAAAACCTAACCAGATCGGATTTTCGTCATCACCAAAAAATCGTCACTATCTTGATGAGAGGTACCTCGTCGTTAGCAAAATTGCTCAGATCTTGATGTATCAGATATCTCGTCGAAACCATTTGGAGGGTTAAAAAACTGTTTTCCTGTTGGTTTCTTAATGTTTTCCTTACCAGTGGTTTTTTCAGTCTTATACTCTTCACTTTGCCGATCATTTAAAAGTTCGTAATTTTCCTCAAATCTGCTTTCCAAATGAGCATATTCATCTTGATATTTGTCCTCTGGTCATCTGGTCAGTATTCCTCCCGAAATACATTCTTCCACTTTGATCATTTTATACATGATGATCACATTTTCTTTGAGCTGTATATAGGCTATATCCAACATAGATTTAAGAATCGTAAATACTTTTAACTGATATTTCTTATCAGTTTAAAGCATTTACATTTATTTTACTATTTGTTTGCGGTAGTAAATTTTGTTTCATAAGAGTATAAATTATTGTCTTATACTGAGACGAATCATAAAGATATTTCATCTTTAAAACAACGAGGTCCAAGGAACGTGCTTGGATTTAACAACCAGGAGTTATCCAAACACTTGCTTGGCGTATTTACATTATTATGCGATTTTTTGCGTTGTTAATAAATTTTGCTTCGTAGAGAATGAATTATTATCTCATACCGAGACGAATCATAAAGATTTTTCATCTTAAAAAACCAGGCTTTAAATCCAGGAAACGTACTTGGATTTAATCAGGCGTTAAACCAGGCGTTATCCGAAACACGTGCTTGGCGTATTTACATTATTGTGCGATTTTTCCGTTAGTAAATTTTGCTTCTCAGAGAGTGAAATATTGTCTCATGCTGAGGCGAATCATATATAAACGTTTTTCATCTTTTAAAAAAACATCAGGCGTTAAATCCAAGACACGTGTTTGGATGTAACAAACAGGCGTTAACCAAGACGCGTGCTTGGTGTACTTACATTATTCTGCTATTTTTTTGCGTTGTTAATAAATTCTATTTCTCAGAGTAAAATATTGTCTCATACTGAGACGAATCATAAACATTTTTCATCTTTTTCTAAAAACCAGGCGTTAAAGCCAAGACACGTGCTCTTTTTTGTACATCACTTCGATCATCTTTTAACTTTCACTCAGATATCGTTGGAAAAAAAACAAGAGCGGAGGTTGAGAACGAACCAGGTCACTTTCAACCCTGCTGAGAACTATAATTTGGTTTGAGATTTGAGCTCCCCGGGACCACGGAGAAAATCCGCCTTCTTTTGGTCTGTAATCCTTAAGCCCCCCCCCCCCCCAAGGGGGCACTGGGCACTTTTTTGGTGCTGTTTCCTTGTCCGAACACTAAGATGTCGCAAACAATTGCTTTCAAGGAAGAGGCTTCTTTTTCTTCTTATCCTCCTTCAAATCCTTTTCTTTTTAGCCAAAGAGTAAAAGCCTTTAGAAGGAAATTCTTAAAATGCGGGTCCAATATTTGCGAAAGTGACGACAACAGAGGTAGTGTGTGTGGAGAGAGCAGTATTGTTTTTCGTCGTTGACTTTGCAGCCCTGGTGTACACACGGGTTCGGTTGGGAAGTTTGGGCTTGAGTTTTGTGTGAGGGTTGCTGAATCCAGTTGGGTTAAGTAATGTTTTAATTATTGAACGTTTCTTTAAAAGACGAGATTTTAACCTGTGTGAACGGAGTAGAAAAAGTTGCGGAGAGCGTACGGAGTATTGGTTTTTCGTCATAGATATTGCAGAACCGCATATACATGAGTACTAGAGTTATGTTGTTAAGTTTCGGGTTGAGGTATATTTCAAGGATGTTGAATCTGGTCGGGTTAAGTAGTGTTTTAATTATTGAACGTTTCTTTAAAAACAAGATTTTAACCTATCTGAACGGAGTAGAAAAAGTTGCGGAGAGGGTACGGAGTATTGCTTTTTCGTCATTGATATTGCAGAACCGTGTATACATGAGTACTAGAGTTATGTTGTTAAGTTTCGGGTTGAGGTATATTTCAAGGATGTTGAATCTGGTCGGGTTAAGTAGTGTTTTAATTATTGAACGTTTCTTTAAAAACAAGATTTTAACCTATGTGAACGGAGTAGAAAAAGTTGCGGAGAACGGAATATTGCTTTTTCGTCATTGATATTGCAGAACCGGTGCATAGAGTTCGGTTGCGAAGTTTGAGCTTGATTTTAACCAATCAAGAATTTATTCCACGTTAGGATTCATGAATTTTCCCACAAACACGTGGCAGATCTTCAAACCGAGCGACCGGGAAAATAACATGAAGCTGAGCGCACGTGTTCCGTCTATTTCATTAGATGGTCGATGAAGGGTAAGTCAAGTGGGCCTACAAATCGACTAATTAGCTCCCAAAGCGCACACTACTCTTTTAATCAAGCTGGATAATCACTTTAACCAATCAATAATTTGTCTCAAGTAAGGATTAATTATTTTCCCACAGCCACGTGCCAAATCTCCAAACCGAGTGACCGGAAGAAATAGAACGAAGCTGTGAGCACATGCTCTTTCTATTTCATTAGAAAGTCGATGGGCAAAATTAAAATGTCTGCCAACAAACACCTTCATTTCGTGTTTGTCTTCTCATCGTACGAGGAAACAGTAAAAATAAGGAAACCATACTCCCAAATCTAATCTCGAAAAAATTCTCCCGTTCATAAATATGAGATTTGTATAGTTTTATTTGGTTTCCCATGCTTCCCTCCTGTCCTTTATCCTCCACGTGAGTTATTCTTCCTCAACGCAGCTGCATCTCCAACCACAACCGCTCTCACAATCAGTCCAGAGGTGTTTTGCGTAAATTGAATTTATACAAATTTTACTCAAAAATATTTCCCGCCAGTTATTTTTCTTCTTCGCTTCTCCCGCTCCGAGTTTCTCATATTCTAGCGAAAACCCTGCCATGCGTAAACAACTTTCCTCCGCCGATGCCGGCGCTATTTGCAGACTGATTGCATAATTGATGAAACTGTCGTGAAAAGTCTCACCGAATGGCGAACACGCAGGAAGTACGGGACGCACGCACGTAGAGGCGAAAATGGAAAGAGAAGAGAAAGGTAAGTAAATAAAAATAGAATGGGGAAAGGATGGAGTGAAGTAAAAAGGATTGGATAAAGAACCAGATGAATTTTTCTTTGCTAAGATCTTATCCCACTTTGGGAAAAGAGTGGACGTGAATTATTGAAAGGCTTTGCTTGGAAAGGACTCGAGTTTCTGATATGCTTGCTTGATTTCCAAAAAAAACTACGAATTAAATTTTTATTAAAGATCGGGGATACTCAACACGTGATTGCTAAATGCTACGGTGTTGCTGGGATTTTTAAAGAATTGATTAAAGTCACAAGGGTATCTGTCACAATAACGTCACGTGATCTAATAGAAAATAGAAGGACTTGCGTCAATGTACCTATAAGAAGTTGCGAGGGGTCAACAGCCACAATAATTGACTATAGAATGATCGGATTTGATAGCATTGGTCAGGCCACAAGATGATGGGAATCAAGAATTGAAAGACCTGAAGATGACACCTGGTAATTTGGAACCACGGTCAGATGACAACATGAAAAGTATGACAACATGACAAGGACTACACTTGAATTTAGAATGTGGTCGAATGGAGAGATCTTATCTATACCTTAGAGATGATGGAAAGTGAGATATTGAGGGGATGAAGACTATTCGAATATGAGGAACCTCATTCCACTCAGGTCACTCCTCCAAGTGGTTGCGACGAAATATCTCGTCCATCAAGATCTGACGAATTTTGCTAATGACGAAGCATTTCATCAAGATATTACTGATTGTTTTTATGATGACGAGATACAGATCTGGTCAGTTTTCCTAATGACGAAATATCTCGGGAGGGTTAACGAGTCCAAGAAAGAGCACGAAGCTCGGGCAGAGTTCGTCCTTTGTTCTCGCTTCACTTGATACCCATCCCCGACAACATGGCTTGGATCTGTTCACACCACTCCAACCACTGTCAGAGAACTCTCTCAAGTCTTTTCCGATGTGACCTGTCTCCATGGGGTGGCCTCTATCGGGTGTTTTTCGACTCGAAGATAAACTAGCAGGAGGGTTAAAATGCCATCTTTCTCTTCGACACTATATCTGGTGAGAAGATCTGTGTCCTCCTTGACCCCACCTTCCATTTCTTTTCTACCAGGCACAAAAAAATTCACTCAGAACTCAATACTGAAAAAAATTCAACATAACAATTCAAATAGCATTGCTGATGATTGTAAAGAACACTAAAAAGATAGTTCTTATTTGATTAAAAAAATAATATCCTACAATCTATCTTAGATGGTTGGTTGATTGGTTAGGGTTTTATGGCGCAAGGTCCAGTAATGTACATGCAGTACCAAAAGCAAGACGAAATGAATATCTAAAAGTGTTATCAATTTCAAAATATCTAGCAGAATACATTGTATATGAAAAACAATTAAGATAGCACGATTTAGAGGGAAAAACTAATTTAATGAAATTTATGGATAAGTATAAGAATAAAATTCGCCGTCATAAATATAGAATGTATCAAATCATGATTATAACCTACCGGTGTAGACCTACCAACTACCATATATCAGTTTAAAGATTATTCTTTGGAATTTTTATTGATGAATTGCTGAAATCGTATTCGAGAAACAAGCAACTGAAGTCACGTTCACAATACGTACGGGAAACACTACTGCAAAACTTAGCTTGACAGAAAAATGCCTCATACAATGCAAAGGCACCATGATGTAAAGAACATTAGACTTAATGCTTTTATGACGTTTCTGGATATTGTGATATTGGAGAAAGAAGGCACGATTTTCCGTTACTGAGCAGCCAGATATGCTTGCAATATACGTATAGATTAAGGAATTCGTTAACGAGAAAACTGAAACTTTGATAAAAGCATTCGAATATACTGGAACGCTTTACCAGGAGCAGATTCAGGACTTGAGGGATGAAAAGATTTCAGGCAGTAGAAATCGAAAAATAAACATGAAAACGAACTTCCGTGCAGTGTGGGCGAAAACGCATTTCATGCTACACTGACCGAACAAGACTTCTTTTGGTATATCGTGTCAGTACCTGTACCAATACATGGTTCCTCTGTACATTGAAACAGATAAAGACTTGAAATCAAATACAAAATTGGAAAGTCTAAATGGTCTACCCTTGTTGAACATTCATGGTCGGTTGGGTTTGTAGAGCGCAAGGGGCCAAGCTGCGCCAAACAACGTTAAGTAAATGGACATACACACAGAAGAAAGTTTTACTGATACAAGAAAAGAGGAATACACCCAGAGATGAATCAAATCGCGCCGCCTAATTCAGACAGGTTGCCAGTGCAGAGGGCAAATCCAATCAGCTACTGCCATCCCTGAGTGTTTGTGGTTATGAATATATTAATTTGGAGTTTGGTGTTGAAGGAATTTGTACGGATACTTGCAACTACAATATTTGTTTAGTAATTTCTTTCAAATTAAAATTTAACTGTGTATAAATACATCAATAGATTAATTATTGTATTACGTATAAAAACGTGTGAGACGCTCAAATTTAAAACAATTAAAACTTAGATTATGAATTGCCTTCTAAATTCAAAATTAGCGTATTTCAAATAATAACATCACTTCAGGAAAATGAATATTGTATTTCAATTCATGAAGATTATTCGGAAATCTATCCAACAGAAGTCGAGATTGGATGAAAAATGTAGATATAAACTCTCTTAACCCTCCAAGTAGTTTCAACGAGATAGTTCGTCCATCAAGATATAACAAAGTTTGCTAATGACAAGATATCTGGTCATCAAAATATTGTCTTTTTTTTATGACGAGATCACAATCTTGTCAGTTTTCTTTTAATGACGACATATCCCTTCCATCAAGTCCACTTTGTTAATAACGAGATATCTCATCGAGATAAAATTATGGTTTTGTAGAGACAACCACCAGGAGGGTTAACAATCATCAAAATTTATATTTCATCACATAAGCTTCGTGTGAAACTGAAGTTTTCAGTTTGCTTTCTATAAATAGTCCGTGAAAAAATCCAACGGAAGAATAAGCTTTTTGTTTTAATATCGTACTGACTTGCTCAAAATTTTAATCACACTAAAAGCATCACAAGGAATACTCTTTTTCTGGTTTAAACCACTTTTAATAATCTCAAAGTACAGGCACGACACGCAACACAAAATTAAAGGCAGAACATTAAAGTCGACACATTTCAGTTTCGATCATCACTTTTTTTCTTAAAAACGAGTGTCCACACACCCGTTACCATCTCTTTCGTCCAACCAAGTCCTTCTGGGCATGCGCAGTGGAGCGCCATCTATCTCCGCAGAAGTCTTTACTATATCTTCTAAGCATATGTCATCCAATGCAAAAGTTTTCATCATCATATAATGCATTGTTAACCGTCTGAGTATCGAGATTTCCGAGTCTTATCTTCCGAGGTATTTCCCAACAACACACATTAATTAAAAACCACATCCATTGGTTGAAAGGATGGTAGAAGCGATTCTATTGGCTAAGAAGGTCAAAACTGATTAGAAGTTAGAGAAGACTGCGGATATCCGAATGGACATATGCCTGTGAGACCCGCAGACTGTTAAAGAATATTCGCACACACTACTGAATACATAAATACAATGAATACCCCATAAGTACTCAACAGACACTCCAATCAGAAGTAGATTGGTAGATTAAAATTGAGAATTTTCTAAAGTAAAACGGGAAAAGTTTTCGTTTTGTAATCTTTAAATATCTGAGACATACTCGGACACATTACCGTTACAAAATGTGTTTTAAAAATCCAGTGACATGTTTGTGTATCAATAGAAATATTATTTTATTGTAGCAACTCAGTGTTCTATCATCAATAACAACTTAGTATCATGAATAACAATAATCTTTTTAGAATAAAATAAAGTAGAGGCATTTCTGTTGCTAAAATCATCAAAATAATATGGCAGTTAGGATGCATGGAAAAATCCAATGTAGCAATTCGTGCTCTGGCGAACTAATTCTTGAGGTACGATACAAATAAACGGAGGACGCGAGATAATTGTGTGACCACTTTCAATACGTGATACCTTAAGGGTTATTGAGGCGCTAGCAAATTTTGATAGCGCTTATGACACTTAGAGGCAATTGTAAGTGGTGGGGCTGGCAGTCGAATGGTAGCTGATGACAGTCAGCAGAAGTGGATGGCCATTTTCGTGAGTATACTTATGTTTTCGTTTTTATTGTTAAGATAGTGGACTAATCGTGTGAATCGGAAAGCTCACAACAAATTAACAGCACACATTACCAACAACTACTATATTTAATTCACTATCTTATCTTATGACTTGACACAAGACAAGGTATACGTAGTTCTTCATTTAAGGGAAAAGTGGATTTTGAAAAGAAACTTTTGAAGTTATCCGATTATTAGATGATTACGGGCTCTTTTCTACTAAAGAGCCTGTGCATCAAGTTTGATCCGAAATATTAAGTTTTGTTTCAGTTATTGCATAAGGTATCAAATTTTGGAATTTATCAAATTGTTGGCAAGTCCCCTGTGCCTTGATTTTCCTTGTATTGTCAATATTTTAAATCACATAATAGTTTGTATGCATACTGTATAAATCAAATGAAATCCGTCTGATAAATGTATTATTCAATTGTAAGGCCCCCAAAACAAATTGTACTAAAAACATAAAATTTGCAAAAAAGTTTAAGTAAAGCGACATTTTAAACCAAACTTTCAAAAATTGGAAGTATGATTAATTTCTCATTTGCACGATATGTACAATAGATTGGTAGGATAATTTCCCCAAAAGTTCAAGAAAACCTGTTGCGCAGGGAACAGTTTGAAATCAGAAGAATGTTAAAAAATCTCAATCGGAGAAAAACGTGTAGACACTATAATTTTCTACTATATTCTTTATGTTGTATATGTATGAAAAAATGATCATAATTGAATAATTCCACTCAACAGCTTGAATGAAAGTATACAAGGCGAGCATAAGGTGATGAGAAGTACCAAATGCTTTTTTTATGTCCTGCCGAAGGCGTAATTGTCGTCCAGCTAGTAAGGTAGCTGCTTCACCATAGTGTCGACATCAACGGAGATGTTTATTACTTCCCGATTATCTTGTAAGTGCTGGTCTCCTGTCGCATCTGCCGCTCGGTGATGGGATCTAGCATTGTGTCTAGCAAAATGCTTCAATAAGCAGTACTCGGTGCACCTGCTATATTTGGTTTCGGCGATAGGGAAAGTGAGTGTAAGATTATTCATCGTAGATTCATCATTTTACAATTTGAGTTATGGCAATTTTAGAAGAAACAAATTTAAGAGGTTCCCCTATCTTACAAAAGGGTTTTGTTGCAAATGAAATGGACATTAGAATATACAATGGTGTATGGTATGTTGTAAAAAAATCATATAAAATTTCCGTTCAAATAATTGCAGCGACAATGATAAAGTCCCGAGAAGTCATACATCTTGATATTTGGATGTTCAGAAAAATTACATTCTCATACACTTACTTTATTTTGGCTCAATTACAGTCCTACTTAATCAACGAAGAATGCATTCTAGTATTTATAATATTAGTTTTAAAAATCAAATAAACACCTGTGAAAGGATTAAAAAGTTCAGACAACGAAATCGTACATCTTGATGTTCAAATGGCCAGAAAAATTACAAAAAGGATTGAAGTCCTATAGAAATTATCTTTCACTTAATTTATATTTTTGCTCAATTACTTTCCTACTCAACGACAGATATTCATTCTATTATTCATATTAGTTATAATAATAGTGTTATAAAATAAAATAAACATAGGTGTTCAGAGGATTACAAAATCGTATATCTTGAAATTCAGATGGCCGGAAAAATTACAAAAGGATTGAAGTTCAATTGTCGTTCACGTACTTTATTTTTGCTCAATTCAAGAACTAATATTCTTCCAATTCTGCATATTATTTACAACATTAGTTATAAAAATCAAATCAACACATCAATTCAAAGGACGACAAATTCGTACATCTTGATCTTCAGATGGCCAGAAAAACTACTAAAAGGATTGAAGTCCTAAAATAAATTCTTGTTCATTTACTTTATTTTTGCTCAATTACTTCCCTACCCAATTCAAGAACGAATGTCCATTTTATTATGCATATTGTTTACACTAATAGTTATAAAAATCAAATAAACATATCGGTTCAAAGGACGGCAAAATCGTACATCTTGTTGTTCAGGTGGCCAGGAAAATTACAAAAAGGACCTAAAACAATTCTCATTCACTTACTTTATTTTTGCTCAATTACTTTCCTTCTCAATCAACGACGAATTCATTCGCGAAACTTTTGATTAATTTTCTCCTAGGTCACATTTTACATTCGAGATCTGAGTGCGCAAACTTTCCGCTAATCAAGTTATAATTCAATCTCGTAATGTTTTTGCTTCTAAGTGGAAGGCTTTAAAAGTAAAAGGCAGAGACTGACAGCAGCTCGGAACGGAATTAAGCTGAAAGAGGCCGAAATGAAATTATTTTTCTTGACGGGAGTCTTGCAGCGTCATTCCGTTCATGTTCTTCTCGGTGGGAGTATGTTGGGAACACTCTTTCTGCTTCATTAAATTCCACGACAATAAAAGTTCGCTCTCCCGCCATTTTTACGTTTTTGCTTTCGGTTTAAATATGAAATCAAAAATTTCTCAAAAGCTAAAGGAAACAAATTAATTTATTTTTATGAAATTCCTTTCACAAAAGAATGTTATGTTACGGGTGGTAATAAGAAATTGCTCTAATAATACAAAGTCCGAAATAGTTAAATTTTCGTAGTTATTATTCTCTCCATTGAAAAATGACTTGGAGGAAATAAGATGGAATGTTAATCCACTACTCATGCTGATTCAGGCGTAGAATTTATTTTTTCAAAAATTTGTTTTGTGTTTCGAATAAGGCTCGGTCTTTTTGATTAATTAGATTTTGCATTATTCAACATAATCTTAGTTCAATATGTCTCTGGATCACTGCGTTTACATAAAGGCATACGTATTTTTAATTTCGTGTTTGCTTTACCGAAATGAAAAGCTATTGTGAAGGATGTATAGGTTAAGTGAAAACAGAAAACTCTTTATGAAATGTAACATAGCTCTTAGGATTTTGAAATGTGAGAGCAGCGAGAAAATGCATTTTTGCCAATTGTTAAGAAACTCTCTCCCCAGATTTATACCTCCGTTAAAAATCAAACTTTTCATAAGAGAATTAGAGAAATTTGAAAGCTATGAAATGTAAATCATGAATTAGTTGGAAAAAGGAAAGTCAGCAAATAAGAAATTTTTATTATCGTGTTTGCTTTACAGAAACGCTATTGTGATACATACAGGGTGAGTCTAAATTGTTTTTACAAAATAAGAGGGGTGATAGTACCCATCCAGACGAGCAATAATTACCATGGAACATAGGGTCGCATTCCACTCTGAGAGGCAGAAAAGAGTCAAATTAGAATTTCATCATGAACTTACAACAGTATTGGTAAAGCGAATGAACGATACCAAAAGTTGCACAATCTGATTGATTGATCAGAAAAAAACTCACAGCAAGTGTTTAAAGTGGCGTGGCGTTGCACAGTTCACACCGGCGAAGGAATGACTGGATCTCGAAGATTCCTGATGTTGTGTTCATTTTGTCTGCGGCAACACCGATTCTCGCTACGAGATCTTCAGCCGAGTCCACAGGTGTCTGGTACACTAAAGATTTCATGTGCCCCCAGAAGAAAAAGTCCAGTGGGTTGAGGTCCGGTGAGCGAGGAGGCAAGCCACAGGTCCGCCACGTCCGATCCATCGTGTGGGATATGTGGCATTCAAGAAGTGCCGGATATGCTATGTAGGCAGGTACAAAACGACGTCAGAGGCGATGACTTGTTCATGCTCGACGCGTTTCGACTTTACTCTTTTCTGCCTCTCAGAGCGGAATACGACACTATGTTCCAAGGTAATTATTGCTCGTCTGGATGGGTACTATCACCCCTCTTATTTTGTAAAAACAATTTACTCACCCCGTATATATATAGTATATACGAGGGCTGTCTAAAAAGTATCCGACCTTTGGCCAGGAAAAATATATTACTTAAGTGAGGAAATTGGGACCCTAATCCCCTTCAAAGTAGGCCCCTTGCCCCTTCACACACTTAGCCCACCGATCCTTCCACTGCCGAAAACACTCCTGGAAGGCTTCTTTTGGAATGGTGTTCATCTCCGTTGTCGCGTTCTGCATTATCTCTTCTCTACTCAAAACGGGATCCTTTCAACGGCATCTTCAATTTCGAAAACAACCAGAAGTCGCAAGGAGCCATATCTGGAGAGTAGGGAGGTTGGGAGACGACTGGAATTCCGTATTTCGCCAAGAAAGTCTGGATCAGGTGTGACAAATGAGCCGGAGCATTGTCATGCTGCAACTGCCAGTTTTTCGTCGTCCAGAGGTGTGGTCTTTTGCGCCGAACAGCATCTCTGAGTCGGCGTAGAACTTGTTGATAGTACTCTTTTGTCACTGTTTGTCCTTCCGGTGCGTATTCGTGATGCACAATTCCACAGATATCAAAGAACACAGTTAGCATCACCTTGATTTTGCTTCGCACCTGTCGCGCTTTTCTCGGCCTTGGAGACTCGGGATGCTTCCATTGCGACGACTGTGCTTTTGTTTCT
The DNA here is from genome assembly GCA_933210815.1 of Meta bourneti. Lineage (NCBI taxonomy): Eukaryota > Metazoa > Arthropoda > Arachnida > Araneae > Tetragnathidae > Meta > Meta bourneti. Next base: position 95,980,627 of record OW119929.1, on the reverse strand, counting down.
GGGTCGTACCCGTATACCCATGACTCATCCCCAGTAATCACAGTGTTCAGAAACTGAGGATCAGTGTTGGTAGTGTCCAGAAGGTCCTGTGCAATCTCAATACGGAGTTCTTTTTGTTGTGCCGACAGCAGCTTGGGCACAAATTTTGCAGCCACTCTGCGCATGTTCAAATCATCACGAAAAATTGCATGTGCGGAATCTTTACTGATCCCAACCTCTTCGGCAATCTCTCGTACGGTCAAACGACGATCTCCCTTTACCAGATTTTCCACCCTCTCAACAACGGCTGCATTCCGAGCGGTTTGAGGCCTCCGGACGCTGATCACTCGCCACCGATGTGCGGCCATTTTTGAATCGGTTAAACCATTCCTTCACTTGTGTTACCCCCATAGCATCGTCTCCAAAAACTTGCTGAATCTTACGAATTGTTTCGTTTTGAGAATCACCAAGCTTTTGACAAAATTTGATGCAGTATCTTTGCTCAACTCGTTCATTCATTTTGAGAGAAATCAAAAATCCGACGAACACTTATAACAGCACCTTACTCAGCGGCCAGCAGGCAGCGACTGACACACTCGAACACGGAGAAAAAATTCAAGCATACGCATTAAGTTGTCTTCTTCCATTGTGCACAGTGGCGCCGCTCTAGCATCATTACCGTAAACAGGAAAATTCAAGGTCGGATACTTTTTAGACAAACCTCGTATATATGTGTGTGTGTGTGCGTGCGTGCGTGTGTGTTACGTTAAAGCAGAAAAAGCTTTATTTAAATGTAGTAGAATCTTAGAAATTAGAAATGAGAGAGAAGAGGAAATGAATTTTTGCCAATTGGAATGAAATTAACTCCGTTAAAACATCAAGCGTCTCATAAGAGAATTAGAGATGTTTGAAAGTTATGAAATAAGGTCATGAATTTAAGTAAAGGGAGTCACCAATAAGCAATTTTCAATTTTGTGTTTGCTTTATCGAAATGAAACGCTATCACGAAAGAAATATAGGTGATGTGAGAGCAGAAACTCTTTAATAAGTGCAGCATGACTCCTAGGATTTTGATATAAGAGCAAAAAAAATGCATTTTTGCCAGTTGTTATGAAATACTCTTCAACTTTCCATATTAACCCTCCAATTGATTTCGATGAGATATCTCGTCCATCAAGATCAGACAAATTTCGCTAATGACGAGATATCTCGTGTTCAAGATATTGTCGATTTTTTTTGCGATGTCGTGATCAAGACACGGTTAGTATTCTAATGGCGATATAATTCGTCCATAACGATCTGGCCAGTTTTGTTCATGACGAGATACCTCGTCCAAACCACCAGGAGGTTTAAAAGGCAAACTTTCATAAGTTGGGTTGCTTATTGTTTTATGGTGCAAGGTCCAAAATTTGACAAGCTGCGCCAAACGCTACACATAATAGAAATCAATAAAGCATAAATAAGTTAAAATAGCTTAACCAACTATAATGATGGAGGGAAAGAAATCGAAAAGCAAAAGGAAAGATGAGGGGAAAGGGAAGAAATATTGTATTACTAGTTTACTTTGGGTTGTGATAAACTTTTCATATAAGAGAAATTCGAAAGTAATGAAATATAGGTCATGAATCAATTGAAACGAAGGGGAAATCATGGAATGAACAGTTTTTGATATATATTTTGCTTTATCGAAATGAAAAACTATCATGAAAGATATATATGTTACGTGAAAATAGGAAATGCATTTTCCCCAAATGTTATGAATGAAATTCTCAGCGCTTCATAACTTCATCAAAAAGCAAACTTTCCATAAGAGAATTAGAAAAATTCGAAAGTGATGAAATGATATCAGGCATGAATTAGTTGAAACGCAGGGGGAGTCACCGAATAAAAGTAGAAATGCATAATTCCATTTGCACGATATTGGATACACAAAAAATGTTCATGAGTGAATTATTATACATTACTTTATGTAAATACAATCTGATGCATATTTCGCGGAATTGTGCCATGTAGATTATTGACTTTAGATTCCAGCAAGAAAATTTCCTGAGTAGTGCGATGGATATATTGAAATAGATTAGTTTATCATTCCAAAGATAGCATAATAAAAGCATTTCAGAGCTTATTAGAGTAACATAGGATGCATAAAACATAACTTTTCTATCCATTTTTGAGCCTCATATTGTGTCTGCTGTCGAGATGTCTTTTATATAGGATACGTAACACTCAATTTGTATTAGTGTGTTCGAATATGTACTTAGTTAAACTCTCAGGGTATTTTCCTTATAGGATTCGATTAGATTGGATTCTAAAATAGCAAATGGATTTTTCAAACTTTTGAATTACTCCTACCTTGTAAATGAATGATATATTGTCGGCTTAAAGCAGAAACGCATCAGCTGACTTCTTTTCGATAAGAAATATATTATCAGATTGCATTATATTTAAAATATATATAACACGATCCAAATGCTTACAATTCTTATTTTTTATATAAAACTTAAGAGTTAAGCTTGAAAAAGCTGTATAGCAACAAATTTTTTGCCGTTAATGAGTTTCTGCTCTAAGCTGATTATATACACGTTTTAGGACTATGAGATTAGAATAAATAAATTTTCCGCGCGTATTCATGTAAATTATAGTAAATTATAATAGATGTAGTACATAGTTTATAAATGTTTATTTTAAGAATAATTTATCTATTTTATGATATTTTTTTATGCTCTTCATAAGAAAATATCGTAACTCACTGAAGGTTTTGTTTTGAACACTTATTCGTACTTAGTGTAAAGTCGAATACCAATGCTTGAAATTCTTGAAATTTATTATCCCCTGATAATAAATTTCAAGACGATGGCGAGATATTTCTTAATAATTTTAATGGCGAGATATTTCTTGACGAAATATCTCGCCATTAGCAAAATTTACCAGATCTTGATGGATCCGATATCTCGTCATTAGAAGAGAACTTATCAGATTTTTATCTTGTCATAAAGATTGGCAATATATTGATCATGACATATCTCGTCATTATTCAGATTGGCCAGATCTTGATGCAAGTGGACGTCAAAACCACTTGCAAGGTTAAAAGTACTTATAAAACTTCATGGTGTCAATTACCACGTAGCCTAAATGAAAATTAAGACAAGACAGCAACTACTATTTCTTCTAAACAGATAAAAATGCAATTCATTAAATCTAAACTACTCAGGGTTAATACCTGCAGTTTTACAAGTATCTTTCTTGATGCTATTCCTAAATTGAGTGATTTTAATCTTGGTTGTCCTAATACATTATTATTATTTCGATGTTTAGCATTTCCATATAGTACAATATAATATTATGTTGTGGTGTCTTAAAATATCACCAAGGCACAAATACTATCCACAAAGTAGTTCAATGATGTGAGAGAATTTCTATTCCTAGCATTCCGTATAATTTACCCATAGTTCAACTTATTGAGTCAGAGTTCAAGTTAGTTAGTAAGAGTCTAATATCTCGTAGATATTGAATTCTCATAATGTCTGTGTTGATGAATGCATACACACATAACTGGACCAACATTACTAATTTTCAGTTAAAATTATCTTAAATATATCTGACCGAGAAAGTTGGAAAAGTCAATACCTTAAAATTACTAATCTAATATCCTTTAGATATCGAAATCCAACCATAATTGCATTCTTGAATTACCACTATTAATTTTCTGTTACCAAAAATATTGCCGTGAAGAATGTTTGGCTGATAAATATAGTTAAATTACCATATTTGGCCATGCTGCGCCAAATACAATACAGAGAACGTTAAGTAATAGATTAACACACAAGAAAAGTTTTGCTGACACAAACACTATCCACAGAGTAGTTCAATGATGTGATAGAATTTCTATTCCTACCATTCCGTATAATTTACCCACATTCAACTTATTGAGTAAGAGTTCAAGTTATACAATTAAAAGAATTTGCTCGTCGTTATACAATTATCTCGAAATGTCCGCTACATTTCTTAGAATTGCATCAGGCATTTAAATGGTACAAAGGCATAGACACTAAGAAGAGAGAAAAACACACACGGAGGAATCCTACACCGCCTATAACGTGCCCCGCCTAGAATTAAAAAGAGGCTAACAATGGGAAAATTATAATCTAACATCATTTGGATTCCCTCAACGTCTAGGGGCCGCGGTAATGCATATACTAATACCAGTGTCACAATTATTAATTTTGTGTTAAACTTACTTCAAATTTATTTGACCGCGAAGGACGGAGAAGTCAATACCTTAAAACCTCCAATTCAATATCATAATTTATTTAGTTATCGAAGAGTCCCACAACATCTGCGCTGATCAACGCACACCTGAATCAACATTATTAATTTTGTGTTGAACAGGAATCGGCGGTTCTTTCAGGCGCTCCCCGAAGTCGTGTTATGGAAAGGAATTCGAAGCATCTGGTGAAAATAAGTAAATTCCTCCGCCCATTAGATGTGAACAGTGGGCGCAGTGAAATATCTCCCGGAGCAAATAATAACGGACGCCTGTTATGAGACTTCAGCTTGGTGACACGTATTAGCGAGAGGAGGGCCCATTTAATTTCCTCTATCCTGGCAGACGATTTTTCTGCTCGGATTTCTGCGGGGAACTGAAGTGACGTGACGCTTCCTCTAAATCAGTTCTTATTGGCCGCCATCTTGGACACCTGTCAGATTTTTATGAGTATTAATTCTGAGAGATTGATTTCGGGTGCCAGGTGCAATGAATGTGAATTTTTGCCTCTGCGGCGTTGGCAATTTCTCGAAACGGGGTGGTTCTTTTTTAATGAATGGCGAGCAGAATAAAATTTGATTCTGAATGAGGGAGTTTTTCAGTGAAAACATAAAAAAACACCATCGGGGAAAAAATAGTTCCGTTTGAGAATTAATTTGATTTATCGCAGCTTTAACGATTTTTACATTAATATTTAATATCGATTGAGTACACATAAAATCTGGCCTGTGTGCATGATGTCAAGAATTCGCTTAATTTTTAATGAGGGATTTTTTCAGTGTAAAAATACTGGATGACTGGGATTTTTACTTTCCATTACTCACAACGGAATAAGTATAGGAAGCACGTTCTTACGCAAAAATACTAGCTCCATCTGTACTTAGCTTTACAGAAAAGCCTCTCATAAGTGCCATGCTGAAATTGCATACGAGTAATATGTCACATGTTATGAAAGAGTTACGTCATACGTTATGAAAGATGTTACCAAACTAGCGCTCTCTATATTTATCCTTAAAAAACTCTTCTAGAGGGTTTTTAGTTTGAATTGAGTTTGAATACGTAATTGACTACACCATTCTATGGTGTCGTAAAATATATGTACATTAAATAGTTTAATTATTTCATGAATAACACTAACTAAATAACATATATTTACTATACTATAGTAACTTATGCCATTGGTCAATGTATAACCTAGGCCAAGTCCAGAAGACTATATCGTATAAGTCACAGAGATTATCTAGGAGCTATCCAACATAGACATGGATATGAGAAAGAGCTGCTTGAACTATGAGGGTACCCCCTCAAGTCCTGATAATCTAGAAGCTATCCCACAGAGCCACCGATATGGAAAGGAGTTGCTGGGGTTTTGAGGGTACCCCAAGTTCTGATTAAGCAGAAACTGTCCCAGAGGGACACTAATATCGGAAAGAGTTGCAGGGATCGTGGGGTACCCCTTCAGTCTTGATCATCCAGGATCTATCCTACAGGGACACCGATATGTGAAGGAGTTTCAGGGGTTGTGAGGATACTCTTCAAGTCTTGATCATCCAGGAGCTATCCTACAGGGACACCGATACGTAAAGGAGTTTCAGGGGTTGTGAGGTACTCCCTCCAGTCCTGATCATCCAGGAGCTGTCCCAGAGACACCGATATGTGAAGGAGTTTCAGGGGTTGTGAGGGTGCTTCTTCGTCTTGATCATCCAGGAGCTATCCTACAGGGACACCGATATGTGAAGGAGTTTCAGGGGTTTTGAGGGTGCTTCTTCGTCTTGATCATCCAGGAGCTATCCTACAGGGACACCGATATGTGAAGGAGTTTCAGGGGTTTTGAGGATACTCTTCAAGTCTTGATCATCCAGGAGCTATCCTACAGGGACACCGATATGTGAAGGAGTTTCAGGGGTTGTGAGGGTGCTTCTTCGTCTTGATCATCCAGGAGCTATCCTACAGGGACACCGATATGTGAAGGAGTTTCAGGGGTTGTGAGGGTGCTTCTTCGTCTTGATCATCCAGGAGCTATCCTACAGGGACACCGATATGTGAAGGAGTTTCAGGGGTTGTGAGGGTGCTTCTTCGTCTTGATCATCCAGGAGCTATCCTACAGGGACACCGATATGTGAAGGAGTTTCAGGGGTTTTGAGGGTGCTTCTTCGTCTTGATCATCCAGGAGCTATCCTACAGGGACACCGATACGTAAAGGAGTTTCAGGGGTTGTGAGGTACTCCCTCCAGTCCTGATCATCCAGGAGCTGTCCCAGAGACACCGATATGTGAAGGAGTTTCAGGGGTTGTGAGGGTGCTTCTTCGTCTTGATCATCCAGGAGCTATCCTACAGGGACACCGATATGTGAAGGAGTTTCAGGGGTTTTGAGGGTGCTTCTTCGTCTTGATCATCCAGGAGCTATCCTACAGGGACACCGATATGTGAAGGAGTTTCAGGGGTTTTGAGGGTGCTTCTTCGTCTTGATCATCCAGGAGCTATCCTACAGGGACACCGATATGTGAAGGAGTTTCAGGGGTTTTGAGGGTGCTTCTTCGTCTTGATCATCCAGGAGCTATCCTACAGGGACACCGATATGTGAAGGAGTTTCAGGGGTTGTGAGGGTGCTTCTTCGTCTTGATCATCCAGGAGCTATCCTACAGGGACACCGATATGTGAAGGAGTTTCAGGGGTTTTGAGGGTGCTTCTTCGTCTTGATCATCCAGGAGCTATCCTACAGGGACACCGATATGTGAAGGAGTTTCAGGGGTTTTGAGGGTGCTTCTTCGTCTTGATCATCCAGGAGCTATCCTACAGGGACACCGATATGTGAAGAAGTTTCAGGGGTTTTGAGGGTGCTTCTTCGTCTTGATCATCCAGGAGCTATCCTACAGGGACACCGATATGTGAAGGAGTTTCAGGGGTTGTGAGGGTGCTTCTTCGTCTTGATCATCCAGGAGCTATCCTACAGGGACACCGATATGTGAAGGAGTTTCAGGGGTTTTGAGGGTGCTTCTTCGTCTTGATCATCCAGGAGCTATCCTACAGGGACACCGATATGTGAAGGAGTTTCAGGGGTTTTGAGGATACTCTTCAAGTCTTGATCATCCAGGAGCTATCCTACAGGGACACCGATACGTAAAGGAGTTTCAGGGGTTGTGAGGTACTCCCTCCAGTCCTGATCATCCAGGAGCTGTCCCAGACACCGATATGTGAAGGAGTTTCAGGGGTTGTGAGGGTGCTTCTTCGTCTTGATCATCCAGGAGCTATCCTACAGGGACACCGATATGTGAAGGAGTTTCAGGGGTTTTGAGGGTGCTTCTTCGTCTTGATCATCCAGGAGCTATCCTACAGGGACACCGATATGTGAAGGAGTTTCAGGGGTTTTGAGGATACTCTTCAAGTCTTGATCATCCAGGAGCTATCCTACAGGGACACCGATATGTGAAGGAGTTTCAGGGGTTGTGAGGGTGCTTCTTCGTCTTGATCATCCAGGAGCTATCCTACAGGGACACCGATATGTGAAGGAGTTTCAGGGGTTTTGAGGGTGCTTCTTCGTCTTGATCATCCAGGAGCTATCCTACAGGGACACCGATATGTGAAGGAGTTTCAGGGGTTGTGAGGGTGCTTCTTCGTCTTGATCATCCAGGAGCTATCCTACAGGGACACCGATATGTGAAGGAGTTTCAGGGGTTTTGAGGGTGCTTCTTCGTCTTGATCATCCAGGAGCTATCCTACAGGGACACCGATACGTAAAGGAGTTTCAGGGGTTGTGAGGTACTCCCTCCAGTCCTGATCATCCAGGAGCTGTCCCAGAGACACCGATATGTGAAGGAGTTTCAGGGGTTGTGAGGGTGCTTCTTCGTCTTGATCATCCAGGAGCTATCCTACAGGGACACCGATATGTGAAGGAGTTTCAGGGGTTTTGAGGGTGCTTCTTCGTCTTGATCATCCAGGAGCTATCCTACAGGGACACCGATATGTGAAGGAGTTTCAGGGGTTTTGAGGGTGCTTCTTCGTCTTGATCATCCAGGAGCTATCCTACAGGGACACCGATATGTGAAGGAGTTTCAGGGGTTTTGAGGGTGCTTCTTCGTCTTGATCATCCAGGAGCTATCCTACAGGGACACCGATATGTGAAGGAGTTTCAGGGGTTGTGAGGGTGCTTCTTCGTCTTGATCATCCAGGAGCTATCCTACAGGGACACCGATATGTGAAGGAGTTTCAGGGGTTTTGAGGGTGCTTCTTCGTCTTGATCATCCAGGAGCTATCCTACAGGGACACCGATATGTGAAGAAGTTTCAGGGGTTTTGAGGGTGCTTCTTCGTCTTGATCATCCAGGAGCTATCCTACAGGGACACCGATATGTGAAGGAGTTTCAGGGGTTGTGAGGGTGCTTCTTCGTCTTGATCATCCAGGAGCTATCCTACAGGGACACCGATATGTGAAGGAGTTTCAGGGGTTGTGAGGGTGCTTCTTCGTCTTGATCATCCAGGAGCTATCCTACAGGGACACCGATATGTGAAGGAGTTTCAGGGGTTTTGAGGGTGCTTCTTCGTCTTGATCATCCAGGAGCTATCCTACAGGGACACCGATATGTGAAGGAGTTTCAGGGGTTTTGAGGATACTCTTCAAGTCTTGATCATCCAGGAGCTATCCTACAGGGACACCGATACGTAAAGGAGTTTCAGGGGTTGTGAGGTACTCCCTCCAGTCCTGATCATCCAGGAGCTGTCCCAGACACCGATATGTGAAGGAGTTTCAGGGGTTGTGAGGGTGCTTCTTCGTCTTGATCATCCAGGAGCTATCCTACAGGGACACCGATATGTGAAGGAGTTTCAGGGGTTGTGAGGGTGCTTCAAGTTTTGTTCATCCAGGAGCTATCCCACAGACATCGATACTTGAAGAGGATTCTAGGGTTGTGAGAATAGTCCCTAGAGCTCTGCGCATGCAGCTGTCACACAGGACACGGATATCGGAAGGAATTTTGGGGGTTGTGAGGGTACCCTCTCCAGTCCTGAACATCCAGAATATGTTCCAGAGTGGCACATATATGTTAAGAAGTTTCAGGGGTTGTGAGGGTAACCCTTAAAGTCCTGATCATCCAGGAGCTGTCTCATCGTAGTGAGGGGGTGTCACTGGGAGGGCTGGGTGCTTCGGGTGTTTTCTTCTGGTAGTGAAGGCCAGTCCATATTCCCAGCTAAATGCTAGGGTGCAACTGCTAAGGTTGTTAGAATTCAGTCTTTATGAACCGTACTAAAATGAAGCTGCAACTTTCTTCCTATCCCAAAGCTCTTATATTATATGTCTGATTATAAAAACTAACCCCACCGTCCAAGTATTCGTCTTGATCATGATTTGACAGATCCCGGTTTCGAATCCCGGTCGTAGCATGGATGTTCGTGGAAGTTCGGAATTAGTTTTTATCTATTCTAATCAGTCCTATTGTTTCAAAAAGGACACTAGTAACAAATCAAGGCAACTGAAAATTGACCAAAGCTGTCAATAAGTTTTTAAATTTAAAAAATAAAGGATATATTTCTGTATAACTTTTAATATTCTTTTAAGTACCTTTTTTCCTATAAAACTACCTGTTTCAATGTTGTTTGTTAAATTTTAACAATCTTCGGTTTTGAAAATATTTTTCTCCACACAACGCATCAAAATACAAAATTTTTGAGTTTTAGTTGGATATAATTTAAGTTATCTTATAATAATTGAATTTTTCTTTTGAATTATACCATTAAGATTTGATCCTTTAAATACAAAAAGGTGACACTGAATAAACAAGTGTGACGAACTTCACCAGTGTCACCAAATCTCACCAATTTTTGATATTACGAAAACGAAAATTCCAGTTCAACAATTGTCCAAGAACTACCTGTAAAACCCGTTGAGATAGACATACAACGTGCTCTAGAAATCACTTATTCAAGTGCTTATTACCTTTTGTGGGGTAATCTTAATAGTGAGTGGCATTGAAACACACCATTGAAATGCTTCACCGTTCATAAATATTTGCAATTCAAAATAGTATAAGTGAATTAATAAATCTCATTACTCAAAAATACATATTTCTTGGTAATAATCTCATCAAAAACTCAGTAAGGCAGAACTCGATAACCCAATTAAACTCACAGCCTCAAAATACATCTATAATTATAAATTAAATTGATAAATTTACCATAATATAGAAAATTGCATACTCAATAATTTGATTATACTGTCACTTAGTTTCGGTATAAATATCGCTGGCGTGTTCTATTCTATGAATATTATCATACTATATAAATCACTAGTAAAATTACTCTGCGTTGCTCTGGATGTTTTGTTTAAACGTTGATTGAAAGTTATCCGAAAAATCACTTTCTCTAGCATAGAAAGTGCAAATATAAAAAAATAAGTAAGCGGAAAATAATTTTTTTAAACTCCATTTTGCCATTTTTATAGCTTCTACAGTCTATTTTGGATGAAATACGTAATTTTGCCTTATCCATTCATATAATCCATCTCACATACATCGCCCTGTAGTGAGGCAAAACTTCAAATTGTGAGTGACATGACTATTACGAAAGCCGATTATGAGTTTTGGAGTGATTGTGAATGCTCTTTAAGTTCATTTCCTGTAAAAATGACAAACCTATAGCGTAGTATTGCAGACAGTTTTCCTATCATTTTTTTAGTTTTAGCACTTATGCACCGGGCATGTGATATTTCCGAATTTCGCCATCATTATGAAAGGATGACAAATCATATTGTTACGATATAATAATAAATTTCTTTTCCAGCAAATACATATTTTGCTTAAAAATTCCGTCCCGCACATGAAACAAAAGCTTGTTTATGCGCCTTCAGTTCAGACGAAACAAAAGTAATCGCTTACAATTTTTAAATAACGGAAGGTCGATTTTACAGCGTTTTTAAAAAAGAAAATCAATGTTTTCGACGAATGTCTGTGATAGCAAAATTGCGTAAGAATAGTTTCAACTCGTAAAGTATAAAGAATCTTGATCGTGTCACTTAAGATAAAAACTTTCAACTTTTTAAGTCCAAATCGAATAATTTATAACCATGATATTAATCCAAGAGCAGTAAAGTTTTATTTAAACCCATTGGCATACAATTTCAAATCTATTCTCTGCGTCACGTTTTTGGTCAATTCAGAGATCCGTTATTTAAATGGAAACTAAGTACCTATTTGGATTGATAGGTTTTGTTCCAGTCTTTTATAAATTAATAGAGTCCGATTCTTGTCTAATAGAATTGATAGTCAACAATCACGCCCCCAAAATAATAAGCCATTATGGTTAATCATCAGTTAAATAGAAGTATTTTAAATCTTAAAAATAATTCTATAAAAAGAGTGAGGTGGTATTTTTAATTTAGAAGTGTGTTGATATGATTATTACATTGGTATTGGTATTTTAATTAACGTCACACAGGAGCAACACAATGAGCTATTGGTGACGATCCGGGATCAATCCCAAAGGGAAAGATTGAGGACAACACCATGTAATTTTGAACCAAGACATTGAAAAAGATATCTTTTATCATAAATATTAATATCAATTTTATTATTTAAGATAGATATATTCAAGTCTAGAAAGATGGTTTAATTATTATCTGAATTAATTTTTAATAAGTATTATTCATCTGGGTATACCGATTTCCATAGGTTAGCGAAATTACTACCATTAAAAACAATCAAATCATCAATATATCTAAAGGCAGAATTGATTTGTAGGCAAAATGTTTTTCATAATAGTGTAGAAAAAACTATATATCGGTATCAACTCAGATTGTTATACAGGGTGCAACGCAAAGTCCGTACCCGGCCTTTATTTTCGCAACCGTTGGTCGTAAACATATACTTCCAATTACAAAAATGTTTCAAATGAGGTAAACATTCATGTTATGACATTTGAAATTTAAAAAAACCAATTTTGTAAAAATTACAAAATCTAACTTTTTATACAGTCCCCCGTTCCTTATAGTGATATTTAGTAAAAGTTTATACTCATCCTAACAAACGTAACACAAAAAGTTTCACTTCCGTGACAAAAATTGACCGAGATATTTAATTTCAAAATTTGGGAGGATTTTTTCAGATTTGTTTTGCCTTGATTGAGGGGTCGGTTCAAATATAAATGAGAATAATTCGAGATTGAAATCAGGGTGCAGCGCCCCTTTTACGGCGACAGGGGGTTTCCCGACCATAAACGATGGGTGCATGTATAGTAAAGTGGACATGACCGATTCACTGAAAGCGGTCGCAGCCCCCCTAGTGGCGAAACACGGAAGTTTGGAAATCTAACTCGCACAAGTTACAGACAAGCATACAGCGCAAAACAATACATAAAGTGGAGAAATCTACTGGAGATTACTGCTCAAAGTGTTCCCCGTTGGTGTTAATGAAAAATTGAATGCGTGACAGTACTGAATCGTGGACGCGTTGGAGCATACCTGGTGTAACTGCGACAAGCAAGGCTGATACGCAGTTTCAGAGCATCCAGTGAGGCTGACTCAGTCGCATAGACCTGTTCCTTGACGTAATCCCAGAGGTAGAAGTCCATGGGAATCAAGTCCGGCGAACGCGGTGACCACTCAACCCTACCACCATATCCGATGATCTGTTGGCCGAATTCGGTGGCTAGATACGCACGAACGTTTGCTGCTTTATGCGGAGGACCCCTTCACTGAAAGCGGTCGCAGCGCCCCTAGTGACGAAACACGGAAGTTTGGAAATGTAACTCCGAAACTAAGCAAGATAGGCAAAAGATGTCAATTAGAAAGTTGTAGAACATCGTCGAATTATGTAGAATCGACACGCTGAAAATGAAAAATGCGCAAAAAGAACCGGACAAATGGCAGCGGAATGCAAACTACCAGTGGGGCTGTAACCCCCATGCAAATCGTGATTATGCAAATAGGATAGTACCGCAGCCACATGCTCGGGATAAAAGACAAGCCATCTAGTAGTGGGCAAACTAGTCCGCGCTGAGATCGTGATGGCGTGCTACACATCCGCGTAATATGCCGAAATGATAGTGATTTATGGCGAACGTTTTCCTATGGATCGACGTCCATCGCATCGAACTATAGCTACTGTACTTTGCCGTCTCAGAGAGACCTGCGCTTCACACCACGGCCCAGATCAGGCAGACTGACAAGATCGGACATTCGAGTGACACCGGAGGAAGTGCTGGGATACGCCCTTGCAAATCCACACTTAGCACGGCGCAAATAAGCGAGACATGTGTATACACGCGTCAATATATTTGGTGATTGTTGCATGCGCATGGTGGGCATCCATACCGTCCGCTACTGGTGAAAGCATTGATGCCGGGTGACGACGCACGAAGATTTGACTTTTGTAATTTCCTGCTCAACACGTTGCACGACATTCCGTCGTTGTTTTCCGACATACTGTGATGAGTCGCAATTCACACGGGATGGCATGGTCAACACCCACAATGTGCATTACTGGGCTCTGGACAACCCTCACATGGGACGCACAGCACGACACCAGGTACGCTGGTCAACGAATGTGTGGTGCGGTATATGGGGAGACCCATCTTCTACGACGGGACCTTAACGGGCAATCGTTACCTGCATCTGTTACAAGACACGGTACGTGACTGGTATGAACAGCTTCCTCTCCGAGATGCATGTCGTGTGTGGTTCCAACATGATGGGGGCCCTCCGCATAAAGCAGCAAACGTTCGTGCGTATCTAGCCACCGAATTCAGCCAACAGATCATCGGATATGGTGGTAGGGTTGAGTGGTCACCGCGTTCGCCGGACTTGATTCCCATGGACTTCTACCTCTGGGATTACGTCAAGGAACAGGTCTATGCGACTGAGTCAGCCTCACTGGATGCTCTGAAACTGCGTATTCAGTACTGTCACGCATTCAATTTTTCATTAACACCAACGGGGAACACTTTGAGCAGTAATCTCCAGTAGATTTCTCCACTTTATGTATTGTTTTGCGCTGTATGCTTGTCTGTAACTTGTGCGAGTTAGATTTCCAAACTTCCGTGTTTCGCCACTAGGGGAGCTGCGACCGCTTTCAGTGAATCGGTCATGTCCACTTTACTATACATGCACCCATCGTTTATGGTCGGGGAACCCCCCTTTCGCCGTAAAAGGGGCGTTGCACCCTGATTTCAATCTCGAATTATTCTAATTTATATTTGAACCGACCCCTCAATAAAGGCAAAACAAATCAAAAAAATCCCAAATTTTGAAATTAAATATCTCGGTCAATTTTTGTCACACAGAAGTGAAACATTTTGTGTTACATTTGTTAGGATGAGTGCAAACTTTTACTAAATATCACTATAAGGAACGGGGGACTGTATATAAAGTTAGATTTTGTAACTTTTACAAAATTGATTTTTTAAATTTCAAAATGCCATAACATGGATGTTTACCTCATTTGAAACATTTTTGTAATTGGAAGTAATGTCCACGACCAACGGTTGCGAAAATAAAGGCCGGGTACGGACTTCGCGTTGCACCCTGTATATAAATATAACAGGAAGATCTAAAACTTTGGCTATTTAATGAAACCCAAACTATTTTAATGTTCGATACTTTCAAACAGTTTTTTCAAACAGTAGTAATTTGGTGTAATAATATTTTCTACTGTCTATTATGCTTGCAAATTTGTATTTTGTTCCTTCTGATTTTAACAAACAATTCATTTAGTAACTAAATTACTAGTTAATGAATTAGTGCATTAAATTAAAATTAGAGCTAAGACCATCCTCTAAATTTTCTACGCCACTTTGTAAATTTCTTTAACTTTGTGTTTGTGTGGGAGTGTATAGCATTATTTAGCATTCTGATGCTCATGCGTAGAAAACACCACTTTGGGTTGTCTGGTTCAGGTTCCTCCCTGAAGACGTCCTGATCCACGTCAGGAGCCTGACCAGATAACAAATTAGGCACTTGCTTCTTTCTTTAAAATTTCCGTTACATAAATAGTTGTATGAATTTCGGTGAGAGTATTTAAATATTCTATTTAACTTAAATCGGGGGGGGGGGTGATATAAAGAGTAAAAATGTGATCCATGTCGGAAGTCTTGCCTATTATACAGGTTGAGTCTAAATAGTTTTTACAAAATAGGAGGGGTGATTAGTACCCATCCAGACGAGCAATAATTACCATGGAACATAGGGTCGCATTCCACTCTGAGAAGCAGAAAAGAGTAAAGTCGAAACGCGTCGAGCATGAACAAGTCATCGCTTCTGACGCCGTTTTGCTTACGTAGCATATCTTCTAAGCAAGATGGCCTGGTCGGCAGCGCACTGGCGTCCAGTCAAGAGGTTCCGGGTGCGAATCTCGGTGTAGGCATGGATGTTTGTAGTGGTTCGGAATCCACTTTAAGCAGTAGGAACCGGTCTAATAGACCTCGAGTGCTGACATGACCGGCACTTCTTGAATGCCACATATCCCACACGATGGATCGGACCTGTGACTTGGCCTCCTCGCTCACCGGACCTCAACCCACTGGACTTTTTCTTCTGGGGGCACATGAAATCTTTAGTGTACCAGACGCCTGTGGACTCGGCTGAAGATCTCGTAACGAGAATCGGTGTTGCCGCAGACAAAATTAACACAACACCAGGAATCTTCGAGAGCCAGGTTTCCTTCGCCGGTGTGAGCTGTGCAACGACACGCGCCACTTGAGTTTTTCTCTGATCAATAAATCAGATTGTGCAACTTTTGGTATCGTTCATTCGCTTTCTCAACACTGTTGTAAGTTCATGTTGAAATTCTAATTTCACTCTTTTCTGCCTCTCAGAATGAAATGCGACCCTATGTTCCATGGTAATTATTGATCGTCTGGATGGGTACTATCACCTCTCTTATTTTGTAAAATAATTTAGACTCAACCTGTATAGTAGGATTATTCATATTTTTAAAACACGTCATACAAACTTATTTAAGGGTTATTACTACTTAGGGAATAGAAGTTTAAGGGCAGACTTTAGTTTTAAGAGTGTACTTTTAAAACATTTTTAAGTAATATTTGTCATTATAACCATCCGAAATATTTTCATGACTAAAAGGAACGAAATAGGATTATAAAAGGGCAGGAAGAAAATACTAATAGCGAGAAAAAATAGAATAAATATAATAAGTAGAAGAGACAGCGTGTGTATATTTACAAATGAATTCCTTCTGTGTGGAAAACGCAGAGAACTTATCTTTATAAAAGACATCAAAGAAATATTTGTGGAAAATCCAATTTGTCAGTTTTGTTTTGTCGGCGAAATCGACATGTTTTATTCAGAAACCAGAAAATAGTGCAACGAAACCAATTATCTTGTCAGCGCTAGTTTTAAATGACAGAACAAAACCAGCAGCGATTATTCTTGTGAAAGAGCTGGAAGGTAGAAATACCGAAAGCTGAATAAGGTATAAATATTTTTTCGCGATATATTTTTTTTTATTCAGAGAAATATATATTAAGTCACGAAACACATTGTTGTTTAATAATAACTTGCTCAATTTGCTTGTTACTAATAACTTGCTCAATGATGATAATTATTACTCTATATATTGTTGTTTTTTCTAAATACAATTGGATTTTGTAAAACTTCAAATTGCCTAAAAGTTTTCTTGTTCTGAAAGCTTTCTTGCTTCATTGTATTTTTCAATAACGTAAGTGAGCTTTCAATTTAATATTTTACCAAATAGTAATCCATACAATATTTATGAAATTATGCATTACTACGAATATATGAAGCTTATAATAGTGATCGAAATGAAGGGTACTTTATTTGTATGACTTTTTGTCTCTCCTAGTATTATTTGCTTTATGAGAGCTAAATTGAAGAAACCTGTGGTATTAAATACAACTATTAAATACAATTTCGAATATTTATTCCTAGAACATATTGACTCGTAGACTAGTAATTCATATAATATTGATGATATACTATGCGCCGAGATCACAAGGAAGACATTCACTAAGATCGAATTCCTACTGTCCTTGTAGGAATTACGAAATTTATTCTTATTTTTTAACTTATCCCGGGATCTGAATTGCATCAGTTCCATGTCTTCCCCTGCGAAAATGTCCAAAAGTCTTGGATCGTTATGAATGTCCTTCCATGACACTCCGAAACACTACAGTACGTGGTCAGGACAAGCCATACTGTTCCCTTAACTGTTGTGACAGTCAGTGAGTCTTACATACTGTAACATATTCCATAACTTTGTTATGATCAGATCGTCATATATTCCATAGCCTTGATGGGACCAGTTCTAAATCTTATTTCATGTTATATTCCATAGCTTTGGTACAACTCTAATCTTACGTCCTGTCACATATTCCATAGTTTTGGTGTGACCAGCTCTAAATCTTGATAATGATGCATGTTCTCCATATAATTCAAAGTTAATTATTTCTCCAAGACTGTCCTCTATATCAACAGTTTTGTGGCACCCTATCCCGGACTTAATTTTCTTTTTTGTAAAAGAAGTCTGTTTCTTCGAAACTGAGTTTCCCTCGGGAAAATTTAAGTTACAAGCGGGCCCTCTCAAGTCCGTCGGACATTCATTACCCGGTATTCCCCTCTTGAAAAGGGATATACCCGGGAAATGTCTTGAAAGCTTTGAGAGTTCAATTGTCGCAATGGTTGCATTCCTGACTGCATAGTAAGGTGTTCCTACCTACGTCACTAAACCTACGCCACCTGCAACTCCTAGGTTGCTAGTGGGCAAATCCAGAGCCATGGCGTCCCAGAATAATTTGAAATTTGTATTGAAAGTTTGTTACTGGAGGTATTTATTTGAATTAGCGTGGCACTGGAGTAACACAACTGTCTATTAGTGACGGTACGAGATCAATCCGGAAGGTTAATAATTAATTTGGTTGGTTGGCAGTTGAATTAACGTCACACCGGAGCCTACTGGAGGTATGTATTTATTTGAATTAGCGTGGCACTGGAGTGTAAAACAACTGTCTATTAGTGACGGTACGAGATCAATCCGGAAGGTTAATAATTAATTTGGTTGGTTGGCAGTTGAATTAACGTCACACCGGAGCTTACTGGAGGTATGTATTTATTTGAATTAGCGTGGCACTGGAGTAAAACAACTGTCTATTAGTGACGGTACGAGATCAATCCGGAAGGTTAATAATTAATTTGGTTGGTTGGCAGTTGAATTAACGTCACACCGGAGCTTACTGGAGGTATGTATTTATTTGAATTAGCGTGGCACTGGAGTAAAACAACTGTCTATTAGTGACGGTACGAGATCAATCCGGAAGGTTAATAATTTATTTGGTTGGTTGGTAGTTGAATTAACGTCACACTGGAACAACGCGACGGGCTATTTACGACGTTCCGGGATCCATGTCGAAGTGGAAGATCGAGGACAACATTTCACTATTTTGAACCACAGTTAGATGACGAGGTCAACACCTGAGCTGGCACCCCACTCTCCAAAACTTCCACACCCCGCCAACGTAAGGATATTTGACGCCACGACAGATTTAACGTGCACCCAGTCCCCATGTATACGACGGTCTTTCGTAGGATCGAGTTTCGAACTCGCAACCCTCCGGTTGCTAATCCAACCGATCTACCGCGACCCCAATTTGGTTAATAATTAAATAAATTTGTATAACGCTTAAACTAAGCAATGAAGCTTTATTCCCACTTTCATTGGAAGTTTATCTCATCTATAACTGAAAAAAATAAAATAATGAATTAAAAATCCTTTAAAAAACATTTACCACACTAAAACAAGATTAGTCAATTTAAACATTTACCATTTATTAGAGAAATAAACTATGAATTACCTAGGATATCAAATTCACGGTAAACGATTCTCTCCGCACGATTGATACCAAATTACCATGAAAATAAGCACCTGGGTGCTTAATTGCCTGTTACCCCCACCCAAATCAGGAAAAATCCCGTTTTCCGCAAATCTACACCGGCATAAAATTTACTTAAAGGCAGAGTTCTTACAGACGGATCATTTCAAAGGTAATGAATTGTATCTTTCAGTGGCTAATCGGCCCCGCGATGAAATGCCCATGTTTGATAGGCATTAACGGAAACGTGCTTAAAAATCTCCAGTTCATTACAGGGGCAACAGTTTGGCGCTGAAGAAAAATCCGAAGAGGTTTAAAAATAGAGTGGATTTTTTGACGCGAAGGCAAGCGTAAGACTTATGCTGTTGAGGGTTATTAATAATATTTGCCTTTGATTTATTTGGGTTAACCCGTGACAAAGTGCTCTCATTTGTATAATGGAGCGCGGCAATCTATTTAGCGGACGTATTTCTTTTGGAGTGTTGAAAGAAGAAGCGCTTAAAGTGCTTGAGCGAGGGAGATTGGATGATTCGAGCGACTGATTGGGGAGATAGTTTTGTAAAACCGAAAAAAGTTCTGCCAGTGCGGTTTGCTTACTTCGATTTTTGACGAAGATGGATGAAGTACAGCATAACTTCGCTTTGCATGTATTGCAATTCGTTATTTTTATTTCTTTAACCATGCACTATTTGCACGGGATAGAGTATTAACTCTATTGATGATTTATTTTCGCATCGAAAAGTGCCTTGTTGTGGCTAGCCTCTGATGGAAAAACCTGTTCCAAACTGCCACCAGTTCTGGGCAAAGGACAATTTGTTGTTCCTACTTGGATCTTCATTCCCTTGGAGAAATAGGGTAATTTTGTCTCGTCGAGATAACTCGGTCTTAACAAAATTGACCAGATCTTCGACGAGATATCTCTTCGAAACCCTTGGATGGTTAAATACATCATCTTCAGCACTTCTAACTGGGTAAAGTAGGCCTGTTTTCAGCGTTTATTACGGTATCGGTGGTACTATGGTAAAAATCCAGTCTTCGTTATCCTAAAAATTATTGACGATCAAAAAATATACTTTTATAAATTTAACCTTATTGGAGGTTTTACAAAACGACCAAGTCGAGTCGTTCTGGGCTTGACAATCTGGCACATATCGGATGGATCATCAAAGTCCGGAGACTTGTCAGGCAGTTGAGGTTAGGACGAGTCATTCACTGGACACTGAACAGGTAAGTCGTTTATTTATGAAAATCTTAATATTACATGTGGTTTTTCGAAATGAAATATGAAAGCAAAATCTGTCTATCTGGTATGCGGACATTACGTCTCAGCATGAAATATAAAAGAATTAAATGTTAAGTGAAAGCTCTTATGGCAACTGCAATTGTGTCAATTACAACTCACTTTGCACCATAGTTGTCAAAGGCTGATATTCGGGGCTTTATATGCTGATCCACGCAACGAATGATGCCCATTCTTTAGTTGAGTCTGCCAACCACAAAAAATGCTCTGGTCACTATGTCCGGGTAGTGGTGGTCTCTCTAGGAACTGTTGGCGAGGGTCTTAATTTTATTTTGGTATTGGCGAATGTTGTTGGTGGAAAATAGTTTAACCCCTCAAGTGGTTTGGGCCAACATCTGACCAATTTTGCAAATATTAAATTTTCCAATGATGACGAGATTAAGATCTGGTCAGCTTTCCTCTAATAACGAGATATCTCGTCCATAAAGATCTGGTCAATTTTAATAATTACGAGATAATAATAGCTTAATTAATATGAGCCTATTGTGTGGCTCCAGTACGACGTTAATTAATTACCTACCTACCTATATTAATTAAATTCGTGTTTCTCTATATTAAAACATCCAATTGACAATGACAAAAATTATTCAAAAAAATGTAAGATTTACAAAAATACAGTTAAATAAGAGATAACTCAACTCGCTTTTAAAAATACATACGTAACAAAATTGTTACAGATTCCTTTTAAAGGGTTTAACAAGAAATAACTTATGTATATACAGATTCTGATGTTATACCTGGAGATTTTAAAATCAATACAAGAAACTAAAAGGGACGAATCAGTTTTTTTACGTAGCAGGTTGTGAAAAAAGCAATGTCTCTACTTCAAAGTACTGAAACTGAAATGATTTCGCAAAACAGAAGAATGTGCACCTGAAGATTTATAATTCCTGATATGAAAACATTTAAAAAATGTATCCTGTATTCTTTAAATGTCCATAATATGGTTATCGTAATACGAATTCAATTACAGATCCATATTTCAGTCCCAATCCAGCAAACATTAAATGGTAAAATTATCGTGTTAGCATTACAAAAATATCTTGATCTAAACAAGTTTGCAGTACAATATTTTAAAGTGTGGAAGGGACTTTGGAGATATTCTGTATTTTTGTCTTATCAGAAAGGAATATCAATAAGAGCTACGGCTTTCTTTTATTTTCTTACCAAAGAAAAGAAAAATGCCTTTAAAGTGTCTGGGAAGGAACTGCCCTGAAACTGGAATGAAACCCAAGAGTAAACTATGACTTTCTGTCAGCACGAGCCAGCTCCTTGAAGTGCTGCCCACCAAGGAATCCACCCATGAGATCTATCTCCAAGAAATGGCTTCGTGGGTGGCCCACTCAGCAAATACAGCATGAGCTGGATCTTCAACTCGTGGCGAAACTAGGAAATGATACTCCCAAGGTGTCGGAATTCAGACAGTTTAGGAATAAAGAATCACAGATTCGAAACATGGAATTGAAAAGGCTTTTAGAGTCGATGACTTTTGCGCTGCGAAAAACATTTTACCAAGAGGATCTGCGTTTGTTGTCCTGCCGAGGTTTTGCTTTTGTCTATTATATTTGACCACTATTTGCAATAAAACAGTCGTCAGCTTTCTGGATGAATTATTAATCTTACACTAATGTTTGATGGATTAATTAATAAATATAGTTTTTTAACAACCATTGTAACCAACCGGTCTAGTAGTGCTGACTTCTGGATTAAACGGTTTCTGGTTTGAATCCGGGGTGAGGAATAGATTTTTGTCCGTCTGGTATGAATGCATTGCCTCTCCATAAGCGGGTTGTGCCTAGAATGCCTGGTTAGAATGTGAAGTGTATCGTGAACCCTTCACTGTGGTACATCAAGGTAACGCAAAGTGTATACGAACTTCACGAACCCGAGATACCCTAGTGATCTATTCTCTTCCCATGCGGTTTACTGCCTCTGGGAAACGTAAGGGTCACAACCCCAGGATGCTTGAGCAATCTTTCTCTTCTTGACATCCTTTCTCTCCGCAATTGTTTAACATAGCCTGTCTTGTGTTTGGCCAACTACGGTCCTTGCGCAAAAAACTCAAGACCAATTAACCAATAGTTGTGCTACGGTCACCCAATTTTGAGTCACGATCCCAACATAGAAATTTTTCAAAATATCAGAAATTAATCAGTAAATAATCATAATATATATAAAGTATTAAATAAATATATAGTAAGGAATAAAACCTCAGGTGAAACTGTCATTCATGAAAAATGAGCTACTAACTTCCGTGACTTAAAATTTTCTTCATTCTTCAAATAAACCCAACACGCTCTCCTTTCATGCTCATCAACCTTTCGTTTCTGTCATCAAGGCTCGAGCCCCGGGGACTCATCAATAGCTGCGATACAAAAAGCTTGTTTTTTAAATTTTAATTTACGATTTTTGTTACGAAATTCATTTACTGTTTACAAAATTTTATACCTTTTTCCGAGACACTTTTTGTAGTTAAAGATGCAGAAACTTCAAAAACAACGACTGATAATGATGAAAATCTTAATAGAAAATATTGTCAATGGCCATTTCGGTGGAGCAAAATGTCCACCCCATCATGAAGGTCGTGGTTTTTGAAGTTTCTTTTTTTTACTACCAATTTGACTAAAGTTTTCATCTGTTTATCTGCTTTTTGAAGTATTTCTAAGTAGGCATATGTACCCTAAAGTAAATTACCCCTAAAGGAAATTACCCCTTAACTAACAAACTCTGCTCTGACGAGTTTAAATGTGTACTATGCTACTTATAGTGTGTGGTCATATTATTACAACCACCTGTATAAATTAACATTTTTACACTTCAAACAGTTGTTAAAAAAAGTTAGTGAATTCCATTTATTTTTTGACACATTTATTTTAACAATTTTCAAAATGTTGGTAATACTGTTGTTTTCATACTGCCGTTTTATACCAAATTCTCGCAGTCACATACAATAGTTTGATTGTGTTTATTGAGGATATTCGAGTGTTTTAATTGCTTTTGCAGCGTTGTTTCTGGTATTGTGACGTTAAAGTCGTTTATTTTGTGAGCACCTTAGCCAATCCCTGAAAGTTGCTTAATATTCAACAACGTTCCCTTCACAGCGTGGAATATGTTGAGAGAACTTTCTCAGCGCGCGTTCGTGCTACTCTTGCAAACTGTGAACTTATTCTATTTATACTGGAAATTTCAAGACTTTCTATACGAACGTTGAGGTGAAGTAGGTCGATTTTGGTTTTATGGCCAAAGGGGGGGGGGCAAACTGCGCCATGCAACGTCAGGTGGTGGTGGGGTAGCTTGTACCATGGTCTAGATAAATTCTATACCAAGAAGAGGTTTTACAAAATGAATATTTCAGTTATTGTAGTGGGGTTGGAGAAGGTTTCTTGGCTATTGACATTGGTAGGATGTGATGTGGAGATGCTGACTCAATTTTGCATTTGATGCACCGTGAAAAAGACTTGGTACCACCGACAAAGGTTGCATGCTTTAGATCAAGTTCGGACATACACACAAGATTTTGCTGACACAGAAGGGAGAAATACACTTAGTTATGAATTTCTCGGATTTGATCTCGTCATAAAAAATCAGCAATATCATGATGACAAGATATCTCGTCATTAGAAAAATTGGTCAGAACTTGATGGATGAGACACCTCGTCAAAACAACTCGGAGGTTCAAAATGCGTTTATGAATTAATTTTTATGGCGCAGAGGCCATATTTGGCCAAACTGCGTCTAGTAAATGGACATACACACAAGGAAAGATTTACTGACGAATAGGAGAGAAATAATTCTCCCAGGAAGGAATAGAACCTGCTCAGCATACGGCTCACAGGTTGTTATAGCAGTGGGCAACCCATCGAGTCAAGGTGAAAGACATTGCATCTTCCCCTCAGAACACACAAGGACTGAGTAACCAATCTACCGGTTGAAAGAGTCACAGGTGAGATTGTATTGGCAGGATGATCAAATCTGATCAGAAATCATAGAGGGAAGACTGCAGGATGCAGAATAGATACATGCATGTGAACCCCTCAGGAGGTTAACAAATGAAGCGGCGCAGTTTAAAAGAAGAACAAAAACATTAAGAAAATCGATGAATGACAGGTAGCAAAACACTTGCGAGTAGTTACACGTATCAAAGAATAACAAATATTGAAAAGGGATTGAGGTCAGTTGTGAATTTATCCAAACTAGCACGTTTCAAATCCACTTGTATTAAGGTGGTACAAATTTGATACTTGTAACTTACACTGAGTGTATCTCTCTCTTCTGAGTCAGTAAAACTTACCTTGTATGTATATGTTCATTGACATTGAAATACAGAATAAGTTTTTGAAATACATTTATTTTAAGATCTATGAATCTTGAATCAGTCATCTGAATTGCTAAATCAGTTTGGTTAAATACTTTGAAGGTGCAGTGAGACATAGTTTTAACAATTTTTTTACAATCCTCTACATAATAAAGTGATTCGCCTCGTTTAATGTATTGTGATTTAACTCGTCCCCAGGTATATCACTAGAAACTGTAAATTATTTTTTGATTGAACTTTATTAAAGAGTAACAATTTTGCTACAAATAGAACTTACTTTTAAACTGCATAATTCTTTCTAGAAGGTGGATATATTTTAAATCCTCGAAATGGTTTCGACGAAATATCTCGTCCATCAAGATCTGACCAATTTTGCTAATGACAAGATATCTCGCTGTAAAGATATTGCTGACTTTTTATGATGACGAGATCAAGATCAGGCCATTCTTCTAATGACGATATATCTCATCCATCACGATCTGGTCAGTTTTATCCTAATCTAATGAATAACGAGATGATAATGACGAGATACCTCCTCGAGACAATCAAGAAGGAGGGTTAATGAATACAATAACTGATCTGATACAATGAAGCTTTTGCATTATCTATTATCTAACTGCATTTACTGTCTGTTATTATATTGTTTGGATCATAAATTCTGAGTTCTCTGTAAATGAATATTTTTCTGCATAGAAACAACAATTAAATTACTTGACGTTGTTTGTTTGGCACAACCCGACCAAATATGGCCCTTGCGTCATAAAAACCAATCCAACTATCCATACCCACCAACTATTTGAAACAACAGGTGTTATCATTGCAATCTTAAACGAGAAATGACATTACCCCCGCTTACTGTACCGAAATCTCACCTCAACGTGTGTTCAAACACTTTTCTTACTTAAAAAAGTATTTATTTATACACGCACTTCAAAAGCATACATGTATTATAGACATGATAAAAATAAAAACAAAGTGATATAATTTTCACAAAAAAAGTTGTTATAGAAACAAAGATCTTAAATGTAGCGAAGTAATTATCAGTAAGGATTAGTGGCTGAAATTAGACGGACGTTGGGATTTGTGCACCCACGGCAAAGCAAACTCGAAATCTGTTAGACAGACATGTAAAGAAGGATGCAATGAAAATCAAATTGTCATCTGGAGTTGTCTTTCTGCTTTCAGTATTTGTATTGTTGCCCCTCCATACCTGTTATCTGGGAAATAGGAGTAACTACACAATTCAATTCTTAACTATTTGTATTCAAATTCGTAATCACATTCGATTCATATTCTCATTTGTGTTCTAAACTTAAGGAGCAAGCAGATTGTACTGGAGTGGCCAATAAGCAGCAAGTTGAAGGAGAAATCTTCTATCATAATCAAGTAATAGGCAATGGAGGAAGACGTGATCGATGTCATTAGCTACAGAATTGTAAAAATTTCAGAATGGTGAATCGATAAGGGGGAAACGATGAAAGAAGTAATCAATTCTGAAATGACAGGAGTAAATTTGCGTTAGTTTGCAACTTTGCTTACTTTTTTGTGCACATAAAATACGCACCTCTCCTCGATCTTTCTTCAATAGTCGTCACGTAAACCTCATACATCATAACAACGTACTCTGCAATTTACCCTGTGTGTATTTCTATCTTTTATGTCAGCAAAACTTTCCTTGTGTGTGTATGTCAGTACTTGATGTTGTCTGTCTTGTGTTTGACTCAGCTTGACCAACTATGGCCTTGGGTCATAAAATCTAATCCAATCATCCAACCCCTCACTATCTGCAACAGGTGTTCTCTCACCACAATCTTATTCGAGAAACGACACTACTCCAGCTTACTATATCTAAATGCCTTCCGAAATTGTACGAAAGCACTTAACTTGCTTTGTGTGCATATAAAATACATACCTCTCCTCGATCTTTCTTTAACAGTCGTCACGTAAAACTCATACATCATAACAAGTTATCTCTTTAGTGTCAGTAAAACTTTCCATATGTGTATAAAACTTAACGTTGTTTTGAATTCCACGCAGCTTCGCCAAACAAGGCCCATGAGTCATAAAAACCAATCCAATTATCCAAACCCACACACTATCTGCAGCAGGTGTCCTCTCATCGCAATCTTAATCCAGAAACGACACTAATATCTCTTACTATGCCGAAAACCGCATCATTGTTCACGCAAGTACTTTGTTAACTTTATGTGCATATAGAATACATATATCTCCTCGATCTTTCTTTAGAGGTCGTCAAGTAGAAACCATACATCGTAAATTTACCCTTCGAGTGGTTTATCATTGCGTCGAATATAGCCCTGTAGTGGACAGCCTTTGGCACAAAAACCTATTCCAAACAATCACCAGTTCATGGCAAGGGACAATTTCTTTCTCCTTGGATCTTTATTCCTCTTGGAGTAATAGGGCAGTTTTATCTTGACGAGATATCTGGTCCTTATAAAACTGACCAGATCTTGACAAATATCGTCGAAATACTTGGATGGTTAACATATCCTGTGTGTATTTTTCTCTTCTGTGTCTATAAAAACTTTTCTTGAGTGTATAGGTTCTTTACTTGACGCTGTCTGTCTTGTGTTTCGCGCAGTTTGGCCAAATATGACCCTTGCATCATAAAAACCAACCCAATCATCCAAACTCACTCCCTATCTGCAACAGGTGTTCTCTCATCACAATCTTAATAGAAAAACGACACTTACTATGCCGAAAACCCATCTCACGTTCGCGCAAACACTTTGTTTACTTTGTGTGTATATATAAAATACGTACCTCTCCTCGATCTTTCTTTAGAGGTCGTGACGTAAAACCTTTACTTCGTAAAATAACCCTTCTGGTGGTTATATCTGCAGTGGCCATCCTCTAGTACAAAAACTAGTTCCAAACTGTCACCAGTTCTTAGCAATGGACAATTTGCTTTTCTACTTAGATCTTCATTCCCCTTGGAGTAAAAGGACAGTTTTGTCTCGATGAGATATCTTTTCCCCAGCAAAATTGACCACATCTTAGACGAGATATTTCTTTGAAATTCTTGGAGGATTACCATACCTTGTAACTTATTCTGTGTGCATTTCTCTTATAAGTCAGTAAAACTTTCCTTGTATGTATGCCCATTACTTGACGTTGTCTGTCTTGTGCTTGTCGCAGTCTGGCCAAATATGACCCTTGCACCATAAAAAATATCCAATCCCACCCACTATTTGGAACACTACTCTTCTATACCGGAAACTCACCATTAAGTCTGCTCAAGCACTTAGTGTGCATATAAAATACATACCTCTCCTCGATATTTCTTTCGAGGTCGTCACGTAAAACTCATATATCGTAAATTTTTTCCTCACCCAACACTCTATCGATTAAAT